>JBBCBC010000010.1:33260313-33993087 GCA_037126765.1 Stenogyne calaminthoides | reverse complement strand
TTATTTTTGGTGTTGTATACTAACAAGGTTTGTTCTTGAAAATGGAGGAGAGAAGCTTTTCCTCTTAGCGAAGGCTTGCTAAAGAAACATATAGCTTCCCATGGTTTGGTATGAGCCCGAAGGTGCTTCTTTTTTCTTTAGACTGTGTTCTGTATGTATCTGAAGGGAGTTGGACTTGTGTAAAAACAATTTTACTGTACAACTAGTTTGTAACTATCACTTTATAATTAAACAACTACTCCCTTTGTCCCATTAAGTATATATGCCCCAACTTTTGGGCACACAAAATTAAGAAAAAAAGTGTTATGAGTGGGTGTTGAGGGGTAATTTTGTAAACTTTTTCACGTATAAAGTAAATGAATTAAATGGATTGAGTGTATGTGTAAATTCCCAAAAGTAATGACATTTTTGTGAATTGTGTATATATGTAAATATTGTGGGATGAAGTTTCCTCTTTTGGATGTGCAAACTTTTTGTGGGATGATGATGAAAAGGAAAGTGCACAAACTTTCTAGGGATGGAGGGAGTAAATTGTTTAATGAAACAACTAATACTACTCAAACTAATACTCCTCCTATTCTAAATATAAGATGTTTAGGCTTTTTTGCACGCTTATTAATAAAGAAAAAATTATACCAAAATTAGCCTTATTTAATGATAAATTATCTTTAATGACATGATAGAGAGTAAAACAAGAAAGAAAAAAAGAGTATTAAATAAAAAAAAAGTAGTAGGGAAATAGAAGCGAACATCAAATAAAAAGTAAATAATGCAATAAGCCAAAACATCTTATATTTTGAATAGGAGGGAGTACCTTTTAATGGAACAACTAATACAATTTAAAAATACACACAAAATGCAATCAGTTGCATGGTTAAACTCGTTCACATAAGACTTTGCTATCTGAAGGAGATGACTTTCATTATATTTGTGGGATTGTTTAACTACTGAAGCAACTGTTGCCCAATGCAGCTCTTAGTGTTTATGTCTCTCTGTTGGAGCAACAACGCAAATATGCTGCTGCATTGGAGATACTTTCTGGAAATTTAGGATCCCTTATGATGATTGAAGTCGATAAACTACGACTACAGGTACTTTATAGAATATTCTCTTGAAGCAACGCATGTCATATCTGCATCATTTTGCTGTTAATTATTTTTGGTTGATGGTAAAAATGGTTATTCAGCTTAAGGTACGCTTCGCCTGGGCAAGTTATGGTGAGACTGATACTAAGTTGGGCCTTAAGACCAGAATTTGTTTGTACTTGAACATATCGATTTTTAGGTTTAAATGATTTATTATTGTTAAATTTCTGTATACTGATTTAACATTTAAGATGATGAAAGTATGATATCATTGTGCATGTTCTAGTGCTTGCTTTGTCTGGAATACTACCTTTACTGTTGCTTCCGAAAAATGAATTCTGTATTTCTTCTTATTTGTGTCAATTTACTAGACTTTTCTTGCTTTTTACTTGAAGTATTTCTTAATGAGTGCGTGTTCTGCACATATTGTATTGCTAATTTGCTAGTAACCATTACGTTTACTGATAATTGCTTTGATTTTCTCTGTAAAATTTGTGCAATTGCTGTAAAATCTGTGTAGCAGTAGGTTTCTGTTGGAAGTCACACTGGTTGTAAACTAACTCCAGGAAAGTTTTGAACACAAGGTTCTGTTTAATTCATGATGTTAGAGCACTGTGATTGGTTGGACAATGCGTGAGTGCTGTTTCTTCATTAAGTATGAGGCACATGTTGATAATTAACTTGTCTTGGCTTTGTTGCACTTTCCTATGTTTAAGCTCCATCTATACAGACCTTCTGTCTCTCTCTTTGTGGATATGCATCTAAATTCCCTATTTTTATGCAAATTGCTCCAAAATATGTGAGTTAATTTTTTGAAATTTACTTGTTTTTTAATTCTTGAGTTTGCCATTTGTGCTAATTTTCATATTGTTGATTCTATATCTTTGCTGTCTCTGGTAGTTTATGTTTGTCTTTCTTTAAGCTTGCTCCTGTAACTCTAAGTTGACAGGGAAGACTTCTTGCTAGGGCAGGAGACTATATTGCCGCAGCTGATGTGTTTCAGAAAGTCTTAGAACTATGGTATGCTTTTATTTTAATTTAATGAATAAATTTTGTTGCAAGTCAGTTTTGCTGTCTATATATTTTATTTTATTTTTCCTCAGGAAGGTGGTTGCATGTTATATATGTTTGAGTCTATATCTTTCAAATAGTACATTAGGCAACATATAATTTGAGCTTTTATTTTATGGAAAAAAAATACAACTAGATACAAGATATGAGTACAAATTACAATCAGGTACAAAGTGCAGAAAATTTGAACTAAAGTACGATCGTAATTTTTTGGGTGACTTTGTAGTGGAAAGTTTTTTTCCCTTTATTTATTGAAAAAATAGTTATAAGATTTAGTAGAGCCAAGGGACACAGAAATTGAGTTTTAAAAGGTGAATGTGTAGAAATTCTTTACCTACTTTTCATATCTCCGGTTCTTATTATGCTGCTTTATTGAAATAGCAAGTGAAAGTGAAATGCATATAATCAAAAAAGAATGTAAATAGATGACTTCCTCCTCATCTTATCTTAAAGCCTTCCTCAAACTTTGTTCTTGTCCATTTCTTTTTGCCTATTTCCAGTACTTTTTATGATATTAAATCGAAGATGATGTTTTTTATGACTATATATCCGACTTGGAAAATGATTTGAGAATAACGATCCAATACTAAAAAGAAATCTACATTATTCGTGAATCCTGGTAACAAACTTGTCAGCCCCTTAATTTTCGTGTTATGATGGAGTACTGGTTTTAAGAAGATTATAGAAGTCTTCACATGGCATTATGCAATCTCAAAAGACAATTTTTCTGTCAAATCCTCTTCACATGAAGAAAAGAATATATAATATTATGCTAACGGTTGTAGCTTTTTCTCATGTCATTCTGTAAATCCACGTTTTACATTATCTTTACTGGTGCACCTTCAATTTCACATTTGTAAATCCATCTTTTCACAAACTTGGTCTTTTTTTGTCCTGCAGCCCTGATGATTGGGAGTGTTTCCTGCATTTCCTTGGCTGTCTGCTGGAGGATGACAGTGTCTTGGTCAAAGATACTGATCCAATTCACACACAAACATCCTTTGACTGCAAAAAATTGTGTATAACAGATGAAAATGTAAATTCTTGAAGTTCCCTTTTGAAGTATGTCATGTTAGAAATAATGTTTCTACAGTATTTGACTTGTTTAAAATCTCTATGTAGTTTGATTCACGTATGTTGAAAGCCGTAGGCTTTGTACAGAAATTAATGGATGCCAGTAATAATACTGAAAGATGTCCATACCTGGCACATCTAGAAATTGAGAGATGGAAGCTTTTGTTTGGGAAAGCTGATGCTGAGAAATTGGTTGAGCATCTGATGCAATATTTTATTAGGTATGTCATTACTAGATGTTTTATTTTACCAGGAAAGTTTTAAGGTCCTCTGTTGGTAACACTCTGTGGCTCTGGTTGATATCGGACTTTAATATCTCAAAACAGCCCGTTATGTGAAATTATTTTAGAGTAAATTGCAATTTTAGTCTCATACAAATCAATTTTCTTAATTAAGTCCCGTAACTTTTTAAAAGATGCAATTTTAGTCATATATTGCAATTCTTGTTTTAGGATGATAATTAATTTTGATTTTCTCCGGTTGCTAAATGGAGTTTCAGCTGCTCATGTGAGCGGCACATGCAAAAATCCTGCAACATTGTCAATATAGCACTAAAATTACATCATTTTCAAAATTATGAGACTTATTAAGAAAATTAATTTGTATGTGATTAGAGTCGCCAACACCCAATAGATACTGGACCAGTTTTACCATGTACTCATTATTTTATTCATGGGCCATGACATGGCTCAAACACACTTAGATGAGTTAGCTTGCAGCATTTACCAATTTTCCAAAATAACAGAATTGCAAGACACTAGAATAATTGATGGCTTTAGATACTTCTGATGACCAGCATGTTGAACACTGATGTTTAGGGATGTCAATCAGGCTGGTTCAATTCGGACCAAGATTGAACCAGCCCCGACCAGGCGGGTTTCGGACCCGGTCAAGTGGGTCTGGGATGGTTGTGATTTGTATAGAACCTGCCCTAGGTCCCGCCTAGTTAAAATATTAATATTATATTATCTATACATGCTTTTATATAAACTTATATGCAAATTAATGTATTTAAATTTTAAACACAGAGTATGTATGTTATTTTCAAGTATTAGATGAATATTAAATGTTATTTTAAGCAAATATATGTTTAAATTTGAATTATTTAATGTTTAAAATGTATTAATTTAAAAGTATCATAAAATTAAATGGGGTGGTGCGGTTGGACCTGGGTCCACGAAAAATCCTGGCGTGGCGGGTCCTGGGATTGGCCAAACCCGTACCAGACCCACCCTGTTGCCGTATCCACTGATGTTTATATAAGATGATAAATTAACACTTCCACATTTGTCTTTTTCTGTACTAACTATATTCTTGAATGCTGGATTCTCTGTGAACAGGTTTGGTCACTTGGCTTGTTTCACTTCAGACATTGAAAGGTTTCTTCAAGTTCTAGATAATAATAAGAAGAGTGAGTTTTTGAAGAAACTACTGAAAGAATATGAAGTGAGCACTAGCGTGCCAACTAAAGCTCTTGGGCAGTCCATAACTGTATTCAAAGTCCAAAACGTAATTGGTGATGTATTTGCTCTACCAGTGGAGGGTATGCCTTATGCCAATATAAATCTACCTGTTCAGCAGTTTGTTTTCTATGAGGCTTTTCGGTTCTTTTTACCAATTTTATCATAGTGGCATTTGTTTTATCTAGCAAGAATTAATTTTCTTTTACACCTCTTGTACATTGTTGGACCTTTCTTGGATGAAGCTTATGATTTTGGAACAGTATGATTTATTAAATGATTTATCACACCAAGTACTTATATTTGTAATTTATTTAGATTTCTAGGGTAGCAGACCAGATGTATTAATATGTTGTTTAAGCACTTTAGTGGACATTAAATATTTATTTTGTTTTTATTTGACAGAGCTTGAGGATATAGCTGTCTGGGATGACAGAAATGTTTTGTAAGAATCTTCCTCTGTCAAAAAGATTTGATGCACAGGAAAGCATGCACGGTGAGGAGCTTTTGTCAATGGCGTGCAATATTTTGGTTCAGGTATTAGTTTACTAATTGTATTCATTCTCTTATATTTACTCCGGACCATATGTCGTCTGTTGGAAATTTGTAATGTATATGTGGCTGAGATGACTAGCCGGAGATTTATGTTTTCCATATTGAGAACTTGATATAGAATGGTTGACTATTGGTTCTAACTATATCTTGTCTTGATTTTTGAGAGAACTTTGCCTTTGAAGTTCATGCTATACCCTGTTTCCTAAAACTGGGCACAATAGCACTGAAGCTAATACTGTTAACATTTTGTGTGCTCTCAGTGTATTGTTTTCAGTTAGCCATATTTGTAGCTCTACTAAATTTTATGGTGTTTCAATTGCAATCTTCTTAAACTTCGTGGCTAAGCTTTTCTGGCGTACAAAGGGATCTTGGCTATTTGGTGGAGTCAGTTATAATTCTGGAGTTTGGTTTGGCTGTTCGAAGGTTAGGGAGTTAATTTTGCTGATCATTTATGTTCTCGATCTTGCCTACTACTCATTATTCTACTACCATACATGAGAAGGTGTTCTCGGTCTTGTTGGTTGCAGAATTACTTGGAAGGAAAAAAAATATTAGTCTTGTTATGGTGGTAAAAGCAATAATAAACTAATATAATTAATAAAGTAAAAGTGGCAATTGACATTTTTTCAGGATCTGGGTAAGAAGCAATTGGACAGTAAAGATAAAGCCTTCTAATAATAAACTCTGGTAAATCAAAAGATGATTAAGGGTACATTATAAGAGTTTGTACAGGCATTTGAAAACTGTGATACTATGCATTTTACTGTGCAATACATTTAATTCTAACATTGAATTACTTTGGGTATTTTTTTGCAGATATGTGTCGCATATAAGATTTTATTGGTGCATCTTTATTCTTATTGGAGTTCCCTCCCATTAGCTTACGAACGGTATGCCGATAGTTCTGCATAAACAAATCTCCTCACTCCCTGAGTTGGTCTTATGTAAAGCAGTTTTACCGTGTAACTAGTTTGCTATCACTTTATAGTAAAACAACTGATACTTTTTATCAAACAACTAATACTATCAAACTAATACCTTTTAATGAAACAATGTTTTAAAATACACACAAGTAAAACTGGTTTACGTTAGACTTTGTCTTTAAAAAAATCTTTATGGAGTTTGTTATTTTCTTTTTCCTATGTAGTTATAAATCATTGGATGTGAAGAACATTCTGCTGGAGACAGTATCTAACCACGTTTTACCCCAGATGTTAGCATCTCCTCTGTGGCCGGATTTAAATAGTCTCTTGAGGGAGTATTTGAAATTCATGGATGATCACTTCCGAGAATCAGCAGATCTTACCTTCCTTGCATATCGCCATAGGAACTACTCGAAAGTAAGTTGGGAGCTTGAAAATATATTTTTTCATATTCAAACATTAATATTCCTTAATGGCTTCAACATTCTCCCGAGTATGATAATGCTTAAGGTGAATCCAGCTGGCCTTGGACTCTCTCAACCACTGGCAAAAAAAGAAAGAATATATTTACTTTTCACATAATAAACAAAATTAGGGAGATCTTGAGCTTAGCTTCTGCATGGTTTCAGAAATGTTAACAATTGAGTCATTGACAGAAAATGTTCATTTGTTCTGGGTTGAAAAGTTTGAGTGCCTATTTTTTCCCGTTTTGAGAGCTAAATTGTGATTGGACAAAAATAATAATTGAGGGCTTATTTGAAACTGTGGTATAGTTGAAGGGTTTTGTCGCACCTTATAGTTATTAAAGGCGCGCCTGAGGCGCGCCTAAGGCGCCAGGCACTCGGGGCGCCAGCCATCGCGCCTGCCATAGGCCCAGGCGGTTGGGATTTTCTGGGCGCTACTTTGAGGCGCCTTTTTATGCTTGACTTCGGCAAAAGGCGCCCTAAGGGCGTGCCTTTATGTACATCTAGGGTTTGAAATAAAAAAAAATTTTTTTTTATTTATCAAATAACATCAGAATAATAAAAATACTATCTCTTAAGTCTTAATATTTAAGTGAATCACATCTAGGGTTTCAAGATTCACTTTTTATCAAGTATAATCGTCATGATCTCTTTGAGGGATATAGATGAAAGCAATGAGTGGGTGGTTGGTCTAATGGAAGATGAAGATGAGTTGGTTCACCAAGGTGAAAAATTTGACTTGGGGTATTGCTCTTCTGGCCATGGTTAGGTTTACTAAGAAATTATCAAATTCTTATGTTGTTTTTTCCAGGGATGCAAGGCGAGCGCCTAAGGCGCCAGGCGCGCCTAAGGCGCTAGGCGCTGCTCTCGCCTTGTGGCGCCTTGCGCCATTAATAACTACCCTTTTTGGTCATGACTTAATGTACATAATGACTTCATTAAACTGTCACGGGGTATACCAAAATACCTTGGGGGTACAATTGGCAATGAGTAGATTTCCTGCACTGCTATTTAGATAAAGCATTGCCTTGAGTGCTATTCACAAAGAGATATTTAATTGAAGTTCCTCAATAGAAGAATTGGCTGCCACGTAACATTTGTTGATGTATTTAGTTTATCGAAGTTGAAATTTAAATGGATGGAATTGCATGCCCTACTTAAAACAAAATTTTGTGAAGGCTCCATGCAGATATTTTGCACCATCATGTCTTTTAGAGACCGATATTGTCATGTTCTTATGTGAGGTCTGTCACCTATAAGAGAAAGGATGATTGCTAGATAAGAAAATATTGGTAAAAAGAACAACTTAATGACATCTTAGTTGGTAAAGAAAAAGTCTAGGTTTATTCAAGATCGCCATATAAGGTACACTATACACAGGCATGCAATGTGATCATGTGAGTGATAGTGGTTCAACATGCAAGAAAAATATTTAGAGCTCCTATGGAAAAAAGTAACTTAATCTAAGCACCTTGGTTACATAAATAATATGATTTTGGTCATGTTATCTTTTAATGATTGTGAGGTAATCTCTTGATAATGTATTAATTGAAGTTAGTTATTCTTTGACCAAAAAGTTTAAGAAATTATTTGAATTTGCTATGTGAAAGCTTTAAATAATCGCCTTGTTTACCGTCTTTAGGTAATTGAATTTGTTCAATTTAAGGAAAGATTGCAACGTTCCAGCCAATACTTAATGGCGAAGATTGAATTGCCCATTTTACAGCTAAAGCAGAATTCAAATAATATTGAGGAAGAGCAGGTATGTTGCTCTTTTCCATTTCTTATTGACAAATATTATGTAACTCATATTTTCAATGAAATATTTTCTGCAATGAACATTTCAGTCCATCCTGGAGAGCTTGAGATGTGGAACTCACTTTATTGAGCTCTCAAATGAGATCCAAAGCAAGTCATTGTCCTTTAATGAAGACTTGAGCTTACGGCCCTGGTGGACGCCAACTTATGATAAAAATTATCTTTTGGGTTAGTGTATTACCTTATTGCATCATTATAAGAAATTTGTTGCTATATTTCCTTCTTAAGTTAATAATGGCATTTTCCTGTTGTTGCGTAGTGATCATCTCTAGACCATCTTATTGAAAAAACTGTCTTGTGGCTTGTTCTTCATAGTTGATTTTAATATATTATATCATCTAATGACAATTTTCCAATGTTTCCAGGGCCCTTTGAAGGACCTTCGTATTGTCCCAAACAAAACATGGTATGGATATTCAGCTGTAATCTTCATATATATACATTCTTGTGTGGAAAGTTGCAATTACATTTTCATTGTGAACGGCTGAAGAAAGCATAGAATGAGAATATATGTTTTATTGGTTTTAAAATAAGGGATAATCACAAAAGGTACCGTTAAGGTTTTACCTATTTAAAACTAAAAAAGGAACTTATAAAGTTTCTGAATTACATAAACCTCTTTTAACAAAGCTTCTGTTTTCAAATTGCACCAATTGGGGTTTTGTTGTTTTTTTTTTTTTTTTTTTTTTTTTGGGGTGTTACTTTTAAGAATATACAAACTTCCAAGGGAGTGTTTGCAATTTCAAAACATAATTGAGTTTTTTTCTGCAAATAGGCAAAATCATAGTTCTATTTTCGCATTTTATGTGAATTATTTTTGTTGAACCATGGTACACACTAAACTTGCTATTCTTCAAGTTTCTAGATGGCCAATTTGGTCAAGTTGGCAGAGATTCATCAATGTTCTGAAGTTGTAGAGAACTAGATTTTCTTCACTTTGGTCAACTATGTTTGGAGTTTGATGGTAGCCTTGTCCTCTAATTTCATATACTCATAATATATTTTACCAGTACTGAGAGTTGGTGAAGCATTATTGGATATGGGATCGTTGACATGATTTAAAACTTATCATGTTCTCTTCCATCTCTCAATAATACTTTTTGTGAGCTGATCCAACAAATGAAAGAGACTTCCTTTTTTTTTCACCTTTTATAACCTTAAATATGTGACTTGACCGAGCACGATGAAGAGAGATGATCCACATAGCCAATCTTGCTCAGTGAATAAACACCTTAGTTGGCTTTTTTATATCTCTAAATGACATTTAACCATATTAATTGAAAAGAATTAGATTGTCAGCAAGGTGGGCCTGTATGAAATAGCTAACTAATTTATAACCTTTCTGCCTTTTCGTTTCTATATCTTTCTTCGTTTGCTGGGCAAACACTTTCTCTGGACTGCCTGTACCTGTTTTCTCATCACTGGCTGATACTCTGAAAACCTCAATTTGATCTTTCTTTTAGTCGATAATAAAATATTTCTCTGTTCCCAAAACTATACAAGTTATAATATACGTGTACATCTCTTGCAGCATAATCTGATCAAGCAATCAGAAGGCAATGTTCTGAAAACAGTAGAAAAGCGATCCCTTCTTCCGCGAATGATCTATTTATCAATATCTTCTGCTTCAGCGTCTGTGAAGGAAAATATTGAGGCAAATGGGTCGGTAGCTGAGACAAAATTCTCATTGAACCTGAAAATTTTACTTGAGCGTTATGCTAAGATCTTGGAATTTCCCTTGCATGATGCTGTAGAGCTTGTCTTTGGGGTATCGAGTGGCCAGAAGCCTTTAGAGGTGTGTTATTAACAGCTTTTCAATTCCCCCCCCCCCCCCCCCCCCCCCAAGCAAAGCAGGTAGTGAATATGAGAAAATATTGATTTAACATTATTAAAACTTAAGGGCATGTTTGATTTGGGATTTCAAAATCTAAATCTGTTTCTACTTTGGGATTTTAGAATTTGATTTTCTAGAATTCAATATATATACCTATTAACCCTACACATAACATTTTTTCTCCATCACTCTCCTGATGACCCATTAATGCAATTTTTTATTTTTTTTAATTTCCACTATTCTATTTATCACTTTTCACACATTTTTTCTCGCTTTTACAAATTCTAATAAAATATACATTATCATTACGCAATCACTCAATCATTACAGTTAAAATCAACAATAGTAAAATGATGATACAACATCACACACTCTTATAGATGAATTTTACATAAAAATATATCTGACCTACTTAAATCTCAAAACAAACACATACCATCAGGATTTTGAAATCCAAATTCCAAAATCCACTAAATCCCCAAATCAAACTTACCCTAAAGATCCACGTTGAAATGAATTTTAGCATAGTGTGACCTGAATCCTTTCCTGGAAAATGAGCGATTTGTCTGTACTTGTTATTCCTATATTGAGATGTCTAATTTTGTTGTGAAACACGGTTTCCCCTAATGATTTTACCCTCCTGCAGGCACTGAGTTTGGATATCAATGACTGGATGAATTTTACCATATTCTTGAATGCCTGGAATCTAAGTTCTCGCGAGATTGGGTTTCCCAATGGGGGCGATTCTGAACGTAGTACTTGGAATCTCGTCAACACTTTGCTGAGAAAATACATCCTGGAAACGATAAAATCTGCAGGGCCCATAATTTCTTCTCCAGGAAATAATCTTCTTTTACTGGTTCAGCTAATAACAGAACCCCTAGCTTGGCATTGCCTGATTATCCAAGCTTGCATTAAGCCGTTGCTCCCTTCTGGAAAGAAAAAGAAGAAAGGTGGGCCCGTAGAGCAATCAAATTCTCAGCTATCACATGAGATTCGGGATTCAATCCAGTCTCTCGGTGAGACAATAGAAGTTGTCACAAAATGGTTGAAAGAACAACTTCAAACTCCTAATGATGAAAAATTTGAAACTGCTTATTCTTCCGTTCAGAAAAACGGGACACAAAGTGGACCTGGGAAAGTCTTTAAAGTACTAGAATCTTCCATTTCTGTGATGAAGGATGCTGATGTTGGTGACCGGATTCTTGAGGCATTACGGTCTTGGAGTCCTGCTGATGTTGTGAGGAAGGTCGTAGGGGGGCAAGACGGTTTATTATCGGAGTTTCTCAAGATTTGTGAATCGGAAATCAAATTGTTGCAGTCACTTAGATCCCAGCTGTAGCTTTATGGCTTTGTTGAGCGAGTTGATGTATCAATTTAAGGATTTGGTGCTGCAACGGTTACTTTCCATATTGTGTTGCAATTTTTGTAGTTTGCTTTATTTTTTTTAGGTCTATATACTTGTTTTATTCATTAAAAAGGAGTGTGTAAATGGGTTCATTACGACTGTTTTGTAACATTGAATTTTCATTGTACCATTGGTTTTCTTATGTGTTGTACATCGGAATAAGATGATGTTTTTGAAATGGTGAGGTCTATATACATGTTTTGCCTCTTTTTGTGTAATTGCAACTAGATACATAAAACCCACACCCTCTAGCAATAAAAGGTACAATTCACTTTAAAAATAACAAATAGATACAAAATATTCCCCAAATCACCATTCATCCAAAATTAAATAAGTCAGAAGTAAAATAGAAAAGGGTATACCACATCAATCAATCATCTGACGATTTATCCATTCTCCCACATATCTCTCTCTCATCACTCATCGCGCACACAGACGTTATCTCTCATTTCTCACTCTACCAATTCAAATCAATTATTTTCTCTCTCTATACTATTTTCGATTTGGGCGACGATGGGGGATTTGGGGGGCGGTGGGTGGTGGCAGAGTGGCAGAGTGGATCTGGGGCAGCGCTGGGGGATGGATGGTGGGGGCGGCGATGGTGGAGGTGGAGGCGGCGGCGTGATCTGGGGCGGCGCTAGGGGATGGACGGCGACGACGGATGATGAGGACGGCCGCGACAGATGACGAGGATGGCGACGGGTCTGTACAGATCCACCTGTGTGTTTTTCTTCTTCGAAATCTCTCCCTCTTGCTTTGAATCTCAAAATTTTGTGATCTTATGTTTTGCAAACTCGAACTGGGTTCTTTATTGTTCTTGAAAAAGTGACGATCTTTGAGGGTTTCATGGCTGGTTTAATTTCAGTTCTCTTTTTGGGCACTAAGTTAGGATTTTAGTGGTCCTCAGTTACTTGGATATTTTGAATTATTAAATTGAGTTAAACACTTCTTTTGGTTAGTCTTTATAATTTGTTGATTTTTGGTGATTTTTGATGATTCGATGATTTCTGCACAATAAAATATACTAATCTTTAAATAAGCAGTTGGGGCCAAACTAATCAAATACCTTCTTTTTTTTTTTTGACAGAAAAATACCTTCTCCTTTAATCTCATTGCAAATGAGTGCCTTGATTGAAGCAGACCCACGAAATGAACTGCCCTTAAATTAAAATGAACTTTCTGCAAAATATATACTTATTAAATACTCCCTTCATCCATTAAAACTGTGCTAATTTCATTTTGACATGTTGTAAGGTAAATTAAGTACGTTTATGGACATAATTTTTTTTATCTTCATCGTCCAACAATCATTTAATTACTCAAGTTATCATTATACAATACTCACAATCAATTATGTTATTCATAAATGAACTTAATTTATCTTTTCGTGCAACATGTCAAAACGAAATAAACACAATTTTGATGAACGGAGGGAGTAATACTTTTGATTCAACTCTGCTTTTAATGAATTAATAATCGAATAACTTTTTTATGATATTTAATTTGACATATGCATTGCATGTATAAGAATATGAAAAATACGAAATAAATGTCAAAACTACGAGTGTATTCTACAAATGCTTATTTTATTTGAAGTTCAGACTCCTTGTTTTAAGATATAATTGCAATCTAATTTAGAACGTTGAATATTTCCGCATAAATCACAACTATTAAATATTATTGTAAATTAGATCTATTGTATTTTTTTGTGTGTGTTTGTGATGTGGCTTGGCAACGTGACACTCTTCTGGACACGTTAGTTTTCTGGGTGACCCTCTTTATGCTAAGCCGACAAGTCACGTTACAAACGGGCACAAAAAGAAAAAATTCTTCTCTGAAGTCTAATTTATAATAATATTTAAATAAAAAATGATGATTTAATTTGTAATATATAGTGTTTATTTGTAAATTCCTTTAAAAATGGAGAATCACTAATTTTTAAAAAAAGCAGAGGCTAACTGTTTAAAAAAGAAGTGATTCTCCATAACTTTTTAGAGATTACAAACACTCACATAGTTGTGAGTGTTGTCAAAGTTTAGTCGGATTATTTCTTTTTTTACAAATAATATTTCGTTTTTAAATACTTTTAATTGTGTTCTATTATCTATCATTGATATTAGCCAGTGGTGCGTGGTATCAAAAAACAAAATTTTAAATTTTTATTTGATACAGAAGGCGCCATGCAAATTAAGTCAAATAATAATTAAAAAAACCTATATAATACACACCCTTAATTCAACCTTAATTTAATAATATTTCTTTGCTGCAAAATATTCCTCTCTTTCACACCATAATATTCAACATCACAAGGCTATAAGTAGAAGTGATCAGTCCATTTTTATTAATTTCTTAATATATAAACTATCTGATCATGTATGTTTTAGGTAACAGCTGGCATCTTCATATTAGTCTATTTAATCTGCTTGTATGTTTCAACGTTTGGCTAACAATTAACTCTTCTTCACTATACTTAATTAATCAACTTATATATGTTTCTATGTTTAGTAAAATAATGACTAACTACCTGATGTTTTCACGTTATTTGATTTTGAATGGAGTTGAATAAGCTTCGTGGTTTTAACAAATTAACTCTTAACTTTCCTCTCCCAACATCTCAAAATCACATCTCTTGCCATAATTTTTTCCTACAAAAAATTGTTTACTTTAATTTTAATAATAAAGTAAAAATGACTACAATATCTTCAACCAAAAATAATTTTATCACTTTAAATATTACTGCCTCCGTCCCAACTCTTTCTTCACACCACCTTTTTTTTCGTGCTTTAGTGAACTAATTATATATTAATATTTGAAATAATAAAATGACTATTAAGAAGGAGTATGATAGATCTTTATCTCCTCTATTATATGTCTCCTTGAAAATTACTTTATTATTTCAAATACTAATAAAACCTCACTCGTTAAAACACGAAAAAACAATTTTCATGAACAAAAAATTGGGACGAAGATAGTAATAAATAACTTCCACATTAAAACTCGTGCCGAAAATAAAGGGGGTAAAAAAGTTTGGAAGGAAGGAAAGAGTATTTCCTTTCTTTTAATTTTCTAATATCTTTCTTATTTTATTTGATACATCTAATAATATATTTCCTAATATATATCTTATTTTATTTGTATAATTAATAAGCTTGTCATATATATTTAATGTTAAAATAAAAAACATTCCATTTTTTGGAAACAATATTAAAGAAAGTAAAGTATAGGACGAACAAGTTTTACGCAGTAAATCCATGAAACTGGTAAAAGAATATGCTTTATATTATTAAAGGGTATTAATCGTGATAATTGAAGGAGTATGACTTATTGCTATAGAAAATGTATTACTCATGATACTAAATGGTACAACTTACATTACAAAAGGATATCAGTCGTGATAATTGAATTGTTAGATTAATAAATATGAAATCAATTTCACGGTGAACAAGTTTCCAGAACCGCACCGCTTATGTTTAAGTCCAAACACTGTTCATAATTAAACTAATGGGACATCCAGGACAGGGAGGGTGAACTGCACCCAAATTCCAACACAGTAACACACTCACACCACTTAAAAAAGGACATTCTTTACTTAATTTATAACCTCATAAATCTAGTTAATGCACCAAATCTCCATTATAGTTGGACTAAGTTTTTGCAACAAATTTTTTCTAGTTACCTTTGACTACTAATTCACCTGCAATGTCACCAAATCTTCATTGTGTGTCTCTTGAAATTATTTAAAAATTAAGTTAATTATCATTTAATCCCTTCTTATTTTAGTATAAATAGATAGATACCCATGAAGCTCAAACTCATCCATTCCTATTCAAGTGTTTACTAATCAAAAGGCCCCAAAAAGGAAGCAAAATGAAGGCTAAATTTAGCTGCATGCCATCCCTTTTATTAAGCTTGCTATTTGCTTTGGCCTCTTTCACAGATGCAGCAGAAACTCACTACCATGACTTTGCAGTATGAATTCAAGTCAATACGTTTTCCTTTTTTAGTTAATTTGATTTCCATACTTGTTAACAAGACTATTATTTATCACAGGTTCAACAAGCAACAGTGAACAGATTGTGCAAAAGTCGCAACATAATCACAGTAAACGGACAGTCCCAGGGCCGACTATTACTGCAAGAAACGGCGATACACTGGTCATCCGAGTCACCAATAAGGCTCGTTACAACGTTACACTCCACTGGTAAAATACATCAAAATTTCCATGACGATATTTTAAGTTCAAAATTTTTATAATTTGTTTGATTATGCTATTAGGCATGGAATTCGCCAAATGAGAACGCCATGGGCCGATGGACCAGAATACGTAACACAATGCCCCATTAGGCCAGGCGGAACCTACACGTATCGTTACAAGATTGAAAATCAAGAGGGTACTTTGTGGTGGCATGCTCATAGCCGATGGCTCAGAGCCACCGTCTACGGAGCACTCATCATCCTTCCAAAATCGGGCGCCTCGTTTCCATTCTCATCTCCCAAGATAGACGTCCCTATCATTCTTTGTAAGCATTACTACATATAACTAGCTTACGTACACTTGTATCAAGAGTTGGTTCGTAATTATTACTTTTACAGTAATATCTTCTAATGAAATAACTAATAATTCAAGGTAAAATTGGTAATACACAAGACTTTATATCTTGTACTGAATGAAGTGATGATGTCATATTGTACACGTAATTTTCAGGAGAATGGTGGGATAACAATATCCTCAATGTCATGAGTCGGGCCCTCTTCTCCGGAGCTGCTCCAAACGTTTCGGACGCCTACACGATCAACGGCCAACCCAGCGATCTCTACAAATGCTCTAGCCAAGGTGAAAAGAAATCAAATCAAACTAACAAAACAAAACATTTCACTAGCCAATTTAGATAACTAAGTCAAAGACATTTACATCTCTATGCATGTAGGAACAACCAAACTATCAGTGAACTCAGGGGACACAGTCCTTCTCCGAGTCATCAACGCTGCACTCAATCAACAGCTCTTCTTCACGGTAGCAAACCACAAACTAACCGTGGTCGGCTCTACAACAAGCCCTTCTCGACCCGAGTCATCATGGTCGGGCCGGGCCAGACCACGAACGTCCTCCTCACCGCCGACCAGGCCCCGGCCCGCTACTACATGGCCACACGGGCATACTCCTCCCCCAAAAACGCCCCATTCGACAACACAACCACCACCGCCATCCTCCAATACACCACGGCCCGAACCCAAACTTCGGGCCCGAAACTCCCCCAGCTCCCCGCCTTCAATGATACACCCACCGTAACCGCATTCACCACCCAATTAAAAGGCATACCGTTGGTAGCCAAAGTCTCGACCAAAATCGACGAGAATTTATTCATAAACGGTCGGATTGGGCCTCGTGAACTGCACGCCCGGCCCGCAATGCCAGGGCCCGAACAACACGCGATTCGCGGCAAGTATGAACAATGTGTCCTGGATCCTGCCGAGAAAGACCTCGTTGATGCAGGCTTATTACAATAATGTCCCTGGAATTTACACCACTGATTTTCCTGCTAACCCCCCCGGGCAATGTTAGCAGGGGATTATGGCAGCCGAATTCTGGTACCAAATTGTATAAGCTGAAATACGGGTCGAGTGTGCAGATAGTGTTGCAGGATACAGCTATATTCACTACAGAGGATCATCCTATCCATCTTCATGGGTACCATTTCTTTGTGGTGGGTCAGGGGTTTGGTAACTTTAACCCGAAATCCGACCCAGGTAACTTCAATCTGGTTGATCCACCCATCGACGTTCCCGTTGGCGGGTGAGCTGTGATCAGATTTTTCGCGGATAATCCAGGTATAAGTGATACTGCCAATTGAACATTTGTTCAAAGTATAGTCTCGTATTAGATTCAACATTTCTTCATGGTGTACATTTCAATAATATTGTTGTTGTGATTGATGGTGTGTAATTTGTTGCAGGAGTTTGGTTGTTCCATTGTCACATAGATTCGCATCTGACGTGGGGGTTGGGAATGTCGTTTTTGGTGGAAAATGGGAAAGGGAAATCGTGGTTTTGTGTTTTTATTTGGAGTGTTGTAGCTCTGTTTCAGTCTTCGAGTCATGTTTGGCGGTATTGTATAACTTTGTTTTCCTTGATTTGGCCTTCTTAATTTGTTGTTATAGTAGATTGGATTCAGGTTTTCTCATTTTTCAATTTAATTGACTTGTAAGCATTGTTCTTGAAAAAAAAGTGCATTTATGGATTGCAATTATGCAATGTCTCTCTCTCTCTCTATGGTGGAAATTTAGCCAGAAAGTTCACAAAGTATTGATTTTGGGTAAAATATACACAACAAACGTCTCTTTTTTTTTTTTCTAAACAAAGGTTTTTTAATCACATTTGTGTTGTTTCAAAATTATTTCTAGTGTTTTAGCAAGTTATAATTTGAGCTACGTACAAGCTGAAGCTAGTAGAGAAATTATGAATAACTCGCCTTACTAGTTACTACTCTATTAATTTTGTAAGACGTCATGCCAATTTTATAGTTCATGAGATTGTGAGAATGTTAGTACTGTAGAGAGTTTTCATGGTTGAGTTGATTTATTGACTTATGTGATTGGACTTCCTGTCACCGATTGTATTTGTAATAATATGAGTTATACATTTTTGCTATGAAAAAAAGTTTATAATTTGAGCCCAATACGGTGGTGTTTGCAAACACAGCTGGATGTGGAGATGACAAAAAACACTTATTTTTCAAATTGTCATCTTTCAGCTTTAACTTTTGAAAAGTATTTTTAAGTTATGAGTAGAGTTAACATTAACTTTTCTTCCTTATGTTATTTTAATTGGGTTACTGTGCAACTCAAGTGTATTTTTAAATAATTAGTTGTGTTTAATAAAATGATATTTATTGTTTTCACTGAAAAGTATGACAAAAACTTGTATGAACCCGAGTTCACCGTGAACTCGGTTTTTAAAGTATCACTGTTATGTATAAAAACTATCACTGTTATGCATAAAAACTATCACTGTTAAAAAATACGTTATATTTTTAAACAATGAAAGGTTTTGCACATAACAGTGATATAGTTCATGTATAGGCCTGGTTCACAGGAAAGAGTGTTACTCGGAAAATATTTATTATTTTATTGAACAATATCTGATCATAACTATTATTGTTTGTTCAATGAGAATAACTAACCGTTTTAAAATGCATTTGTTTTATTAAAATTTTATTCTCAAATGTAATACTATTAATTTTTTATTTGTATAAGTATTTCTATTAAAAAAATTAATGGATGTATTTACTAATTAATGGGTGTGAATAACCTGACCCTTAATAAACTTTTAATAAAATTCATACCAATCTCTCTAAGTGGACGGTACCTTACTCGTGACTGCTGCCATCCCAAATCTGAGAAAAACTTGGGCTAGCCCACTTGTGTGTACGTTTCAACAAGCCCATTAAACCTACATCCAGCCCATTCACCACAGTTTATATTGAATCAGAAAAATTATTCTCTTTCAAAGATGGGTGAACACTGAACACTCCTCTTTGTCCAAGAACAACATTTTAATTTTAAGCAACACTTATGTACATCATCAGTTAAAAGGTGCAATTAACATGTAATTATCATTTTTAAGTAAAATAATTATTATTAACAAATTAATATTATTTTTTAAGTATATTAATTGTACAATGCAATCTGTGCACACACGGATATATTCCAATATATTGTAATATATCGCGACATCTTTACGATACTTTAAAAAATATTTTTTAACTTAACATCCATACCGCATTCACAAAATATTGAATATGTCGTGGATATATCGCGATATTTTCATCTTGGTCCGGGAATAAGGCGGAATATATGTAAAGTCAAATCCATATCGACAGTTCCTAGCTAATCAGTCAATTTATTTGTTTTTGAGACACTTCTTGTGTGAGAGACGGTCTATGTATGAGAGCCGGGTCTCACACTCAACCCACATTATACTAATCCGGCCCATATTATGCTACCCCATAAAAAACCCTATTTACCCTTGATTACCTGGCAGTGTTTACAATAATATATTCAGTGGAAAGGCCGGGGAACAGGGGGTAGCGTCGAGATCTCAGCGGGATATTCCCAAAATACTACCCCCAGTGTATGTTTAATGATGCTTAGACAAGGTATGCCATCATTATTGAGTGTAGAAGCTTTGTTTGCTCGAGATGTTGTGTACTTGGAGTCGGAGAAATCGAACTTTTTGAGACAATTCTTCGTTGATTGTTGCAATTTGTTGTTGTGGTTTCGATTTTAGCAAGGCTTTTCACCATGGTATATTTAATTTTAGTTCTAACTTCTTTTGGAACATTTAATTTTAGAATTTATAAATTAACCCTATTATCTAGAGTCACTCTCAGACCTTTACGCACCAATTCAAATCCCACAAGAATTGGATTTAATTTTAATTTGGATGAATTATACACTCTAAATCCTAACCCCTAAACAATGAACCTTAAATCATATATGAACCATTCGGTACCGAAAGTGATCCATAAACCACTTGGGCCGAAAAATGAACCATGAACCACTCAAGCACCCGTTTGGGTGCAGGTCTAAAAAAAAAACTGAAATTAAAGTTAAAAGAAAATTGAAATTGAAAAAAAAAAAAACTAAAACTGAAAAAAGAAAAAGAAGTCGTAAAATTAAATTGCACCAAATTGATTTGGTGCAAATGGTGCACATGAGAATTTGCCTATTATCCATGGTTATGAAGTGAAATTTTGATTTGATTTTTTTGGTGATTTCGAAATTGATCAATCTCGCTGGGCATAAGTTCAAATTACAAGAGTTTTACCTCTGAAAATAATGAGATTACTGAAATATTTTTTGCTTGAGTTTATGCTATCATCAATTATGTCTGTATTGGAACGAGTAAGTAATTCGTCTCTAGTTTCTGTCCATTCTATTTAGTACATTTTATGCAACATTCTTGATAAAAAGGGTTTTCTTCTTCATAAATTATTATATTTTTATGTTCTATGCAATAGCTAATGAAAGTAACATCTTAATGTATCCATGAAACTTGATGGTGTTGGGAATTATTTGGATGTAAAACAATCTTTGTTTCTCTAATAATTTGCATAAATGTGGATTTTCGTGCATTTCATGGATTATGGCTATGCCACAACAAATTTATTTTTCACTATTCTTATTTATCTGACAAAAAGACTGGTTTAACACGGATTCCCTTGTTGGCACCGAGCTGAAGATCCATCAAGTATAACAACAAAGGATGAGCATACAAAATCTTCTACTGCAATTTTAGATTCATCAAGTTTGATCACAAAGTACAAAAGACCGTGGATAAAGAGACATTTCAGAAGAATGCAAAGAAAATAAATATTAATGTGTCAAAGTAAATGTGAGTTTGGTACAAAAACTCCTTATGTTATGTTTTAGTAATGGTTTTTACGTACTGCAAATATTTATTCAGGAGTATTAAATATTCAGTTAGGAGTATCAACTTTTTTGCTAGGAGTTTCAAATTTGTTTATCATAGTATAACAAAATTGTTGACTATTTCAGCGATATTATAATCTCATATAAAAAATAGTACTCATGTTATTGAATTTATGTTTAAAGTAACAAATATTTGATCAGGATATTAAGAAACTCTTATTATGGTACAAAATATTAGAGTATCAAGAATCTCCACAGGAGTATTGAATATCTGGTCAAGAGTATCAGACCCAATTAAAATTTGTCTACTGATGTGTATTTTCTTGTACTGTCACTATTAGTTGACTACCCGTTTATAAATTATTATATTTTATCCAATAAAATTCACTTAAAATTTGATGAAGTAACATTTTTATACGTTAAGACAAGAGTATCATGAGTATCAAATATTAGTTAAGGAATACGAAATATTTGGTCAAGAGTATTAAATATTCAACCAAGAGTATCAATGTGTACCAAATATTAGTTCAGGAATACAAAATATTTGGTCAGGAGTATTAAATATTTAACCAACAGTATCAAAATGGTCTCTTGCCGCCATTTACCATGGTCCAAAACATCAAATATTGATCAAGAGTATCAATAATATTTTCAGAAGTATCAAAGTCATGTGCATAGCACTAAGAGTATAAAAATCTTTTTAAAGTATCAATAAACTCTTCAAGAGTATCAAATAAATGTTTAGGGGTATCAGGACTAAGTAAAATATTTATAGAAAACATAGAGTATCGAATTTTTGGTCAAAAGTATCAGAATTATATCCAAAATTCATATAAACATATACTGTTAGTTACAAATAGCTTCACATTCAACCTATTATAACATTGCTTATTGTTAATAAATTGCAAAATACAATATCAATTCCAAATAGATCCGCATTCAACACTTTGTTAAAAAGTTCAACCTCCTTCTCCTCCTTTAGCTCCGCTTCTGCTCTCTTTTTATATGCTTGCGACTTTATTCAAACATGTTTTTCTTGCAAAATCAATCACATTTACTTGCATGTCATTTCTCTTCTTGGTAAGATCACTCAAAACATCTTTGCGCAGTAATTAGTTCTTGACGCTCAGCGTACCATAGCCTTTAGTAAAAAAAGAAGTTTTGAAAATGGAATAGATGTAAAAAAAAGAAGAGAGTGTACAAATTTTTTATTAAAAAGTTGAACATCTTTCCTGAATCAGGAATTCAATATACTTCGCCTTCAAAGAACTATAGTTACTTCACCTTTCAATATCATCTTCAACATTTACTTCTATAAGCTTCTTTATCTTTTTTTCTATCTCTTCTTTGTTGCAATTAGATTTGGAGTTTCAGTGTATGAATCAAGAGTATCATATTTTATTTTAGGAGTATCAATATATGAATCAGAATTATCGCATATAAGTCCAGGAGTATCAATATATTTATAAAACAAGAGTATCAATATATTTATAAATCAGGAGTATCGCGTATAAGTCCAAGAGTATCAATATATCTAAAGATAAAGGCAATACACATACGAAGCATCAAAAGTGTATTAAATAAATTAAGTATTAGATAGTAATAAAAGCTAGATTAATTGGACTCCAACATAGTATATCATGTTTCTATGATATCTTGATCAGATACCCATCCTTTAAGAAGGGCACCGATACAAAATAATACAAGAATCATATCTAATTACTATACAACTAATGAATCTTGCATAAGAACTAAAATTGAGGAAACTTATTACTCAACAACACTTCTTTCAAGCAACCATTACAAAGAGATGGACATCACACTAGAACATATTTTCGCATAGGAAATGATGGATACTGGTATGTGAAATAGCTATGTACTCCTGTGTAATCTCTATCATATTCTATCATATATAACCACTAAATAAACAAATTACAAGCTGAAATTAATATATCAACAATGAATTAAGTAAAAAAAAGGACATTACAAAAAGAAAATAAGAATTTAACCCAGGTAAGAAACGATGTTTTGTGCAGGAGAAATTCTAGTGAACATCGAAGAGATGACTTTTGTGCAGCAGAGGCACGACGGCGGTCAGAAACAACAGAATTGGAAGAATGTAAGGCAAAATCGTGCGACGGCCTACAGAGAAAAACCAAAAAAAGTAGGGGAGAGAGACGACCAACCGGTAGAGGAAGAAATGAAGCGCGAAATTAGGGAAGATAGATGACCAACTGGTAGAGGAAGAGATGAGGCGCTATTCTCAAAAGTGAAAACTGAAGATAGCGTAGATCTGAATTGAGGGCTTATTGGGTATTTTAATTTTTGGGTCAAGCGGTCAAACATGCAATTGGTTAAATGGGTCAGGGAGGTATATAATGGGTCAAGTATGAGACCCGTCTCATATATGAGACCGTCTCATACAAGTTTTTGTCTTTGTTTGTTTATATTATAATTTTAATAAGTCACATAAAAATCCAAACCAAATTTCTTGTTGCATAAGTTTTTGTCACTCATAATTATTGGTTTGGTACTTCGGCCATTGAACGACCCCATTTTAGATCCCTAAACCACTATTACAACAAATTTTGTACCATAGTACTAATAACAGATTTCTAACATGCAACTACCTAACACAAATTCCCTCTTTTTGTACTTGATTTAGGGTTTTATATAGGGAGTAATTATTAGTTATTAGTTGAAATAAAATGCGTAGTTATTTTGGAGGATGAACCAATGCTTTTGTCAAATCCCAAGTAGGATGATTCTTAAGTCCTGTTTTCAAGCAATAGTTAATAGTGAAGTACTTTTTTTTAGAAGGGGGTGTTTTCAACCTCTACACATGGGTGTAGAAGGGCTTATTTTTTAAGTTGGTGTGACCCAACTTCTAAAAAAAATAAGCACTTCTAACCTCCCACTTGTAACCTATAAAAACACACCAAGTATATGATCCAACACTTAAAAAACAGATATATATTCATATATATATAAAATATATATATATATATATATATATATATATTTCTTGAGTTGGTTTAGTGTTTCAAGACAACTCCTTAATCGAATCTTACAAAAAAAAAAAAGGGGTATATAATAAGATTTTTCTGGGTTGCGAGTTTAATTAGAGGAACAAATTTAAAGTAATTGTTTTGGGAAAATATGACAGTATTAGAAATTTAGAACATCATGATATTTGGAATGTTGGGTGAAGGAGTCGGAAATAAAAATTCTCCCAAAAATTTCACCCAAACATTATATATTATTTTAAAGCGGTAAAAGTGTAATTAGCATTAAACGTAGCATATGTCGAGAAGGTCATTCACATAAGACGGATGTGCTTGTTTGTTTATAGTTTTGAGGGGATTTGAAATCCTGTAGAGGAAATTTGGAAGGATTTTGTATAAAGTAAAAAATGTATTTTGTATTTTGTATATGTTTGAGAGGATGAGTTTTATAGGATTTGATAAAGTATGATTTTGAAAAAATAGATGATAGAAATAATATTATATTGTAAAAAGTAATGTAGAAATGATTGAATAATTGTTTAATGATTGATGTGTTTGTATTGAAAATTATGTATTGTGTTTGGAGTTAATATTATATATATATATATATTGATGGGATTATATATTATTAATTAAATCTACTGAAATTTATTTATTATTTTAGGCTCAACTTATGTAATATATACCGTTTAATAAATATAAACGTGTGATGTCTCATTATGTTCTATTGTTAATATCATAATATAATGGTGTGTTTATAATAATTTAATTTAATTCACATAAATATTAAAATAAATAAAGATGCATTGATGCACATCTAATTAATTAACTCAAACATGTTAGCATTATTAGAAAAAGGATTATTAAACATGTTCGCACAAATTATTGTTAGCATTATTAAATCAAACATGTTGTGTGAAGTATTAGAAAAAGGATGATAGAGAATAAAGTAAAAAAAAGAGTGTGTATATTATATTATATAATGATAATAAATTAAAAAATGAGGAGAGAGAATATTGAGTTGTATATATAATAATAATTGGAAAGTGTACGATAGATGATTGATAGTGTATTGCAAATTGTGTTTGATAAAAAAGACAAAGTAGGTATATTATAGATATTATAGAGTAGTATTTTGAAGGATTTAAAATTCTATACCGAAATCCTAATAAACAAACGGTGATTTGAGATTTGAAATTCTGAAAGTCACTCTAGCAAGAGCATGCACGAAATATTAGAGCTACGAGTAATTAAAACTATAGAAAATAAAGATTGAGAGGAAGATTTTTTTTTAAAAATAATCATCATATAATTTCCGAAAATATAATCATCTTCCTGCTCGCCATAAATCACATCCTTTGTCATACCGTCTCTACTATCACCCGACTGAACCCATATGAGACATCGCATATGCAGTAAAAACTCCGTACATTTATATTATTGGAAATAAAATATTGATATAAAGAGGTTCTCTTTAAATAAAATTTTACATAGAAAAAAATAATATTTAATATAGGCTAGGTCTTGTATGCACCCGAGTTCACCATGCGCTCATAATGCATTTTAGAAACGTGCAACTTGTTATGTTGAAAAATGTAACTTATTTACACAGAAAAGTGCAACTATTAATATTGGAACATAGTTGCATGCTTCTGTTTGGAATTGTTGCACGTTTCTATTTTATTTAATTGCACGCTTCTAAAATGCACTATGAGTGCACGGTGCACCGAGTGCACATGAGACCCACTCTTCAATATAATACATGTTATATTACATGTATGTAAACAAATTTATGTAATTAATTAATATATGAATTTGACTGAAACAAATACATGCACTTTGATAGAATAAAATACATGTATGAATTAATCGGACGAGTTATTACACACACACAAATTGAAGGATTCAGTGACAAACCATAAAATTAAGATGTTTCAAAATCCACCATAGATAAATATTTTAGGTTATCTTAAACTTATTGTAATTATATATAATGTTTTTATGAATAATGTCATTTATTCCTATATGGGGGCATAAATCCTCAAGATGGAACCAAAAAAATATACTTACTCCTTCTTCCAAAAGTATGCTCAGAGGGTTGAAATATGTTTAACAGAAATGGAGATTAAATCTATTTATAAATAATATAATTGATTGTGAGTAAAATATAGTGATAATTTGAGGAATTAAGTGATTGTTGGACGATGACGATAAAAAAAATATTTATAGAGGTACTTAATTTACGAAAATCTAAGCATACTTTTGGAGATGTACTATATAAATTTTATTTTTAAATATAATTGGTCACGAGAACCGTAATTTTTTATTACTATAGAAAAATTGTTATTGTATAGAGTATTTTTATAGGGAATTTTTACTGTAATGGCCTCGATAATTCCACTACCTTAAATTTCTTACTTTTTTGAAACAACTTTATACTAATGATATTATTCCCATATTATAACTCAACTTGAGCAAGATGATACGAACTCGTGTTTGAGTCTCTTCAATTATAACTTAGATAAGGTATATACATAACCCTGTTTCTGGGATTCAATAATGATGTATTATTCTAATAAAGATCCTGTCCAAAAAAAAAAAAAAAATCTAATAAAAAAACATCACATACTGGGTATTAGTTAAAAAATATAAAAAGTAGATGTGGGAGATTGTTCGATAAAAAAAATTGATTTAAAGTAATTGAAGTGGTAAATGTTTGCAAGATGTGGAGTGATTATTTATTTCAAAATTATTTATTTCAAAATTATTTATTAAACGTTTCATTACATTGTTTCTCACATCATAAGGTTTGATGAAATAATACACAAATTTGGGAACAGTTATTCCTTGTTAAATTGTTCCTATCCTATGTGAAACAGTTGTTGCACCAAAACCTTACTATGGTTGGACTAGTTTTGGTACCTTTGTTGACCCAAACCACCCCACTTTTTTTATTCTTTTTAATATCTAAATTCTCATTAACAGTATATAAGGTAAGCTTAGTTGATGTACCCTCTCATCTATTAAAACAAGCAAGAATCAAAATACACAAATGTTTTCTAATCTTATTACCACCATGCAACCATGCAAGATTGCCATTTTTCTTGCAATAATCATCTCTTTCACATTAGCAAATGCAAAAACTCATTACCATAAATTCAATGTACGTTTGCAAACTCATAATTTACATTTCAATTATTTTGGGCTAACATCCGAATCAGTAACATTTCTGCAAATAAATGTGTTTTTCAGGTTCAAGCAACAACAGTGAAGAGGCTGTGCAGAAACCACAACATAATCACGGTTAACGGGCAGTTCCCGGGGCCAACTCTGCATGTCCGAAACGGCGACACCCTTGTCATCAACGTCGTTAACGCTGCCCGTTACAACGTCACTCTCCACTGGTACTTCTTCCCACCAGTTGAACTGTGCAACTGTATACAACTAATACTTTTCAGTGAAAACAACTACTAATACTTTTCAGTAAAAATAACTATTACTTTTTGATAAAACAACTAATACCATTAGTGCACACGGTGTATACAAGTTTTTGTCTTAATATTTTTGCCCATTTTTGCCCTTTCCCAGGCACGGCATTCGTCAGATGAGAACACCATGGGCTGACGGGACAGAGTACGTGACTCAGTGCCCAATCCAGCCCGGGTCGAGCTACACGTACCGATTCACTATCGAGAATCAGGAAGGAACTCTGTGGTGGCATGCTCATAGCAGATGGCTTAGAGCTACAGTGTATGGAGCACTCATTATCCACCCCAAAAACATTGCTCTTTCATACCCTTTTCCAAACCACAACAAAGAGGTCCCAATAATTCTTGGTAAGAAAAAACACACACAAATGACAAACAGTTTTACCTCTTATTACAACTAATCAAGATTCTCTTATCAGGAGAATGGTGGGATAGAGATATCATTAGTGTGTTGAGACAGGCCAGGTTTACAGGTGCTCCTCCCAATGTTTCCGATGCTTACACCATCAACGGCCAACCAGGAGATCTCTACAGATGCTCAAGCAAAGGTTAGCTACTGTCAATGAAAAAGTCTGGTTTGAAAAATAAGCCAATACCTCTTAGAAAGATCAGTAATTTTGTATTCTGAAAAGATTTTGCATTTCTTGATCAAAATGATGATAAAATCTTGCCTTTTGTGACTCAGAAACAACAAAGATCAAAGTGAAATCAGGGGAAACAGTTCTATTAAGGATCATCAATGCTGCACTCAATCAAGAACTCTTCTTCACTGTTGCTAACCACATGCTAACAGTAGTCGGAAATGACGCCGCCTACAACAAGCCTTTCACCACCCAAGTCATCATGCTCGGGCCCGGACAAACGACCAACGTACTCCTCACAGCCAATCAGCTCAAGGGTCACATTACTACATGGCTACAAGCCCGTATGCCACTGCACAAAACGCAGCGTTTGATAACACAACCGCTACTGCAATCTTGGAGTACGAATCTGCTGCCTCTCCTTTCAAAATAGGACAATTTGCAAGGCCGTTGATGCCTACAATTCCAAGATTCAACGATACAAACACCGTTACAGCATTCACAAGCCAGCTGAGAAGCCTAAATGCAAGAGTTCCTATCGTCATTGATGATAATCTGTTCTTCACTGTTGGATTAGGCCTTTTGAACTGCCCACCCGGGCCTAGATGCCAGGGCCCAAACAACACGCGGTTTGCAGCTAGCATGAATAATGTATCCTTCGTTCTTCCACGAAGAATATCATTATTGCAAGCTTATTATCAGAACATACAGGGTGTGTACACCACAGACTTCCCTCCTGTTCCTCCAGTTACGTTTGATTACACGGGGAATGTGAGTCGAGGGCTGTGGCAGCCTCGTAAAGGGACGAAGCTGTACCAGTTGAAGTACGGCTCGAATGTACAAATCGTGTTGCAAGACACTGCTATTGTGTCAACTGAGGATCATCCTATTCACCTTCATGGATACCACTTCTATGTTGTGGGCCAAGGCTTTGGTAACTTTAACCCGACTACTGATACCCCAAGATTCAATCTTGTTGATCCTCCGGTGAGGAACACCATCAACGTGCCAGTTGGAGGGTGGGCTGTCATTCGGTTCGTTGCTGATAATCCTGGTAAGTTCAAGAATGTAATTGCATCTAACATCAGTGCACTTCTCTTCCCTCTGTCTCCATATTTTAGCCCGATAACTGGCTATGGAGTTGACATATACGGTTGACAAATCAGACTCTTCCACGTCAACCAGATATTTTTACCTCCTATAGCCGGTCATCGAACTAAAATATTGCACAATTAAAAGTTACAGGAGTATGCCCAATCCATGAAAGTCAACAGCTCTGAAACTGAAAAAGTGGTAACTTACAGAATAAAAGAACTATTTCCCCATTTTTTTGCCTTGATTGTTGATGAACTTTGCTGGTTTTGTGCAGGAGTTTGGCTGATGCACTGTCACATAGACTCCCAT
Organism: Stenogyne calaminthoides; assembly: GCA_037126765.1. NCBI lineage: Eukaryota > Viridiplantae > Streptophyta > Magnoliopsida > Lamiales > Lamiaceae > Stenogyne > Stenogyne calaminthoides. Next base: position 33,963,486 of record JBBCBC010000010.1, on the reverse strand, counting down.
CTGACATGGGGCCTTGGCATGGCCTTTGTGGTTGAGAATGGGCCCGGAGAGTTGCAGTCAATGGAGGCTCCTCCACCTGATCTGCCTCCTTGTTAGGGATTAGGACCAGAGTGAAACACAAAACTCCTGTTGTATCTTTCATTTATTTTAATCATCGTTTGTCGTCTTCTATTGTTGTTGACTAGATTTATTTCACTGACAGAAACAAGTGAAGATATTTGTTAACATTGTAAGAGTGAGGAAATGATATGCATGATTTCATTGTTTTACTTCCTAGCATGTTCAAATAGAGTTGATTTGAATTATCCAAAGTTTATGAGTTAAGAAACCAGCAAAGAATTTAAATCAGACAAATTACAAGATTTATCAATGATATTTTCAGAAGATAAAGATCATGTGATAGAATTCAAACTGTCAGAATAAATCAATTGTGTTGCAATAATTCTCAGAGTAGAACAAACAACATTCTGTAGTAGGAGTAAATTTGATTGTATCCATTCCTATGTATCGAGTTACAGTAGATTCTTGAAAAGATATACATTTTCCCTGAACTAATATGAGCAGATTTTCACATATTTACTTACTCAAAATGGTGTTAACTAGTCTGATTTTCTAACACTGCAATTTACTTTTTACACATTCAATTTCTATCACTTTCTACGAAACAAAATCCTTCCAACTAAACTACCTGAATCCTTCTTTGTCCTCTTAATACTTGCTGTTGCACCACTAGAACAGAACCCCTGTTCCCAAAATCGTCAGAAGAGATAAACTCTCCTATAACACCGAGTTCATTATCCTCGCTCCAACTCGTTAATCCTAGCAGAAGAACGTGATTTACTGTTTGGTTTCTTCCAACAATCCATAGATCATAGCAGTTTTTATTCATAGCCTGAATAATAGCAATAGTCTCTTCGCCATTCTTCACCACAGCCTCTCGATAAACAACACGATTATTCCCTTCATTTTTCACCCAAAACCATGTCACCAACTGATCATCGAGCTTCTTCTCAATTAAAATATCTCCCTCATTTTCGTAAGCAAGAAATCTAATCACAGTGAGTGATATATCTGGACTTCCAGCTGCTCGATCTGCATAAGATAAGGCCTCCCTCGAATCTGCCCCACCCAAGAAAAGTACAACAAAGTGATGCATCGAACTTCTCAAACCACCAGGCACAAGACTTTGGAAAGGACTCTTGTCCACTAGAACTCCCACCGAGCAAGGCGCGTGTGCTAAAACATTAGAACTTATAGATTGAGAACTTTGCTTAATCTCTTTAGTCCCGTTGATGCTTTCGGACATTGTTTTGTGAAGTGGTAGGATTATCAGACAAGCTTGCTTTGAAAGAGCTAGCTCACAAATGTCCTGATACATGCTTCTCTTATAAGCAATAGCAGTATACGAATGCAGCTTTATGTACTCACCTCTGGCCTCCTGGAAAATCTTAGAGCAGTATGAACAGAACTGAATTTGCACTGTTTATCTCCTTCTCCTTCTTCGTTTTCATGGTCAATAAATACAGGCTTAGCCCGCCCAACGAGCTCAATGAGGCATAAAGCATGGACAGAGAAAGGACTGTCGACCGTTGGATTGGACAGTTCGAGTAGTTTGGTGAGTCCAAATAGATTTTCTTCATCGTAAATACAAGCTACAATATGGAGCTCTGTGTTAGCAGGGGTGTGTTGAATACTTCTTCGTTTGTTCACCATATAAGGCCTTGTGGGATCATGGAGTATGCTGATTAAGGGTGTACATACAGCAGTTACAAATATTGTTGATATTACCAGAATAGTGAATTGAGGTACCCCTATCATCTGCGGAGTTCACAAGAGGTATTATATCCATGAAGAAGAAAAAAAAATATAACACTAGTTGAAAATCAAGAAGGTACCTCAAAATCCATCCAGTGCATAAACAGCAAGAATTCCACTTCACCTCTTAAACTCATTATCAGGCTTAGGGTGAGGCTATCTCTAATGGTCATATCAAAGACGCGAGCAGCAACGAGTGTAGAAACCATTTTCACAAAGTATCCAACTAAAACCATAAGAAGAAGTGGTTGCAAGTGTGACCATTGGCCACTCATAGAGGAGAAATCGGTAATCATGCCTACATACATGAAGGAAAACGGCATGAGAATGTCTGTTAAAATGGTCTCACTTTTTTCCACGAGAATGGCTCCTAACGGTGGGCCCTCTGGTACAGCCAAGCCTAGCCATAACGGTGCATTGGCAATGGCTAAGCCTAAAAAATCAGCAAAAAATGCAGAGACCATAACTCCCAACAATATGGTAATAACATAGATTTGATCCACCGGTTTTCCTACAGGGGTTGTTCGAATAATCCATATCATGAACTGTCTAGCAGCACCAAAGATCGAAGCTAGGACGACCATTAATGAAATCATGTACCATAAAGCAGCTATGCTCCTATGTTCTCCTTGTTTGGAGGCCTCGAATATAGTTACACCGTTCATTCCTATTACATCACCGATTAATGCAGTGGACAGGGCTATTCTTCCTATTTCAGAGCTAAGTAGGTTGAGCTCCTTCATTATAGGATACAGAACAGGAAATCCTGTCATAGATAAAGATGCCGTTATTCCCCAAATCGAAGAAGCTTTACTGAGTTCCTCATCCAACTTGTTTCTTTGCAGGAATGCAGTACCTACGCTACAAAAGAGAGGGACGAAGACGCCAATTACTGCGATATACCAATGCTTTTTATCCGCTTTCCTTATCGAAGTAACATCCATTTTCACTCCAGTTATGAATAGGAAATACAGGAATCCTATTACTCCAAGATTTTGGATCACATATTGGGCATTATCAGGGAACATATATGCATGAAACTTCTTACTACGACTTAATACAGATGGGCCAAGAATAATTCCACCCTACAATCAATCGAAGCACAAAAAAACATTCATTAGCTCATTGAGACATTTCAACATACATATGGTGGGCAAATAAATAGCGCCCAAGATAATCATATCTAAAAGCATGAAACACATAATTAGCGAGCCCAAATGCCGAAATTTCCTCATCCTTTCAGTCAGAATACTAAAACAGAATCAAGAACCAATCATATAATAACAAAACTCACGATGATCTGTGAGATAACTGTAGGTTGTCGCAGGGGCTTGAGGATAAACCGAACTATGCGAGTAATGACAATAAGAAATGATAACTCCAACAAAAGAAGGGGAAAAGAGAACTTCAATGGATTTTCGCCATAAAAAACACCAAAGGAATGATCGTTTTTTATATTCCTACATATAAAAATATGGTTTTTCATCACCATTGCTGGTAAAAGTGTAATTTTGTTGCTTTACTATTCTTCCATTGATTAGAGTGGAGAATCATTTTTTTTGCTGTAAAGATGGACGCCATGAATGGATATTGCAAGAAACTAATTACAGTGAGAAATGAAGGATTGGACAAGCGCTAGTATAGATGACCGTTGTTTGTGTGTGTTTTAAACTTTTTATTTTTTTCTCATTTATTCACCATTTTTACCCTTGAAACTTGAAAGTTCGATAAGGGAATTAAAAAATCCAACCTTTAGCAATAGGGGATAGTTTTTTATATTATACGAGAAAATTCATGTACTGTATGATCATTTAAGTTTACGATTTAAGAACACATTCTTGCATGATTTTAGAATATACCGTCTCAAATCATGTTAATTTATATCAATATTTTCGATGTAAATGATTAGAATTACCTAAAATTGAAAGTTAAAAGGACAAATTTATTAGAAATAAGTACTTTCATGTCCAAAAAGCTCATAAGAGTACTAAGAGGTCCAAACTATTTTTAAAATAACTAATAGGTCCAAAACACCACTTGAAAATTCTAAACTACCATTTCTCTTATTAAATATCCAACCCACTCTATTCTAACCCTAAATCTCACCCCAACACACCCCTGTAGAATTCATCCACCGCCCACCCACACAAGTGGCGTCCCTTCCGCCGCCGCCCTCACTACTCCGCTTCCGAACCCACCTCTATGCCTCCGACCCCACACATGCCGCGTCCACTCCCCACACACAATATAGGTGGCTGCAACCTACGGTGGCGGAGAAGATCCGCGTACCACCACCTGCACAGATCCGCGCCACTGGTGGCGGCGGAGAAAAGGTCCCACCGCCGTGGCAAACCACCCCCACCCCCATAGTGTTTTTTTTTTTTAAATCTGGGTTGGGTGATGTGCTGAGTTTTGTAGCCATGTCGGTGCTTTCTCTCTCTTCGTCTGTTGGGCTGAGCCTCACACTAACCCCAATCAATAATTCATCATTTTTTAAACATGTTCTGGGTTTTACTAATTTAACATTTCTTGATGTTTTTTTTTTGCTATTCAACTTTGAGTGGTTAAGTTGGATCGATTTGATTTCTTTTTTGTTGGATTTATCTGTTTGAATTTTAGAATTTGGATCTGTGGAAGTCTGATGAATTTGTTGATTTTTTGAGATGAAGGATGGTGGATCTAGATCTGATTTTTGGAGATGGAAGATGATGGATCTGGATTTGTATCTGAAGGTTGTTTGAATCCGAGTTCTCCGGCGAAGCAGATGAATTTGTTTGATTTTTTTTTTTTTTTGAATTTGAGTTTAGATGTAGGATCTAGATATGTTTGTGATTCTTTTTGAAATAAAGACTCTAAAATACAAAATTTGAGTCAAAAGTACTCTAAGATACAAAAGAAAAAGACAGTAACTCTCCACTGCAAAATGTACCCATTTTACCCATAATTTCAATTTACTCACATTTTTTTATTGTTGTCACATTAAATGCAAACCTCAATTATACAATATAGGAATTGGCCCCACCACCCAATCTCTCTCCCCAATTAAACCGGCCCCCATCTCAATTACCTCATTATCTCTCTTCCTTTCACATTCTCTCTTTAAAAAATTATCACACCCACTTCTCTCTCTCCCACCTTCTATCGGCGCCGCCCCCTACCCCCACTAAAAAATCGATTCGTCTCTCTTCCTCTGCCGGTGTGGTTGTGATTTTGGGGTAAATGGGTTGTGGTTTTGTGGGGTTGCGGACAGAACTGGTTTGTGCAGGGGGGACCGTGGCGGTGGTGTTCGGTGGTGGTAAGGGGCGAAGGGGCGACAGTGGTGTTCGATGGTGATGAACAAATTATCACAAAAACTGCATATTTTTTCTTCTTTTGCTTTTTATTATTTTTTTACTGGATTTGTGTTGCTTTTTTCACTTTTTTAATGTTGAGAGTTGTAGACAGAGAAAAGCCTTTGGGAATGTAATTATTTGGTTAACACTGTCAAAAGTGGTCTAGGTGGTTCTTCGGAGAAGAAGGCGGTGATACGACGAGGAAGACGGTGGCCGTCCGTGATTTTTGGATTTTTTGTAATTTTTCTTTACTTCTTTGTATTTTTTAATTTCTGTATTTTTTTAATTTAGGCAATTTCTGTATTTTTTTAATTTAGGTAATTTATGTATTTTTTTTTTAATTCTTTAGGGTTTCCATAAAATTTGTAGATTTGTGTAATTTTTAGAGATTTATTATTGCAAATTTGTGTAATTTGTAAGTTAGAATTTCTCTAGAATTTTTTAAAGTATTTTTCTTATTAATTTGTTTATTTTTTTTAAAATTGGCCTAAAATACAATTAAAAAAATGCACTCCAAAATTGATCAAAATATAATTTTTTTTAAAAAAAATGCACTCTAAAATTGATCAAAATACATTTTTTTTTGAAAAAAATGCACTTTAAAATATATATTTTTTTTAAAATGCACTCCAAAATTGGTCCAAAATATAATTTTTCTAAAATAATGCACTCCAAAATATGAACTAAAATGTATTTTTTTTAAACTGCACTCCAAAATTGAATTAAATTAATATACATTTTTGGGCTTAGACTAAAATACAATTTTTTTTTTTTAAAAAAACATTCCAAAATCGGCTTAAAAGTGCAGAAATCTAAAATATGCACTTTGGACCTGACCCAAAATACAATTTTTTTTTAAAAAAAACACTTCAAAATCGGCTTAAAAGTGCAGAAATCTAAAAAATATGCACTTTGGGTTGACATAAATTATGAAATATGAAATAAATTTAAAATCTGCAATTAAAAAAATATGAAATAAATTAAAAAATAGAAAATAGGATCGGTTCTTTTGGTTGATAGATTTTCAATAAAAAGGAGGAGGAGGACAATGAGTTTTGTTTCTTATAGTATCAACACTAATACAGATTTGGGCTTGGAAAACTGTTAAAAATGACCTTGGAGAGCGGTTATAACAACTCTCCAAGAATAAATTCCCAAGCAAAGTGGAAAGCTAGGCAATGCGGTTTTAACTTTTGTCCAAAAATATCTTAGACAACGGTTTTATAAATAACAAAGAGATATAATAACCCAAGCGTGAATCCGTGCGAAGATCTGAACATAAAAGGTTAAAAAACGGTTGTCTCAAGATCAAAATTGATAATTAGACATTAGTTTTTAGCCCCTACCCACAAATCTCATATATAAAAGCACCAAGCCTCCCAATTAATTGAGGCAATTACTTTCCCCCATGGGGGACCGAACACGGGACCTTGGGCCTAAGCGGATCATCAATTAAAACTGGGCACTTTCTTTCTTTACGTTTACTTAATGAAATTAAATCTATATGTTCTAAAAATCATTTTTTCTTACAATTTTTTTCAATTCTTTATTTCAATTATCTTATTTATTAATTCAATCACATTTTTATATAATAATTTTTTTATATAAATTAAAATTAAATTAAATTAAATTAAATTAAAATTATATTTTTTACTTGTACTTTTTTAAATACCTTTCTTTTAAACTTATAATATTTTTCCTTCTAAACAAGTAATACTTTTCTATCAAAATAAATAATATTTTTCTTTAAACAAGTAATACTTTTTTTATCTAAATAAAACAATATTTTTCTTTAAACAAGTTATACCTTTCTATCTAAACAAGTAATAATTTTCTATTTAAATAAGTAATAATTTTCTATCTGAACAATTAATACTTTTCTATTTAAACAAACAATACTTTTCTATCTAAATAAATAATATTTTTCTTTAAACAAGTAATACTTTTTCATCTAAACAAGTAATACTTTTCTTTAAACAAGTTATACATTTCTATCTAAACAAGTAATACTTTTATATTTAAACAAGTAATATTTTTCTATTTAAACAAGTAATAGTAATTTTCTATCTAAATAAGTAATATTTAGACAAAATTGAATTAATTTATAAGAATATTAAATATTATAGGTATTAATTTATAAGAATTAATAGTGATACAAGTTCGTAAGTGTAATAATATGAATTTAATATTATGAACAACTTTTACATAAGAGTTTGTGTTAATCTCATTATATAAGACGAATATTAAAAAGAAATAACACGAGAATTTAAAGAATAAAATATTTGAACTGTACCTAAAAAGAATTTACAAAAAAATAAAATAAAATAAAAAATACAAGTTTTACAAAAAAGCAAAAAAATATATTAATTCACTTGCACAGTGGTTATGAACCGCTGTCCAAGCTTTACCAAACCGCTCTCCAATTACCCTTGCACAGCGGTTATGAACCGCTGTCTAAGCTTTGATCTTGGACAACGATTTATAACCGCTGTTTTTTTTTTAAAATAGAACCGCTCTCCAAGGGACCACTTGGAGAGCTATTCAAAAAAAGAGATGTCCAAGTGGAGCTCTCCAAGCTCAAATGTGTAGTAGTGCAGGGAAGGGGGAAATTTAATGAAAATAGGCTATGAGTGGTGGGGCCAACAAGAATAGCACCTGACATTGCCTAAATAAATTGGGGTAGGTTGTGGTGGGGTCCGCAATAAATTTTTGTTTGTGGTCAAATAGACTTTTTTTATATATGAGGGTAATTGTGTCATTCATGCTATAATTTTGTACCTTATAGTCACAATAAAAGTAGTTTGTATATTAGAGTTCTTTTGGGAGTGATTTTGTAGTGGAGAGTCACTCCCTCATTCTTTTTTTAATCTGATTTATTTGAACCTATGCATGTTTACATGTATATGTGCATGTTGAACTGGAGACAAAAATATGTAATTTTTTAGATTTTGGACAAATATATGAATTTTTTTGTTTTTAGATATGTAAATTTATGTAATTTTCAATTTTATTATGAAAATTTCAAGATTCTAATGCTTTTTTTAGGATTAAATTATGTGAATGTATTAAACTGTAATTAAAATGCACATATATATACATACTCCTTTTTTTTTTCTTTTTTCATCTACTCCCTTAAGGGGAAGGCAAAATTTCCATAAATATGAGAAAATGAGTATTTTTGTCTTTTTCAGGTATGATTTTGGATCTCACAGTACTAAAAAAAAATCTTGCACCTATTAGTACTTGAACTCCTATTTTTGGACTTCACTCATGCAATGTACGAGTATTGATATATAAAGATTAATATTGACTTGTTTACGCTATATAAAAAATGGAATTGGTCTTGCAGAGATTAATAATGACTTGTTTACACTATATAAAATAAAAGAGTTATGTCAAATTAACTAATTAATGAACTATTACTTTATTATAATATAATAACTAATTTTTTTCAATAAAAAAATAATAGATATTAACAAACTGATATATTTTAATGAAATATGTAATTTTACTTAATAATACACATAAATGTAAATTATTGGCACAGTAAAATACCTATAAAAAAATGAAAAGATATTATGCTCACCATTTTCATTATGCACCACTATTAACATTTTATAAAATGTTACTTTTTAAAAAATAATAATAATAACAGTAATGTACGTGCCTAAACAAATATACAGTAAAACAAGTTTATAAGACTTTTTGAAAAGTAAGATAATGGGTTGAACATATATATATATAGTTGATTAAGAACTTCAAATTTTTTTGGGTTTAAAAAAAAAAAGTAAATTTTTTTTTAATGCTAACAATATTAGAGTATATGCAGTTGACTCTTTTAGAACGGTATATTTTGGGAATGTAATCACTAGTTCCCATCATGTCTTTATTACTTTTGTCAAACAGGATGTTAACTTATTCACTCACGAATTTGCGAGTTCTTCTATTCAGTACGAAAGTTCTCATTATTGAAATAATCTGCCGAAATTTGTGGTTGGACTTTTTTATATCTATTCTTTTTGCAATAATATGAGTTAAGTATTATTTCGCTAAAAAAATAGTCATATTTTTATCACTATCATTTTCTTTATCACAAAAAAATTATATTAAATGAAGAAGAAAAAGGGCATGCAAGTACCCCAATCTATACATATATAAAAACAGAACAATCACTCTAAAACCTGGTCCGCCCATTTTCTACACTCTCTCTCCTCTTTGAGAAAGGATTCTCTCGGGTATTTTTCATCAGTTTCCATAACTCAGTTGGAACCATCTCACTGTAAATTTGTGTGTGTGTGTGTTTTTTCCAAAGCTCTTATTAGATGGAAGCTCCGTTTGGTAGGCCTTAATATGACCCAAATAATGTCCTGTAATAATACAAGAACCCACTTGGTAGCCCATACTAAACTCGTACTAATTTATACTGACCCATTTTTTAAACGGCCGATCCGGATGGTAATACGGCCAATTCCCTATAGCCTTCAGCACTGTCGAAGACGACCCCCCCGTGGTCTTCGGCAAGTAAGGCTTCTACAGTAACTCTTCCTTGTCCATTTTGCCCCTTCCCACAATCCAATATCATATTTCTCTCCCCCATTTGTTCATTCTCCATCTCTTGCATCGTGTTCGTGTTCCGTTTGAGGAAGAGATGAAAATCTCAGGTTTCACCATCGCCGTCTTCGTATTTCGCATCGAGCCGCTTGCATCATCAACCACCTTCTTATGCCAGGAAAACCATTTGAACGCTTGTTTGATTAAGCCCTAATTTCTGAATATTAGTCTTTCAGTTGGAAACATTTTGATGATGGTGGTATACGAGAAGTAAGTGGTGGTGGTAATAGGGTGCTCCGACGGTAGAATAGGCCACACGCTTGTTAGTGTTAGTATCCTAAAGACAATCTATTGTAAGGACATAATACTCGATGATATTCAGTTTGATTTAATATTATAGTTCATCTAATATTAATGTATGGCAATACACTTGTTTGAATATTATGTTTGATTGTTTGCATTTATTCATGCAAGTGTTCCCATGAGTCATAGTTGTCATTGAGGTTGTGAGAACTCAGATGGCTTAAGCATGATTCTCAAATAGCCCCGATCAAGGATCATCAAGAATGTGATATTGATGATACAATGGAGATTGGTGTGCGATCTTCATCATACTCTTAGAGAGTATAGTAATATCTCACTTACTACGGGATACTAGGTATCTCATGATGGATGCACAAATACCTTAGAGGGTATTGGTATACCCATCCGAGAAACCGTTTGATGTATTTCCACTATATGTGTCTACGGGTGTCTTAGTTAGTGGGAGCGATGCGATACTCCTTTGACTTGAAATCAATACGCACGACATGTGTGGGATGATGAACTTTGACCATGACCAATGCTTGCACCCTAACCATGGGTAGATACGGCTTGGATTGGGTTCATCACGAAGTGCATGTGCGTGGTAGTTGAGCCAAGAATAAGATTCATTCCTCAAAGTGGATTTAGAGAGAATACTCATCTTTTCATCTTAATTGGATCAAAGTCATCGGCCGATGCACGTCAACTTAGACTTTGTGGCTAAGTGTGACATACATGATCAATTAGTGATTGGAGATAACATGATTAAGTTATTTGAATAAACACTTCATCATGTTCAAGACTTAATCGAGTATTCGTGAATGAAAGGAGGAAATCGTAATAACCCATGTTTCAGTTACAGGTAGTTGCACGTTTCTCACAACGTACCTCATATATTGAGAATGTTTGATTTATTGTCTAGGGTTCAATTAAGACCGTTAGTTTGACTAATCGCTCGATATATGAGGGCCTATGGGTCACACAACAAGTAGTTCCCTTTTACAGATTATAGTTGGTTGATTAAATGTTAAATTGAATTTAATATTTAATTTATGGAGAATTAATTAATAACAGATTAATTTAGAATTAATTATTATTAATATTTAATTAAATTGGATTTAATTAAATATGAATTCCCAATAATTATATTTGGAATATAATTGTAGGATTTAATGTATATGAAAATAAATCGTAGAGATTTTCATATAAGGGAATTAAATCCGTAGAGATTTTATATGTGGGAAATAAATCTTAGAGATTTATTTAAATAAAGATTATGGATTTTATTTCTCAATCAGGTTAGCTTAAGATTTAAGCTAAGTCTCTCCTATATATATGAACTCTTGGGAATCCATAATACGGTTGTTCAAATTCTCTCAATAAAATCATAATACGGTTATTCAAATTATCTCCATAAAATCTAGAATATGAATTTTTCTAGCAAATTCCGTCTCAGATTCAACGCTGACAAATCTGTGCAAGTCCATGAACGGGGACTACGTGGATACCATAGTAGAGAAATATGCATACAGTTTACTGTAAGATTTCTCTTTATGTTTATACATATTCAATTATACAATTATATGTTTATTGTTGGTGAACTGTTTAATTTCGCTGTGCATGTATTACGTGTTTACGTGCCTCTAAATTCCAAAAGTGGTATGAGAGCTCATGCTCTTGATTAATTGCATAATTGATTAATTTGTTTATAAGGTTTTAAAACTGTTTGAATTAAAACTTATTTAATTTGTTGAGGTCTTGCAATGGATCACGTGAATTCTTGGAATTCTAAAATCAATTAAATTGAATTAATTGGTTTAGCATCCGCTTGGTTTATTGTTTTTCCAACGACTGAGTCGTCTCCTTCCTTGCACTACTTTCCCAAAATCAGGGTTTTCTAAGAAACCCCTCCGCCGCCCCCTCGACTTCTGCGCTGATTTGCCCAGCGAACGTGACTTGCGACGTCTCTTGAGGCGGCGGCTACACGCCGCGCCTCGCGACGGTCGTGGGGGCTCGTGACGCTGCGAGCGACGGCGGCCTCCAATAGCGGCGATGCGCTGAGATAACTGTAACCTCGTTCGCGACGGTGATGATGCGAATTCGCTTCGCCAGCGGTGGCGCTCCTCTGCACCATTCGCGGAGGTGACGATTCGCTCGTCACTTACAGCAACGATGGCGGCGCAATTCACTTCTTACACGATGGTTTGACCTCGCGTCTGATTTGGGGATTTCTCACAGTTTTTCCCTTAGCGGCGACGATTCACGATGCTTGTGATAAGCAATGGGAATTCGAGCCGCTGAGTGGCGATTCGCAGGGCTCGCGCACGCGATTTGCGACGGCGATCCGAGCCGTTGGACGGCGGTTCGCAACGCGCGCGTCTCGCGGCGGCGATTCAAGCCCAAGGCGGAGATCTGCTACACTCATGATTGAACTCCCCTGTAGCAGCGGCATTAATCTTTACGATTTCTGGACTTTTCTGTCGAATTTTTTACAAAACTTTCGATGAATCTGTGATGAACATTGCGGATTTGATATGATTATTGGTCTGGATTTTGGCTGATGGATTTGGGTTTTGGAAATTTGACGTCCCAAATTACGGATTGGATATGGGAATTTGGGCGGTGATGTGGGGAGGGACCCGGGTGAAAATTTGATTTTCACTGGGCCCTCTTTGAGCAATTTTTGAAATTGTATCTAGTCCTAAGAAAACAAATAAATATTTTAATTTAAAATTTGATTTTGAGATTAAAATTTAATTGGTTGGATCGAAAATTAAAATTAATTAGATTAATTTTATATATTCTTTTAATAATTAATTGAAAATTGGATTAAATGAAATTAAAATTGGATTTTGAATTTTGTTTAATAATTTTGATGATTATTGAAATCCCACTTGATTAACTAATTTAATAATTCGTTAACGCAATTATAGTCCGCGTTATAATTGTTTGGGTAGGGCGACTCAATAATTGTCGGACCGTATTAATGTTTGGGCAGACGACGCCCATATAAATGTTAGTCCGTATGAAATCATGTTTGGGTAAGAGGCCGATAATTCTTTCGAATGTGATATAGATTAACATGTTGGATCTCGATTAAGCAATTAATACCCCGTCTTTAAAACGTTCCTCACTAAAATATGACTTTCATTAAGTTGATCGATGCCTTCCATCAAAATTAAAGGTAAATCAGAGATTTCGTTCCAATGAGTATTTAAGGCCCAAGTCTTTTGCTCGGATCTACATCTAACGAGACCTTTATAGGGACACGTGAAGGTCGCCATTGATGGTTGTAAATCAACTTGACTTTGTTTCACCAAAAAAGCGGGAAAACGAAAAGTCAAAAATGGCATCCGATTGAACTAGATTCAATCAACTAGGAGTTGCGCTTTTGAATTGGTTTGAGACCTACCGGCTATCTTATTGCGATGTCGGCCAGCAGATATTGTAATAGTAGGAATGTGGATCCTAGTCCATTACAATTTATATCCGATATAAATTGTACTCTTCCGATGAGGTCGTTGAGTATGTGAAAATAATTGAGACAAAATAAACACAAAAGAAAGACCACGTTTATTTTGATTGCTGAATATTGATCATAGAAATTATGTGTTTAATTCCGGTTTTATTTTATTTCTCTTGGTTAGTTGAAATGTATAACTGTTATTGAGATGTGTTTTGGAAACAAACAAATTGGCTAGGCCAAATTTTTTGGACTGACACCTAAACGTCTGTTTGGTGCTAAGGCAAGAAAAAATTGAGTACGTGTTGGACACGCCAATCCCTGTTATCCATGCAGCTGGTTCCTTGAGGCAGCTACGTTTGACGTAGCAGCTCAGAAGAAGCATCAAAAGGATGCTTCCCAGGCTCAGTGTGTGATGTTGCTCGACATGACTCCCGAATTGCTTAAGGCAACATGAGAAAATGGGTCTCTTCTAAATGTTCAAGCATCTGAAGGATCTCTTTGATTCTGAATCTCGTTATGAGATTTATGAAATGATGAGAGATCTGTTCAAATGTCGGTTAACTAAAGAAGAGAATATTTCACCTCATGTGCTTAAGATGACAGGCCTAATTGATAAACTTGGTAATTTAGGCTTTGAGCTAAAAGACCAACGTTTTCATTTATGCTATCCTCCAGTCGCTCTCGGATTCATATTTTAGCTTCATTGTGAACTACAATATGAATAAGATGGATGCGACCATGCCTGAACTTCACAACGTGCTCAAGATTTTTGAGTTCACTATCACTAAGATGGTGTTCAAAAGAAGGAGCGGGTAAACAAGGATGTGTGTCTCTATTGTGAGTAGAAGAGGGCACTGGAAGAAGGACTATAAGGTCTTGGTTGCTAAAAGGGAAGCACTGGGTGCTTCTGGCACTAGAACGTGTATGCTTGTTATTAAGATAAACATGTCCACTAATAACGCTAATTGCTTGGTATTAGATACTGGACGTGGCTCACACATCTGTATGAATGTGAAGAGTCTCATATGTCTAAGGGCAATTGGGCTGGGTGAAGTCGTCTTACACGTGAAAACGGAGAAATAGTTGCTACTGAACGTGTGGAACTTATGTGTTAGACTTACCCTTTTGGTTTTAGATTAGAACTTAATGATTGTCATTTCGTTCTTCCTATTACTCACAACATTATTTTCATTCCTATGTTAGACATTGAGGGTTATTCCTTCCATTTTAGTGATAATAATTGTTATTTCACGTTGAATGGTTCATGGGAATGACCCTATGGTAAATGGTTTATACTTGTTGCATTGTGGATATAATGTTCTTAATATACAAAATAAAAGACTCAAGCTTAGTAATCAGGAAAACCCAACTTACTTGTGGCATTGTAGACTTGATCATGTAAACGAGAAAGGAATTGCAAGGTTAAGAAAGTTAGACTACTTAACCCCATTTGACTTTGAGTCTTATGGAGATTACAAATCTTGTCTCATGGGCAAAATGATCGATAAACCCTTTATGAGAAAGAGGTGCATGCCAAAGAAGTTCTAGAGTTGATCTACAACGATGTTTGTGGACTATTGCCCACTCTAGCTAGGGGTCACTTCGGATACTTCATCACTTTTACTGATGATTTCTCAATATACGGATACGTGTATCTTATGAAACACAAATTCGAATCTTTTGAGAAATTCAAAGAGTTTAAGGCTGAAGTAGAGAAGTAACTTGGTAAGAGTATCAAGACTCTTCGATCAGATCGAGGAGGTGAATACCTTAACCATGAATTCATTGATTACTTGAAGTTACATGGAATCCAATCACAATGGTCTCCTCCCGGAACACCTCAGATGAATGGTGTGTCCGTGAGAAGAAACCGAACCCTGTTAGACATGGTGAGGTCCATGGTGAGCTTTTCATCTCTTCCGACTTTCTTATGGGATACGCGTAACAAACCTCAATTTACATTCTGAATAGGATTCCATCTAAATCGGTTGAGCATACACCATATGAACTATGGTGTGGCAAGAAGCTAACTTTTGCACATATCAAACATGGGGTTGCCCCGTGATTGTGAAAAAGGATGCTTACCGACAAGTTGGAATCCAAAGGTGAAAAGTGTTACTTTGTGGGATATCCTAAGAAAACTAAAGGATATTGCTTCTATCTACCTGAGAAATAATCAGTGATTGTTTCTAGGCAGACCAAGTTCCTCGAAAAAGACTATGTCTTTAAGGAATAAAGTCGTAAGCTGATAGAACTTGAAGAAATTCAAGAACCACAAATTAACAAAGAGATTGATATCTTGTCAAAGTAACATGACAAGGAATCAGTGGGAGCATTCAACAACTTTCACGGTGGGAGTCTTTCACTAGGTGATCGTCTTTCAGCCAGTGGGAGCGTAATTGGAGTATGCTTGCCAGTGCAAGAACCTTCAAGTGGGTTGAATGAGAACAACATAGTTCAAACTCCCACCCAAGAGGCATATGAAAGTGTAGCTCTTGAGGACTCTTCGGACATTGATGAAATCGATGCACCATAAAATTTTCACGATCAGAATGTACAACCTGCACAACCACAACTCCGTAAGTCAATTAGGAATCGTAATCCGCCGCCCATCAGTTACGGTTACCTATTGGAGGAACTCGATAATGTGGACATACCGGATAAGGATGATCGTAATACTTATTCTGAAGCAATATCAGATATTGATTTAGGGAAGTGACATGGAGCCATGAAATCCGAGATGGACTCGATGTACACCAATCAAGTCTGGGACTTGGTTGAGTTTCCTAAAGGGGTTAGACCCATATGTTGCGATTGGGTCTTTAAGAGCAAGACCAATGCAAATGGCAAAGTACAAACCTACAAAGCTAGGTTGGTAGTGAAGGGTTATAGTCAACGCGAAGGCATTGACTATGACGAGACTTTCTCACCAGTTGCAAAGATCAAGTCCATTCGAATTTTACTTGCAATAGCAGCACACTTTGATTATGAGATTTGACAGATGGATGTCAAAATAGCTTTCCTCAATGGAAACATTGATAAGGAAGTGTTTATGACTCAACATGAAGGTTTTATATCTAAGTCAAATTCTAATCTAGTATGCAAACTAAAGATATCCATTTATGGATTGAAGCAAGCTTCTAGGAGTTGGAATATCCGATTTGATGAAGCTATCAAGTCCTTTTGACTTCATCAAAAATTCGGAAGATCCTTGAGTTTATCGTAAATGCAACGGGAATAATATTATTTTCATAATCGGGTATGTCAATGACATATTGATTTTGGAAAACAATATCTCGTTAATGCAATCCATTAAAGATTTGTTGTTAAATACCTTCATGATGAAGGGTCTTGGTGAAGTCTGCTACATCCTAGGGGTCATGATCCACAGGGATAGATCCAAGAGGATGTTGGGGCTATCATAGTCCACCTATGTAGACAAGGTGTTGAAGCGTTTTGCGATGGAGAACTCTAAGAGAGGATCTCTATCGGCAAATCATGGGATAAAGTTGTCAAAGAAGGATTGTCCTTCTAGTGAAGCTGATATCAAGCACATGAAAGATGTCCCATATGCATATGCAATTGGGTCAATCATGTCGCCATGGCTTGCACTAGGCCAATCGTGGCCCACGCTATCAACATCACTGGTAGATACCAACAGAATCCGGGTGAGTCTCAGTGGATTGCTGTCAAGACCATTCTAAAGCATCTTAGACGAACTAAAGAATGTTTCCTTGTCTATAGCGGACAGTCAGAACTAGTAGTGACTAGTTATGCTGACGCAAGTTTCCAATCCGATTGTGACGATTACAAATCATAGTCAGGTTACGTTTCACTCTCAATGATAGGACGGTCAGTTGGAATAGTTCCAAGCAAGAGACGACCGTAGATTCGACAACTGAAGCTGAGTACATTGCTGTATCAGAAGCCTCAAAGAGGCTTTCTGGATTTTGTAGTTCTTAAGAGAACTAGGGGTAGTTCCAAATACCAGTTATCTAATAAACTTGTACAGAGACAATGTTGGTGCGATTGAGCAAGCAAAGGAACCGAGATCGACAAGCAGTACCAGGCTTATCATTTGATCTAATAGATCATAACGATAGGAGAAATAGAATTAAAATGTATTCCCACATATTTAATTTGGCAGATCCTCTCACCATAACACTGAGTGTTCATGTACACACTCGACATTTGATGGTCTAGGGGTTAGACATGTAGGTGATTGACTCTAGTCCAAGTGGGAGATTGTTAGTGTTAGTGTCTTAGAGACAATCTATTGTAAGGACATAATACTCGATGATATTCAGTTTGATTAAATATTATAGTTCATCTAATATTAATGTATGACAATACACTTGTTTGAATATTATGTTTGATTGTTTGCATTTATTCATGCAAGTGTTCCCATGAGTCATAGTTGTCATTGAGGTTGTGAGAACTCAGATGACTTAAACATGATTCTCAAATAGCCCCGATCAAGGATCATCAAGAATGGGATATTGATGATACAATGGAGATTGGTGTGCGATCTTCATCACACTCTTAGAGAGTGTAGTAAGATCTCACTTACTACGAGATACTAGGTATCTCATGATGGATGCACAAATACCTTAGAGGGTATTGGTATACCCATCCGAGAAACCGTTTGATGTATTTCCACTATATGTGTCTACAGGTGTCTCGGTTAGTGGGAGAGATGCGATACTCCTTTGACTTGAGGTCAATACGCACGACATGTGTGGGATGATGAACTTTGACCATGACCAATGCTTGCACCCTAACCATGGGTAGATACGGCTTGGATTGGGTTCATCACGAAGTGCATGTGCGTGGTAGTTGAGCCAAGAATAAGATTCATTCCTCAAAGTGGATTTAGAGAGAATACTCATTTTTTCATCTTAATTGGATCAAAGTCATCGGCCGATGCACGTCAACTTAGACTTTGTGGCTAAGTGTGACATACATGATCAATTAGTGATTGGAGATAACATGATTAAGTTATTTGAATAGACACTTCATCATGTTCAAGACTTAATCGAGTATTCGCGAATGAAATGAGGAAATTGTAATAACCCATGTTTCAGTTACAGGTAGTTGCACGTTTCTCACAACGTACCTCATATATTGAGAATGTTTGATTTATTGTCTAGGGTTCAATTAAGACCGTTAGTTTGACTAATCGCTCGATATATGAGGGCCTATGGGTTACACAACAAGTAGTTCCCTTTTTTACAGATTATAGTTGGTTGATTAAATGTTAAATTGGATTTAATATTTAATTTATGGAGAATTAATTAATAATAGATTAATTTAGAATCAATTATTATTAATATTTAATTAAATTGGATTTAATTAAATAGGAATTCCCAATAATTATATTTGGAATATAATTGTAGGATTTAATGTATATGGAAATAAATCGTAGAGATTTTCATATAAGGGAATTAAATCCGTAGAGATTTTATATGTGGGAAATAAATCTTAGAGATTTATTTAAATAAAGATTAGGGATTTTATTTCCCAATCAGGTTAGCTTAAGATTTAAGCTAAGTCTCTCCTATATATATGAGCTCTTGGGAATCCATAATACGGTTGTTCAAATTCTCTCCATAAAATCTAGAATAGGAATTTTCCTAGCAAATTCCGTCTCAGATTCAACGCTGACAAATCTGTGCAAGTCCGTGAACGGGGACTATGTGGATACCATAGTAGAGAAATATGCATACGGTTTACTGTAAGATTTCTCTTTATGTTTATACGTATTCAATTATGTAATTATATGTTCGTTGTTGGTGAACTGTTTAATTCCGCTGCACATGTATTACGTGTTTATGTGCCTCTAAATTCCAACAGCGCTGGCCCTCGAATTCGCCACCCCTTGCTGCTTGGTGGTGGTGACTGTTGGGAAATAAGGGGTGCTCGGATCTATTCGAGATGAATTTAAATACATATTTAAATTAATCAATTAATTACTAACATGAATTAATCCAAAATCAATTCAACATAATAATTAAACAAGCAAATACGCAACATGCGTACACGTAATCCATGTAAATCCTAAGCATGAGGAATCTAGGAGTTACTAGATTACATACCTCTTGTAGAGACAACCGTTGAGACGATGGATCAACCCAAAGAGCCTTCCCAAATATGTCTCACGTCCACAAACGTAATCCGGTGGAATGATTCACACGAACAATTTTAATAAAGGAGAAAAATAAAATATTTTGCAAGCACCTTTGTGGATTTCTAATATTTCCAACACATGGAATTGCATTTGGGATGAAAAATTCATCCTCTATTTATAAGACAAGGGTGGCCGATTTTTCCACTAGAAAAATAAGGAGAAAAATCTTTTTCTTGATCTCCAAGAAATCTTGAATATATCCCATATATTCTTTTCTCCATAATTAAATTTTTCCATAAAATCTAACTTCCCTTTATCCCATATTTTCGAAAAATACAAGGAAAAATGAATCAAGATTTGATTTCTTAAATTTATGGGATAATCATGTATTCCAAGAATACTTATCTTTTTCCATAAAATCTTTTCAAGAAAATCAAGAAAATCTTTCTTCTTCTTTTCCTACAATTTTCGAAAATTACTAGGAAATATAGGCAATAATTCTCCTTTTCATTAATTGGACTTTAATTTGGGCTATTTGAGGGGACTTTAGGAGAATTAAGATTTGACTTCCAATGGGCTATGAAACTTTAATATTTAGCCAAAATATTATTCAAGTCCATTAATATTAATTTATTCCACTATAAAATAAATATTGAACTATTCATCTTAACCCATATTACGACTTCACAACAATATGGCTCCCGGTCATTATTTCCCGTGTTTAAGATTATCTTAGTCCACTAATTAATTAGGCCACTGAACAGACTTTATATTAATTATCAAGGAAGAACAACTGGACTAACGTTTGGAACTCATCCAATAGGTTTGTTACCTTCTTCATTCAGAATTTTCCAGATTCGTGCTCACATGGAAGACGCTGTATGCACTACTACACATTTGAGCTTGGAGAGCTCCACTTGGACAGCTTTTTTTCGAATAGCTCTCCAAATGGTCCCTTGGAGAGCGGTTCTATTAAAAAAAAAAAAGACAGCGGTTAAAAATTGCTATCCAAGATCAAAGCTTAGACAGCGGTTCATAACCGCTGTGCAAGGGTAATTGGAGAGCGGTTTTGAACCGTTGTCCAAGGTAAAGCTTGGAGAGCGGTTCATAACCGCTCTCCAAGTGAATTAATATATATATATTTATTTTTTTTGTAAAACTTGTAAATTCTTTTTTGTTTCCATAACCGATTTGAATAAGAGGAAAAAATTAATCTCACAAAATTGTCGATCCTTCCCCATGGTTATTATAGCTCTGTTCAAATATTCCGAGCCAATTTGGTAGACAAAATAAAAAAGATGCTTATTTACATAAACTCAAAAGGAATTTATTTGGATTTCTTTTATTTTCTTGATCTATTATGCTCAGGCCGAAATAGAAGAATAAGTCGGCTCAATTATCAGTTTTTAGTGAATTGAGTCTAATATTTAGACTAATCATCAATGTAAATGCGTCATCATTTTGTTGATTGAAACAATTTTTAGAACTATCGCTTCTCTGTGAATTTTTTTTTCTACTCACCATTGGTGAAAACTTATTGATACATATATATATATATAATTTTTTTTTGATCGGACAAAATTATTGATACATATATAACTACATAGGACTATATTGATTCACGCCATTACTGAAAGTATATTGCTGCGTAAGAGTGTGTTGATTTTTTAATGATTAATGAATATGGCCTAAATCATTAAGATTATAACATAATGAGAAAATCATAGAATGGGGAAAAATATAATTGGTTTGAATAGGATCAATAATTAGTTAGGGCTCGATCAATCAACATGTTTGAATAAAATATCAAGAGTTTTAATTATATTTAAAAGGGTTGTAATATAAAAATGAAATATTAATAAAAATATATATGTGTTTTTTTTAATTGAAAGGATAATTTCGTCATTTTATAATTATTAATTTAATTTATTTATATTAAAAAAATTATTATAAGATATTACAAGTTTAAAAGAAAGGTAGTTTAAAAAAAGTATTACAAGTTTAAAAGAAAGGTAGTTAAAAAAATGTACAAGTAAAAAATATAATTTTAATTTAATTTAAATTTAAATTTATATTAAAAAAATTATTATATATAAATGTGATTGAACTAATAAATAAGATAATTGAAATAAAGAATTTTAAAAAAAAATTGTAAGAAAAAACGATTTTTAGAACATATAGAATTAATTTCATTAAGTAAACGCAAGAAAACAAGTGTCCGAGCGGAATTGATTCCCGCTTAGGCGCCCAAGGTCCCGTGTTCGGTCCCCCATGGGAGCGAGTAATTGTCTCAATTAATTGGGAGGCTTGGTGGGGCTAAAAACCGCTGTCTAATCACTAATACACATTTGGGCTTGGACAGCTGTGAAAAATGACCTTGAAGAGCGGTTAAAACCGCTCTCCAAGCATCAGCTGTCCAAGCTTGGACAGCTGATAAAAAACCGCTGTCCAAGAAAAGCACTTGGACAGCGATTTTTAACCGCTTTGCAAGTTTAAGCTTGGACAGTCTTGGACAGCGGTTATCAACCGCTGTCTAAGTCAATATATTTTTTTTAAATTCGTTTATTATTTTACATAGACAGCGGTTGAAAACCGCTGTCCAATATATATATATTTTTAATTATTAATTTATATTTTAAAAATCCTATAATAAAACTATAAACCAAAACTTATATAAACATCCAATACCATAAACCATAAACCAAAAATCCTATAATAAAACCATAAACCAAAACTTATACCACATATATATACCAAAACATCAAATAAATTAATAAACATACACATCATGAAATAAATATACATACAATCATAAACATATATACGTCCAATACACCAAAAACATGAAATATATATCATCACAAATATATAAAAGAAATTACATGCTACCAAAATTTCAAACAACGTTCAGTCACTATCGTATGAATATAAGAATCGATTGTAAATGTACCCCGCGCGTCCAATCGTTTTTCCATTTCTCCAGTCTTTTCTTAGAGTAAGAATTGAGCTCACGTTCATAGACAAACTGCAAACAACGAATCAATCAATATAGTATGAATTTTTATTCAATTAATAATAATTTAAATAAATCGATAAATTGACTTACATTGAGAGGAATGTTCGTTAGAGAAGCGCAGATTATGTCTTCAATAGAGCAACACACAAAATGTCCACAATGTTCATTATTTCGTTGCCTCGGAACCTGTTGATTAACAATTCACTTTATTTAATAAATCAAAAGAAACAACATTTAATATAGCAGAAGAAACAACGTTCAATAAAGTCTTACATTTCTTTTTAGCACTTGTTTTTCTTTTTCGTTTTTTAGTTGACCTTTCTCGTTCATGACCATAAATGTTAACAAGATCCGGATTGCCATATTCATCATCATCTCTAATTATTCTCGGTATGGGCGTGGATTTGCGGGGATCATAGAAAGATTGTACGTAATGAGTGAAGTTTTGAAAATGATCATCAATTATGTCAACATCTTCATCGACATGGTCGCTAATCTGAAACTATTGTTAAATTTGTTTGACGAACCACAATGGACCATTTCTTATTAACCGGCCTGGGGGACATAGAAAACTTGTTGAGCTTGATGGTCATTATGTAAGGGTCATCTCAGATCCCACATTCTTCAAATCAACGCCGTCACGAACCCGAACTTTCAACTTGGACCCCGTTAGGATCCTCACCCAACTACACTCGAAGATTGGTTGACGGTGAACAACATAGTCAAGTTCCCAAATGTTGACAATCATTCAAAGTAAGTAGTATTTGATTGATCCAATGCGAGCTTGCAAAGAATGGACAATCCACTATTCTCATAGTACTTGTGGCATCATGATCTCGGTATAAAATGTGTATCCGTTGCTAAGATAACACTTGTATTAATATACATGTCTATCGGGCATTCTCGATAACCACTTAACTCTTTCATTCACCGATTATGTTTCCGTGACAACATATTTGCTACATAACCATTGAACCATCCTACAAACGCGTCGATTGTGCTCAACTTCAATCCATGATCTATCTCGGTGGGATTTCTCTCGGCAAGTGATCGCATGTGCTTGTCAATAAAAGAAGCACGTCGGACCGTGTTGTGAAGTACGCACAAGTGCATCCGCAGTAGTTCCTCCATGCTAACACTTACAAAGTTGACCACCGGTAATGCCTTCACCATCCATCCTATTGGTGTACCGTGTAACCGGAAGTCCAATTGCATCGATATTCGAATAAATTCGCACCAAAGATTTCAACGCTTCTTCTACTAAATAGCGTTACGCAATGCATCCCTCCTACCGGACTTATTCATCACATATCCTTTGAGCACTTTCATATATCTCTCTACACCATACATCCATCGTGATAATGAAAGGTGACCACACATCCTTGTCTCGTGTACCAAATGAATCGTTTAGGTGAACCATTATATCAAAAAAAATGATGGAGGAAATACATCTCAAGCTCACAGAGAGTCCCCACAATCGCCTCAAAAACCAAGCAATTTTCTAGGATCTATGACCTTGCTACTCATTGCCTTGAAGAACCAACATAACTTTGTTATGTTTATGCGCACATTTTCAGGCAAGATAGAACGTATTGCTATGGGCAAGAAAGACTCCATGATGACATGATAGTCATGCGATTTGATTCATCGGGTCTCACGCCATCATCCGATACAAGTCTCTCAGATGTTGGAGGAATAACCCTCCGGTACTTTCACATCCTTTAGCAAATGGAAGTAACTATTTTCTCTCATTCTTGGACAAGGTGTGTGCGGCAGAAGGTAAGAACGATTGACCCTTTCTCTAGGCATAGGTTTTAATTCTGCTCTTATTCCCATATCAATCATATCCATTCTTGCATTGTAACCATCCTTGACTTCTTATCGGTAGGAGAGTGTTGAGCAAGCCGGCACAAACGTTCTTCTCAACGTGCATTAGATCAATGAAGTGTCTAACATACAACTCTTTCCAATAGGGCAATTGAAAGAAAATTGATTCCTTCTTCCAAAATTTAGTGGGCACACTCTTTCACAAGATCTTTCCGTCTTGTGTGCGATATTCTTCATCTCATTCAATACATCCCAACCCGACAATATACGTGGTGCTTCACCTTTTGTCTCAATCAGTGCAATCGAATGCATCGGCCATTGTTCTGTACTTATGGGTTGGGTCCAACCACCTCCTATGTCCCATATAAACGGTCTTCCTACAATGTCTCAAGCGAATATGATGTGTCTTCTTGGTACAACAAGGACATGCATCGACCCCTTTCAAACTATATCCAGATAGATTCCCGTAAGCGGGAAAGTCATTGATAGTTCCAAACAGCATGACCTTCAACTTGAAATTCTCCTTTCTACAAAGATCACACACATCGACACCCCTCATCCCACACGAGCTTCAAGTCCTCTATCAAAGGAGCGGATATACATCTATGTCGTTACCGGGTTTGTTTGGGTCCCGATATCAACATAGACAACATCATGTAAGTGCGCTTCATGCACAACTCGTGTGAAAGATTATAAACCAATGAATCATCGCCCATGTCTTGTGGTTGGTACTTTGGATACCGAAACAGTTCATTCCGTCGGTTTAGAGTGCAAGACGCAAGTGTCGTGGCTCGGTGCCAAATTCTGGATGTCTGACATCGAATGTCTTCCATCGGGTGAATCAGCAGGGTGTCTTAGCATTCCATCTTTGATCCTATCATCATGATGCCATCTTAAATTTCTAGCATCCACAGCGCTGCTATACATTCTCCTGAATCTTGGTATTATTGGAAAGTACCACATCACCTTCGCGGAAGATTTATTTTTCTTATATCGCTTTAGTCCACACTTGGGACATTCCTCGAGGTCTGCATACTCCTTTCGAAATAAGATACAATCACCCTGACAAGCATGAATTTTTACGATGTGTTAACCTGGATGGACTTGAGCATTTGTTTAGCATCATATGCTCTCTTAAGGCGATACATTTCCATCGAGCAATAGACCACTAATCATTTCCGGATACTTGTGAAGCACTCATCGGACAACCGGGTGAAATTGCTTTTAGGTTGAACAATATCAACACAAATGATAGCTTTTGTTGCCTTCTTACACCCTGCCACAAATGGTAATCCAAATAGAATCCCTTAACTTCTCTGACATATAAGGGTTAGGGGTGAAAATGGATCGAATACGAACGGATAGTGCTTATACCGTATTTGAAACCATATTTTTTTCTCGAATTCGGAGTCGGATACGGAAAAGCCGGATTCGGATACGAATTCGAATATTCGATACTGGATCTGATTTGGATATCGGACGAATTCGGGCCGAATTCGAATACTATAATCGGATAATATGAAAACTAAAAGATATATCATTCCTAACCATCACCACTCCAGCACAACATAACGCCTAAGAAGACATATATAATATTATACCCAAGCATGAATAAAGCAATCAACAAACTACTCCTAAGCCAAAGAATTATCCACTCATGAAAATATTATGCATAACTCACAATCTTCAAATTTCCAGAATTCCCCCAAACTATACAGTAAACTTCAATAGTATGCATAACTCACAATAAATATCATGCTACACTCTCCACAATAATGTCAGCTCTTCAATTCAAGATTACATTCTTAACAACTATCAGCCGTATCTTATTTGTCAAACTCTTGTAGACACTCTAATTCAATAAATATTATCTTCTTGTACCTTATTGTTATGCCAATATATAAAAGAAACATTGGGAAAAAACAATAAATTTTCAGTAGTCTTTTATATAGATGGAACAATTGGAAGAACAATATCTGCATGTAATCTGGAGCTTCTTCTTAGAGAACACAAATTTCCACATATGCATAACTCCATAGATCAGAGAACATCAATTCCACATAATGAAAGTACAATAATTCAACTACCAATTCATCATAATTCCTAATCTACCACAAATCATACAATTAAAACTCATTTGCTTCCAACAGTTGTACACAGCAGATCCAGAATTTCCTTAACAAATTTCAAACACCAAGAAAGAAAAGAAAAGGTCAAATGCTCACCAAGTGTAAAGCATTGGTTGAATGAAAACTTAAGAGGGACAGGGGGGAAACATAATTATTGAACATCCATGGAGGCCTCAACTCTCGGATCCTCATCAATCCTCATCACTGTCAATTTCTTCTTCAACCTACATTTTTTTTTAAGCAAGCGAGTTAGTATTTCAAGTTTGCAACTAACTTGGAAACCAATTATAATTTAAGAAGTAATAATGATAAACCTCATCTCCCATATTTGCAACAAGTGTTTCCAAAACTTCAAGATCAGCAACAATGGATGCAATATTGTTTTGAGAACCTGAAATTTATATAAGAAAATGCATAAGAGGATTATAGATACATAATTATAATGTAAAATGACAAGAAGTTAAAAAATAACCTTGTTTGGATCAAATATCCAATCCTTAGTACAAACTAGTTAACCTACCATATCGGGATCCAAACGACTACTTAAATGGATCTATAACACGACCACCGCAAGACCTTGAATGTAGATTCGGAAGCAACGGATGACACTTGTATGGCTAACACATCACGAGCAAGTCGTGAGAGAATAGGGTATTCTTGTTGATGACCCTTCCACCAAGACAAAATATCAAAAATTTCAGATTTAGGCACCTTTAACGGAGGTTGTACCATGTATTTCTCCAAGTCATTAGTTGTTGCACCAAATTTCTCCTTTGTCAGTATAAGTAACTCTCAAGTTCATCGTTGTCTTTCTCCATAAATATAGAACTTGCTTCACAAGTTTCACCATGACTAGCAACAATAACAGAGCTCTTTGTGACATCCGATGCATCACAAGCATACTGTTGATATACTTGTCTCACAATCTTCATTATCTTTTCCGTTTCAGCTTGATATGCGAGCTCACCATGGAACTTCCTCATGAAATATTCTATGATTTTTTTTCTTGAATCTAGGATCAAGAAAACTAGCCACAAAGAAGAACAACATTTGACTTCTTCCAATACTTATCAAACTTGACAGACATGGGCATTGCCATTGTCTTAATGATATCATCTCTAACAAGCCACTCTCCTAACAAAAGCTTAATCTCACAAAAGTTCCGATAAAACAGATTTGCAGTTGGATACAACGTGCCAGACAAAAGCTCAGTAATATCATTGAATTTCTTCAAGCATTTGCAAAGAGATAAAACTTTATCCCATTCTTCATTTGATGGTGCAATCTTTTCATACCTGTGGCGCTCCAAGACAAGAAGCCTATGAAAAGCATTCTTGTAATATAAAGCATCCATCAACATGAGATAGGTGGAGTTCCACCTTGTAGCTACATCTAGTGCAACACCTTTCTTTGTATCCAATTGACATTCGGTTGCACATTTCATAAACTCCTCCCACTGTGATGGAGAGCTCTTTATAGCTACAACAAAAGCACGAATATTCTTGATTGCACTTGCAATTACAAAGAAGACCATCTCTAGCAACAAGATTGAGTATGTGATTAGACATCTCACATGAAAGAACATACCATCACAAATGAGGGGCATATTTTTCCAAGCCCAAAAATAACATCTTTAACACAAACGTCATTTGCAGATGCGTTATCAAGAGTTAGAGAAAACAACTTCTTCTCAATAAACCATCTCACAACACTAGCAACGAATGCTTCCGACAACTTAGCACTATGATGTCGTCCTCCTACATGCATGAATTTGATGATTCTCTTAATAATGTGCCAATCTTCATCAATCCAAAGGTACAAATGACACACATATAGCCTTTTTGTTTTGATTTGATGTCCACATGTCCATAGTTGTGCTAAAGCGACATTTCACGGTTTTTTGAAATATTCATAGAGCTTTTCATTTTCTTGTGTAAAGATCTCCATTAGTTCTTTTTCCTAACGGTGATCTGGCTCTTCATTGGAAAACTTGGGCGCAAAGACTTGATGAACTCAACAAAGTATTCATGTTCAACTATATTGAAAGGATACTCATGCATGATTATTGCTATATAAATTTTTTCTCAAGCTAGCTTTTTGATCGTACTATAAGGTTCAATAGTTGTGACACCTTTTTCTTTTCCACTTTCGGCAGCTTGTTGACCCGCAAAATATTGTGTTTGTTCTTCAAGTGGTTCCATAATCTTTGTTGTTCCATTTGTACTCTCACCTCTAGCTTTGTGTTTTGCATCTAGTGCGGTGTGCCCAAACTATCTCGGTCTTCTTGCCATCCTCCTCTTTGATTTCCTTGGCCCAAAGAAAGTGCTTCCAAACCTCCGATGTAGTCTTCTTTGTTTCTTTGCTTGAGGCTCGTCATGCATTTCTTTATCACATGCATCAACATCAATAGGATTTTCTGATGTAGATGATACATCCATACTTTTTGCGCTTTCCCTACATAAACAATTTTCAAAGAATATTCTTGAATTAATGGTAAATAATATGAAACAAAGTAGAAAAATTAATGAGTTCTTGAATTAATTGATTAAATTAAAGTGGAGATCTAACCTAATTTCTTGGATGGATGTGCTAGGTTTGGGAAGGACATTCAGAGGTCAGAAGAGAAGCGGCGTCGGACATCTCATGACTCAAGGCAAGGTTGATCAACGGTGGTGGATCTCCTTCCATTTGTCCACGATTTTTATTTTTCCTTTAGGTACACCATCATCGCAACCAATAGATATTATGTATTACCTCGCTTTGTTCAGGCAATAAATTGAATCTGAGAGACGAATATTAGCGAAGATATTAATAAAGTAGTTAATTGCCTTCAAAGGTTGGAGACTCATTCACTTCTTCACATATGTGACTCAAGAAAAGTTGTCCATACCTACACAAGTCATAACAAAAGTTGCTACTTATCAAAGCATGCAAAGAACACACTGCTACGTCCACACAATAAGACACGTTTGATGATTATAAAGCAATTCATATAACAAAGAAGTTGAGCTTATTTAATAGACAAATATTGCCAACTTTCTTAATTGCCAAATTTTGGCGAAACTACTATTTTACTAAGGGAAAAATGTGGTAAGCCTTCAATAGAATATAAAGCTAATTAAATATATAAACGAAAATAAAATATAAGAAATGATAATATATAGAGAACACAAAAGTAGAAAAGGCGTAAACTAATAGTTGTCGATAATATACTAGCAAGAAACAAAAAAAAAGTTAGACAAAGAATTACTCAAAGATACATATATTCATCCATGACCATGCACATAAAAGTTCTCAGGAAAACTTTAAGTGGACAAAGTACTGAAAGTTGTTATATTATTTCGAAAAATGGTAAGATTAAACACCGTATAAATTGATTCAACCAACATTTTAAATAAATATTTTGAGAATAAACCAGAGAAATCAATCACTTACTCAATTGAATTCGGCAAGCTATCGCCGAAAAGGGAAGGGAGAAGGAGAGGGGCGGCCGGTGAAAAGTGAAAACGAAAGGGAGAAGGAGAGTGGCGGCCGATTGACGACGGGGCTAGCCGGCTGGGGGTGCAGTGGCCGGCCGGTGAAAAGTGAAAACGAAAGGGAGAAGGAGAGTGGCGGCGTAGGAGAGTGGAACTGTGGAAGACGACCAAGGGTTTCGAAATTATCAATTCAAATGTGAAACGATCCCAAGACAGCTCAGCAGGGAGAAGGAGAGCGGCGGTCGATTGACGACGGGGCTAGCCGGCTGGGGGTGCAGTGGCCGGCCGGTGAAAAGTGAAAACGAGAGGGAGAAGGAGAGTGGCGGCGTAGGAGAGTGGAACTGTGGAAGACGAGGACGACCAAGGGTTTCGAAATTATCGATTCAAATGTGAAACTGAAATGTCTAATAAGTATTAATATTATGTAATAATTAATAATTATTATGGAGGACGAGGAGAGGACGAATACTATTAAGTAATAATTAATGTCTTAATAAAATTAATATTAAAAAATAATAATAAAAAAATCCGGATATCCGGATAATATATCCGGATAATATCCGATAAAATATGGTAAAACTCGAATACGGTCGGATATTATGTATTCCGAATCCGAATCCGAAGTCAACTATCTGTATCCGAATCCGTATCCGCCCGGATACCAGTTTTTCATACCGAATTCGATACCGACCGAATTCGGCTCCGGATCGGTCGGGAAATATCCGATCCGTTTTCACCCCTAATAAGGGTGATCTCGCAGATCATCGTCATCCCCACTTGATGTATCAACAGTCGGTACATCATCGAAAATATCCGCATCCACTGTATCTTCAAACCTAAAGTCAGTTTCTAGGTTGCTTGAGCTACATCATCTCTTCCCTCACCATGATATGTCCAAACGGTGTATGTTTTATCAATACCGTGAATCATCAAGTGGTCAAACAGACTTTCTCGACCACTAACGGTTTTTCCATTCATACATTTCCAACACGGACATAGAATGTACCGAGGGTCGGTGCAGTGTCTAATTGCATGATTACAAAATTCTTTCACCCCATTACTATACTCATCTGATAATCGATCTGCTCGAACCCATTTTCGATCCATATAGAACTAGAGATGCCTATAGAAAAGGCAATATGAAGTGTTTCTCAAGATAATGTATATATCCTAATGTATTAAACCTAAAAGTATTACAATCCTAATGTATAAAACTTGCATATAGAATGTGGTAGTACCTAAGGTTTGTATATTGCATGTATCTAAGGATTTGTTGCATCTCAAAACAATGTATATAACCTAATGTACCATCATTAATCATCTAAAGTTAGCACATTATCAAACACAAGCATATTATCAAACACTTTGAGTGCATCAATTGTTCATATCTAAGTTAGCATAAAAAATCAAGTCAAGCCACACAATATATATATATATATATATATATATATATATATATATATATTCATCTCTAACAAGTTGTTCATCTCTAACACTAACAACATTAATCCTAATAAATTAACACTAATTTATGCTTAAATCCCCACACAAGCATACTATCAAACACCTTGAGTGCATCAAACACCAATATATATACACCAATTAATCAAAATTCTATGTTAATTTATCACCAATTTAGTCCAACCTCAATTCTCAAATGAATCGGAAAGTTATGCTATCAAACACCAAGTTATGCTATCAACTTCTACGTTAATACTATGCTAGTGGTTTGTATCAAACACCAACCTCAACCTCAACTTCTACGTTAATACTATCAAACACCAAGTTATGCTAGTGGTTTGGTTTGAAGAAAATTAGGGCTCTTACCTGATGATGCAGCGGGAGAAGGAGAAAGACGACGGCGATGGCTAGCTTCTGGTTCGATTTGGGGAAAGGGAGGAGGAGGCTAGGGCATGGTTCGCGATTTGGGGAAATATAAGAGGTAATGGGAGGACGACGGCGGCGGCGGAATGGGAGGACGAGCGACGGAGTTCGATTAGGGTAGAGGAAGGAGACGCTTGATTTAATTTGGGGAAAAATTGAAGTCTGGTTCGCGATTTGGCCTTGAATTAAAATTTTCCGAACACTTGGACAGAGGTTTGGAACCGCTGTCCAAACTATTACCTTGGACAGCGGTTCAAAACCGCTGTCTAAACCCTTGCACAGCGGTTGTCAACCGCTATCTATTCTTTCTTTTTTTTTTAATTAAAACCGCTCTCCAAGCTATAGCTTGTAGAGCTGTTTGAAAAAATGGCTGTCCAAGTGCAGCTGTGCAAGCTCAAATGTGTAGTAGTGAATTATCAATTTTGATACTTAGACAGCGGTTTGTAACCGCTTTCTATGTTGCATCTTGGTAACCGCTCTCCAAGTGAATGTCTTGCACAGCGGTTCATAACCGCTGTCTAAGCATATATTTTGGACAACGATTTTTAACCGCTGTCTAAGCTCCACTTTTGCTTGGATAGCTGTTACTTGGAGAGCTGATTATAATCGCTCTCCAAGGTCATTTTTAACAGCTCTCCAAGCCCAAATCTGTATTAGTGATGATAAGATTTCATTGGTTGAGAAGATCAGAGATTTGTTCATTCCTCAGAAAAGGGACAGACGCGGACGTCGATATGGCTTTGTTAGGTTTGGTTCAAACATTAATCCAACGAAAATTGAAGCAAAGCTGAACGATATATGGTTTGACTCATACAAAATGAGAGCAAACCTATCCAAGTTCTCTAGAGGGGTGGAGGGACAATCAAATAGAGATAACAATATTGGACTTCGACACCACGTCCGACAACCAGCATACAGAAAGGAGGAGACATCCTACGCCGATGCCAAAAAAAGACGACCCAGAAGGGCCAGAACCAATGGCTGAAGCCTACCAGAACAAACCTGCCGAAAGGATTTTTAAACAATCAGGTCTACGGTTTTCGTCCACTGAGGAAGACAGGTTATGGCTACGCAATTGCTGGATTGGCAAGTTAAAAGACAACCGACCTTGGACAGAGATTGGCCATGACATTCAGAAAGAAATGGAGGAGTTAATGGCAGTAAAGTTCCTCGGTGGTGATTTGATACTTTTTCAACCGTTAGAGGAGAGCGAATGCGACATAAACTGGAATAAGGTGAATAAATGGATGGAGTTCGTGGAACCATGGAACGGAGAAATCGCCTACAACAGGCGAGTGATCTGGACAAATTGGTATGGCGTGCCACTCCATGCATGGTCCAAACAGCCTACTCGCATCTAGGTTCGGGTCCATTATCCGGATAGACGAAGACACTGCTTATAAAAAGAAACTCCAGTTTGCGAGGATCCTTGTCCGCACGTCATTCCCAGAAATACCTAGAAATCCAGTCGAAGTGGAGATTGATGGTAAAAATTTCTATATAAGAATCAAGGAGGAATATGAAGACCTACTGGATGAGGATGATGGGAATATATCCATCAGTGATTCCGACGGCGAAGATGGCGGCAATGGAGGTAGACGAAACGAACTTGTGCCCTAACGCATGCATTGGGAACTGTGAGAACATGGGCGGCGAAACGTGCTCAGTCGGTTCAGTTCCAGAGATCTCTCTGGGCCCACATAAATTGATTAATACGGCGCACGAGAATCATGAGATTTTACCCCCTCTCGATGCCAGCACGTGTTCGGATTTGAATTTTAAAAAAACTAGAATGGGCCTACAACATTTGGATCTACCCGACAAGTATCCTAATTTGGGCCGAAATTTAGTTGTGGCCCATTATCATGATCAGTCACAAGTTAACTTATATAAGGAAATGGAGGACAGGCCCAACAGACAACATTACCCAGATTCTGATCCACTTATTGGGCTTCTAATTAAAGACCCACATGAGCCCTGCCCACTTGATAATAAGCCCGAATTCTCCCTTAACTCAGCCCATCAAGTGGTGTCTATCGAAATAGATGTAGCGAGTCAATCCTCCCCCAAATCCTCTTCTACCTGCTGTGCGCCGCTTTGCGATGGCATCGAAGTTTCCCCCGCCAACCCCTCTCGCAAAGAAAGGATGTCGGTTAAAGCCAGAAGGAAGAAAAAGAAGGAAGCGGTGGATATTAGCTTTGAGGAAAGCAGATTTGAAAAGGTCCGCAATCACGAAGACCCCAAAGCCGAAGCTTGTCGTGCGCTAG
This sequence comes from Stenogyne calaminthoides, assembly GCA_037126765.1. Lineage (NCBI taxonomy): Eukaryota > Viridiplantae > Streptophyta > Magnoliopsida > Lamiales > Lamiaceae > Stenogyne > Stenogyne calaminthoides. The sequence goes on along the minus strand of JBBCBC010000010.1, from coordinate 33,929,293 downwards.
AATTTGGCGATAAATTGGGATTAGAAAGGAAAGAATCAGAGGAGGCCATCAAAACCCAGCTGGTGCAGCTTGAGAAAAGAGACCAAATCAATAAGAAGGGGAAGGCCAAGAAGTTGAAGAAGGGCGCTAATGGAGTTACCCAATGAAGATCTTGAGTATTAACATAAGAGTATCGGGAAGAAGGAAAAGAGGAGGGAAATCAAGGAAATGATCAGAAAACATAATATTGACATTTGCTGTATTCAAGAGACCAAGATGGATTCGATGAGAGTTAAGGTCTGTAAATCAATTTGGGGATCGTCAAGTTTCGACTGGGCGTGCAAAAACTCAGAGGGGCAATCCGGAGGTATGCTTACTTTATGGAATTGTGATGCTTTCTGTAAAGTTAGTTCTTGGTACGCTAGGGGTTTGCTTGTTGTTAATGGTTTCTGGAAAAGCGATGGAACAAGATGTTGTATTGTCAATGTTTATGCACCGTGCACACACTCTGAAAAAGTTGATTTGTGGAACACTATTCTTTCTGTGGTTACGCAGCAAGATGAGGCTTGCTTGTGCGTCGTTGGCTATTTCAATGCTATTCGCCTTCCTTGTGAAAGGGTGGGAAGAGGAGAGTACACGGATAACAGAGATTTGCAGGCGTTTGACGAATTCTTGATACGTAGCCAACTTATTGATCTGCCGCTAGTTGGACGTACTTTTACATGCTATAGGCCGGATGGATCTTGCAAAAGCCGGTTAGACCGAGCTTTGGTTAATAACCCCTGGTTGAGTAAATGGCCGGATGTTGTGCTTAAGGGTCTCGGGAGAACCACTTCGGATCACCGCCCAATTTATTTTGAGTTTCCGAGAAAAGATTGGGGTCCGATTCCATTCAAATTCTTTAACGGATGGCAATCGCATCCGAATTTTAAAGAATTCTTTCAGTCTAAATGGGATAGCTACAACATTAACGGGTGGGGCGGATTTGTATTGAAAGAGAATTCGAAGATGCTCAAAGCTCATCTTAAAGTTTGGAATAAGGAGGTGTTTGGAATGTTGGAATCAAAAATATCTAAGAAGAAATTGGAAATCGACAGCTTGGACAAAATCGATGATGCTTTGGGTCTGGAGGAGTCAGAAATCATCAGAAGAAACCAATGTACCGCTGAACTCCTAAGGGATTTGATTTGGCAAGACAAACTGCCTATCAGAAGTTTAAGTCGAGATGGTTAAACGAAGGAGACGTGAACTCAAACTTCTTTCACAGGTGGATTAACAGGCGAAATAAGACTAATGAGATCGTTGGCCTGTCTCTGAATAATACGTGGGTCGAATCTGTCGAAGAAGTGAAGGCAGGAGTATTCCAATTTTTCAAGAACCATTTCAGTGAGACACTCAACCCTTGCCTTTCAGTTTCGGACGAGCTGTTCATTAATAAACTCGACGAGAGCGACAACAGCTTCCTTACAGCGCCCTTCACCGAGGCCGAAATCAAACAGGCTGTTTGGAGCTGTGATTCAGGAAAAAGCCCGGGACCTGACGGCTTCTCCTTTGCCTTCTTCAAAGAACAGTGGTCGACGGTCAAAGGGAATATCATCAAAATGATGGAGGATTTTCACAAACATAGCAGAATTGTTAGAGGGATGAATCCTACCTTCATTGTCCTCATTCCGAAAAAAGAAAGAAGTTCCTCTCTCGATGAGTTCCGACCGATCTCGCTCATCGGTTCTCTTTACAAGATTATCTCAAAGATCTTAGCTATAAGACTTAGTAAAGTCATGGATTCAATTGTGTCGGAAAATCAGTCAGCATTTATAAGTGGAAGGCAGATTTCAGACGGCATTGCGGTACTCAACGAGGTCATTGACGAAGCCAAGAGAAAAAGAAAAAAATGGACAATCTTTAAAGTGGACTTTGCCAAAGCATACGACTCGGTCAACTGGTCTTTTCTTAATGATATGATGGCTGGTATGAATTTTTGTGAGAAGTGGAGAGCTTGGATCATGGAGTGCGTGTCAACCGCTACAGCTACAGTGCTCGTTAATGGTAGCCCGTCCGGTGAATTTAAATTGGAGAGGGGTCTGAGACAGGGGGATCCTCTCTCCCCCTTTCTATATCTGATTGTGGCGGAGGGATTAAGCTTACTAGTTAAAAGAGCCACCAGCCTTAATCTACTGGAGGAGATTGAAATAGGGAAAGAAAAGGTGGGTATCTCTCATCATCAGTATGTGGATGACACTCTCTTCCTTTGTCCAAGTAAGATGAGTAATATCAAGGCCATCAAATACATTCTCCGTAATTTCGAGCTTCTCTCGGGACTTGGTGTTAATTTTCAAAAATGCAGTTTGTGGGGTTTTAATCCCGACCAATCTGTTCTCTCTGAAATGGCTAGAGCTCTGGGGTGCGCAATTGGGAGTGGCAAAATTGGGTATTTGGGCATTAACGTTGGTGTTAACCATAGGAAATCTGAGGCGTGGGCAAGCTTGGTGGACAAAATTCGGAAACTACTACTGAAATGGGAAGATAAACAGATTTCCTTGGGTGGGAGAATCACATTAGTTCAGGCTGTCCTTTCAGCCATACCGGTCTATTGCTTTTCTTTCTACAAAATTCCGAAAAAAACCCTTAAGGAGATTGTGAGTTTACAAAGAAACTTTTTGTGGGGAGGGAATGAGAATCAAAGCAAAATTCCATGGGTTAAGTGGGGAGATGTTTGTAAAGAAAAAAGTCTTGGGGGTCTTGGGATTTGGGAACTGGGGACGTTCAATAGGGCGCTCTTGGGGAAGTGGATTTGGAGGTATCTTAATAAGCCGAATAGATTGTGGCTGAAAGTCGTAAAATCAAAATATGGGGGATTGAGGGTGCTAAATAATGTAGGTGGGAGACGTGTCATTAGTATGAGGGGGGGTAGAAATAGTTCTCAAGTGTCGGGATGGTGGAGTGAGGTGTGTGAGCTATATGAAAATTCGGAGGGGGGAGGGATGTAGAGGGATTTTAAGAGGGATATAGGGGATGGTAGTAATATTCTGTTTTGGGAGGATAGATGGGCTGATGAGAGGCCGTTGTGTGAAAAATTTGAAAGATTGTATAGAGTGAGTGCATTGAAAGGAAAATCAGTGAGTGAATGTGGGAAATGGGGGGATGAGAGGGATGGGAGTGGGATTTTAGGTGGTGTCGGGAGCTCAGGGTGAGGGATGTAATATCTCAATCAATTATTATCTATTACTAACAGGTTACAATTACAGAAGGACGTGGAGGACAGGTGGGAGTGGAGCAGGGCGGAGAACGGATTATATTCCACAAAGTTGGCGTACAACCATTTGATCCAGCAAGACGAGACCGGAGAGGACATCAGGTTCGAGCGGAAAACATACTCCAGATTATGGAAAAATTACGCACCAAGACGGACCCAGGCTATAGTTTGGAAAATATTAAAAGGACGAGTGGCAACCAAGGACAATTTGCGTAGGCGCAACATTAATACATCACCAGGGAACTCACTCTGTGATTTGTGTTCTTCTGAAGACTAGAGTATTATTCATCTTTTCTTCCAGTGCAAGTTCACATCGTAAATTTGGGCAAAGTGCTATCAATGGCTCGGCGTTTACATGGTTCCACACATAAACATGTTTGTACACTCTGCGCAACATGGAACAGTCTTTGGACCCGGTAAGGCGTCGAGATTTGCAGACACAATTTGGACATGTATCATGTGGTCTATTTGGAACATCAGAAACGAGAGGATCTTTAATGACTTGGTAATAGATAGCAACAAGGCTTGGGACGAAATCAGAGCACGGGTGTGGTCTTGGCTATCTGTAAAATCAGATCATGTGCGTGCTGCGTCGTTCCAGCTGTGGATGTGCAACCCCAGGGCGTGCATCCCTACTGGATAATGAGTTAGCTTTCTCTTTATTATTGATTGGTGTTCCTATTATATCTGAGATTAGGCATTTGTGTTGCTTGTGATTTTGGCTCTTAAGATCTGGTGTAATTGCATTCTGGACTACTCCTTATAGTCTGGAATGCTTTGGGAGTTATTAATAATATTTGATTTTTACCGTTAAAAAAATAAAAATAAATTAATATCTTTGTCCTTGGAGTAAAGACAACTCAATATTATTATCCATACCGGAAATAAATTTCCACTTGCAAGATTTGGTATGATAAAGATTCTGAGCCCACCAAGGGGACAAATCAAGCAAGCCGTATTTGCACACGATTCTCCGTATTAAATCTTAGCAATCGTCATGTAATTAATAATATTGCCCAAGATATAAGGTATCGAATCACATTGATTCTCTTCCTATCATAAGTCAAAACAATAGTTATTAATTTCACACAATTCTATTTAAGGGACCGAGATTAAGAAATAATGAACCACTGAGGTCTAATTCTTGTATATTCAGTACCGAAAAATTTATCCTCTTGTAAGTCCTATTTAGCTCATTATAATGCACTAGTGTAATCTCTTGGTCAAGACAAGTCAATCTGAGCCTTACATTTCAACTTTTCATGATGGATTGTTAATTTTCATTTGGGTTGTGGATTTGTACTTAGTCACGAGGAACTGTTAATTTGATTTTCTGTGATCTGATATGACCAAATTAATTACAACGTAATATGTACTTACTTATTGAACAAGTTTGCAACAAATATATATAACATTCATTCATATTTAATGTAACAGTGATTAATAATTTATTTCAGTAAGTAAATAAAAAATTAAGTTTGGTTATACAAAGTAAAAATCATACTTTTCAGTATAACCCCAACAGGCGACGACGCGTTCGAAGAATATAGAAGAAACCCTATAAATTTCTCTCTCTAAAATTGAGACTTATTTGTTGTTTATATCTCACTTTCTTGGCTTTTCCATTTTTGCTTCTCAACTAATCGTCAACATTTCTACACTCTGATCTGTGTATATATTCGTGTATAGGATTTCTGCTTTTTGTTCCAATTTATTCACAAAATCCCCAAATCCCCCTGTTTAATTGTGTACGTGTAGCACACAAAGCAGGGAATTAAGGCTTCATGGGGTTGGAATTGCCATCATATGGGAAAGATTTGCTTTCTGATGCGCAATCGAGGCATTCAAGGTTTTTTGTAAAGTAGAGAAAGCTCATAGAGGCCAGGTATATTGTTAGCTTTCTTTAGAAATGTTCAGAGTATCTTATGAAATAATTGTGTTGACATTAGAATGAACTATTTATGATGTTTTGATCTGTGCAGAAATGAGCTAGTGGTCATCCTTATTTGCAGCAGTGCTTGGAAACAGCGGTTTTGCTGGCAAATATTGGTGTCAATTCCACAGTTGTTGCTGCAGGGCTTTTGCACGACATGGTTGACGATTCTTTCCTCACATTTGTGGACATTTTCAGGTCTTTAGGGACGGGAGTTGCTGATTTAGTGGAGGGGGTAAGTGAAATTGCTTTCGTTAAGAACGAGATTTGCAATTGACAAATCAACAAAAAAAGGATCATATTTGGGAACACAAAGATTAACATTTTAGAAATTTTGAATACAAAGACTAAGGGCATGTTTGGCTAAGCTTATTTTGTGTTCAAAATTTCTAAACAAAACGTAATTTGTGTTCATCTACAAACACAACATGAATGCATGAATAATGTTCACGGGGATGTTGATGTTGGGTTTTCCATAAGTAATTTTTAAGCTTGGCCCAACACGCTTTCAGGTATATTCGAATATCAATATTCAAACATAAACATTAAGCTTCAACCGCTATACCATAACATAAAAATTTGTATGAGACGATTTCATACATGAGAAGGAGTGTAAATTAGCATAAATCAACATTCCTAAGTAATAACCATGATTAAATACATAATTATTACTTCGTTTTGAAAGTTGTCTTTGTTTGTAACCTGCTTAAATGTGTTTAAATAGATAGTTCACCCTACGTGACCTATTTAAACTGTTTTGAGATGTTGGCTGATGCATGTTCATATTCTTTTGAGATTTTGATATGATACATGTGATCGAATTAAGTGATAAATTTTGTGCTTAATCCGGATATTAACACAAAAATGTATGTTTATTTTCAGTTCAGCATGTCGCAACCTTTTAATCCACTGTTTACTATACTGAAAGATCATCAATTGACTGGTGAAAACTTTGTCGTTTGGAATAAAGAATTATCTATTGTCCTAACTGCACAACAACACAAGTGGTTCTTGATGTACCTAAACCCACCAAGCCTACTGATGACTCTAGTAAAACGGAAAAGAAAGAGTATAATGACTAGGAGCGTTCCAATGAGATGGCAAAGTGCACCATCCTGGCCTCAATGTCGGATGTGTTACAACACCAACACCAAAATTTTGGAACTGCTGCGAAAATTATGCAAAGTCTTAAAGCGATGTTCCAACATCAGAACCGTACAACTAGGCAGATCACCATGCGAGATATGTTTTCGCAGAAAATAGTGGAGGGAACGCCCGTGAGAGATCACGTTCTCCAGATGATGGCTCACCTTAACAAACTTGAGGTTCTTGGCGCTGAATATGATATGGAGACCCAAATCGATTTGCATACTCCATTCATTACCGAAAAGCTTTGAGCAGTTTCAACTGAATTATCAGATGAATAATCAGAAGTTCACACTTCCTGACCTGCTCCAAGCTCTAGTTGTTGGGAAATTAGGGATGCCCAGATCTAACCCCAACACTAGTTTCGACTGAAATGCTAATGGGCCACCATAATCAAATCTTGGTGGCAACTGGTCCCTCTACTTCCTCTAGGCCAAGTGGTGGTAAGAAGAAGAAGAAGGCAAAAGGCCAGAACCAAGTCAACTCAATTGTGCCAAGGGCAAATGAAAGGTGAACCAAGGGAAAGGTGTCAAGAAAGCTTCTAAGGGGAAGTGTTTTAACTGCGGTGAGAATGAACATTGGAGGTCAGCCTCAAACCTAAGAGGGATGGAAATAAAGATAATTCTCATGCACTAGTTGTTTGTTTAGCGGCGTATGTTTCTCATTCGTGGGTAGTGGATACATGAGCCACTGATCATGTTTGTTTCACTTTACAGGGGTTCCAACTAACCCGACAACTTAGTGGGAGTGAGATCCTCATCACACTGGGCGATGTTACGAGAGTGGCAGCTGAAGCAGTGGGGGAAGTGAAGCTATCTTTTGAAGATAGAGTTTTAGTTTTGAGAGATGTTATTTACGTTCCTAGTTTTAGAAATAATCTTATTTTGGTTTCTAAACTTTTTGTGGATGGATATTCAGTTTCTTTTTCTAAAAGCATTACTATTTTTCAAAATAATCTATTTATCTGTCATGGAACGTTGTCGAACAATCTTTACAATATTAACTGTTCACACCACTCACAAAATGCATCCTATAACACATCGACTGTTTTGCATAAAATAAAGCGTTCTTCAGACATGAACGAAACACTTCTGTGGCATCTAAGATTAGGTCATATCAATCTAAAAAGGATACAAAGGTTGGTAAAGATGGATCATTGAAGTCTCTCCGGGTTGAACCGTTTCCAACTTGCGAATCTTGTTTAGAGGGTAAGATGACTAAGAGGGCATTTGGAGCCAAGGGGAATAGAGCCACTGAAGTGATAGAAATCGTTCATACTGACGTATGTGGTCCTATGTCAATCAAAGCAAGGGGAGGTTATGAGCATTTCGTTACGTTTATCAATGATTACTCAAGATATGGATACATTTTCCTCGTGAAGCATAAATCTGAAACCTTTGATAAGTTCAAAGCATTTAAGGATGAAGTAGAAAAATGTAGGGAAAATAGTATCAAGTTTCTACGATCTGATCGTGGAGGCGAATACCTCAGCGATGGTTTTCTGAACTACTTATTAGACAAAGGGATTGTATCCCAGTTAACTGCTCCCGGAACCCCTCAATAAAACTGGGTAGCAGAACGAATAAACAAAACTCTTTTAGAAATGGTCAGATTCATGATGAGTTATTCGGATCTTCCCAAGTCGTTTTGGGGACACGCTTTGGAAATAGTGGCTTACATTCTAAACATGGTACCATCCAAATTGGTTCCTAAAACCCCAAAAGAACTGTGGACCGAGCGCAAGCCCAGTCTAAGACACATGAGAATTTGGGGTTATCCGACTTACGTGTTAGACAAGAAAATCGGTAAATTGGACCCACGTTCGGAATTAAGGTTGTTCATTGGGTATCTCGAGGGAACGAAAGGGTGTATGTTCTATAGTCCCGATGATCAAAAGGTTGTAATAAGTACACACTTTAGATTTTTAGAAGAAGACTATATGAACAATAGGAAACCCAACAATGAGATTACCTTAGACGAATTAAGAGGGCCAACTCCAACACCAACTATACAAGTTGATATACCAAACGTCACACCTACACAAACGGAACCTCGTCGCAGTGGGAGGGTTGTTAGACAACCTGAGAGATTCTTAGGGATAGGAGAGTCTTCGAACTTGATCTCAGGAGAAGAATTGGACCCATGTCCAAGACAAGGATGCAGATTCTTGGCAAACTTCAATGGAAGTCGAGATGTGTTCTATGGATCATAATCAAGTGCGGGAGCTCATCGAACCACCCAATGGGGTAAAATCCATTGGTTGCAAGTGAGTATACAAGAGAAAAAGGTGACCGGACGGGAAGGTTGAGACCTTCAATGCTAGGCTTGTGGCAAAAGGATACACTCAGAATGAAGGGATCGATTATGAGAAAACATTTTCGCATGTAGCCATGTTAAAGTCCATCCGCATTCTCTTGTCAATAGCTGCACATCTAGATTTCGAGATCTGACAAATGGATGTCAAGACAGCTTTCCTAAACGGAAGTCTTGAAGAGGAAATCTATATGCGCCAACCCGAAGGTTTCCTTATGAAAGGCAAAGAGCATCTAGTTTGCAAGCTTAAGAAGTCCATCTACGGACTTAAGCAAGCATCCCGAGCTTGGAACCAATGTTTTGATCAAGTAATAAAATCCTACGGTTTCGATCAAAACGAGTTCGAGAGTTGTGTATACAGAAAGTGTGACGGAACTGCATTGGTATTATTAGTACTATACATAGACGACATTCTGCTCATCGTAAGACACCACAACTCTACAACTCTACAACTCCTATAAATTAAGTCCCTAGAAATCATTTCTTCCATCCAAAAATCAAAAAAGCTTTCAGTGCATACAAAAACATTCTAGCAATCTAGATTTCTGCATTAGTAGTCGTGTGAAGAAAGTTCCGGATACCCGAGTCCGTTCGCCGATAGCTTTCGATTCGTAGTGCAACGATCGTGAAGTTTAAAGTCGTTGTATCTTGGGGACGATTGCCATTGACACCGTATTGCACCGGAGTATGGGGCAATATCATCTTATGGAAAGAGAGTCCAACTCTTGCCTCGACTTTTCGTATTGAGTCTGTATCATCTTCGTCTACACACACAACACCATTTTTCTAACAGAATTCTGAGGTGATTACCACTGGCTTGTATCATATATACGGGTTCTTGTCAATCTCATTTTATTTACAAAAATATAAAATGGACATCACTACAATTTAGGGATTTAGTTTGCAACATTACTAATTTGTGAATATATAGCTTAAATAAGACATTTGAAAAAAAAATATTTTTATTTTAACCACTATTAATACCACATGTTAGCCCACAATTAAAAAGATGAGGCTTTTAAATGTTTTGGTACACACTATTAATTTCTTTTCAAAAGAAAAAAAAAATTAGGTACAAAGGGTAAATCAGACATTTCATTGAAATACACATTTTTATGCCTATTTGTTACTCCCTACCAAGTAACACTACAAATTTTATACAAATTTATTACCTCATACCAAGTGAAATATTAATTTTATCTTGTCATTTTTTTTACGACATAACAAACGGCGTAATACTACCAACCTATATTATATTATATCAATCTCCTTTATCCTACTTTTTTTATTACCCCCTACCAATCCCTATTGGAATATAATTTTACAGTACAAGATCTGTTGTTAAAATCTACACCCTTTTACTCGGTCTCCTTTCTCAAACGGCTCGTAACGCTGAAATTGAAAAAGCCCGCTGCCAACGGGAAATCCCTTTTTTCAACATAATAGTTACATATTTTGCTTGAGATTATTTGAAGAAAAAGGGGGAAATTAATTGTTTGCAAAATAAATTGCTTGATAATAAAGATTGTTACAGATTTTTAACACACTTGCAATTTTGAATTGTTAGAGCCTCTGCTTACTTTTATGTATTTCAACTCCATTCGTAAAGAATTACTGGCAAGAGTAAATGGTGGTGAAAATATATATTTATTCCTCTATTTTTGTTGGTTCGTGGACAGGGAAAGTGAAGACGTGCCATCATTTGATCCATGGATTGCAATCAAAGGTTGAGATATGCAAGGTAATTGAGAAAATTGGGGAATAATGAATTAATTTTTTTTAGTGGTTTTATTTAATTATTGAGTTGGTATGCTGTGAAACTTGTTCACCGTGAAACTGGTTTATTTTTACACTTCAAGTATCACGATCACACTCTTTAGTAATATAGGTCACACTCTTCAGTTATCACAACCACACTCTTTGCTGTAATATTTATCACACCCTTCATTTTTATGAATAATACTCTTTATAATAAAAAGTCACACTCGTCAGTTATATAAGTCACACTCTTTAGTAATATAAGTCACACTCCTAAACCAGTTCACCGTGAAACTTGTTCACCCTATACTTTGCCTTAATTATTTTGTATAAAATTAAATAAATCTTAATTTACACTGATAATTTTAAAATAATGCATCTTTTTTTTAAAAAAATTTTTATAATTATTGTTCTCATGATATATTATTATTTGACTAATGTTATGGGTATTTTGCTATCTATTTTATTAAATAATTATTTTTTGATGAATTTTGTTTAAATAGATTTAAGAGATTTTTTTTTTTAATTAAGTCTCTCTTTTATACAGAGGCACACTTGCGTGAGACGGAGTGTAATTTGGGCATTGACACTTTAACACTTTGGGAGGGATGAGTGTTGTTGTACTAAGTTGTACTTCGTCTCACGACGCTTAAACACTTTGGGAGGGATGAGTGTTGTTGTGTTAAGTTGTACTCCGTCTCATGAATGAGACTGTCTCATACGAGTTTTTGTCTAATATATAAATAAATAAAAAACAAATTATGCAACCAAGTGGCTTTTAGCCCACTCATTTCTAGTCCTTTTTCTCTCCCTCATTTTAGTGGGAAATAAGACCCAACTTCTCCCAATCAAAAAATAAATTAGAGTTATGAGAGTTATAAGGTGAATTGGTGATTTCGTGGAGTATTTTGGCGAGATAAATCTTTACTTTATATTTGTGTCATACTTCTAAAATTAGGTTGAAGCTCTATAAATTCATAATTTATTACATAATATAGTAAATAAGACCTGTCGAGTTAACAACTAATATTTAACTTTGCCCAATCAAAAAATAAATAAATTTTCTAAAGAGACACACATGGATGAGACGGTCTCATGGTGAGATGGAGTATAAGTTGGGCATTGACGCTTTAACATTTTGGAAGGAGTTGGTGTAATTTATGCTAAGTTGTACCACATCTCATGCATGAGACCATGTCATATGAGTTTTTGTCATTTCCAAATTGTCTATAAATTAAGTACATTAATGTCAAATAAAGTACTACTGGTTTTCCTGTCTTGCCTCTACGTAATTTACTAAAGTGAAGTAAATTAATTAGGGGGTTAGAGGGGAAGTATTGCTTCCACATTTTCTTTTAAAAAGTAGATATCTTCTAGTTAAGCTTTCAAGCAATTATATACTTACCATCATGAATAATAGAAAGAAATATTCCAATAAATATAAAAAAGAAATTATGAGGATAAAGAATACTTTAAAATGGTGGGTGTCCCTGTGGAAGCACATTATGCACCCAACATATGAGATTGCAGAATCTCATCTCGTTATACTAACACAAAAATTTAGTTGTCGTGTGCAAAAGATAATATATATTGGTTTCTTTGTTCCCATACACTTGATATAATGTGCCCTAAAAGTGCCACCATCTCTCTAAGATCTATGCTCCTAACCAATCCACACGTTACACGTGTCACTATGTCCAAACCCCATTTAGGCCCCGCCACCCCCCCACCCCACCCACAAATAATGCACTAATTACTTGTTAGGACGACAAATTTTTCGAAAGTTCTCAACCTTTTTTTATTTCTCACTATCAAATTATATGAGTGTGTATGTGTATTTTAATCGTAAGATCTAGAGTCTAGACTATGGTTATATATACATTTACCCACACACTCAATAAATATATAGGAAGATTCTTTTAAATTAACTAAAATTCAATCACATACACAAGTTTAATGAAATAAACCGTGAAATTCGATTACTTAATAACACAATTGAAAACCTAGACCTAGACCTAGGTACATGAGGAGTGATCTGAGTTGTCACATATTGAATCGATATTGGCGCAAATTCAGATCACAACAGAACACAAACGAAAACATGGTTTTGGATCCTCTACATTTCGTTTCCGTAAATTTCTTGTAAATTTCGGAGAGAGAAAGACACAGAATAAATTAATATAAGAAAATATAAAGTGTGTGACTCCTGCATTGTATCTTTCTCTCTTCGAAATTTACAAAAAATATACGAAAACGAAATGTAGAGGATTCAAATCCCGAAAACATATAGTTCAACTCATTTGAAGCCCTTAACGAATAACTAATAAAAGGTGTAAGCTCATTCAAAAGCTCACGGCAAGCTAAATAAGCAATTGTGCCCTAATTATCTAAATATCTCTAATGTCCCCAGGTACACATAAAATATATGCTTTCCTCTCACAAATAAAAAATAATTATTATTTTATATTAATCTTCTCTACCTCTCAACTGAGACTTTTCCTCTATAATAATACTCACTCCGTCCCATTCTTTAAGGAACTCTTATTGTTCATAAAGATTTATGGGAATAGTGATAAAGTGTTTGGGGTATAAAGAATTATTTATTAGTATTTTATGTGATAAAGTGATGGGTAGTTGGGGATAGAAAGAGTTGTTTATTATTATTTTATATTATAAAGTGAGTATGTCCACTTTAAGAAATGTTCCTTAAAGATTGAGATAGAAAAAAAAAATGAAAATAGTTCCTTAAAGATTTGGACGAATGAATAATTAATACTTTGTATTAAAATATGAGATTGGAAGAGCGTTCGAAGTCCCCAAACCCCGAAGCCTCCCCAGTGTGTTTTTTAGAGGTCCACGAATCGAGTTCGGTCAATACCTGGTGAAGAAGATGAAGATACGAGAACAGATATTAAATATCCGCATCACTCAAAAAAATGTGAAAATTTGAACCTTAAAAACAAATTTTGCCATTTTGTTATTATTATATTATTATTTATATCACACAAACTTTCATGTAAAATTTATTCATACTGTGAAATTGATATTATTACATTTATGAACTGATACCACTACCTTTATACAAATACATATAATATTTAATGTTATGATATTAGTTTACAAATGTAGTGGCATCAATTGATAAGTAATATGGTAATAGTTTGTAAATGTAATGGTATAAATTTCACTCTATAAATAAATTTTATCAGAGATCTACTCGATCAATATATATATCATGATATTTTACAAGGGATAAATTAGATCAACACATCTACTGCTAGTCTGCTGCACATTAATTTTAAGCAAGCAAAGAAATTATGAAATACTAATAAATAGTAGATGGTGGTGGACTGGTGAAAAGTAAGAAGATGTGACCAAATTGAATACTCATGTAATTGGAAAAGGAGTCAACATCCACAGCTATATATATTCATGGATCATTATCAAATTAAAGGCCTGCACAAAATTTAAGTCAAAAGCATATATATTATAAAAAAAAAAAAAAAACCCTAGGCCATAACTCTTTATAAACCTCTCTGTAGAGAAAGTGACTGAATTAATAACCTCTCTTCCCCACATGCATACATCAATTGCCTCACCTGCTAACTCCTCAGATTAATTTATTCCTCTGATTTCTGGATTCAAAATTAAACACTCCCCCACCCCCAAGAAAAAAAAAACTAATTATAAAACAATTTATTTCTGTCTTAATGAATAAATAAACAATCATGAACATGCATATCTCAGTTAGGACAAGGACAGGACAGAGAATAATTTTTGCTATTTGTGCTGTTTGCCGTGTATAGAAATAAGTGATTCGTCATTTAATACACATTTGAAACTTGACAAAAAAAAAAAATACCTTGGAGGAGCCCGGTTATGATTGTCCAAGCTTGACACGGTGATAAAAAAACCGTTGTCCAAGAATAGATTTTTTCAGACAAATTTAATAACCCTGTCTAACTTAATTTTTTTTTTTTAATTTTATTATATTACATAGACAATGATTTATTAACCATAATTCATCCAATATCTTTTTTTTTAATTATTAATTTATATTTTAAAAATCCAATAATAAAACTATAAACCAAAGCTTATATATACGTCCAATATCATAAACCAAAAATCATATAATAAAATCATAAACCAAAACTTATACCACATATATATATACCAAAACATCAAATAAATTAATAAACATACACATCATGAAATAAATAAACATACAATCATAAACATACGTCCAATACACCAAAAACATGAAATATATATCACCACAAATATATAATTTAATTACATGCTACTAAAATTTCAAACAACGATCACTCAATATCGTAGGAATATAAGAATCGATTGTAAAGGTACCCCGTCCAATCGTTTTTCCATTTCTCCAGTCTTTTCTTAGAGTAAGAATATTTGAGCTCACGTTCATAGACAAACTGCAAACAACGAATCAATCAATATAGTATGAATTTTTATTCAACCAATAATAATTTAAATAAATCGATATATCAACAGTCGATACATCATCGAAAATATCCGCATCCACTGTATCTTCAAACCTAAAGTCAGTTTCTAGGTTGCTTGAGCTACATCCATCTCTTCTCTCACCATGATATGTCCAAACGGTATATATTTTATCAATACCGTGAATCATCAAGTGGTCAAACTGACTTTCTCGACCACTAACAGTTTTTCCATTCATACATTTCGAACACGGACATGGAATGTACCGAGGGTCGGTGCAGTGTCTAATTGCATGATTACAAAATTCTTTCACCCCCATTACTATACTCATCTGATAATCGATCTGCTCGAACCCACTTTCGATCCATATAGAACTAGAGATGCCTATAGAAAAGACAATATGAAGTGTTTCTCAAGATAATGTATCCTAATGTATTAAACCTAAAAGTATTACAATCTTAATGTATAAAACTTGCATATAGAATGTGGTAGTACCTAAGGTTTGTATATTGCATGTATCTAAGGATTTGTTGCATCTCAAAACAATGTATATAACCTAATGTACCATCATTAATCATCTAAAGCAACACACTACTATCCATTCACCAAATCATCAAATTAATATAACCAAAATATATCCTAATGTATTAATCCTAATTTATGCTTAAATCCTCACACAAGCATATTATCAAACACTTTGAGTGCATCAATTGTTCATATCTAAGTTAGCATAAAAAATCAAGTCAAGCCACACAATATATATTCATCTATAACAAGTTGTTCATCTCTAACAATAACAACATTAATCCTAATAAATTAACACTAATTTATGCATAAATCCTCACACTAGCATACTATCAAACACCTTGAGTGCATCAAACACCAATATATATACACCAATATACATACACCAATACATACAACATGATATATATACACCAATATACATATATATATACATTAATTCAATATATATATATACACACATTAATTCAATATATATATATACACATTAATTCAACATATATATACATATACACATTAATTCAATATATATATACTAACATATATATATATATATAAAAGAATAATTACCTATGGAAGGAGAAAAAAAATATCTGGCACATTAGGAGGTTGGCGGCAAATACGGATCAGGGAGGACGCGGGGGATGGTTCGATTTACCAAGAGGAGGAGGAGGCTAGGGCTTCGTTCGCGATTTGGGGGAAATAAGAGCTAATGGGAAGACGCACGGCAAGGTGCGTGGGGATCCCTCGGAGTTCGATTTAGGGTAGAGGAAGGAGGAGGACGGAGTTTGGGGAAAAATACAAGTCTGGTTCGCGATTTGGGTTTTATTTAATTATCCTAACACTTGGACAAAAATAAGGTTTGGAACCGTCATCCAAATTTTTTATTGACAGATTTTCAAAACCATTGTCTAAACACTTGCACAATGGTTCTCAATCGCTTTCTAAGTGTTAAACTTGGAACGGTTTGGAACCCATTGTCTATTCTTTTTTTAATTAAAACCGTTTCTCCAAGATATAGCTTGGAGAAAAGTTTGAAAAAAAAGGTTGTCCCTAGTGTATCAAATCTGTTGTCTGAAGTTCAAATGTGCAATAGTGTGTTAATTTATGAGAGTTTGTATATTCATGATCTTTATTTGGTTGATGTTTATACATATAAGTTTAATTATATATATGTTTGTTCACTTGGATATATGAGGCCATATCCAATAATTAATTTGATTCATTCAATAATATTACACTACCCTTACAACTAAAGATTAACATAAACATGAACATGGTACTTAATAATTAGAGAAGCCTTAATCACAATGTACACAAACCAAGAAATAGTTACTACTAGTAATTAACAGCAAATTAAAACCATTTTTTATTTAATTCACCTGTGAAGCAAATCCACACGTAACTTTAATGATGCAACCAAATCCCATAATCCCCATAATAATTCAACATGAAACATAGAGAGGGAGAAAGAGGGGCTTACAAACCCTGATTACATTAACATTTTTGGAAGTCTAGGAAAGCCTAAAAAGAAAAGCATAAAGCATCATTTGTATCTAAATATAACATTCACATATTTCTGCAGTTGGATACTTAACGCATCATTTGTATCTAAATATAACATTCACATATTTCTGCAGTTGGATACTTAATAAACACTTGACTCTTCCCCTCAAATAAAAAACAAATCAAGTTAAAACAAACATATTCTTAAAAGTTAATTAATTAAAAGGGTACAGAAAACGTGCAAATACCCTGATTTTGTCCGGAATGAAGCTGTCAATAATGATCACATGTCATCCAAACAAAATTAAGAAAGCCAACATGAAAAAATAACCATCAAGAAACTAATTAGTTACTGAAATGTTAAAAAAAGATTAAGAACATTAGAGATTCAAATGGTTTAAAAAACCTTATAACAGAAAATGGTTTCTAAATTTCTTGAAAGAATTAAGGAACCATGAAACTCAGGATAGATAGCGCCATTACCAATTTACGTCAACCATATATATGGCGCTATCCCTCCTGAGCTTAACAGTTCCTCCTCTCTACTAAAAGACAAAGCCAGCCTTTTTTTCTTTTTCTTTTTCTTTTTTTTTTTTTTGGAAAGAAAGCACATGAGGATGGTGAAGAAATGAGAAGGTTGGGGAGTGTATATATAGGGGCAAAATTGGAGAGCAAAAAGGGACATATGGACCAAGCTAAGACATTTGTTGGAACTAGCTAGGTGTACGTACTACTTTTTCAAAATTTGGGCATTATCTTTATCATTATTCTTTTTCTATCGTATTAGTTTTACTTATATTTTCAGAAAAAAAAAAAAATGGGAAATTTCCGTACTATCTGCCGACTAGACACTACTTTCTTAATGAATACTTAATTAATTATCTAGTGCCCACGGAATATATATTTTGACAAACTAATTTTACCCATTAAACTGAAAATTCGCAAATCCTTTGCGCGTGGATCGAATTGTGTTAAGCAAATTTTTATTTTTTTTTTGAAATTGTGCTAATGCAAAATAGGAACACTTGCTCTCAGATATATTACTAATTATAAGGGACAAACACGTGTTATTATAAATACAAATGTATGGTACTGTAAGGATAAATAACACACAATTGTCTTTTTAGTACACATATTGATATTTAAAGATATTGAAAAAATTGTTAGTACTATATATACAGAAATATGTTACTGTAACAAGAAAGTTATGTTATTGTACTAATAATGTCACTCCTTCTACTTCTTTAATTTGTATTTCCCTCTATTTTTTATTTGTTTCTCCTCCTGAACTATGACTATAGGCATTAAATAAAAATTCAAATCACCAAATTATATTTTTGAATTAGTAAAAATATTTTTTTATTTTATTATCACGCAGTAACACATAATTATCCTTATAGTAACACATATTTGTTTTTATAATAACACTGACTGGGAGCAAGCTTCCTATTTTGTCTTTGCTCGAATTTAAAAAAATAAAATATATTTGACTCAATTTGACTTGCGCAGGATCGTGAATTTTCAGTCCTTTTAATTAAAAATAATATTAATTGTACATGCAAAGTTGTACATGAAAGTCTCTCAAGATTTTTTTTTTTACTTTTAAATTATTTTGTTTGGTCATTTATTTAATATCGAATTTCACTCTATAATATTACTAGTATACATATAAGTTTGCGAACTCGAATTCACATTAATTTTCTTTTTAAAGTGACATTGTTATGTAAATTATGCACTCTCACTATTTATAAACTAATATTATTTGTTTATAAATTAATATCTTTCTTTATAAGAACTATACTATGTTCATTATACGTTTACTTTTTAAAAAAAAATTATCAGACATTTATCAAAACTTAATCAAAACTGCACTAGCTATATAGAATTTTTTTCTATGCATATTATAAAACCGCGCGCATGATTTTTTTTTATTTTTAATTCGTTAGAATTATTCTACGTTCATGATGATGGTAAAGCATTCTCTTTGGTTAAGCCAATTGGAATGAGTGTTAGGGGTACAAGTAGCGTCTAGTTTAAGCCCCACCTATCCAGTAACATGCATGGTTCTTAATTTATTTAATAATGACAAAGAATGGTTGAAAAATATGCATATTAATGCTAGTAATCATGACAAATGGATCTAATTTACCATATTAAGAGAAGTTAACAAAAAGGATCGATGCATAGAAGATTAAAGTCGACGTAAAATAATAGTTTGTGACTTTATGTATCATTTTGTCTATTGCATAACTAATGTCTTTTTTTTTTCCGACGCAGCATATGTAACTAAGGCCTTATATATAGATCTAGAGTAGGTTTAGTGTGAAAATTTTCATGTATGAAAAACTATAAAATCACCCTAAATCGTGACCTATTTGGGCCGGGTAAACCATCTACACCCTAAACACTAAATAATGAACCCTAAATCATGACATATTCGGGTCTGGTGAACCATGAACCACTCGGGCCGAGTGAATCATGAACCACTCGACTTTGTCTTACCTTCACCATATACATAATTTGTTTGTAAATAAAATTTTTTTCATGTGTGCAAATTTTCATACTAGACTTTGTCATAGATCTAATATTGGGTGCAATATTATAATTCAAGATTACTTTAAATTAGATATATGTATAGAAATTAACAACCGTGAAAGATAATGTAACTATCCATTTAGGGTTAGAAAGATTTTTGCTAAATTGATTTAGTACTTGAAAGATAGAAAAGTATCAATTCGAAACTTAAAAAATGATATCTATTGATTTAGAACCCACACATTTTAAGATCATTTTTTACATTTTATAATTCCTAGTTATCAAATTATATTTTTATAAATCACAATTCTAAAAAAAAAGATATTATTTGCACGAGAGTGGAAAAAATAATCATAAAATATTAATAATGTGTATATAAATATATAAGGATATAAATTATAAGATATCAGACATGATCTTAATATTTCTCAATTCTAAATTAATAGTTTCTATTTTTCAAGTCTCTAATTAATAGTTTTTTTTTTTTTTTTCAGGTCTTGAATTGATAGAAATAATCTTTTAAGTCTTAAATTGATAGTTATAATATATTTCAAACCCTGAGGGGGGGATGCTTCTACGATTCTACCTGATTCTAGCTTCATTAGTTTTTTTTTTTAAATTCCAAATCCTAAATTGATATGAACAACCTTTTAATCCCTAAATTGATAGTTATACTACATTTCAGGCCCTGAATTGACATTTTTTTCAAAAAATGCATAATGTAATTATAGCTGAGAGGGGTATGCTCCTACAGTTCTACCTAATTCTAGCTTCGTTAGTATTTTATTTTGTTCAAATTAATCTTATAACACTCAACATCTACTTCACATAAATTGTGAACACTTACCATTTTCATTGTTAAACATGTTAGTGTTAGTGTCCTAGAGACAATCTATTGTAATGACATAATACTCGATGATATTCAGTTTGATTTAATATTATAGTTCTTTTAATATTAATGTATGGCAATACACTTGTTTGAATATTATGTTTGATTGTTTGCATTTATTCATACAAGTGTTCCCATGAGTCACTGCTGTCATTGAGGTTGTGAGAACTCAGATGACTTAAGCATGATTCTCAAATAGCCCCGATCAAGGATCATCAAGAATGGGATATTGATGATGCAATGTAGATTGGTGTGCGATCTGCATCATACTCTTAGAGAGTGTAGTAAGATCTCACTTACTACGAGATACTAGGTATCTCATGATGGATGCACAAATACCTTAGAGGGTATTGGTATACCCATCCGAGAAACTGTTTGATGTATTTCCACAATATGTGTCTCTACGGGTGTCTCGGTTAGTGGGGGCGTCGCTCCTTTTTTGGCTTGAGGTCAATACACGCGACTTGTGTGGGATGATGAACTTTGACCATGACCGACGCCAGCACCCGCTCTATGGGTAGATATGGCTTGATTGGGTTCATCACGAAATCGTATGTGCGTGGTAGTTGAGCCAATAATATGATTCATTCCTCAATGTGGATTTAGAGAGAATACTCATCTTCTCATCATAATTGGATCAAAGTCATCGGCCGATGCACGTCAACTTAGACTTTGTGGCTAAGTGTGACATACATGATCAATTAGTGATTAGAGATAATTTGATTAAGTTATTTGAATACACTTCATCATGTTCAAGACTTAATCGAGTATTCGCGAATGAAAGGATGAAATCGTAATAGCCCATGTTTGATTCTGGTAGTTGCACGCCTATAACGCACCTCATATATTGAGAATGTCTGATTTATTGTCTAGGGTTCAATTAAGACCGTTAATTTGACTAATCGCTCGATATATGAGGGTCTATGGGTCACACAACAAGTAGTTCCCTTTTACGGATTATAGTTGGTTGATTAAATGTTAAATTGGATTTAATATTTAATTTATGGAGAATTAATTAATAATAGATTAATTTAGAATTAATTATTATTAATATTTAATTAAATTGGATTTAATTAAATAAGAATTCTCAATAATAATATATGGTATATTATTGTAGGATTTAATATATATGGAATCAAATCCGTAGATATTTGATATACATGGGAATTAAATCCGTAGAGATTTTATATTTGGGAAATAAATCTAAGAGATTTATTTAAATAAAGATTAGAGATTTTATTTCCCAATCAGGTTAGCTTAAGATTTAAGTTGGGTCTCTCCCATATATATGAGCTCTTGAGAATCCATAATACGGTTGTTCAAATTCTCTCCATAAAATCTAGAGTTAGAATTTTCCTAGCAAATTCATCTCGGGATTCAACGCTGACAAATCTGTGCAAGTCTGTGAACGGGGATTACGTGGATACCATAGTAGAGATATGTGTACGATTTACTGTAAGATTTCTCTTTATGTTTACACTTATTTAATTATGCAATTATATGTTCGTTGTTGGTGAACTGTTTATTTCCATTGCGCATGTATTACGTGTTTACGTGCCTCTAAATTCCAACAAAAAAAATTTCTCAGTCACTAAATCAAAACGCCTTGATCCCAAAAATCTTATCATAGAATGAGAACAAGGAAAATAAAATAGAGAAAAACCATAAGAGGATACTTGATCATATATAGACAAAAACTCCACGGACGGATCTAGGAATCAATGGTGGGATGGGCTAAACAAGATAATTTATTTATTATAAATTTATATATAAAAAATATTATTATACATGTATTCTTTTATCTAAGTATATAATTCAATAGGGAGAAAAAATAGACATTTAAAGTCATGGCACATCAACATAAAATCATATAAAATTTAAGAGGCACACTTATGTGAGACGGAACATAATTTGGACAATAACTCGTCAACACTTTAAAAGGAATGAGTGTTGATTTGTGTTAGTTTGTACCTCGTCTCATGTATGAGACTGTCTCATACGAATTTTTATCTTAATTAATTTAATTTGTAAAATAAATTGATCAGAAATGATACATACTTTTTTTTTAAATGATACGATTTGAAACTTTTGTGTTAAATAGATGATTGATGCACACTTGCATGAGACGGTCTCACGGTGAGATGAAATATAATTTGGGCATTGACGCTTTAACAATTTAGGTGGAGTGGATGTTAATTTTAGCTAATTTGTACATATTCTTATTTATAAAACTGTCTCATATGATTTTTTGTCGAGTTGATTTACTTTTGATGAAATAAACTGGATAAATCTTGAACTTCCAATTTAATTTTAAGAATATATGATTGGCTTCTATTTAAATTGAACTAAGTAGGTCTCGATTAAAAAATAAAAAATTCAAAAAAATTATTCATAATACATGCATAATAATATGGAATTCTCAAGAGATTGCGCGCCCAAGTAAGTCTTAATTAAAAAAATAAAAAATTCAAAATAATTATACATAATACATGCATAATAATATGGAATTCACAAAAAATTGCCCTGAGCTGGAGCCTAGTGCATCATGCACATAGATCTGTCCATGAAAAACTTGTATGAGACGGTCTCATGTATGAGACGGAGTACAACTTAGTACAATTAACACCCACATCTCTCAAAGTGTTAAAACTTCAATACCCAAATTACACTCCGTCTCATCGTAAGACGGTCTCACGCAAGAGTGTCTCTCATATATATTCATCAAATCAATGTGTTAGCTGTCAACATCATTATGTTCCCATGCTAGTTTAAGTATCCAAATTATATAATCATATATAAGGAGCTGTAATACGTGATGATTCAATGCGGATAATTGAGCTTTTAGAATGTATATATATACATGAAGCTTCAGCGTGAATCGGCCCAATGCATCATTTCTTTGTGGCATGAGGTCTGACATTTTCTTCAAATCAATGTATATATATACATGAAGCTTCAGCGTGAATCGGCCCAATGCATCATTTCTTTGTGGCACGAGGTCTGACATTTTCTTCAAATCAATGCATCCCTATCAACATTAAATTCACTAAATATATATAAGTAAACTAATATTGGAAAATTGAATGAAAAATGGTGTAATTGTAACTTGGAAATTTTGTAGGGAAAGGAGAAAAGGGAAAAGTAAAGTTCTCATCCCACATAGGAAAATGAAAAGGAAATGAAGGGTATAAAGTTAACAAAATATGTGAAGGTTGTAAATAATTGTCTTGACATTTTGAAATAGGGTAATTCTATATGGCAAGATTCTGCTTAGGCAGAATATAATTTTTTTGGTCTTTTCAATTATAATGAGTTATTTAAATATCTAATGTGCCACTTTGTCATCAGCAACCTTCACCGTTTAATTTCCAAAATCAAATGTAATATCAAGCTAATTAAGGGTAAATAAGTAATTATATAATATAAGTTTGAATTAATTTATTTTTTAATCATTCTGTTCTGGGCATATTCTGCCCTTGAAATAATACCATTTAACATTCAAAATATCACATTTTAGTGATTTTTGAGAAAATAATTACAAATTCGAGTTGGTGATGAGTTATTTAGATCTAAAGTATATATGTATTAAATTATATATTATAAATGGATTGTTTATGACCTTATTATTGTTGGGTTATGGAGCCCGAGTGAAACGGGATGCAGGGCGCAGGAGGCGCTCAACCAGCGCTAGAGGTCGAGCAGGTGTGCTCGGTCGAGCGCCCCCCCTATCCAGCGCCATGAGGGCGCTCGAGCAATGTATGTGATCGAGCAGAACCGACTCGACCAAGGGCTGAGGTTGAGCGGTTCCGAGGCCTGGACGCGGAAATAGGGTTTCGGCCAGGATGGGCCAAATTAGGGTTTTGGCCCAGTTTCCCAGTTTGGGTTTTTTGTATAAATAACCCCCTGACTCCCCCATTGTATCTTGCACTACTTGCACTATCTTATACGATATAGTAGATCTCTCCTGGCTTGGTAGTGCCCCCAGATGTAGTCAGTTTGACGAACTGGGTAACCAAATAGTTTGTCTCTAAATTCGTTGTTTCCATTATTTTCTCCTATAATTGCTTGCTTTAATTCCTAACAACTGGTATCAGAGCATCAGGCTCAAGGGATCTGTGGAGAGCAATTATGGTGGCTAAAGGGAAATCGCCTGTTGAGAAGCTTGATGGAACGAATTTTGGATTTTTTCGCTTCGGTATCTTGACGGGCACAACCATCAACGTCCGAGAATGCACAAGGCGCCGAGCAAAAATTTGGTTGGTCGAAAGCGAACCGCTCGACCAAAGCCCTGTGTCGAAAGCGGGTTCCGTAAGGCGATTCATGAGTATGGGGCGTTACTTGGAGTAGGTGGTTGGATGCAAGATCAAGATGGGCGTTGACACGTGGCTGAGATCGTTGTATCAGGTTAGATGCAAGATCAAGATGGGCGTTAGACATGTGCCCGAGATCGTATGTCAGACGTTCATGCAAGATCAAGATGGGCGTTGACACGTGGGTCGAGATCGTTGTATCGGGTTGGATGTAAGATCAAGATGGGCGTTAGACACGTGCACGAGATCGTGCGAAATCGGTGGTCGAATGATTCAAGGGAATGTTGTGGGGCGTTGTTTGGTTACGTGCGAATCAAAAACGTTGAGGGACATTGCTTTCGGATCGAGAGTTACTTGCCGATGAGATTGGGAAGACGAAGTTCTGATTGCTTGAGTCGGTCTCGGTGGGGAGATTGTTGGAGTCGAGTTGCGGAATGAGTCCAGGGGAACAAGAGTTGGAATGAGTCGGGAGGACAAGACGTTCGACCTAGTTGAGGTCGTGCACTTCATTGCGGTGTCGGGCTCGAGTTGATCTCTCGGTGGAGATTGTTGGGTTATGGAGCTCGAGTGAAAGCGGGATGCGAGCGCGGAGAGGAGCTCGACCGGTTCGAGGTCGGCAGTGTGCTTTCGATCGGCGCCCCTATCCATCCAGCGCCATAAGGGCGCTCGAGCAATGTATGTGATCGAAGGTAACCGCTCGACCAAGGGCCGAGGTCGAAGGTTCCGAGGCTGACGCGGAAATAGGGTTTCGGCGGGATGGGCCAAATCTAGGTTTTGGCCCGGTTCCCAATTCGGGTTTTTTGTATAAATAACCCCCTGACTCCTCCATTGTATCTTGCACTACTTGCACTATCTTATTCGTTATATAGTAGATCTCTCCTGACTTGGTAGTGCCCCCAGATGTAGTCAGTTTGACGATCTGGGTAACCAAATTGTTTGTTCCTTAATTCGTTGTTTCCATTATTTTCTTCTATAATTGTTTGCTTTAATTTCTAACAATTATGTCCATTCAAAGTTAATATAAGAAAAATTGAACGTGAATTTGATACTCTGCTCAGTTCGTCGCAATGTAGTCTTTAAATTAATTTGAAGTCCGATTATACAATCCCCTGATCAAGTGATGAAAGGTAGGTATTATTTTTTTTTCTTTTGAAGAGGAAAGGTAGATATTAATTGTTGTAGTAAAAATTTATTATGTATATAATTTTAAGCAAGAATTCTTGAATTTTTTTAAAAATATTATAGGACTTTTAATTTTGATCTAAAATGAAAGGTAGGTATTTTTTTTTTTTTTTTGAAGAGGAAAGGTAGATATTAATTGACTTCTTGAATTTTTTTAAAAATATTATAGGACTCTTTAATGTGAATTTGATCTAATTCAATGAAAGGTAGGTATAATTTTTTTTTTTTTTGAAGAGGAAAGGTAGATATTAATTGTTGTAGTAAAAATTTATTATGTATATAATTTTAAGCAAGAATTCTTGAATTTTTTTAAAAATATTATAGGACTCTTTAATGTGAATTTGATCTAATTCAATAGTCAACACATTACACATGCATGCATTAAGAAGATGCCAACATAATCCAGTCCCAAATTAGGCTGGGCTAGTGCTAGCAATCTAGTTGTGGCCCAAAAAGAAAAAGATCAGGCTATTTGGCCCATCCTGAAAAGCCAATTGGTCCATTAAGTCGAACACCACAAGTATAGGGTGGCTTTTAATTGGGATTATAAAAAAAATAGAGACATACTTGTTTGAGACCGTCTCACGGTGAAACAGAATATAATTTGATCGTTCACGCTATAATACTTAGAGAAAGATGAAGGTTGATTTGTTTTAAATTGCTAAATTATACCCGTTTCATGGATAGACCGTCTCATACGGATTTTTGTCTATTTATCATATATTTTGAAATTTTGAGTTACTATTCAAACATGAACGCCAATTTATTTATTAAAATTAAAAGTTGAAAGTGATTTAAAGAAGCAAATGCAAAGAGGGGTGTTAGATTGCGCAGATGGGTAGCCGTTAAACCACGGCCTAATTTTGCCTGACGATACTTCTGAAGCCATTTCTTTGTTAGCTCCGCCAAACACTCCTTTAATTGATGCATGCACTTCTTCTCCACCCAAACCATCTACTCTCTCTCACTCTCGTTCGATTCAATTCTTCCTCCAAATTCTCATCTCTCTCCGCAACAATGACTTCCTCAATCGTGCTTCCTTCGATTTCTCTCACCAAATCCGCTCTCGGCGCTTCCGAATCCTTCAAGAGCCCCAGCTGTTTGGGTTTCAGGAACGAGATTCGAAGAGTTTCGGGATGGAAATTGGGGAAATCTAGGGTTCTTATGAGCGTCGCCGTCGGATCGGAGACGATTGTTGGCGATGATGCGCTTTTTAAGGACTATAAGCCGTCTACTGCTTTCCTCTTTCCGGGTCAGGTCAGTTGTTGATTAGGATTTTGCTGAATTAGTCTTAATTATGTGTTGAAGCAGCTGAATCATGAATAGATTGCGATTAATGTTTTCACTGCTCCGTCTTGCTAAATGAACCGCAGATTATTGCTTCTTTTTTGAAATGCTGGTGTTAATTATACACTTGACAGTTCAACATTTACGAACTGAATTGATGAAGAGTGTATTCGAGCTAAATTAATGTTTATATTTGCAGTAGATATGCCCAAGTCTAGATGAACGAGTTGCCCTTTATTTAGAGGAAAAACAATTTATTAAATTTGTTTAATTGGTAAAATCGATAAATTGTAGTCTCATTGGAAGTTCTACTGCCTCTGAATAAATGTTTGTGGTTATGATCTCTTGTTGCTTCATTTAAAGGGTGACAGCTAGCAAGTTATATAAACAATAGTACTGGCTGTTGGAGTCATATTCACATTATTTATCCTATTTGTGTTTCTCTTTGAAGGGTGCACAAACTGTTGGAATGGGGGTGGAGGCTCAAAAAGTGCCTGCTGCAGCTGAATTGTACAAGAGAGCTAATGATATTTTGGGGTAGATCCAAATCAAGCTACAGTATAATCTTTTACTAAGAATCTGCTCAGTAAATACTAGATATTGACAATTTCTTATATTGTATTAGAATCAAAACTTATGGAAATTGTGTTGTAAAGTTTAACTTAACGTCATATAGTTAACTAGTTCAAGAATTTTAACTTTGAAGGGGGCTCATTTAGAACGTGTAGAGCGTTGGTCATCGAGAGTCAGTTGACACACCTACACAATTTTTGATGGTTTAACTTGTTATCATTTGTCTTTATCCAGCACCTCTTCATGACAATATTGTAATATAAGAGAGGTGGGTGAATGTTATTCTGTCAATAGGTCCTAAAGACATATATTGAATACTAATTAAAGTAGTTTCATCAAAACATGTCGAGATCACTTAGGATTGTTCTGCTTATGACTAGCATGTCCAATGGCAGATCAAACTGTGCTTTTATTTCTCCCCCATGTTCCCATATGAATTCGTTTTCGGTGATATTTAGGTCGAGTTTTCCTCTTTCATCATTAGATCTTCAGTATCTCATTTGATTTATTTATGACTTCAAGGTATGACATTCTGGATATTTGCATCAATGGACCAAAAGAGAAGCTTGATTCCACTGTTCTAAGCCAGGTAAACATTGTCACGACGAGCTGTGATATATTTCTGACTACATAACATTGAAGTCGCATTATGCTACAAACAAGAAGTGCACCTACCTCTTTAATGCCATTAGTCAGAATAACAGACTAACTTCAGAGGACATAAATTTCAAAATATGTTTTCGATATTATTAAGCGCATTTCTGAAGTATGTCTTGCAATCAATTCAGATTCAGGCTTATGTTAATTAGGAATCAATTAAAAAGGGATGTTCGATAATTCTGGCTTTCTAAGCAATGCTGGATATTGGAATTTATTAGATGGATAATTAAAAGCATACATCATGCATACTTATTTCTTGCTCAAAGAGTATTATGGTAAAGATGTTTGGGAAACTACCCCGATAGTGCACATATGTGTCCATAGTCTTGCCACAAATACTTTGCGTGTTTTTATAATACATGTGCAGTTCCATCTTCCATCAATTAGTATTGTTTGGAAAGGGAATGAATGAACTTAATCAACTTAAATATTGATTTCTGAATCAATTTTTCCAGCCGGCTATCTATGTTACAAGTTTAGCTGCAGTTGAGATGCTTCGTGCTCGTGATGGAGGACAGGAAATAATTGATTCTGTTGATGTAACATGTGGTCTAAGTTTAGGAGAATACACTGCCCTTGCATTTGCTAAAGCTTTCAGGTAAATTTCTAACTGAGTCCAAGTTTTTATGCAAATAGTATTTGTGAGACCAGTTTCCAGTGGGTAATAAAATTATTCATTGCATTCACTGTGCAGCTTTGAGGATGGGCTGAAGCTAGTTGAGGGGTGAGGCGATGCAGGTAGGGTCCACAATTTGCTGAGTTGAAGACGTTTGAATTATTATCATATTATACCTTTTTTGAATTAAGACTTTGACATTGCTATCACCAGGATGCTGCTGATGCTGCTAAAAGTGCCATGGTAAGCATCATCGGTCTGGACTCCTCTAAGGTGCAAGAGCTTTGTGATGCTGCCAATCAAGAAGTAGATGAAGCAGACAAAGTTCAAATTGCAAATTTCCTTTGCACTGTGAGTTTATTTTATTTGGATCCTAAATCAGAAGATATACAAGTCTACAACTTAGCTCCATACCCTATTAACTCGGTCTTCCTACAGGGAATCTATGCAGTGTCTGGAGGCCTTAAAGGAATTGAAGCAGTTGAAGCAAAGGCAAAGTCATTTAAGGCTCGAATGACGGTGATCTTTTCTTTCTTTTGGCATATTTGGTCTTTTTCATTATTGCTTATTTTGATGTTTAACCTCGTAATGTTTACACAGGTTCGGTTAGCTGTAGCTGGTGCCTTCCACACAAGTTTTATGGAGCCTGCTGTGTCAAGACTAGAAGCGGCTTTGGCATCAACTGTAATCACAACCCGTAGAATACCAGTTATATCCAATGTTGATGCACAACCACATGCAGATCCAGACACAATCAAGAAAATTCTTGCTCGCCAGGTAAATGAGAATAGAGGTGTAAACGAATTGAGCCGAATTTTTCACCTAACTTTAGATTAGCTAGTTTACTACTAACTCGTGCTCTAGTCGAGTTTGACCTAAACAAGATTAATCGAGCCCGGAAATAAATCAAAACTTAAATTTTTTGTTAACAGTAATTACTCAATTTGTAAGATTCATTAAACCAATGTTTTCATAACCGAACCGGTGATCGAACCTGACAGACCACCGGTCAGCGGTTCAACCGGTCGGACCGGTTCAACCGGCGGTTCAACCGTTTTTTATGTTTAGTTAAAAAAATAAAATAAGTATACACCTACAAAAATTTAAATATATATTTTATAACTTTTCATATCATATTTTATAAATTTGGTCTCACCTCATACATTTATCCCACATCGAAAGTGTTAGAGAAAAATGTGAGAGGAATATAGATTTAAAATTTTAAATATTTAATATAAATTAATAATTTAATTTTTTTTTTTTTTTTAAAAACGGTTTTTTCCGGTTGAACCGGGTTTTGACCGTTCAACCCGGTTCAACCTGAAATCCGGTTATATAGGTGATTTTTAACCGGGTTACCGGCCGGTTCCCGGTTCAACCCGGTTTTGAAAACATTGCATTAAACTATAAAATCGAGTAAATATATGTTATTTGGTCTCCTTATATAACGTATGTTATCCGTCCTCTTAATAAGCTAGATTGCATCTAATTATTCCTGTAAATTGAAAATTTCAGGTGACATCTCCAGTTCAATGGGAGACAACAGTGAAGACTCTGTTAAGCAGAGGATTGAAAAAGAGCTACAAATTAGGACCAGGAAAGGTAGAGATGTATGATTTATAGAAGTTTCAAGTCTGACGTGCTTTGC
The DNA here is from genome assembly GCA_037126765.1 of Stenogyne calaminthoides. NCBI lineage: Eukaryota > Viridiplantae > Streptophyta > Magnoliopsida > Lamiales > Lamiaceae > Stenogyne > Stenogyne calaminthoides. Next base: position 33,898,713 of record JBBCBC010000010.1, on the reverse strand, counting down.
ATCGGCACTAAGCCAATATTGTTTGATGTTTTAGGTCATTGCTGGCATCGTGAAAAGGATGGACAAAGGAGCTGACCTTGAGAACATTGGTGCCTAAGCATAATCCAAGTTGCTTCTTCTGAGCTTTCGTAGTGCTTTGACCAAAACAATCTTGTTATTCAAAAGGCTTATAATTATAGAGCCAGTATGAGCTTATAATTGTTATTCTAGGGTTATAAGGCGTATGTGTAGTTTCATTTTTGAGCAAATACCAAAGTAGAAGGGAACATTATGAATTGAGATAATACTGGCCTGAATAATATTTTCATCTCATATCAATCGAGGTATAATTTATAAGCCTTGTAACAGTTCAGAATACTTTAAAGTTTCAGTTTCTATCCTCGATGTTTAAATTCCTGATTTCCTTTCTCCATTTTCCTATGAATTATCAGTTCCACTTTTGTCCTTTTTTTTTTTGCAATATGTAGTATCTATTGATGTTCATCATCAGTGCATATCAAATTGCATCAGTATACTTTTCTGATCCCTGTTAAAGAGAAATTTGCAATGTAAATGTTGAATAATGCACACAAAAATATTCCAAAGCATTTTGTTCCTATTTTAGAGAATTTTGCCATGTAATCTTGAATGATGCATACCAAAATATTCCGAAGCATTTTATTCCTATTCAATAGAATTTTGGAATGTAATGCAACTCTGATCACAGCTTGTTTTATCACTGCAATTGTAGTAAGCTTTATTCAACTCATGATTACAACAGTAAATTAGAAACTCAATCTGGCATACTTCTCCTAGCAGCAGATAGAATTTGCACATATAGCCAGTCAGGTATTTCATCAAACACCAAATAGGCTCAACAACACATAACATCTTCTAAACACAGGTGATAAAAATCCTACAAATGTTTCTCAAAGCCATCAAATTCAATTATCAATTGCAGCAGGACCACCAGTCGCTGCAGAGGACGTCCGCCCCAACCGCCGGATCCGATCCATCCACTGATCTTCTGGTACCCGACCCGCCCAATCAGGAGCAACGCCGCCGAACGAGATCTGACGCATCGCCGACATTACCCTTACGGCGTTATCCGCCGGCAAGGGAGCGGCGCGCCGCCTCTCGTCCTCTCTGAACGCTCTCTCGACCGCCCGCTTCGATTCCGTCGCCTCCTCCTCTTCCTTAGCCTTGTCTTCATTGTCATCGTCACTTAAATCCAGCGTTGAGATTCCGTTCTCCACCCAACCGTTCATTAGGTTATGGAAATCGGGAGTTGGAGCGTGATCGGAGAAATTTCCTCCTTCGTCTTCGCTGCTTCCGCCGTCGGCGGTGGAGGATATTGGCTGGTAGTAATCGGGAGAATCGTCGGATTTTGAATCGGAATCGCTCCCACAGACGCCGTTATCTTCGGCGGAAGTAGTCGAGGCGTTCATTGTTGCTTGCCTTCACTCCCAAACCCAATTCATATAAATAAACATAAAAAATATTAAAAATTGTCAAAACTATACATATTAAATTTAATTTTTCGACTAATACCTTTAAAAATTTTATTAAACTATCACTCTTTTTCAAAATTTTACATTTCAATAATATTTTTAAAATTTAATAAATTTTTCGTATCAAATATAGTTTAATATATTATTTATTTATCAAATTAATAGTGTTTTATGTGACATACATATGTATTGTTGTAATGGTCTTTGCCTGATTTTAACAATAAAATGAGGCGCTGAACCATTTCGAAATACGGGTTCGGAATTTCGGATTCAATGAATTGAACGATAATTGGGCTCTGCATTTTTTTAAAAAGGGTACGGTTATTAACACCCCCATGATTAGTAAGTACACCCACTTAATTATTAAACTACCAAATATACCATTTTTCAAAAAGCCCTAATTTATTGAAATAAAGATTTTCTAGCCCAAGTTTCACACTCTAAATACTCACAGGTCCAACTTGTTTTTTTAATTACTCTCAAGTCCAAGGCCCCATATCCAAAAGCCCAATATACCCCCAACCCTAATGATATCAACCGCACACGCTCTCTATATTCACTCTCACTCTCGACTTCTCATCTCTCTTCCTCTCCAACATACGGCGACGCCCAGATGCCCACCACCCAACTTGCAGATGGCGGCGCCACCACACTCTAACACAGGCGCCGCCTACATACGAGAGGAGTAGTCTTCGCGTCACCTCCTTCTGAAGTCATTCGCGATCCCGTCTATGTTCGACGCCAAGCGCCTAGTCGGTCCAGAACGACATGAGGCGACACGATGACTCCGGTGGAGAGCTTGAATTTTATTGGAGATGAGATGAAGGCGACCAATGACAGTTTCTTTGAGAGAAGAAAAAAAAGAGGTTTGGTAGATCTTTTTGTACGATTATTTTTTTATTTTTCCTAATATTTTGTAGATCTTTCCTTCATTTCGTTTTGATTTCGATTTCATAGGCATTAATTTCATTTTTCGTTATAGATCTGTGTGATTTTTGGGATTGGAGGCGAAGGCGGCGCGGTAGAGAGCCGAGGCAACGGTTTTGGTGAGCTCTTTTGAAATTGGATGAAGGAAGATCTGGTTTTGTTCTGCAAGATTGTTGGAAATAGAAGAATTTTGTTATGCAAGATTGTTGATTTTTTTGGAAATAGAAGATGATTTTTTGCAAACAAATTTTGTTTGAATTTTTGTTTGATTTTGAGTTGTAGATGTAGGATTTGGATCTGTTTGTGATTCTTTTTCGAATCTGGTTTGTAATGGAGATGCATATGTTCATTAAAAAATGAACATATTCATGTTTACATGCATATGTGCATGTTGAACTGGAGACGAAAATATGTAATTTTTTAGATTTTGGACAAAGATATGTAATTTTTTTGTTTTTAAATATGTAAATTTATGTAATTTAATTTTGATATGAAAATTTTAAGATTATAATGTTTTTTTAAGGATTAAATTATGTGGATGTATTAAACTGTAACTAAAATGCACATATGCATGTTCCTATTTTTTGGATTGCATCCACTCCCTTAAGGGAAAGACAAGATTTTCATAAATAAGAGAAAATGGGTATTTTTGTCTTTTTAAATATAGTTTTGGACCTCCTAGTATTAAAAAAAAATCTTGCACCTATTAGTACTATTGCCTCCTAATTTGGACTTGAAAGTCACTCACTCTAATTTATTCTCCCTCTTGTTCATTTTTTTATCGTTCCCCTCTGTTGTATTCCCAGTTCGCCGCAAACCTCCTTCGACTGTTGTATTCCCAGTTCGCCGCAAACCTCCTTCAACCGCCGCCACCACCCCGCGCGCCCCCATGGCCGTCTCCAGCTCGCACCCCAGATTGGTTATTTTTGCGTTTTTCTGCACTGCTACAGAAATCCCCTTTCTCTCTCTCTGTTTTTCTTTTGTGTTAGATTAGGTTTGTTTCTTATATTTGAAACTTTAACAGATTTTAACTCCAAAATGGTGTTCTTATAGCAGACTTTAAAGTTTTTTTTTTCTGGAGATATTCGTGTTCTTGCACAGCCAAAATAAAGGATAGATTTTTTCAATGTGAGTTTATTTGATTTTTAAATGTGCAAGTGAATGGCGGCCCCGTGACGGAGATGCAGCGGCCCTGTGACAATGATAAAGAGGCGGCACATTTCTGCTATATTTTGGCACAATTATGGAGCAGTAAAAAGATAACAGGTGAAAGGGTATATTTGACAGTTTACTAATTAAGTGGGTGTACTTACTAATCATGCGGGTGTTAATAACCGTACCCTTTTAAAAAAAGAAATGGGCTTGGCATGTCTCATAGTAATTTTGATTTACAAATCACAAAATTCAAAATGTAAACAAACGCTTCATCTGTGTAGCCACGAACCCTAAAACTGAAATGGAAGCAGAGCCGCTCTTCAATCCAGAAAAATTGAACTCCCCATCTTCCTGAAGAAATTATCATCAAAAAAATATTGCCGAGACTCCCAGTAAAATCGCTGCTGAAATTCAGGTGTGTTGCTAAATCTTGTTGCTCTTTAATTGGCACCAAAAGATTCATGAACGCCCACCTCAAAAATTCAATTAAAATCTCAGAATTTGCCCACCGTAGAATCCTTTTCGAAACTACTGAAGGATTCAATCAATGTTCTGTGCAATCGTTGTTCAATGAGCAACTTACTGATCCAATTACTGCTGATATTGGGATCGATTTCAATCGCAAGTTTGTTTCTCTTGTGGGTTGTTGTAATGGTCTTGTTTGTATTCTTCTAGAATGGGAAAACTTTATCTTGTGGAATCCAGCCACAAAAAAGTTGAAGAATTTGCCTGATTTTAACAACAATAAAATGAGGTCCGGACTCATCATAAAATGCGGGTTCGGATTCGATGAATTGAGCGATGATTACAAGGTTTTAGGAGTGCTAGTGGAGTCTAGTGTGAGTGCTGCAAGTGTGCCCTATAGTGGTAGAGTTTATAGTTTAAGGAGCAATTCGTGGAAAGATATTGAGGAACCGGATGTTAAACCAATTGATGAAGCCGGTTTGTACGTTGATGGGAAGCTTCATTGGATTTGGTGCCGTAAATGTGATGTTGTTGATATTATTTCGTTCGACTTGAATAGCTGTGTGTATGGAGTGATTGAGCTGCCAAGTTATGCGACCGGAGTTTACTATAATCTAGGAGTGGTCGAGGGATGCCTTAGTGCGCGAATTTCTCGTCCAAACCGGGCCTTAGATATTTGGATTATGAAGAAGTACGGGGTGAAAGAGTCTTGGGATAAAGTGGTTACTGTTCCGATCTATATGTATCTTGATTATAGTGCTTTTCCAACCCTACTAATCCCCAAACCACTCGCCATAGGTTCGAATGGGGAAGTTTTAATCAAGTATGATTCGAGTTTAGTGATTTACAATCCAAAATTTGATATGTTTAGGCGTCCCAAGATAACTGGCCAAGGTTTGTTTGATGGTCTTAAATGTGTGGGTGTCTATGTTGAAAGTTTAGCCTCAGTTGAGAGTTGAGTAATATCTTTGGATAATGTTGTGAGGTGTTTAGTAGGTAGTGTAGTCTTCTCGGAAGTGGATCCCCTGTTGTACAACATGGTGTTGTGCAGGAGGGGAACCGTTTGAATCACACACACATACCCGTGCAGGTGTGGGTGATCCAACTGTTCCCCTTGCACATCACCGTGATGTACATTAGGGGATATGTTTTCAGTTTTCTCCTTAGTTTATCAATTTGACATGTTACTTCTTTATCTTGCGTGTATGACTATGTTGGTTTTTGAATCAAATCTACATAATATCATTGAAATATCAAAATTCTAGCTTAGCAGATATACAAGAATAGAGGTATAACTGTAAATGAATCAAGTAAATGTGTTTAATTTGGTCTCATATATGATATAGCCATATAGGTAATCTGAAAAATAACATGTAGTTATTCCAAAATATGAGTTTATCATCAACTTATAATTGGTTTTTGACATCGCCTCGATAGCTTAATTAGTCGAGCTTAATGGATCTTTTTCTTTTCGTGTTGAGGATTGAGGCGGTGTTTCGTTCAAATTCTTTAATGGTAATGATAATGAAAATCTACCTCTCCTCTATGCCTACGTAATGAACAGTATATGTTGAAGGACATTGAAGAAGAGGAAATGAGTAATCAAAATGGGGTAATGATTATCTTAATGGTCCTTTTAATAAGTTAGATTGCATCTCTAGTCTTCAGGATTTTTTTTTATCTTTAATTTCATCCTCACACTACCAAGAACATTTGCCTTCACATCGATTTTTTCTGCATTTTTTTGGGAGGTTAATTTGGTGTGTTCAGTTTTTGTACAAATTTTGGTGTGTGGATTTTTCACTCAATTCTCCCGCTTCTACCCATACACATGCAGTGCACATGCTCAGTTTTCATCCAACTTCTGTTCACGTATTTAACCAAATAAGAAAAAAAGATTCAAGTCCGATATTACCAGTACCATGACCTATTATTGTCGGTCTTAAGACTAAAAAAATAAAAAAGGTCTAAATTGGAGGATGGATTTCAAAATTTAAAAGCCAGGAGGACAAAAATCAAAATACGCAAAAGTTAAAGGACGAAAAAAAATATTTCCCTTTCTTCGTCTGATAATACTGGTACCATGATCTATTATTGCCGGTCATATGACTAAAAAAAATCATAAAATAGTAAAGTAGAAGACGAATTTAAAAAATTTAAAAGTAAGGGGGACGAAAATTAAAACATAAGAAAGTTAAAGGAAAAAAAAACTATTTTCCCTAACTGTTGTCCCAAATTGAGAACTTGAGATAATATTAGCCTGGATAATATTTTCAGCTTATTAGGATTACTTGATTTACCAACTCAAAAGCAAATTAGTTTCTTTAGGAAAAATTAAGTGGGACAATAATTTGATTTGAAAAAAAAAAAAGAAAAGACGTGAACTTAATTTTTATTCATAGTTATTAACAAAGAGTGGGTTTCATGTGCATCTAGGTGGATCATGTACTCATAATGCATTTTGGAATCATGCGATTTGATATATTGAAAAATGCAATTTATTTATACTGAACCGTGCTATTATTTTTTCATTTTAATAATTGCACGATTCAGTGTAAATGCGTTTAATCTTTCAATAAAACAAGTTATATTATTCTAAAATGTATTATAAGTGTACAGATATCTGGATGCATACAAGACTTAATCATTGAAGAAATGGGACTCAAAAATCAAAATAGACTCTCTATACACATAACTTCAATACAAAATTTTCCACAAGCGCAAATCTGCTGTGAAAAGGTTTTTTTCATCAAAAATAAATTATATAAATTAACTCCGATTACCAGAAGTACTCACAAAAAAATATATCACCAACTATTTTTTGTTGGACGGAAGAAAAAAATTAAATAAAAAAGTTAAATAAAAGGAAATATTTTAAATGTGATTATTTCAAAATAGTATATAAAATTCATAGAAAATTAGGACAGATTTGTGAATTTAGGTTTATATATGAATTATATCACTGTTATGCATAAAACGTTCACTGTTATAGATAAAAATTATTACTCCCTCAGTCCCGTATTAACTTGCACTCCTTGGTGGACACACAAATTAAGAAAGTGGAGTAATGAGTAGGATTTAATTTGATGAGTAATTTTGTGAAACTTTATGTATAAAGTAAAGAAGTTGGTTGGATTGTGTGTATGCCAAAAATAATGACAATTTATGTAAATTTGTGGATATTGTGAGAATGAACTTTACTAAGAATTTTCTATTTTAGGGGTGTGCAAATTATTTTGTGACATCCGAATAAAGAAAGTGTGCAATTTATTATGGCACGGAAGGAGTATTGTTCAAAAAATAAAGCTATTTTTTTAACAACGATAGAGATTGTTTATAACAGTGAGAGTTTTGTGTATAATAATGATAAGTTATATGCATAACAATGATTTATGGGTGTTATAAGGTGGATTGACGATTTCGTGGAGTATTTGGGTGTTTGGTGTACTAACTACTAACAACTAACTTTGACCGATAAAAAAAAAAATGCATAACAATGATATTTAAAAAAGAAAGAGTTACATTTATTTTCAAGCAAAGGTAATACTTTTAAAAAAAATGCTTGAAAACAAAATTGCCCGCAGCATTATGCCAACATTTTCATAATAATACCTTGACCACATCGATTTTGCAACAATTTAGTCGGTTAGGTCTAGGGGTGAACATTCGGTATTTCGATTATCGAACCGAACCAAATAAAGAAAATTAAATTAGCCGAATTTTTCACCATTACAAATTGAAATCGAACCGAATTTGCATAAAATCGAGACTAATCGAAACTGAAATTTTTTGTTCGATTTCGGTATAAAACCGAAAAACTAAAATATTTTTGGCCTTAAATTGAGTCTTTAAAAAAAAAAAAAAAAAACATGTCCATAAATTCATAACAATGCCTAAATTCTCAAATTAAAGAAGCCGTCTAAATTATAAACAATTAAAACAGCCCAATTTATGATTATATACAATTAAAAAATGCTCAATTTATAATTAGGTAAGTGCATAAATGAACTTAATGTTTAGAAATTAAAAAAACAAAAATAATATACCCACTTTTTATTAAGAATAAAGTTTTTTAGTTTCTACCCAATTCTTATAAAAAAAAATCTACCCACTTAATAAAAAAAACCTTATTGAAAAAAAAATATCTACCCACACTTTCACTCCCCACCTTCCATTCCCCCCACCCTACACCCAAACCATACTCTGGCCGTCCACTCCCCCCCACCCCATGCAGTGCCAACTTTTTTCTTACTTTTAACATAGTATTTATTTTTTGTAATTATTAAATGCATTTACTATTTATATTTATATTCTTATTACTTGATCAAATTACTTTATCCACACTTAATATTTTTCTACACATGAAATCTGCTGCATTTAATGAAATAGGTCACAATATTAAATATTAATACACTTCTCCCTCTTAAAAAAATTACTTCTTCTCAACCACCAAAATTAACTTCCTCCCACTCACTAAAATTTAAACAAACTCTTCACTAATTTTTATTTCTTCTTCCTGTAAATTTTTTCCCACATACATAACAATGAACATAAATTTTTTATCTTGACTTCTGAGACATTAAGTATAGAAAATTAAAGGTATTTTTTTTTCTAATCTATCTTTTTTATACTTGTTATAGTATTTTTTATTTATTTATTTGATAGTATTATAATTTTAGCCCACGAATTATACAGTATATGATTTTTTGTGAAAAAAAATTGCATGATATTATCACCTTTTAGGGTGCTCTTGGATGTGAAAAAAAAAATTTTTTTACAATTTTTTTTTTCAATTTAAATGCTATTAACTCAAATCTATATTATTATTTCAATATTATTACTCCAAATTTACATGTTTAATATATTTAGTTAGTAAATATATCTAGTTCGTAAAGAAAAAAAAATTAATTATTAAGTATATCTAATCTGCATGCATAATATATATTGAGGGAGTTTATGTTGGATTAATAGATGTTCTATTTTCATTCGACTTTTCAAAAATTGTGACTTCACTGGGCTCTTTCAGATGGATGTGACTACATTCATAAAAAATGGCGACTTGGCTCTTAAACCTAAACAATTTGAGATATATATATATATATGTTGGGAAATTTGTAATTTAGTTTTGATGGAAGTTCCAAAACAAAATAGGGCCAGACCAAATGGACACATTAGCTAGCAATTGATGACTTAGAATCGATTAAGATGATCAAGTTTGGAATGTATAGATAACTGATGTAAAATATAGGTCACATATTGAGGGGGAACTCAATATGTATAGGTCAGGTCGAAGTATCAGATGACCCAGATAAGGTCAGATGATCAGAAGACTAAGCACAAATCAGAAGACAAAAAGTCAGAAGATCAGGTGAAGACAAGAAGACATTGAAGACTCGGATGAACTCGAAGACTCGGATAGACATCAAGACTCGGATGAACTCAAGACTCAAGATGATGGAATATCTGTTGAGGCTCGAGAGACACCAAGATCAAAAGACACGAAGACATATATCGCCAGAGTCTGCGATATTGAGCTAAGACAATGTGCATCGAAGACTCAACAAGGTAGATCGATCGCCATACTAACAAGTCACCACACTGTGACAATCAAAAATATACCCCGCACAAGACGAATCTTCTACAAAAAGAATATCAATCGCCTAACGGACAAATTTTCGAAGTCTTGCGCTCATGGGCTCAAGGAGAAAGCGACACGTGCACAAAAAAGAATCGACAATGCGGGATACGACGTCTGGCGACAAAAAACGGGCGCTTAATGATGCCTACGGCCACGCCGATAATCGGAGCACGCCACAATCATATCCTACAACATACCTAATATAGCCCGAAATTCAAATTGCTCTCCAACGGCTCTTTGATTTCGAGCTCTATAAAATGGGATTGCTTGTCAATTGAAGAAGAAGAGACAACTAGCAAAAGAACGAACACGGAGACACGACAAAAAAAAGCAAAAGCTTCAAAGAAAATCTCCGCTCAAAGAACACTATATTTGAAGATTATTCTTAGAGTGTTCATCCCATTAGTTCTTAGCAAGAAATCCTATCCACTAGCATTTTGGCTACCTAAAACACCGGGATAGATTTCGGTTGGAACCTCAAACATTCTTTACCCAAACGCAAGTTAGGTTAAGTTTGTTCCCGGAAGATTTCAGACTAGGGATTCTAGTTTTCTGATTTCTAGTTCGGTTGAGTGTGAACTCGATAAATATCTGTAGAGTGTGAACTCAATAAACATCTCGGCCATCCTTTGAAGGATATAAGTCCCGCAGGTTAAGTTTGTAGAGTGAGAACTCGGTAAACATCTCGGCCATCCCGTGAGGGGTATAAGTCCCGCAGGTTAAGTTTGTAGAGTGAGAACTCGGTAAACATCTCGGCCATCCCGTGAGGGGTATAAGTCCCGCAAGTTAAGTTCGGTTAAGGTTCCCCTGTGTTAAGGGAAGCGGGCGGATTTCGTCCGAACCACTATAAAAAGTCTTGTGTGCATTTACTTGCTTTCTTATTGCTTTTCACTATTCACACAAATTGAGTTTAAAAAGCAAAGATACATATTCTAAGTTAAGCCCGATCTGCACCAAGAATCGATCCGATCGATTGACACCTTAGTCAACTGGTTGAAAATCGATTAAGAATCTGAATTGATAAAACTGGTTTTTCACACGGGTAAAAACAAGCTTCCGCACCATTTAGTTAAACCGGCAGATATCAAAGATCCGCCTTAGGCACTTAGAAGATTGAACATCGCCTAAACCGATACACTAGCACTCGACGGTAATCTGCGCTTCACACCGATCCAAGACAAAAAAAGTTTTGGAAGTCTATTCACCCCTCCCTCTAGACTTCCACCATCACAAAACCCGCTCGGGACCTACAAGTGGTATCGAGAGCGGTGGTTCTCTGCACCAATCGGCTTTGAGTATCATCGATTCTTGAGGAAGAATCTTTGTGGTCATTTGAATAGATCTTGAAAAACCGTTTTTCAAAACTCATTCGTTTTCAAAATCACTCAAAGATGGATAATACCTCCGGCATGTATCATGGTTTGCCTAAGTTTTCAATTGATGAGTATCAGATTGGGCCATATATATGTGCAACCATCTAGGATCGATAAGCGGCAGAATGATGGAAGTCATTGAACGAGGACCCATCATTATATATCACGACAACCCAGCAGTTGGAGGAGATCCAGACTTTGCACCGGGAAGTCTTGTACGAAAAAAGCCCGATACGATGGATCGCGAAAGAAAGAAAGTCAGATACTCTAGATACAATCGCCAGCATATAATCATGAAGAAGGCGGTGGATAAAGTCACAAAGGAGAAGATAAAGTATCTCAAAATCTGCGAAAAGCAATGTGGGATACTATTCTTTGAAATATCTTGAAGGAAATGATCGGATCAAAGACAAATTACTAAAAGTTAAATGGTGAAGTTCGAAAAAGCTAAAGATGTTGCCCAATGAGACCATCAACGAGATCGATGGGAGGATCACCATGTCAGTAAATAAGCTACGAGAACTTGGAAGAGAGATGTCAGACAAAGATATCAACTACAAGATCTTAAGATCTCTCACCAAGAAATGGGACGTGAAAGTCACGGTAATCAAGGATTGCCAATACATTTCAAAGATGAAGCCGAGTAGCTTGTTCCTAAGCCTTAAAGCTCACGAGTTCGATTTAATCGAAAGAGGACAAGCAGATGAAGACGAGACGCTCGTGAAGCCTCAACGCCTAAATCGGATTGCATTTAAAGCAACCAAAGAACCATCAAGGCCATCGAACTCTGTTGAAACATAATGAGTCAAGCGTAACAGACGCTTTCGCTACTGCGAAACTTGAAAGAACAAATACTCAGCTTGGTAAGTATTGGAGATTCTACAGTGACTATCAAGACAACAGAAGAAACAGGAGGCCAACTGACAGATCACTAGAAAGAACCATATCTGATGATCGAAGAGATCACAGAGAAGAAAAGAAAATAGATGATCTGACAGATGAGAGAAGAGATAACAGATCTGACAGAAGTAGTTCAGATTACCATCAGAAAGGGAAGTCACCTGACAGATCCTACAGACGGAGTGACTCACCTGGCAGAGGAAGTTCCGTAGATCGAAGATCGTGCTTCAACTGCGAGAAACCAGGTCACTACAGCACCGACTGCCCTGACCTGACTCCCAGAGAAAGAGAAGAGAAACGGAACAAAAGAGAACAACCCCTCAGAGATAGGAAAGCCCTGGTCGCTGACACATCTGGAATTGATGATTCCTATCCGCGAGGACTCGCTACTATCCAGAAGACTTCGCCCGATAAGCGGTGTTGTTGACTTCCACGAGCATGAAGATCTGATATTCTCTTCAGATGACGATGAAGTATGGCTTATGGCCAAGGAGGACCAATCTGAGGTAACCTCCAAACCTTCTGTTTTTTCAATTTTCACACCTGCTATTATTAGCACACCTGCTGGATAGATTGACTTGTAGCTCTACTCTGAGCAATTGCTTGATGATCTCTCTGATGCAGTAGACACTTATACAATAGTGGAAGCTGAAAATGACAAGCTAAGGATCGAAAATAATCGAATTTGTTAAAGAAAAACGCCTCTCGATAAAAGCTCTTGAATCGAAATCATTGAAACCGCTTCGGAAGGTCACGAGGAACTTAACATTCTCGAAAGTTAAATCTTACGATCGGGAGAAGCGGATCAAAGATCATTGTGAATCAACAAATAGCAAGCTGATTATTTCAAAATCCTTCAACCTAAATTTGATGAGCTATTCCGACTACATGAGAGTCTAAAATCTATTGAGGATAGTTTGCGCAAGAAAATAAAGGTTTTCATGAAGTCATCAAAAACCGTTCAAGATATGAACACCTATTTTCGAACGCCGACTAACAAGAAGGAATTGGGTATGAAACCTTCTACATCCTCAAAAGCCCCGCTTTGATTCACTTCGAAGGTGTAATCAAACGAGTCTCTGACAAAGATACACTAAAAGCTAAACTTGTATCTGATAAGGGAAAAAGACATGTTGAACAAGTAAAGGCGGTGCCTAATCGAAAGGAAATGCAATGGACCCCAATCGAAAAAGCATCACCGAGAATCAACAGAAGAACCCCGTTCTTACAAGAAACCTCAACTCGATCGTGAGATAGGGTATCGGAAGAGACAACTCAGAAGAAGGAAATCTAATCTGAGACCCAATCAAGGTCACCGTTAATAAGCAAGCTATAGGTAAACTGCAAAGACCACATATGCCAAAAAGATATGAATCTTTTGATGGTAGCAGTCGTACCTACCCTTATAACCAGAGATCTAGGGCTACTGCAAAGGAGCCACACTGGATTAAAAGAAGACAAAATATAAATAAAAATCCCAAGTCTTCTAAGTCATCAAAGGCTCACACGAATAATCATACTAATCAGAAAGCATATAAAGAGATGTATGATTATGTTGATATGTATGGGAGACAAATCAGACCTTCTAATCTATCTGATTTTCATAGAAGTGCTCTGTTTATGTGGATCCCTAAATCCACCACTAACCCCCCAGGACCCAATTCCAAAGGGGTACCTAAAGCCTGATTTGATTGCAGGTTCGCGTGGGACTGGCCAACAAAGGAGGTGCACAAGCAACTATCTGGTACATCGATAGTGGATGCTCAAGGCACATGACTGGAAGCAAACATCTCCTTAACTCTTACAAAGAACAAGAAGGCCCACGTGTACTCTTTCTTCTTTGATGATAACTTTGGTTTTACCAAAGGATTCGGACAACAGAGAATGATGATGTACAAATAATCCTGAGTCTCAGATGTCGAAGGATTAAAGCACAATCTACTATCAAGATTATCACATTCTGCGATAATCGGATTCAGCGTTGAGTTCTCGGCGACAAGTGTACGATAAGAATCGAGCCACTCAACAAACCTTGCTAATCGGTTCAAGGAAAGACACAATCTACACAAAGATTGGAAATAGTTGCCCAAAGAATACATGCTTAATTGTTAAGAGTTCCAAAAGTAGCGGCGATTGGCTCGCACAAAAAGATTGAGTCATCCGAACTTCAAGACTCTTAACAAGATAGCTAGGATGTCTTTGGTTGAGGGACTTCCGAATGAGATATTCTCCAAAAGATCAAACATCTGCCGCGTATGTCGGAAGGAAAACAAGTTAAAGCCTCATTCAAGGAATACATGGACCAAAGATCGATGAAATCTTCGCAATCGCTCCATATGGATCTATTCGGACCCGATTACACGGTCGGTCTCGGTGGGCGAAATATACTCTAGTAATCGTGGATGATTATTCCAAGTTTACTTGGGTTGTATTCTTATACAAGAAGAACGAGACAACGACAAAGATACCCGAAATTGCTCAAGAAGCTACAAAATGAGAAGGGTGTCAGCATAGTAAAAATCAGATCAGATAAAGGTACAGAGTTCCTGAATTCCTTTATTACTGATTTTTGCATTGAGTTTGGTATACAATATGAAACGTCAACTGCAAGAACGCCACAACAAAATGGAGTAGCAAAACGTAGAAACAGAACTCTCAAGGAAGTTGCTCGCACTATGTTAGCTGAACATGCCACGCCAAGCCGTTTACGGGCGTATAATCAACATCAACGCATGCCATACTCAGAACAGATGTTCTCTGACTAAGACTCACTTCAAAACACCTTATGAACTGTGGAAGGGCATAAAACCTCGTGTTTCATACTTCCATGTTTTTGGGTGCAAGTGTTTCATTCACAACAATGGAAGAAACACCCCATGTGGTCTTTGATGAGACATCTTCTGAACAAGAGAAAAAAAAGCCTCGAGAACAAGCCGTCTTGGATCAACCACTTTACCGACACGCTTGAAAAATGGATCGACTAAGCATCAAGGAGAAAGAACACGAACACGTAACAATGTACATCCCAGAACTTGATCATGCTGATTCAACAGGTCAATCAGACCCAAAGGTACGCACAACCTGTCGATGAAAGAAGTTTTCTGGTGAGACGATGATCAACCGAACCATCGGTTCGGGGGAACTCTGAAGTTCCTATGAATAGACATCAAACACATGATGAGTCCAACATCACCGAGACATTTTCTTATCAAGTGGATCATAATTTCGACCACTCCCAATCACTAGTAATGAACTACTATCGATATGGATGATGTTCTCCAAAGCAGACGCCTTATCGAGCGAAGGACTGGATTACCGGTCATCCAACCGATCGATTATCGGAGACCCATCCGATAGAGTCAAAACTAGACATCGACAGAAAGTGTCATGTCTTTGTTGTTATCTGTCTTTGAAGGAACCAACTACTGATGAGAGGAAGCTCTACAAGACGCAAGTCGGATTCTAGCCATGAAGGAGGAGGAGTGAACAGCAGTTTGAGAGGAATCAAGTTTGGAAATTGGTGGATGCACTAACTCATCAAGACTTAATTGGCACGAAGTGGGTATTCAAGAACAAGAGAGATGAGAAAAATGTCATAACCGGGAATAAGGCAAGACTTGTTGCTAAGGGGGTATTCATAATCGGAAGAATTGATTATGATGAGACATTTGCACCGATCGCTCGCTTAGAAGTCATTCGGTTATTTACGGCATATCTTTTCCACGAGAGGGTTCACTTGTGTATCGATGGATGTAAAGAGTGCATTCTTAAATGGGGTACTAGCGAGGAAGTTTATGTCGAACAACCTCCGGACATTGAAAAAAGCAACCAAGTGTACAAGTTAAGGAAAGCTCTTTCTGGTTTGAAACAAGCTCCTGAGCTTGGTATGATACACTCTCGATTCTTGATAGGCAATGGGTTCACTAAAGGAACATTGGACATAACCTTATTCGAATAGAAGATGGAGAAGATATTACGATGGTTCAGATTCGTGGGCGGCATCATCTTGGATCTCCCAACAAGAAGTATGTGAGAAGTTCAAAAATTGATGCAAGGGAAGTTCGAGATGTCCATGATGGGTCGGATGAATTAATTTACGGGTTTTACAAGTCAAGCCAGAGTAAAGGATATTCATCTGTCAAAGTGAAATACACAAGTAATCTCTTGCAAAGTTTGGAGTTCAACATTGCAAAAAAAGCGAAATTCCCATGATGGCCGGGTTCAAGATGGATCCGGATGAAGATGGTTAGAAAGTTAATCGAAAAATATATAGAGCTCGATTGGATCACTACTATACCCGTTGCCGTGACCCGGACATTACTTTTTGCGATGAGGTGTATGTGCGGTTTCAAGCAAATCCATGCAAAGCCACCTAGAAAGCGACTAAGCGGATTCTCAAGTATCTAAAGGGATTGTAAACCTTGGTTTATTTTACCCATCGGATGATAATCTAGAGCTTAGTGGGTATTCTCGATTGATTCACGGAGGTTGCGAGAATCGACATAAAAAGTCAACCTCGGGATCATGTCGGGTTTACGGGAAATAAACCCGATCTCTTGGTTTTCGAAGAAGCGGACATCGATTCATGACATCTCTACTTTGAAGGAATATATGGTCGCGGGAAGTTGTTGTTCCCAACCGCTTTCTGCTAAGTCGGCGGTGAGGGATTACAACATCGTAGCTAAGAACGTGCCTATATTCTATGATGACAAGAATAGTGTTATTGCAATAACTCAAAATCCTGTTCTACATACAAGATGCAAGCATGTGGATGTCGACACCATTTTATCGAGAGATCACGTTGAAAAGAAGAATATCGGGATGGAAAAGATCCATCTTGACAAGCGTAAAGTCGATATCTTAACCAAGCCGCTAAGTGAGATCGATTCGAGAGAGTTATCTGCAACGAGCTAGGGCTTCGGATCTTGGAGAAAATGCACCAGATATGGTTGAAGGATCGATCTCGAAACCGGTTGGTTAAAAGACTAACTAGTTAAGTGGAATCAGTTGAATTAGGGAATCTCAACCGATCGGATAACCAGACGAGAGTCGATCCGAAGTTCGGATAAGGAGCGGTCGGATCGAAAGTCGATAAGTAGTCGATCTGAAGTTCGGACAAAAAGAGCGGATCAATTCAAGATATATCGATTAAGGAACCGATCGATTGGAAGATTACTTTATAAGTCGATTAAAGCTACGATCGACAAAGCAAGTCAAGTTTAAAGCTACAGATCGCATAAGTCAGAAGAAATAACACAACAATGGAATAATAGAGTTTTTCATTGATAAGGACCCGGAGGTCAGATTTACAAGTTACAAGTGATATCACAAGCTACAAGTGCTACAAGCTATCGTCAAGTGGTATTACAAGTACAAGAAGACCCGGAGGTCATAAACCATAAGCCCTAAGACAACCCTAGGCAGGGAAGGAGAGAGAGAGATTTTAAGAGCTGATGCTCTTAGACTCTCCGACCAGTATGAGAGAAAGCTTCTAGAATCCTGAAAGCCGCTCTTAGAGTCTCGGAGTGAGGAGCGAGAGCGAGCCTTGAAGGATCTTTAAGCTAGGAGCCCTTAGACTTAAAATCAATGGGCTTTCTAGCTGTTAAATGGGATACATTGCCACAGGTTTGGTCACAAAGACCATATGGCCATGAGTGTCTCATGCAAATATTGAGTTTGATACACTATTTTGTATATCACACCCATGTTTTGTTTCAGACTGAGTCTGTTGATGCTTATTCCGTCATCTCGATAGGCACACAAGGTGCATACGGTTAGGAGAAGTGTCTTCTCATTTGCCTTAGCAGATCCACCTCCATGGTGGTAAAGAAGCTTAGCATTGATCGTATGTGAAATCTTATATGACGACGAAAGTAGTGTGAAGGAACACACAGGGTTGATTTGAGAAAATTTGAATTCATTGGAAAAGGGCTAAAGGTTCCTACCGGAAGTTTCACCGAAAATAAGGAACTCATCGAAAAAGCATGAAGGATATGTTAAAGAAGATGAAATTGTTTATGTTGTGCTGTTTGCCTAACACCCCAGGCTAATTTATAGAAGGAAATTAGGGGTATAAATGCAAATTTTATCTTCTCAGAAGATCTTAAGATAAATTTACATCGACAACGCGTCAGGAACACGCGGCTAATGGTTGGATGAGTTAACGGTGTGATTAAATCACAGCGTATCTATGCCATTATTACGGAATGTCAAATCGCGCCGATTTGGGAATCGAGGCGACTTTTGGACTCCCCGAAGTAAAAGTTTTGGCGGGGAGTTGACTTGATAAATCGAAATTTGATTAGAAGAAAGATCAAGGATAAAGAGTAATAGATAAGAGGATCAGATAAGTAACGAAGTGTTTCAAGCAAGAATCTGATCAGATAAGTGAGATATTGTTGGGAAATGCATGAGGCAACCATCAGATAAGTCAACAAAGTACCAGATCAGATCACCATGGTAACTGATTGATTACAATATCAATCAGTCAGACACGCTCTCTTATTTATCTCTTTCTGAATACCTTATATGCGTTATTTATAATTGATTTATTTTCCTCTGTTCATGACGCATACTCTGCAAAGCTTTTAATGCGGACTTGGGAAAATATTTTCAAAACGTTTTATTGTGATTTTTCGAGTCCGGAAAATGAGAAGACTACTTTTCTCAACCGTGCGATCAAAATACTTTTTGGCCGACTAATCTCAGTCACTGTTTTCAAAACACGGATACTTGAGTACTTTGGAAAGTTGTGCAAAAAGGTTTTCCCTCATATTCTATAAAATCCAAATCTTTTCAGAAAACTTCTTTCCACTACTTCGTCTTCTCAAAAGTTCTTAAAAGATCAAATTCTTTCAAAAAAATCTTCAGAGAATTACTATCGAGATCAATTGATTCTACTCTTCCGATTTCTAAATCTTTCGAATCAATTTCTGGTAATTTCTTGTTTAATTAATTGCATGATCTCAATTTCTCTCTGGTACCTAGGTTTACAATTCGTGATGATATATTTCTGTAATTTTTTATTAGATCTAAACGCTTATTTGCTAAATTGATGCTAAAATTACTAGTTTGACTGAATTTATTGAAATATCTTACTCAAACTAAACATCAATTTGCATATCGTACAGAAATGGCATATCTTATTCCACGACCAGGCCAAGAGGGAAAAAGTTCTGCAATTTTTCATCGATGAAGAAAGATATCATTGATGAAAAATACGTAGTCTTCACCATCACCTCAGACCCTGAATCGCTGGAAATTCTGAAGTGCTTGCGAGCGTGTGGACTTGAACGCTATTGCTCTACACATCAGAACATCGTCCACACACATGAAGCTCTGGAGTTTCTATACAATCTGCAGAGGGATGAAGACATTGATGCTGACCTGATTTCTTCCGTTGGAGGACTGGAAGTGCGAGTGTCGAATGACGATCTCCAGAGGATATTCGGCCTAACTCGAGGAAGCATCAATCCAGAGACCTACACGACTGATGTAGGAGAAAAGGGATTTCTTGAAGCCGAGTTGTTGAGACCTGCAAACAAGGAGAACACGACGAACATCAAAGCCTCCTATCTAAAGAGGAAATATCTCCTTCTTCTTGAGATTGTTCAGAAGGTGATCATGTGCTCAACCTACAGTCTTGATGCAGTCACTTCGTACAAGATAAGTGTCATGGTTGTACTAATCAAGAAGGCTTCAGATATCGATTGGTTGGGTATGGTCAAAGCAAGACTGAGAAAAGACTCCGGGAAGTTCGAACTAACCCAGAGCAATGAAGTGTGCTTATCTTCCAAGTGCTCATTCATACACAAAATCTCTATCATTCTGTCAGATAAGCTGCCACAGAATTATGAATGGAACGAGAATGGAGCGAAGATTTACCAAGCAAAGCACAAGGCCATACTGGGCAAAGATGAGTCCCTACCTGGACAATCTGGTGAGGATCCAACTCCTTATGTGCCCAAACCCAAGGGAGAAAAGAAGGGAAAAGATAAGGCAACTGCATCATCTGAAGTGCAGGAAAAGGTCGTTCCAGAGAAGAGGATGAAGAGGAAGGATCTGGCCAAGAAACCAGATGCTCAGCGGAAACGTCAAAAGAGAGTCTCATCTCCTCTAAAAATTGCTCCAAGTTCTGCCCAGCAAGTCAGCAGAACGAAGGATCTGATGCAAGTGAGATCAGACGAAGAGATAGCAGTCCGCTCTGAGCCAACTATCAAAGAAGTAAGGAAAAGCGGATGATCGCAAAGAAGGAGAGAAATCATCGGAGGGATGTAAGGGAGCAACCCGAGGAAGAATCACCATCTGATTCTCTGCCTCTCACCAAGATCTTCCAAAGAGAAAGATCTTCAACGCCCACTTCCAAATCACCATCACCCTCTCCTCGAAAATCATCATCACCTCCCCACAAAACCTTCTCACCCTCACCCTCGCCTATCAGATCACCAAGATCTCCCACACCACCAATCAATCAAACCGCTTCAGAAACCAACACCCTCAACACACTGAAAACGAACCTGAACTACAAACATCCCAATCCCCAATCAAGTCTCAAGAACCTGAGAGATCCGACTAACGTGTGTCCATATCTCATAATCCCTTCAACACCAGAACATAGCTTGCTTCGCCTGCTCCAGAGAGCACCATCATAAAGATAATGAAGCAACAGATCAAAGAGTATCTATTTGGATCTATGCCCCGAATTGATCAACATCCCGCATCCAAAGAACGGATAGAAGAGATAGCGTTCTGGATGGATATCAGACTGAAGAGCATTGAAGAATTTCTGATTCTAATGACAACTCGGGGATCGATTTTCTTTGTAGACTTGGAGTTGAAATGTCTAAACAATCTTTGGGATTGAAAGTGTTGTTGAATTGGCATCCGCGATGATATCGGATGGTTAATTCACGAAAAGTTGAATTGCCGATAACAGGAGGAAACCGCTTCAACCTCCTACAGATCATGAGGGAGTCGTCGATGAACCAAGAATGGGTGCTTGCAGATGAGACCGACTTGGCAAGGCTTCAACATCCCGAACAGATCGCTACGATGAGCTCGATACCTAGATCATCATACTCGGAAGATTCGGGGATGGGATCAAGGTTGCATTTGAAGACAAATTCGCGGCAAAGACTCACAAAGCAGATCGATGAAGCGATTTGAAGATGAACAAGCAAAACTAGTTGACAAGGAACAAAGTCACACAGTTGGGATGCACAATGCCAACCTTGCTGAAGTAATGCAACTAGTAAATCCTCTTGCTGAGAAACTCAAACTCGATCGACAAACTCTCGCCTCGATAGAGATGCTCAATCGAACACATGTACTTTTGGAAAGTGTCCGGCATCCTTGACAAAACCAACAACCACTTGGATATGGGTTGGAAACATTTTCTAGCTTCTACAGAACGCAAGCAAGACAGAAATCGAAATCGCTCTCGACGCTTCTACACTCCTCGCACCTTCGCTCCACTGCTCGATCACTCTCTTGTTGTCTAGGAACTCAGAGAGGAGATCTCACGGAAATTAACTGCTTTGAACCGCAAGATGTCCAATCTCTTTGATGAAACCAAAAAGGGGGAAGGAAAAGAGAATAAAGAGAAGAAAGAAAAAAGCAGACCAGCATACGCTTGGTAACTTTTTTTCATCTCTACCAAAACCATCAGATCTCGACTTGCCCGGCCACTCCATCTACCGATCTCGTTCTTGAAATGAAAGAAACCGTGGAGCAACATAGCAAAGAGATCACCGAAAGGTAAAAGTGCTCTTTTCAGAGGTTACTTGCCAGAGTCGACAAAGATTGAAGACTTTTTCTTCGCTCGCTCGTAAAAGAACGGAATCGATGATCGGGCAAGAGCCTTGAACTCGCTAAGAAATTAGCCAAAAAGACGAACAAGATGAACCTCGAGAAGACTCGAGGAGAAAGAAAGGCAAAGGCAAGATGATGAAAAGAATCATAAGATCGAGATAAAGGCCAGCTATTCTCCACCAAAGCCGGATGACTCAACAACAAGTTCAAGAGCGCATAAGACAGAGAATAAGAGAGGCCGCAATCAAGAAGTTGTAGGTATAGCAGAGGCTAAGGGACCAACATCGCTACATCCGGCCGGAAGAGGGAAGAACGGTCAGCAGCAGCAGAGGAGATTGCTTGGGAGAAGAATGCCCTTCCGGCACCTATTAAAGGCATCCTCTGTGCACGGCAAGATATGCTTCCAGAAAGGGATCAGATCAGAGGAGAATGGTTATGTGACGTCTACATCCTAGAGAAGATTCCAATTCATCAAGATCAAACTGAAAATGATGATGAATTCCGGAACTGGTTAGAAACAAAGTATCCAGACTTCTTCCAGACAGTGATGAAAGAAGGCAAGATCATGTCACTAATACCAGAAGCTCCACCCTTTGAAGTACTCCTTCCACCTTTGCGTCCAGACAAAAAGCTAGATCCTGTTAAATTCAAAAATACCTACTATGGATTTGCTGAAAAAATGAGGGATCCATAGAAGAGAAGAGCTGGACAAACTAATGCAAAGGATGTACAGGATGTTTGGCATCCCCAAGTACACCTGAGGAAGACAACTTGGAATCAGATGATAGGTACGCTTTTCATGTATTCTACAATGCACACACCTATCTGAATGAAACTTTCCATCTCACTAATTCTAAGACAACATCTCATTGTCTTCTGAGGTATGTACTGTTTACATTATCTACATTTCCATTCATGGTATCTGTTTTTCTGATTAAGTGTGATTAAGTGTTTTGGTTCCATCAAAAAAGGGGGAAATTGTTGGGAAATCTATAATTTAGTTTTGATGGAAGTTCCAAAACAAAGTTGTATATCTGACCGGTCGGACACATTGGTGATCGATGACTTAGAATCGATTAAGATAACCAAATTTGAAATGTATAGATAGATGATGTAAAAGATAGGTCACATATTGAGGGGGAACTCAATATGTATAGGTCAGGTCGAAGTATCAGATGACCCAGATAAGGTCAGATGATCAGAAGACTAAGCACAAATCAGAAGACAATAAGTCAGAAGATCAGGTGAAGACAAGAAGACATCAAGACTCGGATGAACTCAAGAGACTCGGATAGACACTTTGAAGACTCGGATGAACACGAAGACTCGGATAAACTGAAGACTTCGATAATAAACTCAAGACTCAATTATGATTGAATCTGTTTGAGGCTCAGAGACACCTGAAGATCAAAACACTTGAAGACCTATATCAGCAGAGTCTGCATATTGAGCTAAGACAATGTGCATCCGAAGACTCAACAAGGTAGATCGATTACATTCGATCAAGTCACCACACCCGGTGACAATCAAAAATATATACCGCATAAGACGCGAATCTTCTACAAAAGAATATTAATCGCCCTAACGGACAAATTTACGAAGTCTTGGGCTAAGGAGAAAGCGACACGCACAAAAAAAAGAATCGACAATGCGGGATACGACGCTGCGGACAAAAACGGCGCTAATGATGCCTACGGCCACGCCGATAATCGGAGCACGTCACAATCATATCCTACAACCTACCTAATATAGCCCGAAATTCAAATTGCTCTCCAACGACTCTTTGATTTCGAGGTCTATAAAATGGGATTGCTTGTCAATTGAAGAAGAGAGACAACTAGCAAAGAACGAACACGGAGACACCGCAAAAGAAGCAAAAGCTACAGCAAAATCTCCGCTCAAAGAACACAATATTTGAAGATTATTCTTAGAGTGTTCATCCCATTAGTTCTTAGCAAGAAATCCTATCCACTAGCATTTTGGCTACCTAAAACACCAGGATAGATTTCCAGTTGGAACCCTCAAACATTCTTTACCCAAACGTAAGTTAGGTTAAGTTTGTTCCTCAAAGATTTCGACTAGGGATTCTAGTTTTACGATTTCTAGTTAGGTTGAGTGTGAACTCGATAAACATCTCAGAGAGTGTGAACTCAATAAACATCTCTGCCATCCTTTGAAGGATATAAGTCCCGCAGGTTAAGTTTGTAGAGTGAGAACTCGGTAAACATCTCGGCCATCCCGTGAGGGGTATAAGTCCCGCAGGTTAAGTTTGTAGAGTGAGAACTCGGTAAACATCTCGGCCATCCCGTGAGGGGTATAAGTCCCGCAGTTAAGTTGATTAAGGTTCCCTGTGTTAAGGGAAGAGTGGACGTGTATGACCATTTCGTCGAACCACTATAAAAAAGTCTTGTGTGCATTTACTTGCTTTCTTATTGCTTTTCACTATTCACACAACTGAGTTTAAAACAACATACATATTCTAAGTTAAGCTCAGTCTGCACCAAGCAACTGATCTGATCAGATTGACACCTTAGTCAACTGGTTGAAAACTGACTTAAGAATCAATTGATAAAACCGGGTTTTCACACGGGTAAAACAAGCTTCCGCACCATTCGGTTAAATCGACAGATATCAAGGTGATCGCCCTTTAGGCACTCGAAGAAGATTGAACATCAATCTAAACCGATACACTAGCAAGACGATCGGGATGTCTGCGGTTCACACTGATCCAAGACAAAAAGTTTTGGAAGTCTATTCACCCCTCCCCTCTAGACTTCCACCCTTACAAAACCTATTCGGGACCTACAAGTGGTATCAGATCAGTGGTTCTACAGACCACTGGCTTTGAGTATTATCGATTCTTGAGGAAGAATCTTTGTGGTCATTTGAACAGATCTTGAAAAACCATTTTTCAAAACTCATTCATTTTCAAAATCACTCAGCATGGATAATACCTCTGGCATGTATCATGATTTGCCTAAGTTTTCAATTGATGAGTATGCAGATTGGGCCATATATATGTGCAACCATCTAGAATCGATAAGCGGCAGAATGATGGAAGTCATTGAACGAGGACCCATCATTATATATCACGATGACCCAGCAGTTGGAGGAGATCCAGACTTTGCACCGGGAAGTCTTGTACGAAAAAGCCCAGCCCTGATGGATGCAGAAGAAAGAAAGTTGTATACTCTAGATACAATCGTCAGGCATATAATCATGAAGACGATGGATAAAGTCACAAAGGAGAAGATAAAGTATCTCAAAACCGCGAAAGCAATGTGGGATACTCTTGCTGAAATATGCAAAGGAAATGATCAGATCAAAGACAGTCGACTACAAGCTGAACTGGTGAAGTTCAAAATGCTAAACTGACAGATATCAAGCTGATCTGCCCTTAGGCACTCAGTAAGATTGAACATCAGTCTAAACTGATACACTAGCACTCTGATCGGGTAATCTGCAGTTCACACCTGATCCGCACAAAAAGTTTTGGAAGTCTATTCACCCCTCCCCTCTAGACTTCGACCCTCACAAAACCCGTTCGGGATATATTATTCTATTCTGTTTGAATTTTTAATTTTTCGATATTTTTACTTTAAAAATTGCAATCGAATACTAAAAATTTTAAATTTCAAAATCGAAACTAATATCGAATACCATATTAACCGAATTGAATTTATATTTTGGTTCGATTCGGTTCAACTCGGTTTTTTATTATTACCGAGTAGTGCTCAACCCTAGTTAGATCAGGTCAACTTGTGGTCTTTTTTTTAATTATATATTTTCATTTCATTAGATAAAATTAGATAGTATAAGACTATGATATTGGAGTCCATTTTTTTAGTGATATGAGATTAGAAGGGATTGAAATTATGTGATATATTTTAATTGCATATGTGATATATTTGATTTTTTCACATATTTGTTAAAATGTATTATAATATGAGAATTCAAGAAATAGTTCTTGGTATTAGCAAAACTACATAGAAGGTGTGTTGATCAATGTCGAATTAAATCACAAGATTCAAGCTCAGAAAACGAAACACACACAATGAATGAAATCGAAATTGCAAAAATAAGAACACAACAACGATTTACGTGGTTCGGTTGTAAAACCTACGTCCACGGGATCAGAGCACTCTTCACTATCAACAATGAACAATCCAGTACAGTTACAACCCTCAATCGATCAAGAATTAGAACCGCTCTTATGAATTTGTAAAGAACTTCTAACTTCTCTTAATTGATATGAACTCTCCAGAATTTAATACCCTAATTGAGAAGACGATTGGTAAAGCCCGTAATTTATAGCAGTAAACCCCTAACAAAATTGAAAACCGTTATAACAGAAAAACCGCTTCAGCACGCACGCGACTTTTCCCCTGAACTTTCAGTTTGAAAATTCTCCCCTGAACTGAACTGTTCTGAGCTTTCCTTCTGAGCACAACTTATCTGAAGGTCAGTGGAGCTGACGTTCAGGCCGATTTGAACAAACTTGTTCAGGCTAGTTTACTTCTACATCACCTGACTTCACAATTCTCCACCTCAAGTGTTTAGAACTCCAAGTGCTCATCATCTCCAATCTTCACAACTTCATTAATCAATCTCACACGGCCCAAGCTTCACCAGCTCAGAGCAATACTTGAACTTGCTCCCAGGTAATGCTTTTGTGAGCATATCTGCTGC
The DNA here is from genome assembly GCA_037126765.1 of Stenogyne calaminthoides. Lineage (NCBI taxonomy): Eukaryota > Viridiplantae > Streptophyta > Magnoliopsida > Lamiales > Lamiaceae > Stenogyne > Stenogyne calaminthoides. The sequence continues at coordinate 33,872,266 of JBBCBC010000010.1, read as the reverse complement.
ATTATCTTCAGTTCCCACTTTTCTGATGTTCATAGCACCTTTCTCCATCATGTCTCTTACAAAATGGAACTTGACACCGATGTGTTTCACTCTTTCATTGAAGACTTGATACTTCACCAGATGAATGGTACTCTGATTGTCACATAAGATAGTGACACCCTTCTGATCAACTCCAAACTCATGCAGAATTCCCTTCAACCATGTTGCTTCTTTCACTGCTTCTATGACTGCCATATACTCAGCCTCAGTTGTAGATAATGCCACCACTGGTTGTAATATGGACCTCCAACTCACTATTGTACCATAAAGTGTGAAAATGTAACTTGTTAGGGACTTTCTTGTGTCAATACTTCCTGCAAAATCAGCATCAACAAAACCTTGTAAAGGTTCTGTCTGCTTCTCAGTTTTCTCAAACAACAATCCTGATTTTGTTGTCCCGCTAATATATATGAATACCCACTTCAATGCTTCCCAATGAGTTCTTCCTGGATCAGCCATGAATCTACTTACCATGCTCATTGCATAAGCAAGATCAGGCCTGCTACAAACCATAGCATACATTAAGCTTCCAACTCCATTTGCATAAGGCACACTGCTCATCTGTTTTCTTTCTTTATCACAAGATGGAGACTGATCTTTTGACAACTTGAAATGTTGACAAATGGGGGTATTTACTGATTTTGCTTGATGCATGTAAAATCTCTTAAGAACCTTCTGAACATACCCAGCTTGAGTCAGGACAAGTTTCCCTGCAGCTTTATTTCTGATAATATCCATCCCAAAAATCCTCTTTGCCTCACCTAAATCTTTCATTTCAAAAGCTTTGATGAGCTTTCCCTTAATGATCTGAATCCTAGCTGTACTCTTATTCTCATTCCCATGAGAAATAAAACCTTCTGGTTGTGTCATGTAGATGGTTTCTTCAAGCTTTCCATGTAAGAATGTTGTCTTAACATCTAACTGTTGAAGTTCCAAATCATCTTGAACAACTTTTGCCAACAAGAGCCTTATATAGCAATGTTTCACAACTGGTGAGAATACTTCATTGTAATCTATCCATTCCCTCTGTGTGAATCCTCTTGCTACCAATCTAGCCTTAAATCTGACTTGTTCTGTGACTCCTACTTCAACTTTCTTCTTGAAGATCCATCTGCAACTGACTAACTTTTGATTCTTAGGCTTCTCCACAAGTTTCCAAGTACAGTTCTTTTCCAAAGACTGTAATTCTTCTTGCATAGCTAATATCCACTTACTGTTGTCATTGCTAGATATAGCTTCCTTGTAGTCTTTTGGTTCCTGATACTCCACATTTTCTGCAGTGACTAAGGCATATGACACTAGATCAGCATGAGAAAATCTAGCTGGAGGTGTTATAGTTCTTCTCACTCTGTCTCTTGCTAATCTGTAATCATCCAGATTTTCAGCTTGATCATCCACATGAGCACCAACATCATTTTCACCTTTTACAGGTGGTTCATCAGTGACCTTTTCTTCTTCATCTCTGTCTGATATCTCCACCTGAAGTGGAGTGTCCTCTTCAGAAATATTTCCATCAACATCCTGAGTACTTCCCTGATGTTTATATCCCATTTGTTCTTCATGAAAGGTTACATCTCTGCTCACTATGCATTTATGATTTCCAGGCTGCAAGCACCATAATCTGTATCCCTTAACACCCTTAGGATAACCCACAAAGATGCATTTCAGAGCTCTAGGTTCCAGTTTGTCCTGTCTGATGTGTGCATAAGCAGTACATCCAAACACTTTAAGTTTTGAGTAATCCGAGATCCTCTCATACCAGACTTCATCAGGTGTCTTCATCCCTATAGCAGTAGATGGAGACTTGTTTATCAGATAGCTTGCTGTGTTGACAGCTTCTCCCCAGAAAACTCTTGGAAGTTTTGCATCAGAGAGCATGCATCTCACTCTCTCAAGTAGTGTTCTATTCATCCTCTCAGCAACTCCATTTTGTTGAGGATTCAATGGAACTGTTCTGTGCCTTGTGATCCCTTTCTCTCTGCAGAAAGCTTGAAACTCCTCAGAGAGATACTCCAGACATTGTTTGTTCTTAAGTGTTTAAGCTTCTTCCCAAGCTTATTTTCATACTCAGCAAGCCATTCCTTAAACTTTCCAAATGCATTACTTTTCAGCTTCAAAATGAACACCCAGACCTTTCTTGAAAATCATCAATAATGGTCATAAAGTATCTCCCTCCACCACGAGTTTCTACTCTAGATGGCCCCCAAATATCAGAGTGAACATAGTCAAACTTCTCAACAGTAGAATGCATGTCTTTTGGAAATGATTTCTTCTTTGACTTCCCAAATACACACTGTTCACAGAACTCCAACTTTGATAGACTATTTCCAGAAAGCACACCTTTCTTTGTCAACTCTTGCAGGCCCTTTTCACCAATGTGAGCAAGTCTTTTATGCCATAAAGTAGTAATATCTTTACTAACTGTTGCATCAGAAGCACCAGCAACAGTTTCCCCTACTAGAGTATATAGTCCATTTGCCTTTTCTCCCTTCATAACTACTCTACTAGACTTAGTGACTTGTATGAAACCTCTATTTGTGTTGAATTCATAACCAAGTGCATTAAGTGAGCCTAGAGAGATCAGATTTCTCTTAAGACCAGGCACAAATCTGACATTGGTTAAGATTCTGATCTTTCCATCAAACATTTTGATTTTGACAGATCCACTACCCTTAACTTGACAGCTTTCATCATTTCCCAATAACACAAGACCTCCATCATAGAGTTTCAAATCTACAAACCAATGCTCTATATGACACATATGAAAAGAACAGCCATAATCAAGCACCCACTCATGAGAGAGTTTGTTGCTACTTACAGTCATGGCTTCTGCACTTTCATAGCCTTGTTCAGCAACTGCTGCTTCAGCTTTTGGAGGTTCTTGTGGCTTCTTGTCTTTATCAGGGCAATTCTTCTTCAAATGACCCGGTTTGTGGCAATGGAAGCACTTTCTCTTTTCCACAAAATCAGAACCCTTCTGATCTTGTTTAGTGGATTTTCCATCTTTCTTCTTTTGAAATTTCTTCTTGCCACCCTTGAATTTCACATTCAAGCCTTCACCATCCTTTGAAGGTTTCTTGTCACTTTGGATCTGCAGAAACTTGGTCTTGATTGCAGATTGCAGTTCATCAAACTTCAGTTGTTCTTGTTTCCCAAACATCAAGGCATCTTTGAAGTTTTCTAGAGACTTAGGCAATGAGTTCAGTAACATCAGAGCCTTGTCGTCGTCATCCAACTTTACATCTAAACTTTCAAGATCATCCACAGACCGGTTGAACTGATCAAGTTGCTCACTCAAGTTCTTCTCCTCTGTCATCTTGAAACCAAGAAGCTTCTGCTTCATGTAAAGCTTGTTTGACACTGGCTTGGTTTGATAAAGATCCTCCAATCTTTTCCTGAGATCTATGGCCGTTTTTTCTTTAGAAACTTCCCTTAGAGGATTATCTCCAAGGCATAGAATTATAGCACTGTGAGCCTTCTCCAGAATTTCTGGCTTCTTGGCTTGCTCTGTAGCTGCACCAGTGGATGAAGTTGTTGGCCATTCATCAGCAGACTTCAATGCATTCGCCAAACCGTGTTGTATCAACAGGGCCTTCATCTTGATTTTTCAGAGCCCAAAGTCGTTCTTCCCATTGAATTTCTCAACATCAAACTTCAGTGATCCCATTTTCTCCCAAGCTTCCCACAGACGGCGCCACTTGTTGATCAATGTCGAATTGAATCACAAGATTCAAGCTCAGAAAATGAAACACACACAATGAATGAAATCGAAATTGCAAAAATAAGAACACAACAATGATTTACGTGGTTCGGTTGTAAAACCTACGTCCACGGGATCAGAGCACTCTTCACTATCAACAATGAACAATCCGGTATAGTTACAACCCTCAATCGATCAAGAATTAGAACCGCTCTTATGAATTTGTAAAGAACTTCTAACTTCTCTTAATTGATATGAACTCTCCAGAATTTAATACCCTTATTGAGAAGGCGATTGGTAAAGCCCGTAATTATAGTAGTAAACCCCTAACAGAATTGAAAATCGTTCTAACAGAAAAACCGCTTCAGCACGCACACGATTTTTCCCCTGAACTTTCAGTTTGAAAATTCTCCCCTGAACTAAACTGTCTTGAGCTTTCCTTCTGAGCACAACTTATCTGAAGGTCAGTGGAGCTGACGTTCAGGCGATTTGAACAAACTTGTTTAGGCTAGTTTTCTTCCATTCTGGCTAGTTTACTTCTACATCACTTGACTTCACAAGGTGGTATGGATAATCCAACTTAAATTAAAAAATAGAGTACGATCTTTTGGACCAGAGCGAAAATGCATCAATAATAATAAACAATTAAAATGATAGGAAATGTTCTTTTTCAAGAAAACAAACGGGCTTTTGCAGTATAATTAGATTCCAGCCAAAATAGAGAGAAACAAATTGGGATTTGGATCCACCATAGTGCGGTAAACCAATATGAAATTCATATGAGTTTATAGTGTAATTTTTAGTTGAATAGAAAAGTATCATAATATACTAAATCTAAATACAGTTTAATATATTTGTTTCGAAACTCACCTGGATGAACTTAAAATTTTGTTAACCGCATCACGTTACAGTTTGAGATTTAAAATTAGGCTTCAATATTCACTCCTATAAAATATATTTACACGCCTATTTTTCATAAAATTCAATACAACGACATTATTACTTTTTTCACTGTGAATACAATATAATAATATAATATCAATCATTATTAAATATTGATTTGACATAAAACAAAATCACACCCTACTAAAATATCAAAATAAACACATATTTTTTACTATTTATCAAGACTTTCAAATTCACATAATTGAAAGCTAGGTTGCATGGATACGGGTACGACAATACGGGTACAATACGGTGCGGGTACTGGGACACAAATTTTTTAAAATAATTGGGTAAGATACGACAGAGGTGCGATTGTAATTTTTTAAATTATTTTATATTTTCATTGTATATATAAATATTTCCACATTTTGTTTTTGAAAATATGTGTCTTTGTAACTTAGGCAATTTTTTTAATACTTAAACAAATATAAAATCAAAACAAGATAAACATCGTAATAAAACATGTCAACGACAAATAATTTGACAGTGGTGTGACCGTGTGAGCAATAGAGAGAGTCAATATTATTTTTATTGTTTGTGGGCTAATTTGAGTTAATTTAATTTAAAACAAATTTATTTCAAGGCAAAAAAACAAAATAAATTTTACAAATTTGACCCCACGTGTACCCTGTTCGTGTCCGACACTTCGATCAGTCGTGTCCGATATACGGTTTGGTACCCAAAATTATTATTAATATTTTTAATTGGGACATGCCACGTGGCGTATCGAGTGTGTATTCTACCCGTATCCGCGTACCCAAGTACCCACGAAGTATCCGACACTGCATTATTAAAAAATTTCGAGTACCTATGCATCCTAGATTGAAAGTCATGACTTATTCCACACACCTAAATTCCAAGATAAATATACCTTTAATTTTAAAAATGAATATTTAACACAATTCTCATTATACTTATATATATAGGCTAAGTCTTGTATGCACTCAGGTGCACCGTGCACTCATAGTTCATTTTAAAAATGTGCAACTTGTTATATTAAAAAGTGGAATTTATTTACACTAAAACATGCAACTATTTTTTAATATTAATAGTTGCACGCTTCAGTGTAAATAATTTACACTTTTCAATATAACAAGTCATAAGTTTTTAAAATGAACTATGAATGCACGGTCCACTTGAATGTACATAAAACACACTCATATAAAAAAAAAAAGAAAAAATGTCTACTTTAAAAAAGAAAATTTGGGTTTTTGCTGTTTCATTCACAAATCAAAACGTCACACTAACCTTAAAATTTCTCTCTATACATCGGAAATGGGAAGTAGAAGTGAACCTCAATCCAGAAAAATTGATCTCCACTGCGATGAAGAAACTCCCCGTCTTCCTGAAGAAGTTATTATCGAAAATATATTGCCGAGACTTCCAGTAAAATCGCTGCTGAAATTCAGGTGCGTTGCTAAATCCTGGTGCTCTTTAATTGGCAGCAAAAGATTCATGAATGCCCACCTCAAAAATTCAATTAAAAGCTCAGAACTTACCCACCATAGAATCCTTCTTGAAACTACTCAAGGATTCAATCAATGTTCTCTGCAATCGTTGTTCAATAAGCCATTTACTGTTCCAATTACTGCTGATATTGGGATCGATTTCAAGCGCAAGTTTGTTTCTCTTGTGAGTTGCTGTAATGGTCTTGTTTGTATTCTTCTAGATCCGGACAACTTTATCTTGTGGAACCCCGCCACTAAAAAGTTCAAAAATTTGCCTGATTTTAACAATAAAACAGGGTACAGATTCATAAGAAAATGTGGGTTAGGGTTCGATGAATTGAGCGATGATTACAAGGTTTTAGGAGTGGTAGTGGAGCCTCGTGAAAGTATTGCAGATAGACTTGTTAATGCTAGGGTTTATAATTTAAGGAGTAATTCATGGAAAGATATTGAGGAAATGGATTTTTATCCACTTGATCAAGCTGGTTTGTACATTAATGGGAAGGTTCATTGGTGCACGAGGGATGCCTTGAATATTGTTGCATTCGACTTGAATAGCTGTGTTTATGGAGTGGTTGAGCAGCCAAGTTATGCCAACGGAGTTTACTGTAGTCTAGGAGTGGTCGGGGGATGCCTTAGTGCGCGATTTTCTCATCCAAACGGGGCCTTAGATATTTGGATTATGAAGGAGTACGGGGTGAAAGAGTCTTGGTGTAAAGTGGTTACTGTTCGGAACTATATGCATCCTTATTTTCGTGAATTCCGAACCCCACTGGTCATCCCACTCGCCATAGATTCAAATGGGGAAGTTTTACTCAAGTATAGTTCAAGTAAAATGATTATAACTTCAAATGGGAGAGATTTACTGAAGAGTAGTTCAAGTATATTGATGTACAATCCGAAATGTGATGTGTTTAGGCATCCCCAGATAAGTGGCCGAGGTTTGTTTGATAGTCTTGGATGTGTGGGTGTCTACATTGAAAGTTTAGCCTCAGTTGAGAGTTGAGTAATATCTTTGGATAATGATGTGAGGTGTTTAGTAGGTAGTGTAGTCATCTCCTTAGGTTTATCAATTTGGCATGTTACTTCTTATCTTGCTTGTATGACTATGTTAGTTTCTGAATCAAAATTATTATCTACATAATGTCATTGTGTGTTTTTTTTAAGTTTCCACCAGATAAACAAGAATAGAGGTGTAACTGTAAATGACATTTACTACTATCTCGTGCTCGAGTCGAGTTTCATCAACTCAAGATTGACTCACCAAATGAAATTAAATCAAACTTAAAATATATTTGTTAGTAATTACTCTGTGTGCAAGATTCATTATACTATAAAATGAGGTAAATGTGTGTAATTCTGTCTCTCTAAAAAAATAACATGTAGTTATTCCAAAGTATGAGTTTATCATCAGCTTATATTTGGTTGGCACATGAGCTTAGTTTTACCAAGTTCGGCATCGCCTTAATAGCCTAATGAGTCGAACTTGATGGATCCTTTTTTTGTGTTACGGATTAAGGGGTTGTTTGGTTCAAATTCATCGAAGGAAATGGAAATCTACTTTCCCTCTATGGCCGTAATGAAAAAGATATGTTGAAGGAATGATTGTTTCAATGGCGGTTGCCCTTATTTTGGAATAAAATGGACAATAAATGATTGTTGGTCGTTGAACAAAGGGAATGATTAATGATTATGTTAACGGTCCTCTTAATAAGCTAGATTGCATCTCTAATTATTCATGAACATGGAAAATTTAAGGTGACATCCCTAGTTGAATGGGAGACAACAGTGAAGACTCTGTTAAACAGAGGATTGAAAAAGAGGTATGAATCAGGATGTATACATAGTCTATAAAATTTCTAAGTGTGACATGCTTGATTACATCTGAGACTAATCCAAAAATGTTGGATGTTTTATCATGAAAAGGATGGACAAAGGAGCTGAACTTGAGAACATTGGTGCCTAACTATATCTCAAGTTTATTGCTTCTTGTTAAGGAGCCAATAAGAATGAGCTAGAGTTTATCATTGTTATTCTAGGGTTATAAGCCTCTGAAGATGTATGTGTAGTTTCATTTTTTGAGCATCAAAAATCAAATGCTAAAGTAGAAGGGAACATAGTGAATTGAGATAATACTAGCCTGGTTGATATTTCATCTTAGGACTCCTTGTTTTACCAACTCAAAAGCAAATTGGTGTCTTTAGGGTAAAATTAAATGAGACAATAATTTGATTTGAATTTAATCTGTGTGCATAGTTATTGAAGAAGGGGATTCAAAGTAGTTGTTGGCAAAAACATTTGAATTTCATTAGTGTGTATAGTATAGTTATTGAACAAGGGGACTCAAAGTAGGCTCACTACAAGCATAACTTCAGTAATTCAAGTATAGTGATTTACAATCCAAAATGAGATGTGTTTAGGTATCCCAGATAACTGGCCTTGTCCTGTTTGATTGTTTTGGTATCTACATTGGAAGTTTAGCCTCAATTGGGAGTTGAGTATCTGAGAAATACATTTGGGCTCCATTTGGATGGATGTGTTTGAAATCCATAGATTTCACACACAAATTATCACTTTCCAATGGATTTATAAATACTTAGATTTGAGAGTCTAGTTTAAAATAGAGGGATTTCAAATTCTCATCAAAACCTAGTCATTTGAAATTCTCTCATCTCTACCCCTTTCCTCCCTCTCCCCCCTTCACTCTCTTCCCTAGACTCTCAATCTAAGTATTTGTAAATTCATTGGAGAGTATGTTTTGTGTGTGAAATCCATGAATTTCCAAATCCATCCATCCAAATGGAGCCTTAGATAAAATCATGAGGTGTTTATTACTAGTCATCTCCTTAGGTTTATCAATTTGACCTGTTACTTCTTGTTTTGCATGTATGTTGATTTCTGAATCAAAATCATTATGTATATGGTGCGATTATGTTTTTTTTAAGTTCCCGTCACTTATTGAGATGTGAAAATTCTAGCTCGCCAGTTAAACAAGAGTAGAGTTGTAACTGGAAATGAATTGATCGATTTTTTCATTATTACTAACTCGTGCTCGAATCGAGTTTCATCAAGTCGAGATTGACTCCCCAAATGAACTTAATTGAAATGAAATCAAAACTTAAAATATTGATAAAAACTCATATGAGACGGGGTACAACCTAGCACAAATCACACCCACCCCTCCCAAAGTGTTAAAGTGTCAATGCCAAAATCATACCCGTTCTCACCGTTAGACCGTCTCATGTAAGTGTGCCCCTAAAATATTTATTCTTTATATAGAGCAAGTATGTGCTAGAGTTTATCATTGTTATTCTAGGGGTTATAAGGCTATAAAGATGTATGTGTGGTTTCATTTTTTAGCATCAAAATTAAATGCTAAAGTGGAAGGGAACATAATGAATTGAGATAATACTAGCCTGAATAATAACCCTATCTTACACAAACTCCCTCTTCCACGTTATACTTTTCTGGTTTCTGTTAAAGAGAAATTTGCAATATAATCTTGAAGGATAGTAAAACAAAACTATTCATCATCAAAATTGATGTGTTTACACAGTTTTTAAATAATCAAAAGAAAGAAATAACCACAAAAGTGAACTGTCAAATAATTAAATAGAATAGAAAATGTTGAAAAAAAAATTGCACCAGCCGGGAATCGAACCCGGGTCTGTACCGTGGCAGGGTACTATTCTACCACTAGACCACTGGTGCTTCTTGTTTGAATTTAAATTTAAATAGTTAAATTAAAAATAATAACATAATTATTTGCCAACCGTTGGATTGGATTACCTGTTTGTTGTGTTCATATGGACGTAAATTGCATCAAAAACATATAGCGCTACAAAAACAAGAAAATGCTCCAAGTATACTTTCTACTTGGTCACTATTTTAAATCAAACAACTTTGATCACATCTTCACCATTACGCTTCTGCATTGTTAAGACTCTCTTAACAAAACTCACAAATACATTAATTTTTTTCCAAAATAGTTACATAAATATGTGTACTAACAAAATACAATACACAACCACAACTTACAATCAATCAAATAATTCAACCCCCATCTAAACACGAGCAATTACCTTGAAATAACATCCCTAATAAATCCAATGTGATCACCATGAGATGACCCCCCTTCAGAATCTGCACTCCTACAAATTTCTCGAATTTCCTTAGCTTTTCTTCTCCTTTCCTTCCCCTCTTCACTCTCTAAATCCATAACCCTCAAAACCACCCTACAAATCTCATCCCCACTCACCAACTCCTCTTCATTATCCTTCTCCACCCGTACTCCAATCCTCCAGTCATCCACAATCATCTTACTATTCGTCGTCTGGTCCCAAAAAATCGGGCAAGTCAGCATCGGAATGCCACTGAACGCGCCCTCTTTAGTCGAGTTTCATCCACAGTGCGTCCAGAATCCACCGACAGAAGGGTCGCACAGCACCTTCAACTGATCACACCAAGGTACCACTACCCCTCTACCACCACCCCCACATTGCTCTTTAATCCGGTCGGCCTCCCCCGGCGTGACCCACAAGAAACGGACCCCACTAGCATGGACCCCGGCTATGATCTCTTCGAGCTGAGCTTGAGAAACAGAGAGAAAACTGCCCTGAGAGATGTAGAGAACAGAGTTGTGAGGCTGAGAATCGAGCCATTGGAGGTAGTGTGGCTTGATATTCTCTTGGTTTTGAGGTTAGAGTTAGGTATTGAGAGGCCTAAAGAGTAGATTTTGAGGGGGAGTAGGTGTTTTAGAGCATCAAGAACTTGGGGTTCTAGCTCATAAACAGAGGAAAATAGAAGGTATTGTGATTTGGTTGATGAATGAATGGCGGATAAGGTTTGGGGAAGAAGTTCTTGGCCTGCACCATGGAATATAGTTGGAAGGTCTGTGATTTTTAATGGAGGGACTCCTGGGATGTTGTTTATAAGTTGCTGCTTCCCTCCTTTATCTGCAACTGTGGGTTGATAAATTCAAGAATTTATGTGATCTGTTTCTTGGATTAATTATAACTGTGGATTTGATCCAAAATATGGTATTTAAAGTTACTAAGGTCTTGTTTGTTTACAATGTGGGAAGCCGCTTTCAGGATTTTAAATCTCAAACCCCGTTTATTTATCAGGATTTTTGTAAAATATTTTAAATTTTAAAAAATTTTTACTCTATAATACATATAATATGTCTATCTTATTTTTTTCAAACATAATTTCTGACACACTATCAATCATCTATCTTATTCCTTTTTTTTTTCTTTATTATCATCATATACATGTCATACACACATAATCATTTCTACATGACTTTTTATAATATAATATTATTTCTATTAACAACTTTTTCAAAATTTTATTTTATCAAATTCTACAAAATACACACTCCCAAACATATGTAAAATATAAATACATATTTTACTTTATTCTAAATTCTTTCAAATCTTCACTACATGATTTCAAATCCCTCGAAACTATAAACAAACAACGCCTAAATGAAGTCTTTTTGAAAGAGGAACATGTAGCCAAGTTTTATATTCATTGCGTACACTTCATAGTGTATTTTAAAACTGTGCAACTTATTTACAATGAATCATTAATAATTTATTGCATATTTCAGTGCAATTAATTACACAATTTTAAAAATCTGTGATAAAAGTCTTGGCGGTCTTTAACCTAGTCTTAGTGTGGTAGACCCAATTTCGAATGTAAATAAAAGTTATATTTACTTTTACTATCTACTTCTCAAAATAGCTAAAAAACCAACTTTATTTTCGAACAGAGTCTATTTCTTAAGTTAAAAAAAGAAAAGGAAAAAATCAATTTAAATCACTTTTTTAAAGCACAATTACTTGCAATCACACTCTAAATCAGGTTAATTTATGTTAAATTCATAATGCATGAAAAATTAGGCGAAACTTTTCGTTTTCTAAAAGCACTCGCAATTTGATAATGAAGATCAACAGAAAAAACGTGAAGAATTATTATTTTTTCAATTAAAAGAGTTTAAACCTGGTAAATTGAAAGAGAAATCCCCAATATCCCGAAGGACCAGGTCGGAGTGGTAAAAGATTGAAAAGACAGTGGCGGACATGGTGAAAAACGACGCCACCGGAATATTCCTCCGATTCCCCACCGCCACAACCCACGCCAAATACGTATCGTAAATTATGACCTTCGGCTTCGGCGGTTCAAGTCGATCTAGCAATTGCTCCACCGGAGCTTCCATTTTCGTTTGCGCGGCTCTGAAGAAGCCGGCGAAGTCCTTGCCTCGCCCGATCTCCGACGGCAGGACGTTCGGGATGGTGGCGAATTTGAGATTAGGCGGCGGCGGAGTGGCGGAGAGTAAGCCCAGCCACTCCTCCGTGACGACAAAGGAGACTGTAATTTCGGGTTGGGAATGGAGAATTAGGCGGCAGAGATTGAGCATGGGGTTGATGTGGCCTCTTCCGGGGTACGGCACCGCCATGATGTGGCACTTGGAATTTTCTCCGGCCATTATTATAAGGAAACAGCGGCGGAAGCACTCCAGCACTGCCGGAAAGTTCTGGTTGTTCTCTGTTTTGGTTCAAATTAAATAGAGTTAAAATTCAATTTCGTCCTGCAATTTAGAATTTGTATGCAAGGCTAAATGTTGTAAGCATACAGGTGTACCGTGAACTCATAGTGCATTTTAGAATCGTACAACTTGTAATATTGAAAAAAATGCAGCTTATTTACATTGGACCGTGCAACTATTAATATGAAAAGATAGTTACATGTATAAATAAATTACATTTTTCAATATAACAAGCTGCACGATTCTAAAATGCATTATAAGTGCACGGTGCACGGGTATACAAGGCACCCACTCTTTTTGCAAAGGTCCAAAAGATTTGGAATTTTTAGTTTAGTCGGATAACTCATCAATGTGTCCGATTTTAGTAATCTTTACTGGAAAAATTATAAATGACGTCGAATATTTTTATTTTTTTGCATCATACGATGTTAGTTATGATTTTTCAACGAAAATAGATCGAAAACGAATCAATTTGTAAGTTATTATTTGACCAAAGTCTTGTACAATTCAAGTGCATTTTTTAAACGTGCAATTTGTTTGCACTGAAACATTCAAGTTGTTCACTAAAACGTTCAACTTGTTCGCATTAAAATGTTCAACTTCAACACTGAACAAGTTGAACGCTTTAAAAATGCACTTGGACGGTGCACCTGATGCATATGAAATTTACTCTATTATTTATGAGAATAAATTGAAAATTCCAATTTTTTTGGGACATTTTGTAGAAAAGTCCTAAATTGTGTGATAAAATTGAATTTTAACTCAACTAAGTATGTCCTTCTTTGCAATACTCCTATTCTTCTAATGGTCCATAAATTTGTGATGTGGTGAAATTATTGTTTTTTTAGATGAAAAGGGTAAAAAAAAAAAGGAAATGTGTTTCTTTCATTTTCTGCAAAACTAAAACATTAATGCAATGACAAGTGACGGCCACGTGAAAGTGTTTTGGCTCTGTGTCTCACAATTATTTTTAAGAGTTGTACGATGACAATTATTTGAAGACAAAGTTTTAGTATGGAAATTTGTATATATGAAAAAACTTTTATTTATAAATAAATTTTGTATGTGGTGAAGGTAAGATAAAGTCGAGTGGTTCATGGTTCACCCGGCCGGAGTAAATTAAGGGTTCATTATTTAGTGTTTAGGGTGTAGATGATTCACCCGGCCCGAATAGGTCATGATTTAGGGTAATTTTATAGTTTTTCATACATGAAAATTTTCACACTACACCTACTCTTATTTGAATGCATAATACGGTAAAGGGTCGATAAATTAATAATCAATTATTTAGTAAACTCTCTAAGATAATATTTTTGGCCTGTCCCGACTCGAAGATAGGGTGTTAAATTCATAATTCGCTAAAATTATAAGATAAATATTTTTTTATAATTTTTATAGACCTCATATAAAATATAAATTAATAATTCTTTATATATTATATATTACATGAATGATTTATGAAAGTTTCTTGAAAAATGACTCAATTATTTTTTGTTTTTTGGTTGAAATCAATTTCACCTTGAATCTTGTCTCTAATTTTTCTTATAGTTGTAAGAATTTCTGGTGTTATTTTTTCATAACTAACCTCGTCGGTTATTGTTGTTTTTTTCTCACCTTTAAGATGGGAAGTCATGTTGTGAGTATGATTTATTTGTGTTAGCATATTTTGATCTTGTATTTATATAAAAAAATATTTTTTAATGTCCATAAAGTGATACATTGAGTACAAAAAACATAATAGGTGGGAGATTGAAGGGTTCTTTCAAATTATGTCCTTCATTTGATATACGCACATGCATTATACTATAATTACGTGGAAGTTTGAAAGATGTTTGTAAATTGAGTATTTTATTATAAATTAATAAAATATTAATTAATATATAAATTAATAAAATATTAATTAATATATAAATTAATAATTATTAATTTATCAATTAATTACTAATTCTTTTAATTAATATGTTTTGATGGTCCCATGAATATTAATTTATAGAGTTTCATAAACTTTTTCAAATATATATATACACACATATATACGTATGGCATTCAAGGTTTTGAAAATTATGTGGATGAGTATGGTAAAATGAAGAACTATCATAATTTTGTTATGAGTGCCACTAAACAAACCCCAAAATCCTCCAAACACACCTAATTTGTTAAGCACACCCCAATAAAATTTAAAAATTAACATGCATTACTGAACACACCCCATTTTTATTCCTATTATATCATTCTTCTATCAAAATATAAAAATAACATTTTCCTACATTTCCTTTTCTCATGAACATTTATCTCCTAAATAAATCATTTGATTCTTTTGTAGTAGTATTCATTAATTTTTTATGAAAACATTCTTAAAATTTTATATAAAATCATAAATATATTACAAAAAAGTCAACTAAATTATTTTAAACATAAATAAATTCAAAAACTTAATTAGAAAAATAATCTTCAAAATCGTAAAAAAGTTAAATACAAAATAAAAACATTAAAAAGTAAACTAAATTTTTAAAAAATATTTAAATTAAAAAAACTTAAAAAATTAAATGAAATATGTAAAATATTTAAAAAATCTAAAAAATAATTAAGATTAAAAAAATCAGTAAAACTAAATAAAATCTGAAAAAACCCATTTTAATTAAATTAATTTTGAAGATTTATTTTATTTTTTAATATTTTATTTATATATAGTTTTAATTTAATTTTGAAGATTTAATTTAATTTTTTTTCAATTTTTGCTTATTTGATTTTTTTATTTAGTTCATTTTAAAGTTATAGTTACTGTTTTATTATTTTTTATATTTTAATTTATTTTTTTATATTTTTTTAATTATTTTTTCACGTATAATAATTTTAAAAAACTAGACTTACAAAAAGTAAAGAATCAATTTCAAAGTGATAATAACTTAGAGGACTAAAATCAAAATAAATAAAACTTAAATGAAAGACAAAATAGTGTTCCATATTTATATAGGGTAACTTAGTCATTTTATATATATTTATTTTTGTTTTAAAAATTATGGAGTGTGTTTAGTGGCACTCTTTTGTTATGCTACCTTGCCAAAAATTTATTGCCCAAAAGGTTCATCATGTAACATGAAAGATATTTATATAAATTTTCCTGAACGTCAAAAGAAACAATTTTTTGAAAGAATCGTCTAATAATGTAAAAATAAATTCAGACAAATTTTATTTGAAAAATCCCTGAAAATTCATATGAGATTGTTTCATACATAAGACGGGGTACAAAATAACACAAATCAACACCCACCTGTTAAAGCATTATGCTCAAGTTACGTCCTGTCTCACCTGGAGATCGTCTCACCTAGAAATTGTCGAAGCAATTCGACGGGTTGAAATTTGTCGAAACCAATTCACGGGTTGAGTGCCCCAAAACCCACTTCAACCCACATTTTTGCGGGTTTAGGCGGCCAACCCAACGCGAGCTTGGATCGAAAACTACTCAACCCAACCCATAGCGGGTAGCGGGCTAGCCCGCGGGCTTTTTTTAATAAAATCTTATTTTTTTACATGTATTATTTATAATAAATTTTAAAGTAGGTCTTCGATAAAACTTGTTAATATCATTAAATTTTTACCACTACACTTATAATTTAATATAATAACACTTGTAAACTGAGATCATAACATTAAATGCTAGATGTATTAGTTTATAAAAGTATTGATATCATTTTATAAGTGTAATAAAATTAAATTCATAATATGTACATATTTCACATGAGACTGTCTGTGTAAATTTTAAACATCATATGAACAATGTCTTAATAAATTATTTTTTGTATTTATATTTTTGTATTTTAAGTAAATTTAATGATATTATTAAAAAAAATTATTATTATTATTTTTTAAAAGCCTGCGACCAACCCAACCCACTCTAACCCGTGGCCCAAACGGATCCGTTCTTCGGCGGGCTCGTAAATACTCAACCCAACCCTCCCAATATACAGGCGGGCCCGATCCGGCCCAACGGGCCTGGCCCATTTTGACAGCTCTAGACTCTCACCCATGCCTGTTTTGCATTTTTGGTTAAAAATTTAATGGACCGTATTTCAGTAATAGCTCAAAAGCAAATTTATTTACAATGAGAATCAAGTTGGGCTTATTCATGATATTCAGTGTAGGCCCAGTTGTATTGATCAATGGTTTCAACTAGAAGGCCCATGACATTGGGAAATAGATAAATAAGAATAACCATATATGTTTTGCAAGTTAATTAATTATCACAAAATTCCTCTAAAAAAAAAAAAATTAATTATCACAAAACAGGTTAATTAATTAATGATATATATAGTTTGATTATATTAAGTCTTAAATACGAAGATATTATTTTAATTTATTTTTTTAGTGGAGAAACTATTTTAATTATTACTGCTACTACTCAAAGAATTTATGGAATAAAACAAAATTGATGGAAAAAAAATATATATATATAGGACAAAAGAGCACAAAAAGAGTGAAAAATGTCAGTAACAAACTAAATGACGTCACGTAAAACATGTAACAAAAAAATAGATAGAAACCACGACCAACCATCAGAATTTATAATTAAAGGTAAGGTTCAGATTCATTGTAATTTGAGACTAATAATATATATGAATTACGACACTTAAAGAGTTTTGCACATTAAAATATAGCAGCCCCCTTTACCAGTAACATTCTTAAATTATTTATTTTTATTGAAAAATAATTCAGATTTTTGGGTATTTTTTTTTCAATTTTAATTATTATGCTATATACATATACATTGCGAGAAATACCTGACTTAATGCTGACCAAAATAGAGTATTTGGAAAAGAAGTAGAATTCACTTTATCCTTAATTACTTCCTCCACTAGGTCTTGGGTAAACTTGAGTTCACGTGATTTTTTTTTTCTTTTATGCATATTCATTATTACTGTGATGTTTATAAAGTATAATTATTTAAAAAATACTTAATTTTTAAAATAATTTTATTTTTTTATGTATGATAACACATAAACTCAAATTTACAAAAGTTTTTTGTTTTCCCTCTCGAAGTCTTGGTCATCCATTTGTTAAGTAGGTCAATTGATGAATTAACGTAACGACTTTACGGAAGCAAAATGTCAATATAAAAAAAGGTAAACAATAATTCCTTTGTTAGAAAATGTGAGTTTTAAGCGACAACATGAAATACTGGTTTTTTTCAATTTGTCACTACCATGTGGGAGTTGCATCTTTTCATTAAGGACAAGATTTTTTTATTCATGCACTTCATCCGTTTACACTCATTTCGTATTTTTTTTTAAGACAAAGTCTAGTATGAAAATTTGCATACATGAAAAAACTTTTATTTACCAACAAATTTTGTATATGGTAAAGGTCAAAGTCGAGTGGTTCATGATTCACCAGGCCCGAACAGATCATGATTTAGGGTTCATTATTTAGTGTTTAGGGTGTAGATGGTTCACCCGCCTGAATAGGTCATTATTTAGGGCGATTTTATAATTTTTTATACATGAAAATTTTCACACTAAACCTACTCTTTTTTTAATTAGATTAGATAAGCTGTCAAAAGCTATAAGTTAAAGATAATGAACAAGTTTTACAAAAAAATTATAAAATTGATTAAGGGGTGTGACTTATATAATTATTAAAAAATATTAGTTGTGATAATTGAAGTGTATTCCTTTTTACTACATAAGAAATAGGAGTTTTATCAATTCAGGGCCTGAAAGATAGTAAAACTATCAATTTAAGGCCTGAAAGATTTTTCCTATCGATTCAAGACCTGAAAGATGGAAAACTATCAATTCAGGGCCTGAAAGATAAAAACTATCAATTCGAGGTTTATAAATTTTAAGATCATGTTTGACACTAAAACCCTAAACCCTAAACGATGAACCCTAAATCTTTAACCATGAACCCTAAACCCCCTGAAACGTAAATCTTGAACCGTAAACCCTAAAAATTAAAAAAATAAGAACATGAAATAAGGATATGAAATATAAGTGTCAAACATGGCCTTAAAATGTGTGAGCCTCAAATTGATAGTTTTTATCTTTCGGGCCCTGGATCGATAGTTTTCTATCTTCCAGGCCTTGAATCGATAGAAAAAATCTTTAAGGCTTTAATTTGATAATTTTATTATCTTTCAGGCCCTGAATTGACATTTTTCCTAAAAAATATTACTCATATCACTAAAGGGTGTTATTTATCAATAATGATAACCGAAAAATATGACTTATATTGCAAAATGGTTAGTTGTGATAGGTGAATGATCATGTCTGTAAATATGAAATCAATTTCACTTTGAACAAGTTTTACATGAGACTTAGGTAGTGTTTTGAAGTTCTATTGGAATTGTAGAAGCTTTTTTTTTAAGTTGGGTCTTTATCAACTTTAAAAAAATGTGTTTTTCATTATTTCAATTTAGTTTGAAAACAAGCCCTTACTCTAAGTTAAAAGTTGTAAATGAGATGTTTTTTTATAGCTTTTGAGCTTTTTTTAAATATTACTGTATTTTTTTTTTTAAACACTATCCACTGTTTTTTAAATTGTTTTACGTACCAGTACTATCAACTTCTATGGTTAATTAATTTCCCACTATCACTAATTCTAATCAATCTTTCAAAAGTACAAATTTTTGTAAACACCATCACAATTACTTTTCAAACATGATTGTTATTTTTAAACAAAACCTGTTATGGAAATAAGATTTTACTTGTTTAATCGTTTTCCTTTATCCAAACTGACGCTCAAGACAAAGAGAATATATACCACACAAGAAAATGGACAAAGTCAAACAGTAGTAGCTGAGAAAAACTGGAAATTTTCATTATAATTAATTAAGCTAGTTAGATCAACAAAACTAGCAAGATCCCTCCAACCGATTTCTAATCCCGTGTTACATTTCATCAGTACACATTATACACACAACACACATGATCAACTGATGAAACAAAATACGAAACTAAATCGAATCGGGAAAATTACTAATAAGTACAAAATTTAAAATCAACTTAGTAATAGGTACAAAATAGATTGCATATACAGTCAGAGTTGCACACAAAAGTGCAAATGTACATACGTATGTGCAACTATTTTGTACTTATTAGTAAGTTACAATCTTAAAATATACCTATCAGTAAATCTCCCAAATTCAAATCGAGCACCAAAATTACCACCATGCCCTAATAAGCTAATTAACTAGCTAGCTCCATAATTAGAAAGTTTCTAAGTCCAAAGGGACTCTCTCTTTAGAGGATCTTGCATTACATTATTAGTAGAAGTGGAGGCAAAGGTGATATATTGGTGAAGGTTATTGAAGTTGTTAGTAGTGGGCAAAAGAAGGGTAGATTTGTCATTATCTAATTGACTACAAACTGGCTGCATCAATGGCTGCTGCTCTTGCTGCATCTGTATGCATAGTATCTCTGCTTGAGCCACTGCTAGCTGCATCTGCAGCTGAGACACTTGGTTCTGCAAGTACGATATTGCCCCTACGCACCCGTATACCGGGTCCCTCATCCTTGCGTTTGCCTCGTATACTAAGCTGCCCACTGCATCGCCTCGTTGATGCACCGGCAGCTCCTAAAAAATAAAAAAAGGAGCTTAGTATATGCTTAATTGGGATAAATTGAACTTTTAGGTACATAATAGTTGCAATTTTTGTATCATAATTATGAAGTGGTCTTGAACAATGCAAAAATGAACTCTGTTAAAAAAAATGGATGGAGACAACAAAAAAAAAATTCTCATAAAGGTGCAGGTCATATGGGAACTTTTGTTTGTATTTGACGAAAAATTGGGTAACAAATCATACTAGAGTATTTTAGGACCACTTTTTAAAAAAAAAATTATTTTATAGGATCAAAATTGCAATTTACTTTATATACGGTGGGTGAAAAGTAAGTAGGGTTTGTGGGACTCCATGTCTGATTTCTTATGGAATCACGTTTAGGCCGTGTTTTCAAATTCTAGTAAACAGCTTTTGAGATTCAGACAGTTTTGAAAATAAAAAATGATTTTGAAAGTTGTTTTCAGAGTTTGAAAACACAGTGGACCAATACTAAGATATTAAAATCTGTCAAGATCTTTTGATTTATGTTAATGTAGAGATTTGTATGATGAGAAATAAAAAAAGATGTGTGTATATACCTGCAGCATCTTGCTGACATTGCTAGCACCGAAAACCTTATGAACGATAGCGAACTTGTGCGGATCGTCGGGAGGGAAGTAAGGGGCAAAGACGCAGTCTTTTGCGCAACGGCGTCTCAGCAGTTTGCACGAAGCGCAGGGTGAACTCCCACCTCCCATTTTTTTCACTTTTAAGCCAAATAAATGATTATATATATATATATATATAGTAGTATAGAAAATGAGATATTCTTGTTTTTTGTTAGCTGTGTTTTGGTAACAGACAGAGAGAATGGTGTAGCAATAGCATGGAAGATTACAAGATGGGGAAACGTATTTATAATGGACGACGTCTTTTATTCTACCGTATATATGCTTGTGTTTTCAAATCTACATAAATTTTAATTAATTTAATTAACAGTATTTGGGATCAGGTGTGACTTCATTATCCATTTATCCCTCACCCCCATCAAAAAGTCTTAATGCCCTATAGTCATTATATTTATTTTACCACATAAATATTGTTTTTTTATTGATTTCACTCCAAAATTAAGAAGCCCCTCAAATTGAATTGTCTAGCTTTAAGACTGTTAATTTGGCATATGTTAGGGAAAATGAATGTCAAAGCTCTTTTGGCATGCACCCTATATATTATTAACATATAAAATCAAGAAGATTAGCGCATGATTTAATTACAATTAGTCACATACATGAGATCGTAAGTATGTATACAGTACAAAATCATTTACATTGTAAAACTGAAACACTATAGAAAATAGAGAAAAGTGAGTCGGGTGTGCATCCAGGTGCAATGTGCATTCATAGTGTATTTTAGAATCATGCAACTTGTTATACTGAAAGATGGAACTTGTTTATATTGAATCGTGTAACTATTTTTCCATATTAATAGTTGCACGATTCAGTGTAAATAAGTTGCATCTTTCAATATAATAAGTTGTATGGTTTTAAAATGCATTACGAGGTGCACCTAGATGTATATATAAAAAACTTAGTCAATAGAGATTTGGTGTAAACAAGTTGCATATTTCAGTATAACAAGTTGTATGGTTCTTAAATGCATTACGAGTGCACGGTGCACTGGATACATAAAAAAATTAGTCAATAGAGAATAGTGTTGGGTTATGGAGCCTGAGTGAAACGGGGATGCAGGGAGCGGGAGGCACTCGACCAGTGCTCGAGGTCGAGCAGGTGTACTCGGTCGAGCACCCCCCTTTGCAGCGGTGACCAGGCGCTCGACCAGATGGGAGCTCGAGCAGAACCGCTCGACCAAGGCTCGAGGTCGAGCGGTTCCGAGGCCTGTTTTTGGCCCAGTTTCATCTTCTAGGGTTTCGGCCAGGATGAGCCAAATCTAGGTTTTTGTATAAATAACCCTCTAACTCCCCCATTGTATCTTGCACTATTTTGTATGGTCATACAAGAAAACTAATAGATCTCTCCTGGCTTGGTAGTGCCCCCAGATGTAGTCAGTTTGACGAACTGGGTAACCAAATTGTTTGTTCCTTAATTCGTGTTTCCATCATCTTCTCCATAATTGCTGCTTAATTCCTAACAACTGGTATCAGAGCATCTGGTTAAAGGGATCTGGTGGGAGCAATTATGATGGCTGAAGGGAAATCGTCTGTTGAGAAGTTTGATGGAACGGATTTCGGATTCTGGTTCTTGCAAGATCAAGAAGGTCGTTGACACGTGCCTGAGATCGTGCGGGAATTGGTGGACGAAGAGCATTGAATCTGGGTGCGGTATGGGACGTGCTTGGATTATGCTTTAGTCGGATCGATCTTGATCTGGAAGGACATTGCGGAATGGTGCTTGATTCTTGTGTGAATCCGAGAGGATCATTGAGGGTTGTATCCAGGATCGTGGTCGGAAATCAATGAGGATCTAAGATCGGTTGTGGAACGTTGCTCGATCATGTGGGATCGGAGATGGACGTTGAGGAGCGTTGCTTGGATCAAATTGATATGTGTGGACGAGAGCAGTCCAGATTCGGTTTGAGTGGCCGAATGATTCAAGGGAATGTTGTGGGACGTTGTTTGGCTCTGGTGCGAATCAAAGATGAACGTTGAGGGGCATTGCTTGGATCAAATTTTGTAATGGACGTGAGGGTCCAGGTTGTGGTCTTGTGGGCCAAAGTGATGCAGGTTCGAGAAGGATGTTGTGGGACGTTGCTTGGATCAAGTGTGGTTCGAAGTCGAACGTTGAGGGACATTGCTCGGATTGGGAGCAGTTTTTTGGGCGAAAAAGGTCCAAAGTGCATGGCTAACTGCCGATGAGAGATGGGGAAGACGAGTTACGTTTTGGAGTCAGTCTCCAGGTGGGAGATTGTTGGGTTATGAAGTCTGAGTTGCGGAATGAGTCCAGGGAGGACAAGACGCTCGACCAAGTTGAGGTCGTGCACTTCCGCTCCAGTGTCAGTCTTCAGGTTCAGTCTCCAGGTGGGAGATTGTTGGGTTATGGAGCCTGAGTGAAGCGGGGATGCAGGGAGCGGGAGGCGCTCGACCAGTGCTCGAGGTTGAGCAGGTGTGCTCGGTCGAGCACCCCCCTTTGCAACGGTGACCAGGCGCTCGACCAGATGGGAGCTCGAGCAGAACCGCTCGACCAAGGCCCGAGGTCGAGCGGCTCCGAGGCCTATTTTTGGCTCCGTTTTCTAGGGTTTCGGCCAGAATGGGTTAAATCTAGGTTTTTGTATAAATAACCCCCTAACTCCCCATTGTATCTTGCACTGTCTTGTATGGTCATACAAGAAAACTAATAGATCTCTCCTGGCTTGGTAGTGCCCCCAGATGTAGTCAGTTTGACGAACTGGGTAATCAAATTGTTTGTTCCTTAATTCGTGTTTCCATCATTTTCTCCATAATTGCTGCTTAATTCCTAACAAATAGTACCCATTATGCAATTAATCGTGGTTTTGAGTTATTTACAGGAGTCATTAAAAGGGAAAAAAAAAGGTAGTTTAGTATATTTATTTGTGTATAGTATGTCGTCTTGGTCATGTGAGATATGTTGACCACCGCCACGGTACACGAGAAAACTTAGCCATCCATGCAGAATCAATTTGCTCGTTTTTTCTACATTGTTCTAATTTGACTTTTTTCCTTTCTGGCATTGCTATAGTAAGTATATATGATATGGTATGAAGTTGCCAATAGCTTGAGGAGAAGAAGAAAGAAAAACAAAATGAATTGGGAGTGGAAATAATAGATGTTTAAATATTAAGGCAAGACAAAATCAATAAATTGGTGAGGACAACTAGGGTTAGGGTTGGGGGTGGGGTGACTCTAAAGTACAAAGTCACTCTCAAAGTGACTCTAAGGTACAAAGTAACTTTATTTTTACTCTAAGATACAAAAATATGGTTAAAAAGTCTAAGTTGTCCTTCTGTCAATTTTGCACTTCTGACACGTTTTCTGCACTTCTGATGCATTTTAAAGTGCAGTTTTTTTAATTTTTTGCACTTCTAGGCTAATTTTGGAGTGCATTTTTTTAATTTTTTGCACTTCTAGGCCAATTTTGGAGTGCAGTTTTTTTAATTTTCTGCACTTTCGTCTTTTTTATTCCACTTTTTATTAGTTGCAATTTTTTATATAATTTAATTTAAATTTCAAATTTTATAAAATTTGTATTTCGAATCTGCACTTTCTTTAAATAATATGTACTTTTCCAAAATGTGTACTTAGTCAAAACAAACAAATAAAATTATGAATACATACAAAAATGAGATAAGGGGTATTTTTTGTATAAATTGTATCTTAGAGTCATTTTAAGGAAACTTTGTACCTTAAAGTCTTTTTGTTAAAAACTTTGTAGTGGAGAGTCATTAATTCCAATCTTTTTTCACCTTAATAATCCTACATTATCGAAATGATTGGGGAAAAATGTGTGTTCCCTAATCAACTCAAGGCAAGAAAAAGTTAAAGATATATAATACGTTAAATAAACAAGCTGCTCGAGAGCTTGGCTCGACTCGATTTCGGCTTGTTTGTAATATTGATACACGACTCGAGCTCGAGCTAGTGAAATTCTTGTTTTACTAGTGACCCTACTTAAGCTCGATTCATTGGGCTCGATAATTAAGAATTTTCTTGTAATTACATCAGGTTTTGGCTCGACTTGCTAGACTCATTTTTTAGTCGAATCGAACTCTATTTCCAACTTGTTATTGTAATCACGAGTCAGCTCGAGTGGAGTTCGAACTTCAAGTACTCGACTAGGTTTGGCTCGAATAATAACTCTATACACGTACTGTCTCTTGTTGGTACATTAAATTAGTAGTTAATAATTGGCCATCATTAATTGAAATTGTCATCATCTTGTGGTAGTGTATGATCACGAGGGGTTTCTGAAAACTCTACTTCTAAATTACAACACTAAGATGGATTCCCTCGACCTCGCATTTAATGCTCACACGTGATTCCAAGCTTCTAATCTACTATTCCCTGGAAAAACACCTCTACTTCCCAACCACTCTTAACAATTTTATATTCTCTACATTTTCAATATATTACTAGTACTGTACTACATTAATTTGACTGGCAATTTTGATTAAAAGTTAAGAAAAAAATTAAGAGGGCTGAACTCGTAAATTAATCTTACTATAGAGTTGGGATATTTAGGTCGATCAAATCAGATTACTAGACATTTTAAGTATAATTACAATAGTAAAATAATTGATTTTTTTTTTTGGAGTAAAATGAGGAATTCAATGGGAAAAGGGTGTTTTTGAAAAAGTATTCGGGGGAATGGGACCCAATTAATGAATTATATATGGGGGGTGGGTTTGAAGAGTAGACAGGATGAGAACCTTGTAAACTTGGTTTAATGTGTGTGTGTGGGAACTGTGTTTTCTTGTTTGTTTTTTATTAAGTTAATGAATAAAATATGGGGAAAAACAGACATCTTCCACCGTCTTAGAGAAGATAAAAACGTGCAACATCCAATGCAAACATTAAACGCGCTTAGTGATATGGAAGATTCCATTTTTGGGATATGGATGTTTTTCAACACACATTAGAACCAACGGTGGGGTTATCACAAATTTTGAGGGTTATTTTGGAATTATCAGCTTTTGTATGTTTTGTATACATATGCCAAAGACCATCTACCGTACGATCTATTTTGTACTAATCCGATCTAACGGCTCATACTCTATAGACCACTCTATACTCTATCATGCTAGAAAGACACCAACGTAAATTATTGCCATACTCCATCACATATTTTAGGGATAATTGTACTTTTCTTACCTTTTTTGTTGTTTTGTTTTTTGGGCATCTTATTATTATGAGCTATATTTACATTTTACACATAATCATGTTCCAAATACAAACATGGGGCAGCCTCTAAACAACAAAGTAAATTAAGGTTATGGAAAAACTTTTGTGAACTAACATGATAGTACCTTTAACCCTACATGATAACCTTTTACTAAATTTTGTCCCCGGATTAGTCGGTCTTTCGCCGGATACCGAATCATCAAAAACCTTTTAGTAAATTTTGAAAATAATAATCCATAAAATTAAACATTTAAAAAAAAAACACGTGATACTTTATATGTTCAACTGTATTACTTTATATGCTTAAAAATATTACTTTTAAAAAGAGAGTTTACATAAGCTCAGTTTTCCGAAATTTAGATCTTATATCTAAACCTATTTTTTTCATCAATCATCAGACAAATAAGAATTTGTTGTTTGGTTAGGAAGCCCAAGGTCTCTCATTGTGTGCCTAATGGGTTTAAGCCAGGAATTTTGGACAGCTTTATTAAGTCATTCTTAATTCCATGCTGCAGAATGCTACATTAGAGAATTACCTAAAATTTCAAGTTGAAGGCATATTGCATAGGCACGTGACTGAGTGGACTTGATCACAAGCCAGCACCTAGCTAGCTGCATTGCTGAAAATATTACAAGCTCGAAATTAATTACAGATTCCCTCATGTGAATGTGACAATTTTGAAACAGAAAATATATTAAAAGTTGGTGTTTATTAATCTGCTAGGGTCTTATTGTAGGATAATATATACACTTCTAATTTTCTATGCCTGCTTATTATGCAAAGTAAGTTGCTACCAATATGAATGGGAAGTGCAAAGTGCAAATTGCCAGTTTCTAAACTACCAACTGGCAACTGCTAATCTGCAACACCACCCTTAATTATGAGCCAAAATAAATTGGTTCAATATATTCATAATCAAAATATATGAATAGTGATCTTATTGAGCCGGAATTACTTATTAGATTAAATTGGACTTCTTTTATTTTTTGAATAGAGGAAATTTCATTTAGTGGTGGAATGAATGTGCAGCTTGCTTACACACACACCAGAGTAATCAGACACTGAAAAAAATCAACATATTTAGGGAGGCCTTTTAGTGTTAAACTAGAATCACTATGACATAAATAAAGCATGACATTCACCATGATAGAACTAAAGCATTGGGTCGAGCTCGTCTTTTGTGTCAAGTAACTTCCAGAAAGGGTAGAAGAAGGGGGGACTTAAGCATTCTCTTGTGACTGGTTGCCTAGTGGCAGCTTGAATGACAATTACAGTGGCGCTATAGACCATACATAGGGCACATAATTTTGTCCTGGCCCTTTGTTCACTCAAACTAAAGGGTAGATATTCATTTCGTTGCATTCACTTAATTAGCCTAAGATTTAAAAAAAAAAGATGATGAACTTATCTAAAGGAAATGGTGTATTCTGTACTTGGTCCGACAAGGAGGATTTCCATGTTTGTTAAAAGAGTAACATGGTAATATTAAGAGCCTGTTTGGCTGAGATTATAGTCTCTTTAAAACAGTTTATACGTTGTTTAGGAGCTTATAAGCTCTGTAAAAGTGTTTGGTAAAAATAGATGTTTAACAGCTTATAAGATCTTAAAATAAACTCTTCACAACTTATAAGCTCCAAAAAAATAAGTTGGGATAACCCAACTTATTTTTCCAACCCCACTCTAATTGGCGTCTAGTGACACATAGTTGGTCTGACTATTATCATGTATCTATGTCTCATTGTAAACTGATGAGCAGTTGATCAATTAAAGGTCATTAATGCATATCAGTAGATTCAGTACTCAAAATAAATTCTATGTACACATGATCCAAACCACAAAAACAGAATGAAGAAATAAATGGGGACCTGAATTAAATCTTGCTTTCATCAGGTAACTTTGTGAGGCGTTGATACTCGTGCAGTTTCCGCAAATTATGCTTTATGATCCAACTTCTGAAGCGAGTGCATCCTTTTTGTGCTTCGAAAGATGGAGTTAAGTATTGTGTGCTCTGCTCAACTCTTTTTTGCTTCAGGTGTGATTCAGCCTGTGCCTGGACTACTCATCAACATGCAGAAAGGTTGAACAACGTATCACACAAATCCCCGGTTAAATACTGTTCAAATCTTAGTATAATTGTATTCGTAGAAAAATGCCAATACTATAACTCTATGTAAACTAATCAAATTGAGGTAGAGTAACGTATAACTGCCAAAATCTATATATGCAACACTGCTGTTCTTGTAACTAATGCCCAAAAGATGCAGCGTCACAGAGCTAACTCCGCCTCATAACCATGGTCGAAGAGAGGGGGTTTTCTCTTTCCCCTTTATCCATGAGCAACCTTGCATCATAACTCAATGTGGGATGCCTTCTTAGGTTTACCAACCTTCAGAGAGGCCTCCTTTGTGGCTTCCAACGGACTAGATTGATGCCTTGCATCACAAAATTTCACCACGATTTCATGTGCATTCTGATCCAGTTTCGCCTCATCCAATGAAATAATATGTTACTAATATTTTTGGATTAGCTCACTGAGTGTTGTGTACTAATGAGAATGTTTTCTGAGAAACTAGACCTTTCTAAAATTAAAATTCTAATATACTCAATGTTTACGCTTCCAAACTTTCACTTTTGATATATTCTGATCAAGGAATTACTAAGGGCGCAGCGACTTGTTTAAATTTCTGTCAACTCCAAGAGACTTCAAGAAATATGTACATGATGACATGATCATCATCTTCCTCTTTCTATTCTAGCATTGATACTCTCTGCACCAGGATGAAGTTGCATGATGCTACAATGCCATTATGCAAATTGCAATACTATCAAATGGCTCTAAACATATATAGTTATAAACTTATATGAAGACCAAGATCAAATCTTATGATTGACATGCACAAATTGCACTGCGCCAGTTGACCATGTTATTCATTGACATTTTACCAAAGTTGCGCATCACAAGCTAATGAACCTAAAATAACTATGAAATGAGATTTACGAACCAGGATTTAAAGAAATATACCAGAGTGTGAAGAAATTTTGAGCAATGCGATATCCTTCAGTCTCTTGATTTTCTTGATAATATGCACATCATTGAAGACGCCATCCATCTCAGAGTGAGCAACACGGTTTACTCTATTGCTCATAAGTGCTTTTTCACATGCCTTCAGTGAAAAAGAAATGGAAAAACCTAAACTCCCACTCCAGGCCATATCAACGTTTAGCGAAATAATCAAATGACATATTATAGGGGAGAAATGATGTATGATCCATTGATAGTTAAGTAACAGATAAAAAAATTCCCTCCTCAAAACTGAAAATTTTATTTTCAACATCTGAGTGAATGTGAAGATCGGAAATCGGACATATTACAATCTTGACTTTTTTCCATAAAAGATATGCAAAAATACAAATTCTTGGAAGAAGAACAAAAACTTAAATTGATGTCACGAACTTAATTTTTTTAATCAAAGCAACATTAGCACTAAAACATAATCCGTATGCTAGATTATAACTAATATATGTTGTTAACAGTGACTAGGCTGTCTAAGCATCTATTCAGAACTCAGAAGATGATCTAACAGAAAACTCCACCTGTATAAGGTAATAGCTATTATTACCCAACTCTTAGATGAATTCTCACAAGTGTGTTACTAGTTTCAGACTGGTATTTGTTATAATATGTGATTACCAATATATTGCAGAAAAGAGGCACGTCCATATATTAAAAAGTTAGATCAGCTCCAAAGTTAGTCTTAAACATATCTGAGGTTGACTAGATGTTCACTTTTTATCAGCATTACCGGCTACCAATGTCTGATATGAAATCAAATATTCAAATCAATCATCACGGAAAGTTCACAATTTACCTGGTTTGCGATGGAATGGTATCCATTTTCAAGTGAATGCTCAGCGAAGGTGAGCCATCCTTTACTACTAACTTGGAGCCAAGTCTGAGCAGTAGCCCTTTCATCTCTCAAAACCAGTGCCTCGTATCTCAAGGCCAGGCAACTCTGTCAAAAATCAGTTGCAGTACTAAGAAACTGATCCAAATTAATATCCATATAACGATATCTTTATCAGTACTATTAATTATGAAACAAATTTTTGAACCAGAAACTCGATGAGGACGCATTTAAGCATGATTCTCTATTTGGAGAAAATGGAGCATAAGATTCGAATGCAGATGAAGATTGAAAGAAACTATTTACAAAATCATAGATTGAGAATTAGAAAAGCAAAGAGTAAATATCACAACTCCTCAAAAAAGTGTTTGATAAAGGCCTTCACGACTGTATATATCCACAATTTTAGTGATATCCGGTTTCAATAAAAAAACTCAGATCGGAATATACTCTCAGTGAAATAGATCTTTTGATGATAACAAGATGCATATATGAAATTCTATCAAACAAGAGGAAACCGTATAACAATAATGCAGCTAGGACCTCGACATCACAAATTACAGCAAACACACGAATCAGAAATTCAGTACAAAGCAGCTTAACCTCCACAGATTCTTCAGCAATTTCACAAAATATAACAAAAGTTTCATCTCTCATGAACTCTTTCAGAACCGATCTAACTCCGATCGACGCCTGCGCATCTTTAGAAACCAAAATCGGTTCGAGAACTCGAAAAGTTACATCGTCAAACCTGAGAAATTCAAATTTTCAAGCGCGTTTCTGAATTAGATAAACGATAATTGGATAAAAGCTGCATCTGTATAATAAAAATGCACAAGATCCTAACCATCGGTTTTGAATTCGGGAGCGAAAGAGGGAAATTTCCTGCGGGACAGAAGTTGGGTAGGGCATTTTTATGGCGTTGGCGGTTGAAGATTTGAAGCGCGCGCCTACTTATGTAGCTTGCGGACCGGGTATTTTGAAAATATCGGCACTTGAACCTTATCGGTTGATGCTTGTAGAAATAAATAAACTAAAAATTTTGTAAAATATATATATATATATATATATATATATATATATATATATATATATATTTTAATGTGAGCTCTCTCATCATAAAATAATACTTGCATATAAAATATCACATTTTAATATTTTTGAAGTATTTCTATTTAAAATATTAATTTTACATGGCATTTTTCTTAAAATAACTAAATAATAATGGGTGTAAAATAATATTATTTCATATGCTAAACCAATGATTTTATAACCGGACCGGACCGGCCGGTTCAACCGGTTTAACCGGGAACCGGTCCGGAGACCCCCTGAAAACCGCTTTTGCGGTTGAACCGGTCAAAACCGGACCAAAACCGGTCAACCCGGTTTAACCGGTTCTAATTAAAAAAAAAACTTTTAACTATATGTATCAAGGTCCATCTTCATCCCTTTTATAATACTTCCTCTCACATTTTTCCCCAACACTTTTCAATGTGGGATAAATGTATGAGGTGAGACAAATTTAATAATACTTCCTCTCACATTTTTCTCCAACATTTTCGATGTGGGATAAATATGTGAGGTGGGAAAATTTTTATAATACTTCCTCTAACATTTTTTTTCCAACACTTTCGATATGGAATAAATGTATGAGGTGAGACAAATTTTATAATACTTCCTCTCACATTTTTCTCCAACACTGCCGATGTGGGATAAATGTATGAGGTGGAAATTTTTTTATAATACTTCCTTTATAATACTTCCTCTCACATTTTTCTCCAACACTTTCGATGTGGGATAAATGTATGAGGTGGGAATTTTTTTATAATACTTCCTCTCACATTTTTCTCCAACACTTTCGATGTGGGATAAATGTATGAGGTGTGAAATTTTTTATAATACTCCCTCTCACATTTTTCTCCAACACTTTCGATGTGGGATAAATGTATGAGATGAAACAAACTTTATAATACTTCCTCCAACATTTTTCTCCAACACTTTCAATGTGGGATCAATGTATGAGGGGGGCAAAAATTTATAGTACTTTCTCTCACATTTTTCTCCAACACTTTCAATGTGGGATAAATGTATGAGAGATGAGACAAATATATGAATCAAGGTCCATCCTTTTATATTATTTCCTCTCACATTTTTCTCTAATACTTTCGATGTGGGACAAAAATAAAAGGTCCACCTTCCCCCTTTTATATTACTTTCTCTTATATTATTGTGTTATTTTTTTATTATGACTATGACTTTTATTGTGTTTTCTTAAATATGAAAATTTATAATATATATATGTTTAATTTTTTGTAGGTGTATACTTATTTTATTTTTTTAACTAAACATAAGAAATATTGACAAAAATTAGAAAGAAATCATTTTAACGGTTGAACCTCCGGTTGAACCGGTTCGACCGGTTGAACCGCTGGCCGGTGGTCTGTCAGGTTCGATCACCGGTTCGGTTATGAAAACATTGTGCTAAACAATACTCCCTTCGTCCCAAACTTAATGGTAAAGTACCCATTATTTTTGTCTCAAACTTAATGGTAAAGTTATTTTATTACTTTATCACTTTATCACATAAAATATAAATAAACAACGCTTTCTACTCTCAATTATCCATCACTTTATCATATAAAATACTATTCCCTCTGTCCTATTTTTGATTATCCATTTACTGTAGACACGGAAATTAAGAAAAAATAGGAGATAATAATATTAAATGGTGTAAAGTGGGTAAAGTGGATTTGGTGGAGGAAAATAATAGTATTAAATGGTATAAAGTGAGTTTGGTGGAGATAAATAATAGTATTAAATAGTATTGAATGTTACTCCCTCCGTCCCAGACTTATTTTCATGTTTACTGTGTACTCGATTTTTAAGAAAAAGTGATAAAGTGTTAAAGTGTAAGGGGTAAGATGGAGAAATCAACTTTATTGTAAAGTAAAACCAACTTTATTAAGGTGCTAATTAAAGCACTAATAAACTGCTAATAAAATCCTGCAGAAGTACAATAAACTACATGCAACAGTAATTTACAGAGATTCATGTTTAAAATTAGATTTTACTGTTCAATAAACAGTAAAATCTCTAAAAAATAGTCCTAAAATTCGGTTCCCTCCAAGATTTCCCTCCTATTACAGATTTCCCACCTAATTACTGCAAAATATCTCTCCTATTACACATTTCAAATCCTATTACAGCCTTAAAATCCAACAAACCCTTCATAAATTTTGCAACACCATTACAGCCCATCAACACCATAAATACAACTTCATAAATTCTGCAACAAGAAATAAATTCAGTGTTAGTTAAAGATGGTTCTACATTTAACATGGGAGCAAAAAAACAAAATTGTGCAACATTTATTAACTGAGTCAGTTAATGGTGTACCCATGCATGGCAAGTTCAGAGAAATAAGTTTGTTATTTGGGGTTTGTGATAGAACTGTCAGGAACATCTGGAAAGCTGCAAAGAAGCAAAGGAATGAAGGTAAGTCAGGTTATTTGGTGTCAAGCAGAAAGGGAAAGCATATAAGCAAACAAGTGACTTTGGATGAAAAGAAGATACTAAGCATACATTGGACAGATAGGTCTACCATTAGAGAACTTGCAGAAGGACTGGATGTTAGTAAAAGTACAGTGGGAAGATGGATTAAAGAAGACTTGATCAAGGCACATACAAATGCCATTAAGCCACTTCTTACAAACATCAACAATCTTGCTAGGGTACAATTCAGTTTGAGTCACCTCTATGTTGACAGAGAACATAGCATCATCAAGTTTAACAACATGCACAATGTAATCCACATTGATGAAAAGTGGTTTTATATCCAAGGGTGCAGAAGTCGAAAATCTCTAGGCGGGCGGATTATGGTCGCCTAGCGCCTAGAACCGCCTAGGCGGTCCGATTTTTTTTTTTAAATTACAAAATAAATTGACATAAATCCGCCTAGGCGCCGCCTAGCAACGAAATCGATTTTTCTCGCCGATTTTGACAAAATCGGGGCGGCTGACGGCCGCCTAGGCCGATTTCTGCAACCATGTTTATATCACTAAAACATCTCACAAGTTCTACAAGCTGCCAACAGAAGAACATGCACATAGAGTTTGCAAAAGCAAGAGGTTTATCACAAAAGTAATGTTTATTTGTGCTGTGGGGAGACCTCTATATTCAAGTGATGGTACACTTATATTTGATGGAAAGATAGGGATGTTTCCCTTCACTGAAGAAGTTGAAGTAGTTAGAAGCAGCAAGAACAGACTAAAAGGCACTATGGAGACAAAAAATATTGAATCAATAACAAAGGAAATAATGAAGGGCTGCCTCATCAATCAGGTTCTTTGTTTTTACTTAAACACATCAGAAAATTCAACATTTTCATCATTTAGTGTCACATTGCAAGTATCCTAAATATATACTAGATGGTTACTTACATACATAGTGTGTATATATTCTTAAATACATCAGAAAATATTCATCATTTAGTGTCTAAGATGAGTATCCTCACAATAGTTGGTTACTTGCATTTAGGAGTTAGTCAATGGAGCAAGTATCCTAACCCTTGTTGGTTACGTACTCTTTCTATTTTACAGATAATACCAGCAATTAAAGAGAAATGACCAGCAAATGCAAGTAAAGAAATTTGAATCCAGCAAGACAATGCCAAACCACACCTTTCAAACAATGATCAAGATTTCAGAGTCATAGCTTTTGCTGATGGGTTCAACATTAAACTTTTCAGCCAACCACCCAACTCTCCTGACACAAATATTAATGATTTGGGTTACTTTGCATCAATTCAGGCATTACAACAGAAGAAGAAGGCCAAAACAGTTGTTGATCTAGTAAATAATGTGGTAAAGTCATTTGAAGAACTATCACCAATTACTCTTAATAAAGTTTTTCTTAGCTTGCAAGGTTGTTGCATAGAGATTTTGAAGGCTAAAGGAGATAACAATTTCCAGATACCACACATGGGCAAAGACTCACTGAGTTATCAAGGATTACTACTTGATTGTCTTGAAGTAGATGAGAGTTTAGCAAGGGAATGCATAGAACACCTAATGCAGCCTGGTAACGGAGTTGGAATCACCTATGAGTTGGGCAATTTTATTAGGGATTTAGGCTATAAGTAGTGTATTAATTGGGTATTAAGGTCACTTTTTGTATATTTTGATTCCCACTACTGTGTAGTTGGTGAAATGTTTACTGCATAAACTTATAGGGCAGGAATTGTTTAAGCAGTAAACATTGTTTTAACAATCGTTTATGATTTGTATTTTGACTCTGCTAATGAAATAGATGGAATTTGGATATGTGTAAGTAACTTAGGCAAAAAACCCTCAGATTATAACATCATCATTGGGTTATGTCACATGCATCATAATCTAGGACAATCATCCTAGAGGTGCAAGTTATTACCTAAATTTAATAATTAACCCAACCCAAATAAAATTAAACCCCCCCCATTTATCTGTCCCCATCACATTATATGCCAAAAAACAAACTTAGGTCACTGAAGATGCAAAGAACAACACAATTCAACTTGTGGTTTTCACAAAAAACAAACTTAGGACACTGAATATGCAAAGAACAAAACAATTCAACTTCTGGTTTTCACAAAAAACAAACTTAGGACACTGAATATGCAAAGAACAACACAATTCAACTTCTGGTTTCCACAAAAAACAAACTTACGGTTTCCATATGCAAAAAAACAAACTTCAACTTCTGGTTTTCACAAAAAAAAACAAACTTAGGACCTATGCAAAGAACAACACAATTTCAACTTCGGTTTTCACAAAAAAACAAACTTAGGACACTGGATATGCAAAGAACAACACAATTCAACTTCTGGTTTTCACAAAAAACAAACTTAGGACACTGAATATGCAAAGAACAACACAATTCAACTTCTGGTTTTCACAAAAAAAAACAAACTTAGGACACTTAATATGCAAAGAACAACACAATTCAACTTCTGGTTTTCACAAAAAACAAACTTAGGACACTGAATATGCAAAGAACAACACAATTTAACTTCGGTTTTCACAAAAAACAAACTTAGGACACTGAATATGCAAAGAACAACTCAATTCAACTTCTGGTTTTCACAAAAAACAAACTTAGGTCACTGAAGATGCAAAGAACAACACAATTCAACTTCTGTTTTTCACAAAAAACAAACTTACAGTTCAATTTTTGCAAATCTCAGTGGACCCTCAGATTATAACATCATCATAGGGTTTGATTAAGCATCTTAATCTAGGCTTGTGATCATAGAGGTTGCATCAACAAATACAAAACGAATTTGCACCTGTGTATCACAAATTTCCACCCAATTACAACCAACAATCATGCTTTGTAAACCCTCATAAATAATTTTATTCATAGGGCTTATGGTTATGCATCCTAATCTAGAAAATATATTACTTCTAGAGGTTGCATTAACACTTCACAAAACAAATTAGCACATGTGTATCCCATACTTCCATATCAACAAGACAGTAAATAAGGATCGGCATAACCTGTATATCACATGTTATATTTCAACAAGACAGTAAATAAGGATCGGCATAACTTGTATATCACATGCTATATTTCAACAAGACAGTAAATAAGGATCGGTATAACCTGTATATTAGGTCTCTAACCGAAGGGATTAGGATAATTAACATTTCAACAAACGACCTTCTGGACTCATGCAACCAATATTATTTGTCAGAGAACGGTGGTGAGCTCCCAGGCATCGGCTCTGTCAAGGATATTGCATCATCGGAAAGCACATCGGACTCAGGCAAAACATCAGGGGATAACGAATCCTGAACAACCATGCCGCTATAATCGGGAAAACCCCGATTTGAATCCACTTCCACCATGTTGCTCATATCTGCATCGATCTCCACTGCCGCCGCCTCCATCTTCACCTCTTCTTCCCATCTTTTGGACAAGGGGTTTTGAGAATCGAAAGCCCCAGATTCCTCCCACCACTAATCGCGAACTGGATCCACTTCAAACTCCTTAAAATCTTCGGTATTTGGCCAAGAAGATGAATCGGCGATCAGATAATTAGGGTTTTTAGGTTCCATGTATATAGAGATGAGGGAGAAGAGAGAGCAGGGAGCGGTTTAGGATCTAGAGGGTTACAGAGAGCAACAACGGCGAGATGAACAAAGAGAAATACAAAGAGCAACAATGGCGAGAGAACTTTCGATAAGGGAGAGAAGAGAGAAAATATAGCGGCTTAGGGTTTGGGATGGGATGTGTGCAGAGAAATGAGGGGGGGGGTTAATTTGATTTGGGTTGGGTTACTAATTAAATGGGCCGATTAGATTAGTTTGGGGATATAAAGTGGGATGTTTAGTTGGGTTAAGTGGGTGGAATTAGTGTAAATAAAGAGTAAAGTGAAGGGGGTAAATTAAGGAGAAATTTACATTTAAGGAAATAGGAAAACAAGTCTGGGACGCCCAAAACGGAATACAGGAAAACAAGATTGGGATGGAGGGAGTACTTTATTGCCTTATTTGGAAATGAATAAACAAAATTAGGACGATTATTTATGGAAAGCGGATAATCAAATTCAGGACGGATGGAGTAATAAACAATTTTTCTACCCCACCACTTTATCACTTTATCACTATTCCATTAAATGCTTATGAACAGTCAAAATACCATAGAATTTGGGACGGATGAAGTATATAATTGAGTGGAGTTGGCAATTTGGGCATCTCGACCCAATCCAACCTAGTCCATCGGGCAATTGATGTACTTGGCTTGGTCAAGACAACCATGCTCACATTGAGCTTGTATATATGTAGTACAACTTTACTTGGGCTACTGGCCCAACCAGTCAACCCAGCAAATGTTTAATTTTTTATTTTTTATTAAAATAATATATGTGATTTAAATTTTAATTTTTAGAGACAAAAATTAACATAAAAACATTAAATCGCCTAGTATCCAAACGGATAGCTAGGTCAATCAATATTAAACGCGTTTTAAAATATGCAACTTATTTTTTAAAACACTTAATTTGTTTACACTAAGCAAATTGAATGTTTCAGTCATTTGTGATTTGTTGGCTCCTGTTCGTTGGGGGTGGAATCTCGGGATGTTGGATATTACGTTTAATATGGAGGATGTGAACAGGATCCAAATTGTTCCACTAAGTCGTTCCTATAAGCGTGATGCTCTGTCCTAGAGATTCACCAATAATGGGATCTATTCTACGAGATATGGTTATTTTGATGCTTCTAAGCGTGTGGGCTCCACTGTTCTCGAAGATTAAGTCTTTTAATGGAAGACTATACATTCTATCATTCATACTGGGATTAATCTTATTGGTAGGTTTGTGGATATGGACCCTTTTTCGCATAAGGTGTGGTGTGGAGGTTGAGATAGCGGAGCATGTTTTTAGGGATTGTGTGTGGACTCGTGGGGTATGAGATTTATGTCCTATATATGTCCCTTTTGACGATAGTTCGTTGGAGAGTTTGGTTTGGGAGATGGTTGACAAGTTGGATGATGAGACTTTCTGTCTGTTTGTGATTATCTCGTGAACTATGTGGTTTGCTCGAAATGTGTTTGTGTTTCAAGGGATAAGATTAAAGGAGATGGAGGTGGTTGATAGTGCGACTGCGCATCGCCGGGATTACCTGGCTGCCCATGCGGTTGCAGCTGTGAATTCACGTGGGGCTAGTCGTGTGACAGTGTGGAGTCCTTCGAGTCAAGGACAGTTGAAGCTCTATACAGATGCTTCAGTTCGACCTGACACTGGTTCTGGGATAGTTGGAGTTCTATGGGATGAGGGAGGTTGAGGGAGATGGTGTTATGGAGAGTTATGTGATACGGTTGATGTGGATGTGACAGGGCATCAGCGGGTAGTGATGTGTTGGTTGAGTTTGATGCTCAAATTGTGATTTATGTGGGGACTATTGTTTGTGACATTTAGGCTTTGTTCACTGACTTCAATATAGTGACTTTTGTTTGAATTATGAGCATGGTTGCAAATATCGGTCTAGGCGGCCGCCAGCCGCCCCGACTAATGCAAAATTGGACCTCCTGGGCGTTTTTGAAGCTTGGCGCCGCCTAGGCGGCCTAGGCGCGCGGCTGAGCGACATACAGTTTTCATTCAATAAAAAAAAAAACTAAACCCAACCTAAATAAAATCGATTACAGTTTTCTCAGCGGCGGATTTCTGTAAAATAGGAATCAGGCGACTGGAGAGCACGGAATCGACGGCGGTTTCGATGAATTTGCG
The DNA here is from genome assembly GCA_037126765.1 of Stenogyne calaminthoides. Lineage (NCBI taxonomy): Eukaryota > Viridiplantae > Streptophyta > Magnoliopsida > Lamiales > Lamiaceae > Stenogyne > Stenogyne calaminthoides. The sequence continues at coordinate 33,832,998 of JBBCBC010000010.1, read as the reverse complement.
AAGCGATTTGGTGTTGAATTCGTGGCTGGAGACCTGTCGCTGAAATTTCCAATTCTCGCTGTCGGCGTTGAATATGCCGTCGCCAAGAATGTCTTTCAAGTTTCAAGTGGCTTTTGAAGAAATTCTTTTCGCGGATGAAGGAGTCATTCGCAGATGAAGAAATTCCCCTTTTCGTGGCTGGGGATTGAAGTAGATGTAGGTGTGAATTTGGGTTTTGATTTTGATAAGATGAAGATAAACAAGGGGATATTCACAGATGAAGGAGTCATTCAAAAAAAATTGGTTTCACATTTCTAGGGATTTAGTTGAAGAAATGGATATTTGGATTTGATTTCTGATTCCGTGGAGTGAAATTGGGAAACTGGTGTTTTGTAGCGTACTCAGTACGCTGATTAACATTATTTATTTATTTAAATTTATCAATCTATTTGAATTTCAGTATTAAAAAAAAACCTCTGGGCGCCTAGGCGTTAGGTGGTCATGATCCGTCCGTCTAACGTTTTTCGACTTCTGCACTCTTGATTATGAGAGCTTGAGAATTATGTGGCTCATTTGCTTGCTTTTATGCTTTTACTTCTATTACTGCTTTTCTCGATCCATGTTCCGTATTATATTGTTGCTACTGTGGATGCCGATTTTCCGGCTTATCAATACTATCTTTATTTCGTGTAAAAAAAATCATTAATAATTAGACAATCATTCAATTAGTTCTATACTACATTCTACAATATAATTCATTTTTTAAAGGTAATCAATTACAATAATTCCCTAAGATAATCAATTATAATAGTTTCTTCTATCACGGGCACATGACATATCTTTTCGTCTAGCTAGAGATGGGAACCACAACCACCACAAAAGAGGGATCATCCGAAATCGCAACCACCATAAAAGGTGAAGCACTACCCCACCACAAGAGATAATAAAATTTCCCTACCCGTGTATAAATTTTCACTAGTGCATAAAATGAATATCATTTTCTTAGTTTTTCTAATATCAAATCCCGCAAAATTTATATTTTTTTACCATATACAAAATTCAAACACATTTTATTATCCATGATAAAGTAAAAGAATTCTTAGGGCAATTCGTTTCTAATTGAATTCGAATAAACTAATTTAAATCGAAAGTCGATTGATGTTAAGATCCATACAAAAATAGATAAATTAAAAGAAAGATCCACACAAATTTACAGTAGAAGTGTTTTTGATAAATCTTGTTCAAATGACAGCCGACTTAGCCTGCACGCGACCACAGGCGAATACTCCCCAACACACATCCAACGAGTGAAAAATATCTACACCCCTTGGAAAGGAGTCATTTATAATAGTGTTATTCCCTTAACCCTAGTTCTCCTTCCTCGCCCTTATGCTCTCGTTCTCGCGAGGATTAAACCATTTTTGACTTTAGGGCAGATCTTTTTCTTTGATTTTCTTAGTTAACCTAGAGGATGTCGTACGGTCATGACGGATCTGGCGCGCCGCCCATGGGTGGAGGCGGAGGTTATGGCGGTGGTGGATACGGTGGCTCTGAAGGTGGAGGAGGATACGGAGGGTATGGTAATCGGTCAGGCGGTGGTGGTGGAAGAGGCGGCGGAGGCGGCGGTTATGGCGGTAATAGAGGTATATAGTTTGATATATGTTTCTTTAGTATTTCTTGTGCGAATTGTATTTGAAGATGTTTGTTGCTATCATTCCTAGGATCTGGCGGTGGTGGATATCAAGGAGATCGTGGCGGACGTGGTGGAGGTGGCGGCGGTGGCGGTAGAGGAGGTGGACCAGGTGGACGTGGTGGTGGAAGCGGTAGGGAAGGTGATTGGCGTTGCCCTAATGAAAGGTAACAGCGTTTTTTTCTCATCTCAAAGTTTTCGTTCCAATTTGTAGAAGTATTGTTTTGATGTATATGGATTAATTGGAAGCAATTAGCCTATTAGCAACAATCATTTAAAAAAATAAATCTGCAGTTGATTATGAATATCCCTTCTGTTAATGCATAAGCTTTATCTTCCATCTTTTGAATTTATGTTAAGTCGAATTTTGTATTTCTCATTACACTATATAGTAGCCTAGTAGGCCAGTTATTGTTTTAATTGAAACTGATAAGGGGACCTTAGACACGTGTAGTTTTATTATGGAATGATAAGCACCAGATCAATATTCTGGTGGTAACATATTGCCAATCATATTGTTATCTTTGAACTTTGTAGCATATTGTGACATATTGTTAATATATTGCACCAGATTCAGCATGTCAATTGTATTGTTATCTTTGAAATTTGTAACATTTTTGAAACCTTTGGTCTACCGCCTTTGAGTTCATATAGCAGTTTTATTTTGAACATAGAAACTAGTTGCCTGCCTTGCTTGTATCCGATTGTCCAATTTTTGTCATGTGACGACTATGTGGATGTTCAAAAGACGGTACTTCCAAAAAAATTTCCAAATGAACTGTAAATTATTTTATCTTACCTGCTTAAGATGCATTTGCGTGTATTTCCTAAAACCCTTGGATTCTTTCTATTGTTTTGTAATTCTGAATGTGTCCTAGATATCTGGATGTGATTAGATTTTTTACTTCTGAATTTCTTTATTTGTTGGTGTTAATTGATGATGGCATTCATGACTGTAGCTGTGGTAATTTGAACTTTGCTCGAAGAACTGAGTGTAACAAATGTGGGGCACCGTCTCCAGCTGGTAGTGATGATCGTGGGGGTAGAGGTGGTGGTGGCCAAAGTAGAGGTGGAAGAGGTGGAGGTTATGAAAACAATAGGGGTGGAAGAGGTAACTATTATGATAGTGGCAGTGGCCGCAGCGGTAATGGCTATGATGGTGGAAATGGTAGGGGAGGAAGGGATGAAGGTGGTTATGGACAGGGTCCTCCAGTTGCTCCCCCATCTTACGAGGGTGCTGGTGGAAGTTACGCACAACCTCCTAATGCATATGGTGGGAACCCTAGTTATGCTCCTGATTCTGTTCCCCCTCCTACAAGTTATACTGGGGGTCCTAATTCATATCCTCCGTCATATGGTGCCCTTGCTGGTTATGGTGGTGATACTTATGGTGATAGTCGTGGTGGTGGACGAGGTGGCCCAGCAGGTGGTTATGGTGGAGGTCCTCGAAATACAGGAGGTTATGGTGGTGGTGCTCCAGCAGAGGCTCCTACTGAAAAGGTAAAGCAATGTGACGAGAATTGTGGGGATACCTGTGATAACTCAAGAATTTACATATCAAATCTGCCTCCAGATGTCACTATAGATGAGCTCAGAGAACTGTTTGGAAGCATTGGCCAAGTAAATGAATATCCTTATCTTACTTCCAAATATAGAATTATTTTCATATATCAGCAGTAGGTTTTTAAATCATCAGAAAGTATCAAATAGTTACATACATTTGTTTGTCTCCGAATGCTAGGTTGCAAGAATCAAGCAAAAGCGAGGATACAAGGATCAATGGCCCTGGAGCATCAAACTATACACAGATGAACAAGGAAACAACAAAGGAGATGGGGTTTTATCTTATGAAGATCCATCTGCTGCACATTCAGCTGGTGGTTTCTTTAATAGTATGTTCTTGCTACTGGATTTTCCTGGTTCAGTTTGACACCCCCCCTTTTTCCCTCTTTCTGGGTTGTAATTAGTATTGTTGTTTTCATTTAACAGAGCATGACATGAGAGGGTATAAAATCAGTGTTTCAATGGCTGAGAAATCTGCTCCAAAGGCTCAAGCATATGGTTCAGGGTAAGACAATAAACTTATCATATATTTTTTAAATTGCAGTTTTGAGTGTACATTCAAGTATAAGCAATTACGTGGTGGATGCTTAAAATTTTTCTCTTGTTAAAATTTGTGATAACCTTCAAAATTAAGAGTAACAGTTGGGTGCACCGGTTGCACTGTGCAACTGGTGCACTACTAATAGTGTTTAATGAAAACAACTAATAGTATTCAGTGGAAACAGCTAATACTGACCAACTAATACTTTTTAGTACAATAACTAATACCATTTGAAAATGCACTTGAGTTGCACGTTGCAACTGATGCTGTTTGCCAACATTAATACATATAACTTGTGACGACCTGTGGAATGAATTTCAGGTTCTCCCAAGGCATATCACTGTTTTGTACTACATTTTGTTAGTGTGTAGTGGTTTTACCTGTTGTGTCTTTCTGTGCTCTCTTCGTTCTGATTGAATGCGTTGAATTGAATCCTTAATACTGACCTTCACTAAAATGTGCACTGAGGAGGTAATTTATGTTTGATCAATTGCTTTCTTTACAGCAGTGGTGGTAGAGGCAATTATGGAGGCGATAGACGTAGAGACAACTATCGAGATGGTGGTTCATCTGGTCCAGATAGACATCATCATGGTGGAAATCGTTCACGTCCATATTAATCATTCCAGAAAGCATTTTATGTAGTATTATTAATGGTGGGAGGGGTTTTTATTTTTATTCCATAAGCGGATTTGTTCTCTAAATGGAGTTTCAGAGGTAGGTTGTTCATTACTCCGAGCATTTTACCTTTTCTGCATTCTACATCTTTTGTTAGCACTCTGTTGGGAGTTAATTCACATGGCTTTGGATTGATTTGAGCTGTGTGGATTTTTTTTATAGAGGGATGTGGATATTCTCCAAATTGCTGCTAAAGGTAGGTTGAGATTATCAGGTGAGTGTTGCTTTCTGAATTTGTGTTCCTATTTTTTTTTTTTCAAGTGCATCTTTCTATTTGCTGCCAAGTTTGCCAAGACTTTGGTCAAAATAGATAATTTTCATTTTAAGCTGCATATGGATTTAGTATGGACTTCAAAATGTCTTATTCCTCTTACTCTTTTGGTGTTTTGATATGCTTGTAATCTAATCCATTACTAAAAAACGTATGTCCTGTATATACTTTTGTATTTTGGACCTTTAGGTGATTTTGAATAGAGAATGTGCAGGAAAAATTGTGAGCCAGGTTAATTTTTGCTAGGTTAGTACGCCCGGTAAGTTTTGTGCAGAATTGGTCAACTTGTTTAATGTGATTCACTTGTGTTGCACGGTTTTTGGTCATGGGCGAGTAAAAGGTTCTTGAGTGGTAACTTCCGAAAAACAAAAGTATATATCCTATTCCTTATATTTTTATCATCCCTTTGTGTCGGAGACCTTAGAAATTGAAGTATCGTCTTAAAGCTCGTCTGCCAAAGTTATTCTGTTAATGATTCTCCCAAGTTTCCAATTAGTTCTGTAGGTATCCTGCCTCATTTCTGTTCTCCCCTGTTTTTTTTAAGAAACAATCAGATTAGGAAAAAACTTTCTATCATGAACTTTAGCTTCCTGGTCACCGTTTTTGTGTTTATTTACTTGCTCTATTGTCTTCTCCACGAATATCTTTGGAGGAAAATGGACCTAGAAACTAACGTTTTAATCACATGGAGCACCAGTCAGTGTACCTGGAGCTCTATTTTACTGCGCACATATGACTGTTTGATGCACTGTGATTCATCGCCTTTGTGCCACTCACCTGAAGCGAGTGAAGTCTCAAAGCATGTTGCAGTTCAACTCCGTGCGCTTTTTGGAGTCGTGTTTTTACATCCATGAGTCCTATTCAAATAAGATGAATTTTGGCCCTTGTGTCTTCTGTGAATAAGTTGTTGGCTTTCCATAATCTCTGCTCTTCAACTATTTTATTCTGTTTCTGGGATGATGAAGGCATTTGATCTGATGAATATGTCTTTTGACTGATGAGGGATTTGGTTTAAGTTTTTTCGTGTATAACAGTTTTGAAATGATCTAATAATTAATACTACTATATTATACTGGTGGGCTATATATTGTCTGATATTTTGGGTCTTATTTCGAATGTATATAGTAAAGGACATTGCGTGCGTCATTCACTGATGGACTCTAAATTGGGGAGTTAATTTAGTAGGCTTAATCATTTTGCAAAATTGGATGTTGTGTATTATCTGGTCATTTATGCTATATGTGTTTTTAGAATTATATCAAACTACCAAGCTAATGAAATTGGATAATGTAATAAAATTGACGAGTAAACTGAACTAGTACATGTCTGCATAAATATCAGAACAGCGGATGCCACGTTTTAATAATTTGTACTACAATTTGAATTCTGAAATCACTCTTTACGTTGTCCCAAAAGAGGAAAAAAAAACCACTCTTTCCATTTTAATAATGTTAATTAATTGTTTTTGCAGGTTGAAGTCTTGCAACTCTTCTGCTAGACTTCATGAGGATGATCAGGCGTTTACCACCGTTTGGGAGTCGATTTCACAATGTCTTTTAGCATCATACTGATTACACAAAGGATATCCTGTTATCTTGAATCGTCAAACTTTTGATGAACATTATTTTGTAGAATATTATTAGATCCAATATACACCTTGCTTGTTAATGTGCTAGTATATAGAAGGAATTTGAGCCTAAAAAATATTCTTACAACTTATATGCTGTATGCATGTTTCTTTATTTGCTTTGGATTAATTTTGACTTGACAATCCTATAAGAAAGTATCTCTGAAAAATATTAAGGTAAATACACTCCAAAAAAAAAAAGGCAAATGGTCTTTGAAAAAATTTATGGTTTTTAAAATGCTCTCAGGATAGTAAAGATGTCCTAACGTTAAGTTTAAATTTTTTTAATCACAAAATTATCTCGGTTAACCTAAAAAATGTTTCCCGTTTTACTTTTATCTCATCAGTCAACACTCAACAGTCCATTAGTAATATACCTGATCATATGCCCGCAGGTGGGCACAAAATTATATGTCCACCGTTTATGTGGCGCTCCACATATGCAAGGTCTTCACCATTATTTAATTAATTTTTTTAATTAATTCAATCTTCTCATTTATATATATTTCATATTTTATCCAATTTCATTAATTATATTAAAAAAAAATTACCCGTCCCGGACTCAACCCGACCCGAACCCTGTCTGAATGGTTCATGGTTCACCCGGCTCGAATGGTTCATGGTTTAGGGTTCATAGTTTAGGGTTTAGGTTTATATAATTAATTTCATTAATTATATTTTAAAAAAATACTCGAGCCGGACCCAACCCGACCCGAACCCGAACTCGGCCCGAGTGATTCATGGTTCACCCGGCCCGAATGATTCATGGTTTAGGATTTATAGTTTAGGGTTAATTTTATATAATTAATGAAAAGATTTAATTAATTAAAGAAAATAATTAAATGATGGTGGAACCTTGCTTATGTGGCGCGCCACATAAGCGGTGGACATATAAATTTATGCCCACCTACGAGCATATGATCAAATCCGTAGTAATATAATATAATAAAACAGTTTAAAAGATGTAGAAACGGATTCCATCTTTCAGAAAGGTTTACCTAAACACCATTAAAGTTCTGAACCATATTGTACAATTCAACTAAGATGCTTTATGCTAAATCGGCTGAATATTACTCCATGTGTTTTCTCTTTTATTTGAACATTTATTAAAAAGGTTCGTCCCAATCTTAATTGAATATTTTCATAAATGACAATATAATAATTTTTTTCCTTTTATCTATACCACTAAATATATTAATGTCATTACTTTTCATACATTAAAGTCAATTTTATCTCTTTTAATTTACATAGATATCATTACTTCACTATTTTACTCCAACCGAAAAATAATTTTATCCCCTTTAATAAACAATTAATTTATTGAAATCCATGCATATAGTAAATGTTCAGATTAGAGCAGATAAGAGAGGGATGGAGGGAGGAATATCAAATAATAGAAAATAGTCATTGTTAAAGGATAGCATAAGAAGTCAAAAAATCGCTGAGCTTATAACATTACACATAGATTCAGAAATAACATTGGTCTATTGATACAATTTCCATTATAAAGAAAGTAACAAGAAGAATACACTCAGCATTGGTGCCATCATCCCACAGAAAACAGCGGAATTACGTAAAGAAATCGAACCCGATGTCCTTAATCCAATCGAAAACCTGCAAGTACCAACCGATGGATCAACAGTGGTAATCAATCCCAGCCCTGCAAAATCACAACTGGCTGCATTCTGATCATGGACCTGGTAATAACTATTGAACGCATATGAAATATTCCCGGGCAAACTCAGGCCAAAACATGACCCGCCCGGCCCAAGTGTAGTACAATCAGCAGCAGCACACGCATCTGAAGCAAGTGCGGTTGTGTTCAGTAAATCTTTGTTGTTGTTTACAACACACCATCTGGATAAAAGGTATTGAGCCCCTTGTGCATTCACCAGCTTTCTTGATCCCTGTCCTAAATCGACTTGATACTTGGCTTGCCCATCGAACGTAAACACACCCCAGTGCCTCTCGAAATTCCCAGCTGCTATGCTTCTCTTATCTTCATCTAGAAGGCTAAGAATGTAAACTTCGGTAGGGAAATCTTGACGTTTTGAAGATTTTGATGACCTGGTTTGGAGATGGTTGATCAAGCCTTTTGTGAATTCTTGAGCAAGAGACGAGGTAGCATTTGGAGCCCCGTCTGTAGGCCAACCGATTTGAGAAATGACTATATCTGTTTGGTGAAATCCAGCAGTGGACAGAGCTGAAGTGATGGTATCATAGCTCAAATCGAAGATGTTTTTGTAGGTCCTGTGAGTATCATTTAGAGAGTGGGCTGCTTGTCTGAAAAGAGCAAAGTCTAGTGTGATGTTCTTGTTTTCGTGGTAACTTTGGAAGGGGGATATGGACACAAAGAATGGGGATCGATGTCTGGTTAAGAATGTGAGGAGTTGTATCATGGTTTTATTGACATCGGGCCTGAATCGGGCTTTTGATGGTAGATTGGAATCTGATATGAAAGCATCGAAACTGGTTGGAGCTACGACTTTGACCTTCTGGGCCAAGTTAGCTTTGAGTAAAGCTGCTTGAATGTTGGCAACTGCACCAACAACAAAGGGGTGGAATTGATTGCCATAACTTTGGAGGAAAGGCTCGTCTCCAAGAGCAACATAACTGTGAAAATGTCAGTCGAAGTGCATGCAATAATTATATAGTTATATAAGAGGAAGTCTATAAGAATATCAAATATCATAATGAAAAAGGTTTCCTTCCCAATCTATAAGAAAACTAGTTTTTAATCTAAAAAAACAGTACAGTACCCTAAATAGAAATCATATCACAAAATCAAATAAGATTAAGGTTAGCCTGAAATTATGAAAACTGTTCTAACATCAAATGGCAGAAAATTATGCCATGTATGAATATCACAATCGAACCTTATTTCTTTCCAAATCTGACATTGACTAGCAAAAATTAAAACTGAAAGTTCAGGTTGTTCATTCCTAAACTAACATGTTATTGTGCTGCCACCCCCTCCACTTGGAGGGTGCCACCATCTCTGCTTCCGTTGTGGTGGCGGCGCCTGCTCTCAAATGCACGTTGTATGAAGGGTGGGGTGAAGAAATCAATTATTAGGTTATTTCTGTCTTTTATGTTGAAAATGGGTAAAAGAAACTACTTTCAGTAAGTTATTAGGGTAGAAAACTCAGGGGCCCTTTAATTTAATCAATGAGAAGGAAAAATGAACGAACAATCACTGAGTTCAAATGGGGGTAGAGAAATCATGGTTCTAAAAGAACTGAAACTACAAATAGGCTACCGCAGTGATCCAAATCATCCTCTCTTCTTTGTTGCTAACTCAGATATGCATCTCTAGTCTAAGCCTGTAAATAAATCATGAACGAGTCTAAACGAGCTTTGATCTAGGCCACCACGAATCTAGCTCAATTCTTTGATCTTCACAGTAAGATAACCACTTTTAATCTAGCTCAAACAAGTATGATCTCATCTAATGTAAAAATTGTTGGAAAAACATTATGACAATGGAGTCAGCAGAAAATTAAACTCCAAAAATATAAGTTCTCCTTGACATGCCTCACTTTCTTTCCCTTCAACTCTTCCAAACACTAAACCATTCTGATTACATTCGAGAATCATTTTGGCCAATCATACACCATTTCGAAGTTTTCATGGAGGAGAATACAGTTTCATTTTCATCTTTCTTTCTCACATTAAATACTGCATAAAATATGTTCAATGTGAGTTATCTCACATACGGCCAGATTTCCAGCCATAAACCCTAGAAAAATAGTGATTCGTTCAAGCTACAATTGAAACATACAATCGAACATGCACAACAAAATCGAAACCAATCATTAACCAAATCAACGCACAAAAACCAGGCAAAAATCCAAAACAAGAGAGGCAAATTAATCGGAAGACTCACTCAATGAGAACTCTGGAGGCGCCATCGGAGACGAAGCGTGTGAGATTATCGTGCACCCAGCTCTGCGCGGCTTTCAGAGAAGAATTGAGACTACGAAGCATGGAATTAGGAATGCCAACAGTGACACGAATGTTGGAACCGGAAAGCGACTCGAGGACGAGCGGGTCGGCGTCGAACAGCTTCACTTTGGCGATGCTGTTGGCCTTCAGCAGCTCCACCACTTTCTGCGGCGGCAGTGAGTGGGACGCCGCCGTGCCCCAATTAACGCCGACGCCTTCAACGGAAAGAGACACTGACGCTGCTATTAGTAAGGAGATTAAGAGGAAAATGGGTGTTTGTGAAGGCATTTCGGCGGTGGGAGGATTTTGCGGCGGCGCTGCCGTTGTTGGTAGATTGCTGTTGCGCGCTACATGTTTGGTGTTTTGGGATTCATAATTGGGGGACTATTATTCTATGCTATTTTTTTTTCTAATAAGATAATTATAGTGGATAAAAAATTATTACTAATAATATTTTTTAAATAGATAATTAATCTACACAAACACTCCTGCGAAGTTTGTTCATAGTATGAAACTCATACCATCATATTCATAAACTGATATCAATATTCTTATAAATTAGTACTTATAACATTTAATATTATGATCTCAATTGATAATTGTAGTGATATAAAGTTCATATTATGAACAAATTTCATCGGAGACGTACTCAGTAATTTATTAAAAAATATATAGTGTATGAGTTGCACAGTGGAGGGGTGATGATTGTAGTGGTATTTTTAGGACCGGATTGAGTCGGTGGGTTCAATTGATTGAATCGGGAATCCGGCTATGAAATCGATTCAACTACCCCTAAAAAAATATTTTTACCATTGAATTGAAAAAAATCGATAAAAAAAAAACTAGTAAAATCAGGTTTCGATAGAAATGGTTGAACCTGATTTTTATTATTTTTCTTATTATTTATTAAATTTAAATTCAATTCAAGTTTTTTTCATTTCTATTTTAAATTTTAGTATTTTAAATTGTGTTGTGTTGTCTATGATTATATTGTGTTTATTTTAATATGAAACTTATAAGTTAGTATTATTTTAAAATTTTATAAATGTATATTTTATTTTATTTTTTAAGTGTAACATGGGTAATGTATTAAAAAAATTTAGCAGGGATCAAACTGGCTGCGCCAACCAGTGTCTAGTTTGATTTGGTCGTCGATTCGGTAATGGAAACACGGATTTGTAAGTTCATTGAATTTGATATTCTGTAATTAAATTTTATGATTTTTTTATCTGGTAAATCTTATGAATATTAAAAGATGTATTTGAATTATATATACGTAGATGGTAAGTAGTAAATTATGCATATTTTTAATATATTATAGTGTAATTTATTGAACTAGTTTGTATATTAAGATGACATGATTAATTATTTATGTGTGTGTTCATGATATTATTCCATACTTTATTTATTTTTTGTGTTTTATGTAAATTTTAGATATTTTTAAAATATTTTAATGAAGCTCATTACAAATCGAGTGTAGGGAATACGTGAAGGCGGATATAGGCCTAAAGATATACTAGTATTAACCAAGATTCATTCAGCCGATTTAAGGCCTGTTTTCAACTTCTTTCTAAACAGTTAGAATCGCTTTTTTTTAAAACATATCAGACTCAACTTTTTAAATAAAAAAAATGTTTCTATCCCATTTCTAAAGTTTGAAAACAGGGTCTTAATTTCTCTAAGAAAAAGTCAAACCCATTAATATGGGCTTGGTTGACCTAGTGTTTGAATTATATGGACTATGGAGACGTGTGCAAGCCGCAAGGAATGATCCACGCCAGTCACGCAGCACCAGCTTAGGAGATAAAGATGCCCGCAATCATGTTTAGTTAGTGTTTTTATTTCAATTTTAGGAATTTTTGAATTCATATTTTAATGTTGTTAATTGATTTGAGACGTTTATAATATTTATCTTATGATTATTTATTTTATCTATTTCAACTTTCAACATACTTGGATATTTAATTTGGATTGATCAGCGATTTTAGTTTCCAAAAAATCGTAAAACCAACCTAGGTTAAATAATTATTGTATGTCTGCTAGTTCATAAATTTGTAATCAGTAATTATTGCAGATTTATGACAATTGGTAACAACTAGTATTTTGCTAGGGTGATTTAAATCGGGTTTTTTCGAATCGAACTTGCGTATTTGGGAATTTATTTGTCATTTATCCTAGAATTTAATGCTTTTGACATGATTAAATTTAGATCATATCTAGACTGTTCAGTTAAAAAGAATCGTTGGGGAGCTTGTTTCAATTGAGTATAATTAAGAGATAATAACCTGTAGCTAGAGCTTGTTGACTACTGAAGGGCATTAATCCTAAAGTTAAATAAACATCACAATCAGTTAACAGTGTTAAAGTCGAGGAATGAATGAACTGTGAATTGAATATTTTTTATTATTTAATTAATTAATTTAATTAGTTGTTAGTTGTTGGGGAATTAATTGCCCGGATTTATTCGGGATGAATATTTAAATACAAATTTAATTATAACAATTATTAATAGCATGAATTAATCCTATATTAATTCAAATAATAATTCAACAACAAAACATGCATACAAATTCGTCACATAAATCCTACGCATGCGGAATTGCTAGGAGTTTACGTGAACTAACCTCTTGGAGTGACAACCGTTGAGAAGATGGATATCTCGTTCACACGAACAAACCCAAAGAGCCTTCTCAAGTATTCTCTCGTCCTTGTTCAACAATCCGGTGGAAGGATGCTCGCGAACAATTAACAAAAAGAAAAATAAAATTATGTTGCACCACCTTTGTGGATTTCTAATTTTTTCAATACACGGAATTGCCAGGGGATGGAAAATTCATCCCCTATTTATACTAAGGGGTGGTAGTCGAAATTTTGGTGAGGAATAAGATGGGAAAATCTTTTTCTTGGTCTCCAATAAATCTTGAATATATCAATATATTCTTTTCTCCATATTTAAAATATTCCACAAAAATCTCACCTCCTCTTGTTATGGAATTTTCGAAAAATAAGGTCCAAGATTTTCAAGATTGGAATCTTCTTGAATTTATGAGATATTCTTGTATTCCAAGAATACATATCTTCCATAATATCATTTCAAGAAAATCAAGAAAATTTTTCCTTCCTTATTCTTTCATTATTTTCGAAACATACAAAATAAATAGCCAAGTGAGAGATTTCTTGAATTTAATGAGATAAACTTGTATTCCAAGAATACTTATCCTCATTTCATAACAAAATTCAAATAAAATCTTTCTCCCTCTTTATTTATTTATTTTCGAAAATTTAGGGGAAAATAGGCAACTATATTTTATTTTATTTTAAACACTTTTTTTTCAGTTATTTGACTTTATATTTGGGCTACTTGAGGGGCCTTTAGGAGAATTAAGATCGAACCTTCTAATGGACCTTGAATTTCCAATATTGAGCCACAATATTATTCAAGCCCATAAATATTAATTAATCCCACTACATAATTAATATTGCACTATCCATCTTAACCCATATTACAGTTAATATGACTCCCGGTTATTATTTTCCGCGTTTAAGATTATCCAGTCCATTAATTAATTTCAGCCACTGAAATAGCTTCACTTTAATTAATATATTTTTCCTTGGTTCAGGAACGGCTCAACATTATTATCCATACCGGAAAATTAATTTCTGTTGGGATATTTTAGTTTTGATTAATTATGCCAAAACATTATCAACTTGTGTTTTTTGAAGCCATATAACAAGTTGAGGGGAAAAACAAGTTGAGGGGATTTCAAATTTAAGATGATCGAGATCGACGAGGTCAAGAGACGAGGCCGATCAAGATCGATGAAGGATGAGTTTCCGAAGCGTCTGGCCGACCATAAGCGGTTTTTACGACCGCAGCTTTTTCTTTATCAGAATCTTGTAATCGATCCTTAAGCGATTCTTAAAAAGAAACATTTCGATGCAAGAGGACTAATCAAACAAGACGATTAATTTATTTCTTGAAATCGATTCGGATGAAATGAACATGAGCATCGATGAATCGTTGCCAAATAGTGATTTCAGAAATTGAATCTTTTTGATTCTCGGAATTCTCCCAATCGAAGATAATTAGACACACAAAAGCAATGATCCATAAGAAGATAACAACATATATAATAAAGCTGCAAACAACGATCCTCAAAGAAAATGGAAGATTATTAGTATGGATTTGAATATTACTCTCCAATCGGTAATATTCAAATCCACACTATAAATACATTGCACTATCTTCAAAAAGAAGATAATGGAGGTTCTGCAAAGTGAAATTAAAAGCCAAATATTCAAGCAACTCCATTCAAGAACACGAGCAAGAAATACACACATATATTCAAAAGTGTTCTACCCTAGATCTAAGCACAAATGCTATATCCTAAAGCTTAGAGAGATTTTCCCCAACCTTAGCATTGAGGCTAAACAAATGTAAGGAAAATCTCAAAACCAAACAACCTTATACCCAAACCAGTTGGTAGGTTAAGTTTGTAGGTTGAGTGTGAACTCTTCTAGCAATCCGAAAGGGAGGGCTCAAAATCCCGTGAGGGTGATAAGTCCCGTTTGAGTGTGAACTCATTAAACATCTAGCAATCCCGAAAAAGGAGGGTCGGCAATCCCGTGAGGGTGATAAGTCCTTTTTGGTGCCCATGAAGGGAAAGAGTGGATGTAGGGCGAGTTGTCCGAACCACTATAAAATTGTGTGTTCTTTCTTTGCTTTATGTTATTACTTGTCATATGCATTCGTTTATAAAGCATAAACACATGAGCTTAAAAGCAAAAAAAAATTGAATCACTCCTCTTCATCTTTTTTTTTATATGCACCAAATTTTTTTTCATACGTGTACAAATGGGTTTTCAAAAGCAGGACCATCAATTTCACTTGCAAGATTTGGTATGATAAAACTTCGAGCCTCCCAAGAGGACTAATCAAACAAGACGATTTTTCAACTCTTTAAATCTTAGCAATCGTCATGTAACTAATAATATTGCCCAAGATACAAGGTATTGAATCTCATTGATTCTCTATCTATAAGTCAAAGCAATAGTTAATAATTTCATACGATCCTATTTAAGGGGATCCGAGATTAAGAAATAACTTTAATGAGGTTAATTCTTCTATATTCAAGATCTTGAAGAATGTATCCTCCTCAATTTTGAATCATAATGTACTAGTGTAATCTTTTGGTCAAGACAAGCTAATCTGAGTCTTACACTTCAACCTTTCACGATGGATTGTTCATTTCCATCTAGGTTGTGAATTCCGTACTTTTAGTTACAAGGGACTATTAATTTAATCTTCTGTGATCTGGTATCACTAAATTAACTACAATGTAACACGTACTAATTATTGAACAGTTATGCAGAAAAAAATATGTAACATTCAATGATATTTAAAGCAACAGTGATAAATAATTTATTTCAGCAAATAAGCCCGAAATTCAGTCTGGTTATACAAAGTAAAAGCATATTTTCCAGTATAACCTCAACATTAGTTTCATAGTAATTTATTGCTTTAAGTTTTAGTTATAAAATTCCAATTAAAACCCCCCTTTTGTGTCACGTGTTTGCCTTCGTAAATTCATACAATTAACATAATAATTATTCTACGTTCTCTGTGGATCGACCCCTTACTTACTACTACTACGAGTTAGTAGGGTAGATTAGAGAATTTATTTTTGTCGCACTTCGATAGTGCGGTCAGTAGATTTTTTAAGAATTGATAATGTAAATTTTGAAAATATAAGTGATGAACAATTAATTGTTATTGAAATTGTTCACCAGATGTGGAGAAAGTGATTGAGATGTATAAAGTGTTGACCAATTACCTGAGAGGGCATTTTAATCTTGAATATATTCTTTTGTATAAAATTGTAATTAAAAAAAATAATTGTATTAGTGGATAAGGGAGGGTTGGGACTTTTACTATGCAATTATTCCATAACTTAGTTTATAAGTTGAGATGTCCATGTTAGGGAGGTGTTTGCCATAAATTATAAGTAATTATAGTCACCTAAAATTATGTGCACAAGTAATTTAAAGTATTTTATTTTTATTTAATTAAATTAAATAAGCTCTCAAAAGCTATAATCTAAAAGTTGAAAGGGGGGTGTTTTTGGTAGCTTATGAACATTTTTTTAAAGTATTATTAATTTTTTTGGCAAACACTATCAACTTTTCTTTGATTTTTTTTATAAATATCATCAATTTCTATTAATAATCAAATTTCTCCAAATCACTAATTTTAATCATCTATTTAAAAGGATATTTTTTTTACAAATACCCCTTAGTATTCTTTGATAAGTGAATTGTTTACGACAAATGATTTTTAGGTTAGTAGAATTTGATCATTCGAGTTATATACAAAAACTCAACTTAAGAGTCGAGAGTTTTATGTTAATAGACTTTAATTGATTTTTTGTGTTTTGAAAACAGACTTTAACTGCTTACAATAGCTCAGTTTAAAAGTTAAGGGTATGTTTGTCTCGAGCTTATAGTGGAAGTGGGAAATTCGGACTTTGAAGTCCTAGGTTTTTAAAATATTGATGAATAGTTAAAATGTATGTTTGTTATGAGATTTTATAGGGTAGGATGATGGAAAAAATGATTGATGTGATATTATTATAATATTTTAAAGTGTATTGGGAGAATAAAAAAATAGATAATGTGAGTGTATTGGAAGAATAAAAGATGGAGTAATAGTAGGTTATGAAGTAGGGTATGATTAATAAGATTTAAAAATACTAACTTTAACAAATGGGAGTTTGAGATTGTAAAATTCAAAATTCGTCGTAATAGTCGGGAAAGGAACATAAAGATTTAGGTCAATAGAATTTCATTAGTTGCGACACCCGCTGCAATTGACTCGATTTAAGAATTGAGGTTCAGCTCGATGTGCGTACGTAATTTATTAATTAATAAACATATTGATGAAATCAATTTTAAGTTTTTTCCTAAAATATAACACTTAAATGCTAAAACAAGCATTGAAAAAGAGTTCATAAGCAAAACAAAAATCGCATGGAAATCAAATTGTGCTAATAATAACCTTAAAAAAAAAAACTGTGCTAATAACGTCTCAAAGCACAAAATGAACTTAGATCAATAAGAATTTAAGGTCCAACAATTCTTCCCTCGAGATGCTTGGTTGGAAGGTTCATAGGGGTGTGGAATGGAATCAAAGTCATTGTGTGTTTTTGGAATTTACACTATTACGATTTTATTTCCATAAAATTGAGGAATTCACTATACCTCTTAAATATGTGAGATATGAGTATGATTCTACACTATTTCCATTCATATATTCATATTATTCTTTATCATTTTACCAAACATCCCCTCAAATTAATATGGACGCTGCTATTTGGTAAAATTCACTTCGGAGTGAATTTGTGTTTTTTCTATTTTACCCTTAATGATAGCGGACTCCATTAATTCATAATTTATTTTATTAAGGGTAAAACAATAAATATATCACTTAAAATATCGAAAATACCATTATCACCCGTGGTGAATATCACCCCACTCAACATTACCCCATTAATATTGTGCCACTCGTTATAGAAACGTCGAAGTCGAACCCAGCCATATGCGGTTTTGCCACGAGCTAATTATACACATTGAGCAAATTATCACAATTATTATGAGTATAATTTCTTAGGAAAAAACATTATCAAATTCTATGTATTTGTACATCTTAATCTGGGCGTCTAGTTAAACCTATTAACATGCATTCAATGCACCAACAAGATGCAGAGTAATTCGAAAGAATGCAACGAAAATATAAAATGAAAGCACATATTGCATTAATTGCAAGTAATTTCCAATTAAAATAATAAGGGTTAATTCTAAATAAATATACGATCTTTAGACTAAATATCAATTTAATCACGACCTTCAAAATTGTTGTATAAAAACTTAACCTTTGATGTTGTTGCAAATTAATACATGTTTTTTTCCACCGGTCGTGAAGAGAAGATATGGCTCGCCGAAACTATTGTTTTTGTTATGTCAGACTACACGTAGGATGAAATGTCTAAATCATAAATATAAAAAATATTAAAAAGGTGAATTAAAAACAAAATAAAAATTAAAATAAATATAATCTAAAAAAATAAAATAAATTATTTAAATCTAAATTTCAAACCTTAAAAATTAATTCTCGCCGTCAATGTTTCAAAATTAAATATATTCCCATATTCCAAAATTAAACAAAATTAAATGTAATCCCTTAGTTTCTTTTCCTCAATTCAGTCCACCCATTGTTTATTGACACTCCCTCAACCTCTCACTTGTTGTTCTCATCGCAGTCGACCTCCTTAAATTAAATTTGTGAATTGTTTATTGAGATTCGATCAATTTTATGAAATGAATATAAATTTTATTTGCAATTTGAGATTGATTTTATTTTAATTGTTGTTTATTTGATGTGTAGTACTGCAAATTTGAAGTATAATTTTTTTTCCTGCAAATCTGAACCAAATTCGCATATGCGATTTTGGGGATATGGATTTGATTTGGAGATTCCGTGATTTTGGTGCAAAATTCAATTTTGAGGGTTCACATAACTCAAATTTGGGGTGGAGTATGTGGTTTTGCGATTATGAGGGATGTGGAATAATTTAAAAAAAATATTATTTAATATGTATCATCCTAACTGACAAATATACATATGCTCCAGTGAGCCAAGCCACCTCTTCACGGCCGGAGGAAAAAAAACGTGTATCGATTTGAAACAATATCAAAGGTTGGGCTTTAATTCAAAAATCTTAAAGATCGTGATTAAATTGATATTTGGCCAAAATGTCGTGTATTTATTTAGAATTAACCCAAATAATAATAAAACATTATCAAATTAGGCTGCATTTACTTTGAGTGATAAGGTTGGATAGAGATTAATTATCTAACGTTACCACCCATTTACTTTGATTGATAAAAAAATCGTTCATAATCCCCTACCCGTGGATCACTTCAAAAGAGGTGTGATTATTAATTTTTGTTGGGGACATACCAAATATTACCCAAATACCCATCACTATTATAACTGAAAGGGCTACTTCTTCGTTAATTTCTCCGGGTCGGCGGGCACCGAAAGCCCCATTAGTAAAATCTCAAACCCTTCTTCACCGCAGTGCGAAATCCGTAAAAAACCCAGGGGGAAATCATTATGATTTACACAACACCCAAAAAAAACTTAAATGATTGGGAAGCGAGGACGGTGCATCAGATCAAAGAAATCGACTCCGGTCAGAAATCTGGCAACGCCGATAGGTGGCGCGACCGGTGGCAAAGTGAACAGAAGTGACCGAGCGGCCGCGGTGCGTGGTGGTTCTGAACGGCGGCTTCGCAATGTGGCGACGTTGGTTGCGGTTTTGTTCGGACATCAGACTCTCGCAGTGAAAGGAAGAATTGTGGTTCTTGGTTATCATTATCGTAGCAATCATCATACCAGTGAAGAATACCAGTCCCCTCCCAAATGGGTTTCAAAATGGATTTTTTTTTTTTAAACTTTGATCTCATATTTTTTAGTCAAGTTATATGATTCTTAACATTGTAAGGAAGATGAATTCCAGTAGAATTGAGTCATTAATTTGGATGAATGTTTTAGATCAATTTCACATCGAGCTATTTTTTATATGAATTTTTTAGATGATTTTTAGAACTGAGTTAATCATCTTCTCTGTGGGGAAGACGATGTAGGGGAAATGGGGATGGAGGTTGGGAGGAGGGTATTTCAGTAAATGTGTGTATTGAATTTTATCAAATTCATTCAAGTAAATGAGCGATAAGATATGTAAATTTACTCTCTATCTCCGGTCTCATCTCACCTAATCATATCCATTCTAATTCTTATTTCCAAAGTAAACGGAGCCTTAGTGAATAATTAATCCACCGTTTGAAAAGAACAATAATTGCTTTTGGGCGGAAAAAAGTTCGCTCATTCTTTTTCCTTCTATAGCACACTTCCCTTTTAAGATATTTATTAATATTAATTGATTGTATAGTAAATTTTACATGATGAATTTATATAGAGTAGATATTCACTAGATGAAACTCAAGTGTATTTTTAAAGGTTAGGTCTTGTAAGCACTCGGATGCACCATGTATTCATAGTGCATTTTAAAAGCGTGCAATTTGTTATGTTGAAAAGTGCGACTTATTTACACAGAAAAATGCAACTGTTAATATAAGAACATAGTTACATGCTTCTGTTTGAAATAGTTGCACGTTTCTATTTTGTGTAGTTGCACGCTTCTAAAATGCACTATGAATTCACGGTGCACCCAGGTGCACATGAGACCCACTCATTTTTAAAACATACAATTTATTTTTTCAAACTTTTAATGTATTTTATACTAAATAAGTTAAACATTTCAGAAAAATAAATTGCACAATTAAAAAATACACTTAAATTGTACGGTACAAGACTTTGTCTTTTGTACGGAACCGTCAATGATATTTTTGTATCCATTTGTGCTATTTATAAATTTTTAATTAGAATGCACACTTATGTAAAATGATTTTACGATGAGATGAAACATAATTTCAGCACAATAAAACTCTCTCATACAAGTTTTTATCTTTTAATTATTATTATTACAAAGTAAGCAAAGACCACCCCATTGCCATTTCAAATGAGACGTCTCACGGATAATTATATATATATATACATATATATATATATATATATATATATTTTTGAATGATAAAAACTCATATGAAACAGGAGCATAAATTAACACAAACATCAATTCTTCCAAAAATGTTAAAATGTCAGACTTAAATTAAACCTAGTCTTATCGTGAACTCGTGTGATGTGGTGTATCTCATTTTGAATTTATGTATAATATATTTCATCCGTCCATCAATCTTATGCACAATTGACTTACCTACCCCTTCTTAAAAGTCATTTTATCATTTCAATTATTAATATAAAATTCGCTCGTAAAAATGCGTGTAAAAGTCAACTGTGTATAAGATTGATATACGGAGGAATATTCATATATAAGATGGTGGAGTAATACTTTATTAGAGATTGAATTAATAAAAATATAAAATGTAAAATGGTTGCAATACAAAAGGTCAAACTTGCCCTCCTACCCTGGCTGCATATAAGTCTACCCCAGGTCCCCAACCCCAAGTCACCTCATAAAACCCACTGTTGTTTCTTCGAATAATCTCTCATTTCTATCTCCCCCCATCTCTCTCCAAATCCCCCCAACCCTCTCGAACATTCCGTCTTGTGGTTTCATACCTTCCTCTCCGAAACTGTAATCGGTAAATTAATTCTTTACTTAATCTCCTGAATTTGGAATCACTTGCTGTTTTTGATTCTTCAATCGCTTGCGAATGGGTTCACAGTTTTATACGGTTTCTAGGAAGAGGGCTTTTTATTTTTGTTATTTTTTCAATTGCAATCGCAGCAGCGATACGAGCGCCGATCTCTTCCAGATTGTTTTTATATTCGCGAAATTTGTTGGATCCCGAATCTCTCAATTTTTTTGTATATTTAATTCTGAGTTTAGTGATTTCGATGGGGATTTCTCGTGTTTTTAGCAGCTTATTGCACTATATGCTTCCTAGAAAGAGACAAGGGGAAGGCGAGGCTGTAATCGAAGGCGGTTCCGAGAGCGTCATCAAGAAGCTTCGCGTCTGTGCCTCCACTGACGGAAAGAGTACCCAGGAGAAGAAGAGCTGCGGGAACAGTAACAGTAATAGCAGCGAGGAGTGTAGGGAGCTAACAATCACGGAGATGGCATTCGATGATGGAAAACCGCGTGATATCGATGAGGATCTGCACAGCAGGCAGCTTGCGGTGTATGGGCGAGAGACCATGAGGCGGCTTTTTGCTTCCAATGTTCTCGTCTCTGGAATGCAGGGTCTTGGAGTTGAGATTGGTATTGATTTCTCTTCTTTCAGATGCACTGTTATTATCCTTCATACTATGTTTTGCCCAATTGTTTTGATTTTATATCTGTATCTGGACTCATGCTTCTTATTGTTACTCCATATCTAGTGAGCTCTCTGAGTAGTCGTCCTTGAATTGATCCATATTTGGACTTTGTGCTTATGGTTTTGCATTCTGCAGCTTCTGATTTAGTTGCTGCTGGAATTTAAGTTTATTTTTTCTAGGGTTTAGTTCTTGATGAAGTATTTATATTGGTTAACTTGGGTGATTTATATTAGGTTCTTAATATTTAGTTTCTTCCATTGCTTGAAGAAGAATCTTCGTGAATAATTGTTGTATTCATGGTTGAGGCGTAGTTTGACTGCTAATCATGGAGTCTATTGTGCATTTTTTTCATTATCGGTGTTTGATTGCAAGCTTACTCCTAAGGACTTCATCATGTGGTTCTTCAGAACCAGTATTTCTATTGGTAGGTAATTTGACCATGAAAGCAGATATCGTTGAATCTTACCAAACCTCTTATCTGTAAAAACCTTGCAGCTAAGAACCTTATTCTTGCTGGTGTGAAGTCTGTGACACTGCACGATGAAGGAACAGTGGAGTTGTGGGATATGTCCAGTAACTTCATTTTCTCGGAAAATGATTTGGGAAAGAACAGGGCACTTGCCTCAATTCAGAAGCTACAGGAATTAAATAATGCCGTGACTGTCTCGACTTTGACTACAAAATTGACCAAAGAACAACTCTCAGATTTCCAGGTAATCTTGTCAATTTGCTTTATTTCCCTTACTGGCACTGCTACCGCTATATTCGTCAATTGCTCCTTTCTTCCCAACTCTCTCTCTCTCTCAACACAGTTGTCATTTGCCATGTAGTTGCTGAGATGATAGTTCAGATAGTATACTTATTAGTATATCTTCTGCAAATTTGCTTTATTCCCAATATTGCTACCACTTTATTTGTCAGTTGCTCTTTTCTTCCTTAGCTCTCACTCTCACTCTCCCTCTCACAGCACAGTTGTTATTTGCCATGTAGACTGCTGAGATGATAGTTCAGATACGCTATGATTAGTATAGCTTCTGTACAAGAACTATTTCACTTGTGCAAGTTTTTAATGTGCATTAGATTAACATTTCCTTGATCTGACTAATTACACGTCTCCATCCAAAATTCGGTAGAAACATTGTGATCGTAATTTCTATATATTCATTGCATGCATGTGTGCATGTACAGACCACCTCTGTTCACACATGCACTCTTTGAATTTTACTGTCCCTGAAAGAGGGTTGATTACCTTTTTGGATTTTGTCCTGCATAGTTTTGATTAAACATGCAGATTCTTTCTAATACCATCTTGCCGCTATAGCTCTGATATTGATACAGCACACCCCATGCCACATATACGCTGCACTAAATTCATATAATTTTTAAGCTAACTATTTGAGCCAATTGGCTAGTTCCTGCTATGACATAAAAAGAAGGGTCTTATCCATGTCCTGACAATCTAGCTTCTATGCTTAGTTAGCATTTGTCTTGTGAGATATGCAATATATAATGTTGCTTGCCTTGTACTCTTGTTACTATTCTGAACACGGTCACTTGCTTTGCTTTAACGACTATAGACATCGTGTAGATGTTTCAGTTATTTCTAACGATGATAACATCATCTGTGCAGGCTGTTGTTTTCACTGACATCAATTTAGAAACTGGAATTGAGTTTAATGAATACTGTCACAATCATCAGCCTCCTATTGCTTTCATTAAGACTGAAGTAAGAGGCCTTTTTGGCAGCGCGTTTTGTGATTTCGGACCTGAGTTCACTGTATTTGATGTTGATGGTGAGGAACCTCATACGGGAATCATTGCATCTATCAGTAATGACAACCCTGCTCTTATAGCATGTGTAGATGATGAAAGGCTGGAGTTTCAGGATGGGGATCTGGTTGTGTTCACAGAAGTTCGAGGTATGACAAATATCAATGATGGAAAGCCAAGAAAGATAAAAAATGCACGCCCCTACTCTTTCAACCTTGAGGAAGATACAACCAATTTTGGTAGGTATGAGAGAGGTGGTATTGTAACTCAGGTGAAACAGCCCAAGGTTTTAAACTTCAAGCCATTGAAGGAAGCGCTAACAGATCCTGGTGATTTCCTTCTTTCTGATTTTTCGAAGTTTGATAGGCCGCCTCTTTTGCATCTGGCATTCCAAGCACTAGATAAGTTTGTAACTGAATTGGAGCGCTTCCCGGTTGCTGGTTCTGAAGAGGATGCTCAGAAGTTGATATCTATAACCAGTAATCTTAATGAGAGTCTTGGTGATGGAAAACTGGCTGATATTAATCCAAAACTTATTCGACAATTTGCTTTTGGTGCCAGAGCAGTACTGAATCCTATGGCTGTCATGTTTGGTGGAATTATTGGACAGGAGGTTATGAAGGCATGCTCTGGGAAGTTTCATCCTCTTTTCCAGGTGATTGCTGTTCCTCAGGCTAAAATCCTCTTTTCAACTTGTTTTTTGTTTTTTTCTTTTTTTTTCTACCCTCTTATTTCTGATTTTTTTGGGTTGGAGGGTAGGGTGGCTGCCTTATTGATGGCTGCTTATATCTATGGGATAGTTTTCTATTTGAGGTGCATGGATTCAATGAAAAATGTAATGAACTTGTTGGAAGGTTACTGATTCAAATAACTCAGCCAAGCTTGTGAAACTTTCATAGTCTTTACTTGTTTTGGAACCTACTGTGTTTGGACCATCTATATGGGCTAAAGTGCGGGTTCCCACCTAAATTGGTGTGTAGTGTTGTATAGATTCTCTCTGATTTGTGGTTTTCCTTGCCTGTCTTCTGTTATTATGTTCTTTAGGACTCTTTGACAGCTAATTTTGTTACCTATTATGCATGATAGACTACTGTTAAAAACAACCACGTGCTTGTCTTTGTATAACTGTCAATCTGCGTTATGCTCTGCTTGTATTTTCAACAAAATTGTATCATATAACTCAACCTTTCTATTGTGGTGTATTCACAGTTCTTCTACTTTGACTCTGTCGAATCACTTCCTACTGAGACAGTCGATCCCAGCGACTTCAAACCTGTAAATAGCCGTTACGATGCACAGATTTCAGTCTTTGGATCCAAACTTCAAAATAAACTAGAAGATGCTAAAGTTTTTCTCATTGGATCTGGTGCACTCGGCTGCGAATTTCTGAAGAATTTAGCGCTAATGGGAGTTTCATGTGGAAAACAAGGAAAATTAACTGTAACTGATGATGATGTGATAGAGAAGAGTAACCTTAGCAGGCAATTCCTCTTTCGAGATTGGAACATTGGGCAGCCAAAATCAACGGTTGCTGCTACTGCTGCTTCATCAATTAATCGTCTTCTACACGTAGAAGCTTTGCAGAACCGTGTTGGGACGGAGACTGAGAATGTTTTTGATGATACCTTTTGGGAGAATCTCAGTGTTGTGGTTAATGCCCTTGACAATGTGAGTGCCAGGCTTTATGTCGACCAGAGATGCCTGTATTTCCAAAAACCACTTCTTGAGTCTGGTACATTAGGCGCTAAATGCAATACTCAAATGGTTATTCCTCATCTGACTGAAAATTATGGTGCTTCCCGTGACCCCCCAGAGAAACAAGCACCAATGTGTACTGTGCACTCTTTCCCGCACAACATCGATCATTGCTTGACATGGGCCCGCTCAGAGTTCGAGGGCTTGCTTGAAAAGACACCTGCTGAAGTAAACGCCTACCTTTCTAGCCCTGGCGACTATATTTCTGCAATGAGAAATGCTGGGGATGCTCAAGCTAGGGACAATTTGGAACGAGTAATTGAGTGTCTTGATAGGGAGAGATGTGAATCGTTCCAAGATTGCATTACATGGGCTCGTCTTAAGTATATCTCTCGTGTTCTTTAAAAAAAAAAAATTATTTCCCATGTTGGTTCTGTGTTGGCTCAATTAATTATTCATTTTACTAATTGGCAGGTTTGAAGATTATTTTTCAAACAGAGTGAAGCAATTGACTTTTACCTTCCCTGAGGATGCTGCTACCAGTACTGGTGCGCCTTTCTGGTCAGCTCCAAAGCGGTTCCCTCGTGCATTGCAGTTCTCTACAGATGACCCCAGCTATCTTCATTTTGTGATGGCCTCATCCATTCTGCGAGCGGAGACGTTCGGTATCCCTATACCTGATTGGGTGAAGAACCCTAAGAAATTTGCCGAGGCCGTTGATAACATCATCGTTCCTGATTTTCAACCGAGGGAAGGTGTGAAGATTGTTACTGATGAGAAAGCTACTAGCCTTGCTACCTCTTCTGTGGATGATGCCGTCGTTATCAATGAGTTGATAATGAAGCTGGAGCAGTGTCGGAAGAGTTTACCACCAAACTTCATGATGAAGCCGATTCAGTTTGAGAAGGTTTGTCTTGTCTCTTTCAAGCTTTAGATGATTGGATAGCTTGCCATATAAAAAAGATTTTAAATTAAAATGACTGGCATGCCTTTTGGATTAGTGAGTTTAGCTATCAATTTGAACAAAAAATGAATGTAGCAGAAAAGCGAATTGTTAGATGGATATGGGTAGTATCAGATTAGAGAGAATAAGAGGGTGTTTAGCTGAGCTTATAAGCTCTCTAACATCTCACAAGAAGTTTTAAAGAGCTTAAAAGCTACTAAAAGTTTTGCAATAAGATCTGATTTGCTTTTTTGCTCCCAAAATAAGGTTTTAGTAGCTTATAAGCTGTTTTCATTTAAGTAAGGAACTCCACCTTTCTCAAAAACTTGGATTTATTCTAACAAACTCCTTCAAATTTTATCATTTAAATTCTACAATTACTATCACTTGCATCTTATAAGCTCCACACTTAATTTTTACACTTAGACAACTTATTTCTGAAAATAAGATAAACATCTCATAAGCTCGAAAGACATCATATAAGATGTAAGAGCTTCTAAGATCTTAAACATATGCAATTACCCAAACACCCTTTAAGGAATAAATGCCACAGGAAAAAGTTAAAGAATACCTACAATAGATTACTAAATCAGAGAAAGATGCTGAAAATTGTTGGGACATGTGCATGGGAAACCTTTGGACGCTCCACTAAGATTTCATAATTTCAAATTAGAAGGGGAAGGGAAACCTAAAAAGACTAGGAAAGAAACTATCAGAAAAAGTTATGTTAAACCTGAGTACAAGTGAGATCATATATATTTCTTGTCCAAATCCATACAGTTGATGCCACATAGAGGAATAAGTGCTTGTTTGTTGCAGTAGTTGGATTGGGAAAATTGACTACTCATATTATCTGTCACACATTTATTTCTTTGTTTGAATGAGTGCAAAATGTGTGTTTTTGTTAAATACTTGCTTTATCAGTGCATACATTTATGAGTGACACTTGGGTGCACCAGTTTACCGTGCAACTGGTGCACAATGAAAACAACTAATACTGTTCAGTAAAAACAAATAATTCTGACCAACTAATACCTTTTAGTAAAACAACGGATATTATGTAAAAATGCACTTGGTTCACATGGTGCAACTGGTGCATAGGAAAGTAGGAAACTACAAGTATTTACTTAAATTTTATTTCAATATTGATAATACGAATGACCACATCGATGTTATCTGCAGGATGATGATACGAATTACCACATGGACGTGATAGCTGCACTGGCAAACATGAGGGCAAGAAATTACAGCATTCCCGAGGTGGATAAGCTCAAAGCTAAATTCATCGCTGGAAGGATCATCCCAGCCATTGCAACTTCCACAGCCATGGCCACCGGTCTGGTGTGCCTCGAGCTTTACAAAGTCTTCGACGGGGCCCACAAGGTAGAAGATTATCGCAACACTTTTGCTAACCTAGCTTTACCATTATTCTCCATGGCGGAGCCCGTGCCTCCAAAGATTATCAAGCACCAGGACCTGAGCTGGACCGTGTGGGACCGTTGGATTATAAAGAACAATCCTACTCTGAGGGAACTCATCCAATGGCTGACAGACAAGGGACTGAACGCCTACAGCATCTCGTTCGGAAGTTGCCTGCTTTTCAATAGCATGTTCCCGAGGCACAAGGATAGGATGGATAAGAAGGTGGTGGACCTGGTGAGGGATGTGGCTAAGGTGGAGCTGCCGCCGTATCGCAACCACTTTGATGTTGTGGTGGCGTGCGAGGATGATGATGAAAATGATGTCGACATCCCTCAGATATCCATTTACTTCCGCTGAGTATCTGCATTTTAGTATTTGAGACTAGATATTGATGCTCTACTCATTCCATGCTAGTGTTTTACTTTACAAGATACACGCCTTGTACTTGCAGACTTCATTGTCATATTTGAATGACCTGAGCCTTTGAATATTTGTCTTGTCTTTCTCGTTACGGAGTTATGCGACATCTGTATGTTTTGTTACTTCCTTGCAAGGCTTGCCATTTGAGTTTTGTCTTGCATTGTATTGTTCTCTTTTTTTTTTTCTAGATGCTATACTAATGTATGCGATTGTTACTCACCTATGGTAAAATCTGCACCTCACCATGGAAAAGGGTCAGATTTGATTTTGATTTGATTTTAGGGAGTTTCCAAGCTCTCTGCTTATCACCACCTGACTAAATTGTTTGAGGTATAATTTGAGTACTTATTAATCAATTTCAAATTATTATTCTGTTAAAACAACTAAAATTATTATATTTCCTGAACACTAAGTTCGATTTTGATTAGCATTAAGAAAAAGGAAAAGACGATTCGGCATATTTTTTATTTAGAATTCAAATGTCACTTGAGTTCAAGTTCTGTGAAAATAAATACAATTTTTGTTTTTTGGTTAACTTATTGGATCAAAGCTTTGGCCTTTGTAAGCTCATTTTGATTAACAATCAGATAAATTCGATCCTCTTTAAAATTCGATAAGAAAAATCAAGGGAAGAAAAAGAAAATTCACCAAAGCTATTGCCTCTTCTAATGCTTTATTATCATCAAATCATTGTGCTTTTCATACTGTAAAACTTCTCTGTGATGTACACTTTAATCTCATTTTTTTAAAATGCACTTTAACCTCTGTTGATAGCTAGTAAAATCGGATTAATTGTGTGGAATATGACTTTGTGGTAACTAGCTAATCAAACAATGAATCATCAAATGATTGAAAGGTATGAACTCAAGTATTGAAAGCAGTAAATAAAGTGCACGGAGATTAGGGCAAATGTTGCCTCTTGTATTGAGTTTTCGGACCGTTTTTGGGTCTTAAGTGCCCATATTTATACTATATGGGAGAGTGCATTTCAATCTCCGTTTTTCTCGTCCGGACATAAAATGGTCAAACTTCCATTTAATGCCCAGTACTTCATTTTACATTAATTTTCGACATCTCTTGGGAGCTCGCCTTAGCTAGCAGCACGACACCTGGCAAGTCCCTCAGTCCTTCGCCGTAGTTCTCTGATCTTTCCCCAAATCGCGTGACCAACGTTGTCGTCTTGTAGTTCAAGTCATTGACTTAGCTACATTTGGATGATTTTCCTGACTTAGTACCACGCTGCGGCATTAACTCCCCTTCGTACAAGGAACTCCTAGCGGCGAACATTATACCTGTTGTACTTTCCGGACGAGTTCTAGATAAAAGACCTCTTGCATAGAGCTTTCCGGGCGAGCTAGCTTGATGAGAGCTCATTGAGCAAGCTCTTAGTGAGCTAGTTGGTGAGTTGTGAGTGAGCTTGATGGGAGCTCATCGAGCGAGCTCCTAGAGAGCTAGATGGGAGCTCTTTGAGCGAGCTCATAGTGAGCTGGTTGATGAGCTCTTAATGAGCTAGTCCAAGCTCATTGAGCGAGCTCATAATGAGCTCTTGACCCTTTATTTTCATAGGATTTTCTGAGAGCTCTATGAGCTAGCTACTTTACTTGGGCATGGCGACCTCGACCCTTTCTTGATGAGCTAGAGCCCATCTCATAGGGGCGAGCTTGGCGACTATTGTCGGGCCGGGCGAGTTTGGCCTAGTTATCCGATTGGGTTCCTTCATTAACGAGTGAAATATTAATGGGCTTGCGCCGAATTAATAGTGACACAACAATTGCCCCTCAGTTCGCTGCTCGTGACATGGTGGAGCGAGCAACGAGCTGATCATCTTCTTTGGACTTTAGTTATTGAGAATGCCTTGAATTGGACTATAACCCGCTTAACAGAGTTTGCGGGGGTCTTGCTGACCGGTCAGCGAGCCGGGGGGTCCAGCTGGCCGACGCGCCCCCTGGCCTGGGGGTACGGGGGGGCGGAGACGCCCCCGGCCCGATGGTATGCGTGAACTACTAATTGAGGAAGGATTCCGGCTTGTGGATGTGTCATGGGCCGAGCCCAAATTAGAGTAGTCTATTAATGAGAACCAAATTGGATATGTCATGGTGGAGCGAGCAACGAGTTGATCATCTTCTTTGGACTTTAGTAATGAAGTGTGGAGACCCAAGGCTCGCGAAACGGATTTATAATAATACGAATGAGATAAATGACTTGTTAGGCGAGGTGGGCCAAGCTCCGAGATAGGCCGAGCTCACGACTCCTGGAAATATTTACATGTATATACTAATTTTTTTTTTTTTTGCAGTGCCAAAAACATTATGAAATAGAAATATAATAGGCCCAAAACTCCCCCTCAGCAAACCGGCTGGCCCATCAACTATATAAGATGGTATTCAGGATTAAAAAAGGGTCCGATTATATACACCCCCAACTTTAAGAGATACATTCCCCGATTAGTTCACCCACTCAATTTTGTGGACATTAGTAGATACACACTTCATGCACTACCTATTATACCCTTTATAATTATCTCTCATTCTTTCCTTTTTCTTCCCCTACAGTTTTGGCAGCCCACTGCCTCCACACCCGCCGACGCCTTACATCCCACCACCCCACCCATGCCATTGTCACCGCCGTCCCGTTCCACCCCCATTACCAGCACCGGCCCCACCGCTGCTGCCAGCACCCAAAGCTTTTCGATTTAAAAATCAAATTTTCAGAACCGCCGCCGCTCAGCTCCTACAACAGAAATGGTGTCGTCGCTGCTGCGTCTCACCTCCTCCTGGCTGTGAAGTGAAGCCCGCCAAATCGTTGGCAGCCTAGACAGAAGAAGTGCCGTCAAGAAATGACATTTACCACGTCGCCGCCTCTTTTTTTTTTTTTTTTTAATTTTCTCCTTTCGATAAATCAGACTCGAAAAGGTACTAGATCTTCGGCCACTTTCTATCGGAAAAGAACTGAATTTTTCGATCTATTAAAATTTTCGGTATATTTGGCCGAATTTAACAATGATTTTCGATTAATTTTTACGAAAATTATAGCTAATCTTCAATCATATTTTACCAAATATTTGTCACTGCAAATTAGAGATGTTAAACGGGTTGACCCTAACCCATTATTAAATTCGATCTACTCCAAGAGCTAAATCTGGCCCTCAAGCCTTAACCTGCTCATTTTAAAATGATTCCTCTAATAGTTGAGGCCTGTCCTCCTAATTCATTCTGATTTAAATTTAAATTTCCACCTAATCTTTTTTTTTTTTTTTAAAAAAAAAAAAATGTTCAAACATTAACATATTGACAAAAATTCGATCCAGATAGCCCATTCATCTTTAATAACAAATTTTCAAAAGTTCAAACATTAACATAATAACAAATGTTCAAAAAAATAAAAATATAACATAATGATAAAAGTTCAAACATTATTAAATGTTAAGTTTTTATTTATATATACATATTATATATATAATTATTAATACAAGCGGGCTAAACAGGTTGGTCTTGTTAACTCATGGTTAATTTCGTTATCCCATGCTATTAATCTGGTCCCAACCAAAAAAACCTAATTTTAAAAATCTGCCTCACATTCTTCTACTTAACCCCCATATAATAGATTTAAAAGGGCCGGCCCATTTAGCCCAGCCCGGATTAACATCTCTACTGCAAAGGGTGGTGTTGCCTTGTTGGGTTGGGATACTGCCTTTTTTTTTAAGTGGTAAAGTTTGTGATGGTTGTTGGTTTGGTGATTTTTGTATTTGTTTTTTTCCTGCAGGGGTTGAGCATCGTTCCCAATTCATCAATGAAATTTGCTTGTCTTCTCTCTCTCTCTCCCCTTTTGTTTTTTCCTTTCCAATTTTGACAGGTGAAAAATGGAGAGTGATGGTGGTTATGGTGGCGGTGGTTTTGGCAAGGACGGTGGTGGCAGAGAGGGTATGGATCTCTAAATTAAGGTTGAAATTAATAAAGGGTAATATTGTATTTTTATCATTATGTTAAAATAATAAAAATAATAAGAGGGTGTATCTCCCAATTGGGGGTGTGGATAACTGGACCCATTAAAAAATTGCCCAACATCCTATACTATTTGAAGCCCAGCAACTTAACGGGAAACGAAAGATCGGGTTTTACTTGGGCCCAGCGAATTAGGGTCAAGCGTCCACCTGCGAGCTCTCGCCTGCTGCGAGTTCCGTCCTACCGGAGATTGAGCGGGCTGCAGGTTTGAAGCGAGATGGCAGCGAGCTCGCGCGAGCTCATCGAGATTTCCGAGCTCCGCGAGCTGATGTCCAAGCCGCTGCGAGTTCGAGATTGATATCATCTTCCTTGTGCCGAGTTCGCGCGCCGGAGAATTGCACCGAGCTCTGGAGTTTGCGAGGCCTTGGCGAGTTGCGGGAGTGGCGATGTGGGCCGAGATCGGGTGAGCTGCCCCACTGGATTTCCGAGATGGAATTGGGCGAGCTGCACGCGAACAGAGCACGAACTGCCCGCAAACAGTGTATGAGCTGCACGGGGATGGAAGTCAGGCGCGTGGGGTTGATGGCGAGTCCGTGGTGACGCGCCCGGGCCTCGATTTCTGGGCTCACTCCAAACTTTGACTTAACACCAAAATAGGTAACTGATTTCCCTGATTTTGTTGTACTTGAAGATTTCTTCTGGGCTATTTAGATGAGTTAACGTTCCTTTTCCTTTCGTATCTCATAAAGCTGCGGATCCACCTTCTATTACTGTCTTGGAAATTTGAAAAACAAGAGCCACTCACTTACTTTTATCTCCTCACAAGAAATGTCTCAATCTCTCTGTTTCTTGTTCTCTATTAGATTGCTTAGCCATCATTTTCCTTGAATTTTGAAATTCAAAGGAAACTTCAAACAGAATCGGTCGCCCCTTCCTCTGTTCTTTTTCGCCATCTTCTTCAAAATTCCGGACGGGTAAGACTATTTTGGAGTACATATTATTGACGAGCACCTCACGAGGCCGGACCGCCCTGTTTCGGACTTCCGGTGAGTTGAGGGTGTTTCATCTCTCGGTGGGCTTTCCTTTGTGGTGGTTCGGCTGTGGAGATTTGCACCAGCGGCGACGACACGGGATTCAGATGCCGTGACGTTCGGAAGGGAGCCCGGTCGGTGTCTCCAGCAAACATCTTGTTCGAGAAGCTTCGGTAAGTTTTTTATCCTTATTTCGCCTGATTTCCTGATGCTATAGCCCTGAACCTTCTGACTTTCTGCAAGCGACGAATTTTTGGGTTTCAAGCTCAAGAAACTCCACACTCTGGACCCGTGACCGGCGGCACTTCTTTCTTGGGTGAGCTTCTGCTTTAGTCGTTGTTGGCGGGTTAAAACTATGCTTTTTGCTTATCTAGTTATTGCTTCCTGTTTTGCCTCAATGTCACATGCTTGCTATTCAAGGCTCTTATAACAATAGATATTGTTGATAGTTGAAAACTTGTTGAATTGGAGTTTCTATATAGCTAAGCATGTCGATGGAAGTTTTAAACCCTTTTATTCTTTTTCCTTGTTTATTTTTCTCTTATGCTCAAATTTCTCTTACTTGCTTGCTATTTGAAAATGTTGCCATAATAGACACTGTTGACAGTTGCCAATTGTTGATAGTTGAGAATCTTGGTAGCTGAATATGTCGATAGTTGGTGAGTAATATGCCTGTTGAGTGTTGAGCATGTCGATAGTGGATAATTTTTTGGGCGTGTTTGACTGAGATGAACTCTTGATTTGTTGATTCGAGCTTTTATTTTTACTTTGAGCGGGTTGACCTTGTAGATAATTGGTAGTGAGCATGTAAGTAGTGTTGAGTTTATTTGTCGTTGAGTTCGTTGATAATCGATAGTTGCTTGTTGATGATAGTTGATTTCGTCGAACTTTTTGAAGGTTGAACTTGTCGATTAAAGTTGAACTCTTGATAGCTGGTTGAGCTTCATAGTTGTTGAGTATGTCGATTGAGTTCGTTGATTAGCCGAGCATGATACTTGGATTTTTGAACTTTCCTGTCTCTCAATATACTCAAAATTGCTCATTCCATAATCTTTCGAAACATGTGTAGGTGGTGGCTCTCGCAGCTTTAGATGAAGTGATCTTGCATTGATAGCCTCTCGAGCTCCGTAGGTAAATTTCTTGTTGGTCATACGATTTCCTTTTGGTTGGTAGTATGTCCGGTGAAGGTGGTGTAGTTAGTGAAGCTTTGGGTGAGACTATTGTCGAGTCTTTGGGTGGTTCAGATGATGGTGGAAGTAGGACCGATGTTGAGGGTGATGGTGGTGAGGTGGATGCCGATGAGGGCTCCGATACGGATAGTTTGGTGGATCTCGCTGTAGATGCGACCAGGCTCCAGATGCAAATTCGGGATGTGGCCCCATTCCTTTTCGATTATTCCTCGTACGCTGAGGGGGAGCCACCGGAAGTGCCAGCTCGAGCCCTTCGTCTCCCGTCTAAAGATGACACATTCTTCGCGAGCCCCATTCCGAGCCGTATGTTCGATTTTGAGCTTGAGAGGTATAGAGAGGAATATGAGGTGCCTCAAGATGTGTTTTTCTATACTCCGAGCGGAGACGAAAGAGCTAGTCAATCTCCTCCCGGCTGTATAGCCGTCAACCTTGGGTGCATGGATGCCGGGATTCGATTTCCCCTTCATCCTCGAGTGAGTGAACTTCTTAATTTTTGGAGAGTAAGCTTGACTCAGATAGCTCCGAATGGGTGGAGCACCATTATGGGACTTTTAGCTCTTTTTGGTGAAGTCCAACCTGCCGCCTTTCCCTCCGTCGACGAACTTAACTACCTAACTCAGATAGCCCAAGGAGACGGAGAGGGGTGTTACTATGTTAGGGCTCGAGCGGGTTGGAAGATCGTGGAAGACGTGTCTAGCAAAGTTGAGAAGTGGAAAAAGGAATTCTGGTTTGTAGGGGGTGACTGGCGGAGCCCGGGTGATGATACTGGCAGTTCGGATCGCATATATGTGCCTTGCGATTATCAATACCGACTTAGTAAGTGTTCATTTTTTCTGTTGAGCTATAGTTGGACTGACCTAACTTTCTCTTGAAGACTTGCAGATCCGAAGCCTCTTAAAGATAAACACTTGAGCCGGGATTTCGCTGCTCGCCTCTATCAAGTTTGTACCCGCGATATCTCTCTCCTGAAGGCTCCTCGTTTAAACAAGGGTCGTCTTTTAAAAAAGGCTGGACTCGTTTTGTATCCTCATCACATTCGGATCGATTTGAAGCACGTAATATATTTGCTGCTTATTTCCTATCTTAGCTTATTCACCTGCTGCCAACTAAATTGCTTTCTCTGTCTTTTTTACAGCTACGCTCATTGCTGACATTGACTTTGTGGATTCGGAGTTTTATCAACGAATGGATGACTTTAACCCTATCGACTTTGCTCCTCGCTCCAAAGCGGCCCTTTCCCGACAAAAATCGAAAAGTGCCATCGTCACTGAATCTCATGTGACTGCTCTGCCAGCTGCCACCGCCTCGGGCCGACAGGTTCCTCCTCCGGCCGCCGCCGCTGCCAAGAAACGTCCTCATGGTGAGACCTCCGCAGCTGCGTCTCGTGGGGATAGTCATTCTTCACAAACCAAAAGGGGAGCTCGCTCAAAAGGTCATGCGGATGCGCAGACCCCTCCAGCTTCTTCTCCCCATCTTGACATCGTGGGGACCGACTCATGCTTGGTGCCTCCTGTTCATCGAACCACTACTCCTGCTCCTTTGGCCAGAGAGCCGGGTGATCGGACTTTTTTGGGATGGCATCCCAATCGGTCTCGCAGGTAGTTCTCTTCTTTTCTTTCGGGGTGAAAATTATCATACTCGGATATTGTCTCTTGGTACTTAGTCAATTCTTGTTTGTCTTCTAGGAATGAAAGTGATAGAGAGCATCTTTCTGAGTCCTGTCTCGATTATTTGAAGACAAAAGCGCCTCCCGATGCACGTTTGGATAGTATCCCGGAGCATCTTCACCGAGCACGAGAGGATATGCTCCGGTCATGGACTCTGGATCTCGAGGATGACGTAACCAAACAGAGTACCCACTCCAATGATATCTTACTCGCCATTCATGCTAGCCGAACCTTAGCCATGGCAGAGAGAGTTCGTGACAACATCATGAGGGATTGCAATCGTATCTCTTATCTTGAGGGGGGTCGGATTCAGTTGAAGCAAGATATTGAAGAGTTGAGGCGTGGTAGGGAATCCGCGGACAAGGAGCTTGCCCTAGCCAGATCGCAGATTCAAGAGAGGGATGTCCAGCTCCGTGAGAAAGATGCTCAGATTTCGCTTAATGAGACTACCATAGCTCAGTTGACCCTCGAGCGAAACAAGGCGGTTGCGGAGAATGACTCCAACAAGGTTCTATTGTTTAATGGGATTAAACAATGTGATATAGACAGGAAGAAGTATGCTCGGCTTGCTGCGGAGCACACTTAACTTAAGGCTGCAATGGAAGGATCTTATAGTGAGCCGGAGGCTCGACAGTTGGCCGGTTATAGCTACACCCTTACTTATGCCAATTCCATTCGTGTGGCACACTCCTCCGAAGACTTACCCAGTGTTCAATCGAATCTGAAAGAGAAGCTGATGAGTTATCTTCGTGCCAACCCTCCATTGCTTGAGTTTGGGTACGTTTATCCGCTGGCCGACCTCAGGGCCATTGGTTATGATTTCTCATTCTTAGATGGGGTTACGCTTTTGGATCCTAGGGCCATGCTTGCTCAAGTGAATGGTACTCCCCCTGTTGGGCCGGAGACATATGCCTGTTCGACGGTGGACATCGAAGTTGAGGTCCCTTCGTCTGGTGGTGAAGTGGACTTTGGAGCAGGAGGTGGGTTGAACTTTACCTCTGCCAATGTTGAGACTATGGAGGGGAGTCGGCTGATTGCTGCCCAAGGCGAGTTTGATGCCGTGGATGGGAACGTGGTGTCCGCTTCTTTGCAGGAGTCATCATCACCGATGAGTTAGTTCAAGAGAGCTCAGCCACTTGACATTCCTGGAGGATTTTTCTTTATCGGCCGCATGTGGCCTTATCCTGCTTTAGTACTTTGTTGATCGACTTTCCTATTTTCGATGAGACTACCATTTACTTTCAATGCCTTAGCATTTTTGCATACTTGATTGTTTTATTTGCTTGCAATCTGTGTTTGGCTTGTCGTCTTACTTTTACGCGACTTAGTTGTCTTATTGTTTTGCAACTTATTGGCTGGTCGTCTTAGTTGTATGCGACTTAGTTGTCTTATTGTTTTGCAACTTTTGATGCTTTGGAATGCCTGTTATGAAATGTTATGAATTTTTATGTTTGTTGACTATCTTTGGGAGGTCGATTTCCTTAGAAATCGACGACTTTAGGTAATCGACCTCCTTGTAGGTTTGTAGGTCGACGACCTGCCCCCTTGTCCATGACATAAGGAATTCTGATCGTCTTATCTGGTTGCGATCCTTTGATGTTTAGAAATTTTTATGTTTGTGGACTATCTCCGAGAGGTCGATCTCCTTAGAGATCGGCGACTTTGGGTAATCGACCTTCTTGTAGGTCGACGACCTGCCCCATTGTCCATGACATTAAAAATTCTAATCTTCCTAGTGTTTTGGCACTTATTTGGTCGTCTTATTCGGATGCGACAGAGTGCCTTGACACTTGTCTGGTCGGCTTATTTGGGTGCGACCTAATGCCTTAGCATTTTTGTGTTTAGAACATACTACTACAATTGATCTCGTTAGAGGTCAGACGACCTGCCCCCATTTTTGGTCACTAAAATCTAAAAGCATGAGAAACTGAGAGTTTCAAATATCTTGAAAGAACAACTTTCTATTTCCGAACTTGAAACGAGCTTCTCTTACAAAATCTAGAATATTAAATTACTGGTAATACTTCTTCAAATAAACTGCGCTCCAAGGGTATTGAGCTGGAACTCCCTTCGTGTCTTCTAGCTCGTAAGCTCCGTTTGGCAAACACTTGGATATTTTGAGGGGGCCTTCCCAAGTCGGACCGAAAACTCCCTTTGCTACCCCTGGATTTCGTCGTAAAACCAGGTCGCCAATCTTGAACTTACGAATCTTGATCTTTGAGTTGTAATACTTTTCTGACTTTTGCTTGTAGCTAGCATTCTTTAAATCAGAATCTATCCTTCTTTCTTCGAGCAGATCGAGCTCAGTACGAAGAGCTCGATCATTATCTTCTGTGATAGACTATAGTGTCCTGTGACTTCGAATTACCACCTCGGATGGTATTACTGCCTCCGGTCCGAAAGCTAGCGCAAAAGGTGTTTCGCCAGTTGAGTTTCGGAAAGTTGTTCAATACGACCAAAGTATGTCTGGGAGTTTGTGAGCCCACAAACCTTGAGAACCGTCGAGCTGAGTCTTCAGTGTGTGTTTTATTATCTTGTTGACTGCTTCTACTTGGCCGTTTGACTGCGGATGGTATGGTGTTGAGAACAACTTCGCGATTTTCCATTTTGCGAAAAATGCGTCGATTTCAGCTCCGTCAAACTGCTTTCCGTTATCTGAGACGATCGCTTGCGGGAGCCCTAAACGACATATGATATTCTTCCAGATGAACCTAATGATCTTTTCTTGAGTAATCTTAGCTAGTGGTTCCGCTTCCACCCATTTTGTGAAATAGTCGACTGCAACTACTGCGTGTCTCATCGTGCTCGGAGCCGTTGGCAAAGGTCCAATAAAGTCGATCCCCCACTTTGCAAATGGCCATGGGCTGTAGATGGAAGTTAGCTCCTCGGGAGCTCTCTTGATGGTCGGGGCGAACACTTGGCACTTGTGGCAGGACTTAGCGTATTTGATTGCATCCTTCCTCAGAGTTAGCCATAAATAACCCTGTCTGATCGTTTTGTAAACGAGTGATTGCCCCCTAGTGTGATTTCCGCAAACTCCTTCGTGGATATCTTTCAAAATAATCATCCCTTGCTCCGGCGTTACACACTTGAGAAGTGGTAGCGAAAAACTTCTTTTGTATAATTGTTTGTCAATGATAAATTATCTCGCGGCTCTAAGCTGTAGTCGGCGAGCTTGGATTTTGTCCTCTGGAAATGCCCCAGTCTTAATATACTTGATGATAGATGTCATCCAGGTCTCCTCCTGAGCTTCGACTTGAAGAATCGACCATCTTCCTGCTGGTGTCGTTGATCGGATCATAGCTACTTCACTTAAGTTGATTATGGGTCGATCACCTGATGGGACCATCAATCTGGTGACAACGATGTTATCCATGCTTGCTGCTCCTTCCGAAATAGCAAGTCGAGCTAGAGCATCCGCTTGAGTATTGTCAGCTCGTCGGATTTGTTCGATGTAAACTTGCTCGAATTTTTCCAACAAATTCTTGGCGACCTGCTGGTACCTGATCATCTGATCGCCTCTAGCTTCATACTCACCCGACATTTGATATGCCACTAGTTGTGAATCACAAAATACTTTGAGACGCTGAACTCCCATGGCCATCGCCATTTATAAACCATTGATTACAACCTCATATTCTGCCTCGTTATTTGTTGCGTGGAAATCAAATCTGATGGCAGTGGTAAAAGATTGATTGTCGGGGCTGATGAGCACGACTCCTGCCCCCGCTCGTGTACTGGTGGATGAACCGTCGACGTATAGTTTCCATGGATCCCTGATGACCTCGCCAGACTTCTCAGGGATTGTGAGTTCAACCAAGAAATCGGCGAGCACCTGCGCCTTAATCACAGTCTAGGAGCGAAGGTGACACCAAACTGGCCAATCTCGATAGACCATTTCAGAAGTCGTCCCACCGTGTCTGGTCGGTGTTGTTGGGGTTATACTGGAAAATATGCTTTTACTTTGTATAACCAAATTGAATTTTCTGTCTTATTTACTGAAATAAATTATTTATCACTGATGCTTTGTTGCAAGTCGTTTTTTAATGATAATACTATGTGGCTAATTTTAAAACAACTTACAAACAAAATAAGTACGTGTACAATATTACAGTAAAGAACAAGAAATTGTTGACCCAGTTCATCAATAAATGACTACTCTGGGGGCATTCCAAGCCAGGGATGTTATATTGCGAGGCTCAAGTATATAGTACACAATACTACTCGTGGTGAAAACTTCCTTCTACGAAAGATGGTGAATTGGAGAATATATGTGTGAGTACTTGGGATTTTTTCTGAACCTTTCTTTTGTTATTTTTGGGCCTATTTATAGGCTTTGGATGAGCTGATGGTGTCAAGGCTTGAAATTTGGTGGTGTCTGGTTAAGACGAAATGGCGATTTCTTAACATGCACAAATCTATGTGGTGTTGCCACGTTTTCTGTTTGTGCTTCTTTTGTTGACATTTGTCTTTACTTGCTCGAGAAGTATTCGACTTGTCATCCAGGTGGTGATGGTGGCGTCGTGGGTGACCCAATTCTTGTTCTCGCCTGGTGGTTATTCGTACTCATGAGGCTCGACCATTGTGGTCGTTCATTGGGCGTGGCCGCAAACCAAACACCACGACCTCGATTGTAGGGGTGAGCACACTCTTCTGCTCTCCACTCTTCCGGACCTCTGTTAACCATGTATGCGTGCTCGCTCCCTGATAGGTTGCTTTGCTTACCTGGAAAACGTTGTTGTGAACCAAATGCTTTGGTTCTTCTTTGTCTTTCTTCGCCGAGAGGCGGCGAGTCCTCCCTCTCTGTTTATGCAGGTTTTGTCTCTCCTTCTCTGTTCATCCGGGCTTCGTCTTTCCTTATCTGTTCGTCTGGTTTTTCGTCTTTCATTCTCTGTTCATCTGGACTTCGTCTTTCCTTCTCTGTTCGTCTGGTTTTCCGTTCGACCACTACCCTTGTTTGTCTATCTTGGTGAGTGGTCATTGGGTTGCCGGGAGAGCATAATTTTCTTGACATGATGGCTTGGCGCCCAACCCTCCGTCGCCCTAAAACCGGCGTGCTTCTGGCGAAACACAAATGGAAGAAGCGGGATGTGTATCAAGTAACTCGGCACACTGTCGATGAAATTTAGCGGGCACCTTTTTTTCTTGGTCCACGTGTTAAATGCGTGCGAGCACGTGGGCGAAAAGATTATTTATGTGCACAACAATATATTTATGTGCACATGATAATACCCCCCAGCCGGGCCACTTTATGCTCATGGGGGGCCCGATGTGAAGGCCTTAGAGAGGAGATCGAGGCATCGTTTAGTTCTCCGTAGGGGCGATCCCGAGGCAATCATTCCTTCTTCTTTCTCAAAACTCCGAAGAACCTCGTCTTCTCCGGAGTAAATTTCTTCGCTCATTTTTTATTATGCTATCTCGCTCCATCTCTTTTGATTCTTTATCCAACTCCGGGGTCTAAGATTTATCGGGGTTGGTGTCTTCACCTCGCCGCCCATTTACTCGCAAAGAAATGGCTTGTTCATCGAAGGTCGATGTTTTTTTTGGACCACGACCTCACCGGAGGGTTCGAAAGCCATTTGTCGTTCTCTCCTCCGATTCCAAGGAGGCGATAAACGAGCTAGGTCGAGCACGCTTCTATTTTTTCGGATGATTCTCGATGAGAATAGGTTGTCATCGAGGATGGTGCCCGAAGTTGCGGGTGATTATTACTTTTTGGTGAATCAAAACCAAAAAAAGGGGCGAGCATAATGTTGGGGCGAGTATAGAGTCGGGCGTGGGTGAGCAAAAATGTGGAGGTCGATAGTGAGTAGAGAACATCGCGCTTGATTCGCTCCATATCTTGAGTTACGCCAAATATAGTGTTTCAATACAATTTTGATTGGCCCGATCGGCCTCAATTGATTGCCGTTGAGAATAAATTGCTCGGCGAAAGCGTAATTGCAAGCATAATCGATCAGATCGCTTTGGTCGGTTATGCGACTTATGATATTTCGAAGATGTATTTTTTCGGGTGCCCGACCGATGAAAGCATGTGAATTAGCCTCCGAAGGTTGTGTGGCAGTAAATCTTGACACCATGGAGGCGGGCCTCCAATTCCTTATCCGACGATCTCCCATTTGCTCGTTGAGTGAGACATTACCATCACTCAATTGATGCCAAATCGAGAACACAAAGCTTGTTGTTGCTTGTACCTCCTTGTTCTGGTCGTCATATTTCGGTGTTGGAGGGGTGGGCAAAAAGAATTATTCGTAGATTCTTTGAATGACTTGTGAATCTCCGGGTAGAAGATCTTTCCTACGCTGGTCGTCAATTTTTTATGTGGCTCGTGACTCGAGATACGAGCCCTCTTTGTACTAGTCTTTTTTTATGCCAACGGCGCAGACAATCTCATCGCCGAGAAATGGAGAATATTTCGCTAAAAACGGCGATCGACATCGCCGAGGTAATGAAAGCCGACGCCGAGGAGGCTGGCTGGTCATCGCCAGAAGGCCGACGATCTCATCGCCGAGATCGCTGAGGTAGCTAAAAAGCGACGCCGAGAAGCGCTGGCCGGTCGTCGCCAGAAAGGCCGATTTATCTCATCGCCGAAAGACGGAGAATATCGCTAAAACGGCGGATCGACATCGCCGAGGTAGCGGAAAGCCGACGCCAAGCCTGAGGGGGGTCGTCGCCGTAGAGAAGGCCGACGATCTTATCGCCGAAAGCGAGAATACTTCGCTAAAACGACGGATCGAACATCGCCGGGTAGCGGAAAACCGACGCCGAGAGATTTGGGTTGCCGCCAGAAAGGCCGACGATCTTCATCGCTAAGAAGGCAGAGAATACTTTCGCTAAAACGCGGATCGATATCGCCGAGGTAGCTTAAAAGTCGACAACCGGGAGACGGATGGTCGCGCAAAGAAAGGCCGACAATCTCATTGCGAGAAGCGGGAAAAATATTTCGCTAAAATCGGATTGACATCGCCGAGATAGCGGAAATCGCATTTAGAAAGGGCGGTCGCCGCCAGAAGGGCCGAGATTTCATCACCGAGAATATGGAGAATACTTCGGAAAACGGGCGGATCGACATCGCCGAGGTAGCGAAAGTTCGATGCCGGGGAGACGGCCGGTTGCCGCCAGAAGGCCGACGATCTTCATCGCCGAGAAGCGCGGAGAATATTTTCGCTAAAACGGCAGACGGACATCGCCGAGGTAGCGGAAAGCCGACGCCGAGGGGGCGGCCGGCCGCCGCCAGAAAGGCCGACGATCACATCGCAGAGAAGCGCAGAATATTTTCGCTAAACGGCGGATCGACATCGCCGAGGTAGCGAAAGCCGACACCGGCGAGTGCTGGGGCCAGTCAGAACAGAAGGCCGGCGATCTCTCATCGCGAGAAGATGCGAGAATACTTTCGCTAAAACGGGCGGATCGATATCGCCGAGGTAGCGGA
The DNA here is from genome assembly GCA_037126765.1 of Stenogyne calaminthoides. Classification (NCBI taxonomy): domain Eukaryota; kingdom Viridiplantae; phylum Streptophyta; class Magnoliopsida; order Lamiales; family Lamiaceae; genus Stenogyne; species Stenogyne calaminthoides. The sequence continues at coordinate 33,789,234 of JBBCBC010000010.1, read as the reverse complement.
AAGCCGACGCAGAGGAGTAGGGGCCGGGTTGCCGCCAGAAGGCCGACGATCTCATCGCCGAGAAGCCGCGGAGAATACTTCGTTAAAATCCGGATCGACATCGACGAGGTAGCGGAAAGCCGACGCCGGTGAGTACGGGCGGTCGTCGCCAGAAGGTCGACGATTATCTCATCGCCGGTAAGACGAGAATACTTCGCTAAAACGACGGATCGATATCGCCGAGGTAGTAGAAAGTCGACGCTGGCGAGAGGGGCGGTCGCCGCCAGAAGGCCGACGATCTCATCACGAGAAGCGAGGAGAATATTTCGCTAAAACGGCGACCGACATCGCCGAGGTGAAGGAAAGTTCGACGCCAGCGAGGCGGGCCGTCATCGCAGAAAGAAGGCCGACGATCTCATCGCCGGTAAGGCGAAAATACTTTCGCTAAAATGGCAGATCGACATCGCCGAGGTACGGAAAGCCGACACCGCGAGAGGCGATCGTCGCCGCCAGAAAAGGCGAGAATACTTCGCTAAAATGGCGGATCTGACATCGCCGAGGTAGCGGAAAGTTCGATGCCGAGTGAGGCGGGCGGTCGTCGCCAGAAGGCCGACGATCTCATCGCCGGTAAGCCGGAGAATATTTTCGCTAAAACGGGCGGATCGACATCGCAGAGGTAGCAGAAAGCCGACGCCGAGGAGGTGCGGGTCGCCGCCAGAAGGCCGATGATCTTCATCGCCGGTAGCGCGGAGAATACCGCTAAAAACGGGCGGATCGACATCGCCGAGGTAACAGAAAGCCGACGCCGGTGAGATACCGGTCGCCGCCAGAAGGCCGACGATCTCATCACCGGAAGCGGAATACATCGCTAAAACGGCGATCAATATTGCCGAGGTAGCGGGGGTGCCGACGCCGAGGAGCGCTGGCCGGTTGCCGCCAGAAGGCCGACAATCTCTATCGCCGGTAGCTGGAGAATATTTTCGCTAAACGGGCGGATCGACATCGCCGAGGTAGCGGAAAGTTCGACACCGGCGGAGGCGGGCCGTCAGACTGCCAGAAGGCCGGCGATCTCTATCGCCGAGAAGATGGAGAATACTTCGCTAAAACGGTGGGATCGACATCGCCGAGGTAGCGGAAAGCCGACGCCGAGGAGGGCCGGTCGTCATCAGAAGGCCGATTTATCTCATCGCCGAGAAGGCGAGAATACTTTCGCTAAAACGGACTGGACATCGACGAGGTAGCTGAAAGCCGACGCCAGGAGGCGGGGCTGGTCGCCGCCAGAAGGTCGACGATCTCATCGCCGCCAAGCGAGAATACTTTCGCTAAAATGGCGATCGATATCACCGAGGTAATGAAAAGTCAATGCCGGTGAGGTACGGGTCGCCGCCAGAAGGCCGACGATCTCATTGCCGAGAAGCGAGGAGAAAAATTCGCTAAAAATGGCGCATCGACATCGCCGAGGTAATGGAAAGCCGACGCCGAGGAGAGGATCGTCGCCGCCAGAAGGCCGACGATCTCATCGCCGGTGCGGCGGAGAATATTTCGCTAAAACGGGCGGATCGACATCGCCGAGGTAGGGAAAGCCGACGCCGGTAAGAAGGCCGCCGGTTGCCGCCAGAAAGGTCGACGATCTCATCGCCGAGAAGCGGAGAATATTGCTAAAACGGGCGGATCGATCATCGCAGAGGTAGCAGAAAAGGGTCGGAAAGCGAGGGCCGGTCATCGCCAGAAAGGCCGACGATCTCATCGCCGAAGCGAGAATATTTTCGCTAAAACGGCGACTTACATTGCCGAGGTAGCGAAACCGACGCCGGTGAGACGGGGCTGGTCGTCGCCAGAAGGCCGACGATCTCATCGCCGAGAAGACGGAGAATACATCGCTAAAACTACGGATCGAATATCGCCGAGGTAAATGAAGTTCGACGACGAGGGCGCGGGCCGTCATCGCCAGAAGGCCGACGATCTCATCGCCGGTAGCGCGGTGAATACTGCTAAAATGGCGATCGACATCGCCGAGGTAGGTGCCGACGCCGAAGTATGGCCGGGTTGCCGCTGAAGCGCCGAGAATACTTTCGCTAAAACGGCGGATCGATATCGCTGGGTAGAAGGAAAGCCGATGCCGAGGGAGGCGGCCGGTCGTTGCCAGAAAGGCCGACGATCTTATCGCCGAGAAGACGGAGAATACTTTTCGCTAAAACGGCAGATCGACATCGCCGAGGTAGCGGAAAGTTCGACGCTGGCGGAGAAGGTCGCCGCCAGAAGGCCGACGATCTCATCGCCGGAAAGATTTTGAGAATACTTTCGCTAAAACGGCGGATCGACATCGACGACAGGTAGCGGAAAGCCGACGCCGGCGAGGCTGGGCTGGTCGTCGGGTAAAGCGCCGACGATCTCATCGCCGGAAGCGCGAAAATACTTCGCTAAAACGGGGATCGGATATCGCCGAGGTAGCGGAATGTCGACGCCGGCAGAGGGTTGGTTGCCGCCAGAAAGGCCGACGATCTTATCATGAAGGAGGAGAATATTCGCTAAACGGCGATCGATATCGCCGAGGGTAAAAAAAGCCGATGTTTATGAGAGCGGGCCGGGTCGTCGCCAGAAGGTCGCATTTATCTCTTATCACCGAGAATGCGGAGAATACTTCGCTTAAAATTGCGGATCGACATCGACGAGGTATCGGAAAGCCGACGCCGGTGAGACTGGCGGTCGTCAGAAAGGTTTCCATTTATCTTCATCGCTTAGAAGCGTGGAGAATACTGCTAAAACGGCGGATCGAAATCGCCGAGGTAAAAGAGAAGCCAACGCCGGTATTTGGCGTCGGTCTCCGTAAAGGCCGACGATCTCATCGTCGAGGAAGGTGGACATGTCGTCACCAAAGTGCAGACGAGCCTGATTGATGGTGGTCGTGTTCACCCCCGAATGCGGAGGTCTGCTTTCGTCCAACCCGATGTGGCCCGCGCTCGTCCGAACCGGGGGCTGTGGTGTTTGTCCAAACTAATGAGTCATTGGTCACCATCTCGCTTTCTCTGGATCTCGAAATCGGCCTTGATTTCTTGTTCTTACTGCAGGAGTCGAGATGGTCGACCCCGTCGATGATGAGGACACGGACGTGGGCGAACGTACGGGGTGATACGATTGGAGATAAGACGAGCGGCCCTTTCGGGGCATCGTGAAGGCTTTCTCGGGTTGGTGGCGTCGAGTGTTCGGATGGCGGCGAGCAGGCGCCGGGGATAGATGGGACCGCCGACTTTTAAACCCCATAGATTACGAATAATGAGCCACTTTCATAGACTTTTTTTTGTAAATTCTCGTGTTTGACTAGGATAACCTTTTTTACTTGGCTGGGATGGCCGTTGTGAAGTTTCGACCCAAAGAAAAAGACAACCAAGAGCTGAGTGTTCATCTGCACCAGGCCGAAGAAGAGATCACCAACCTTGGTGTTAAGATGTCGAAGATGTTCACAGAAGATTATCATCAGGAGATGATCAACTTCTCCTATGCCCTCGCGGCCTTCAGCGGATACCGTCGGCAACTAACTCGTCGTGTCTTTCCGGTCGACCAGCTCGAGCCATTTAAAACCGATCTGAAAGAATGGTTGGTCGACTATCCTCCGGTCCCTGGTCGCGATCTCCCTTTTGCCGACCTTCAGGACATTGGTATGGACTTCTCATTTTTACCAGAAGGGGTTCTGGTAGTTGATCCTCCTGAGGATGAGGCGATCAAGGAGCCGGAAAGGGATAACCTCAACATGGGCGAGCAGGCCGGAGACAAAATTCCAGGTGACGAACAGAGTGCTCGGGATGGTGGCGAGCATAACGCTCTGGGTGGCGAGCATGGTACTCATGGTGGCGAGCAAAGCATTCCAGGATAGAAAGTTCCTCTGTTGACCTCGAAGTTTATAAGCTTTTTCTGGTTTGTTGTTTGAAGTTTCTTTGTGTTTAGACTAGGATTGCCTCATTTATGTTTGGCCGGAATGGCCTTTTTGATGTTTGACTTCTAGCGGGTCTTCTTGTATGTTTGGCCATTAACGCCTGTTTTTCCGTATAAGAACTGAACCATCTGACGTGTCTGTGTTTGACTTGACTTCGTTTTATGATTGTCTTACGTTGGTGCAATCATGATGGTTGGCTTATTTAGGTGCAACCCGTTCTCGTTCGCGATCGGCTTACGTAACTGGTGATCACTTATACTCTGGTCGTCTTATTTATGGTGCGACCTATGTACTTAATGCGTGCTTTGTTGCGAGCATGGTAAGCACACGTTCTTTCGCCAAGCAAACACAAACTCTGCTCTGTCCGATTCTTGTTGGATTCTGGTCGTCTTATTGCGATGCGACCCGATTGGGCATATGGCCAAACAAACTAGATAAATGAATAAATATCACGCAGGATGTTTTTAATCTTTGAGGCTCTTATCCATACTTGTTAAAACTCATTTTTTGTAGACAAGACTTGCTTACAAATTTACACTCGTGTAATAACTTTATTGATGCCTTGATGTCTCTATCTTTTGCCGGTTGAGCAGAGGTTTTCTGGTTATGTTTTCGACACCCCTTGCTCGGCTTTTGTGGTCGGTCTGCTTGTCTTGAGCGAGCAGAGGTTTTCTGACCATGTGCTCGTGACCAGGCGAACATAGGCTTGTGCTTGACCTTGGTTTTTCTGTTGCGCTCACCATTACTGATAATATTTTTTCAAATTTGACGCATTCCATGAATAGGAAAGCGGAGTTCCATCCATCATCTCCAAATCGTATGCTCCGTTTAGCAAGCGCTCTGATATTCGGTATGGGCCTTCCCACGCTCGGCCGAACACACCACCCGGGACCCCCGTTGCTCGCCTGAGGATGAGCTTGTTGGGGAATGAGTTGCACAGATCTATTCGGGGTGAATATTTAAATACAAATTTAATTCTTATAATTATTACTAGCATGAATTAATCCTATATTAATTCAAATAATAATCCAACAACATATCATGCATATAATTAATTCACGTAAATCCTACGCATGCGGAATTCTACGAGTTTACGTGAACGTACCTCTTGGGATGACAGTGATCTGGATGATTAGACTAACCAAAAGAACTTCCCAAGTATTCCCTTAATTCTTGTTCGACTATCCGGTGGTAGGACACTTGTGAACAATTAACAAAAGAAAAATAAATTATGTTGCACCACCTTTATGGATTTACTAATTTTTCCAGCACATGGAATTGTCCTTGGGAATGAAAGAATCATCACCTATTTATAGAGTACAAGTGGTCGAAAATTGTGGGCAAGATAATGTGGGAAAATCTTTTCTTGATCTCCAAAAAATCTTGAATATATCTCCTATATTCTTTTTCCCATAATTATAATATTCCACAAAATCCCACTTACTCTTTGTTATGAGATATTTTCGAAAATAATAGGCAAGAATCCAAGATTTGGATCTTCTTGAATTTATGAGATATTCTTGTATTTCAAAAAATACATATCTTCCATAATATCTTTTCAAGAAAATCAAGAAAATCTTTCTTGTCCTTTATCTTTCAAAAATTTCGAAATCTTCTTTATAAATAACCAAGTGGGAGATTTCTTGAATTTAATGAGATAATCTTGTACTCCAAGAATACATATCTTCATTCCATAACAAAATTCAAAGAAAATCTTTCTCCCCTTTTATCTATAAATTTCGAAAATAATTGGGAAAAATAAGCAATAATATTTATTTTATTTTAAACACATTTTTCAGTTATTGGACTATATGTTGGGCTACTTAGGGGGCCTTTAGGAGAATTAAGATTGAACCTTCCAATGGATCTTGAATTATCAATATTGAGCCACAATATTATTCAAGCCCATAAATATTAATTAATCTCACTACATAATTAATATTGACTATCCATCTTAACCCATATTACGGTCAATATGGCTCTCTTGCTATTATTTCCGTGTTTAAGATTATCTAGCCCATTAATTAATTCAAGCCAATTTGAAATAGCTTTCCGTTAATTAATATCTTTTTTCCTTGGTCAAGAACGGTTCAACATTATTATCCATACCGAAAAACTAATTCCACTTGCAAGATTTGGTATGATAAAGCTTATGAACCTCCCAAGGGCAAATCAAACAAGCGTCTTTGCACACGATTCTTCAGATTAAATCTTAGCAATCACACGTGACCAATAATATTGCCCAAGATAAAAAGTATTGAATCTCGTTGATTCTCTACCCATGATAAGTCAAAGCAATAATTACCAACCACACGTGATCCTATTTAAGGAACGAAGATTAAGAAATAACGAACCACTGAGGTATAATTCTTCCTTGTTCGGCTCAAGAATTTGTCCTCTTGTAGGTCCTATTCAAAGATCACCATGCACTAGTGTAATCTCTTGGTCAAGACAAGCCAATCTGAGCCTTACACTTCAACCTTTCACGATGGATTGTTCATTTTCATCTAGGTCGTGAATGACGTACTTTTAGTTACAAGGGACTGTTAATTTAATCTTCTGTGATCTGGTATCACTAAATTAACTACAATGTAACACGTACGATTTATTGAACAGATTATCAAATAAATATATGTAACATTCGATAATATTTAAAAGCATCGATGATAAACAATTTATTTCAAGAAATAAGTCCGAAATTCAGTTTTGATTATACAAAGTAAAAGCATACTTTCCAAAGATAATCCCAACAATCTCCCACTTATACTCAAAGTCCGCTTTTTAAGTATACTACAAACATGTCTCGTGTGTAGTCCGTGACATCTAATGTCACCTACACGAACTTAATAATTTCTCCCACTTATACTCAAAAGCAGATTAGCAACGGTCTTGACTCCCATTCCTTTCACATGTCTCTCGAATGTATTCGAGGCAGACCCTTTGTGAATGGATCTCATTAGGTTGTCTTCGACGCTATCTTTGCCACATCTATATCTCATCTCTTAACGATTTCGTATAAGATGGTATTTCCTTTCAATGTGTTTGTGCCTTGTGGGCTCTTGGTTCCTTTGAATTTGCAGAATCGCTCCCAAGATTGTCACAATAAAATGGATTGTGTTTGGCAAATTCGAACTACGTCCAAGTCCACTAGGAAGTTCTTGAGCCAAACCGCTTTTCACCGCCTCGCCAGCGCTACATACGGTCTCCATGGTAGAATCTGCGATGCATTTTAACGCTTCCATGTCACTTCCCCTTCCCCCATGCAAACACACTACCGGGGTAGATTTTCCGAGTCTATGTCCGATTGGAAATCCGAGTCCGTAGAAATACGGTGATTGACTATCTCGACCGATAAATCAACACTCTATCCCGAGTTCTTTTCAGATATATCGAATGTTTTTAATCGCCGTCAATGCTCTTTCCCCTCGTTTACTTTGATATCTCGCCACCATGCCAACGGCAAACAGATATCCTGGTCTCGTACAATAACATTGCATACATAAGGCTTCCGACAAACCAAGCATAAGGAATGCTTCTCATGTCATCTATCTCTCAAGGCGTCTTAGGGCACATTTTCTTGATAGATAGATTTCATGTCCGAAAGGTACGGGCTTTCTTGAAATCTTGCATCTTTGAATCGTTTCAAGACGATTAATCTATGTATGAAGCTTCGCGATAAGCTATCATCATTTTCTTGCGATCTCGAAAGTGATCTTGATCCCAAGGATGTGTGCGGCTTCCCTAAGTCCTTCATATCAAACCGCTTTTTGAAAGCCATGCCCTTACGCCCGATAACACCTTTACATCGCTCCCGGCGATCGTAATGTCGCCTCACGATAAGACTAAGAATACCAATGCGCGGTTTAAACACGCTTTTTGTATACACAACTTTCGAACTCGTTTTGATCGAACCCATAAGACTTTATAACATGATCAAAACATTGGTTCCAAGCTCGATGCTGTTTGAGTCCGTAAATGGACTTCATGAGCTTACAAACTAGGTGTTCTTGGCCTTTTTCAATGAAGCCTTGGGGTTGTTGCATATAGATCTCTTCATCAAGACTTCCGTTAAGAAAGCCGCCTTGACATCCATATGCCAGATTTCAAAATCGAGATCTTGTGAAAGAATCGATAAGAGAATTAGGATGGACTTAAGCATGGCTACGGGCGAAAAAGTTTCCTCATAATCGACCCCTTCTTTCTGAGTATAACCTTTCGCCACTAGTCTTGCTTTGCAAGTTTCCACCTTCCCGTCCGGTCCTCTTTTTCTCTTATACACCCACTTGCAACCAATGGGTTTGACCCCATTAAGTGGTTCGACTAGCTCCCACACTCTGTTATGAAACATAGAACCCATTTCGGCTTCCATTGTTGTTTGCCAAGAATCTGCATCCTTGTCTTGGATTGCCTCGTCATATGTCCATGGGTCTGATTCGTCTTGTCCGGGAATCAAGTCCAAGGACTCTCCTATTCCCATGAATCTCTCGGGCTGTTTCACAACCCTCCTACTACGACGAGGTTCCGGTTGTGTAAGTGTGTCGTTTGGTATATCATCTTGTACAGTTGGCATTGAGGTTTGCCCCCTTAGCTCATTTAAGGTAATCTCACTTCTGGGTCTTCTTTCGTTTATATAGTCTTCTTCCAAAAATCTAAAGTGGGTGCTTATTACCACCTTTTGATCTTCGGGACCATAGAACATACACCCTTTTGTTCTCTCGGGGTATCCTACAAACAACCTTAATTCTGATCGAGGATCCAATTTTCCGGCTTCTTTGTCCAACACGTAGGCTGGACACCCCCAAATTCTCATGTGTCTCATACTAGGCTTGCGTCCGGTCCACAATTCTTTGGGAGTTTTGGGAACCGATTTGGATGGCACCAAGTTCAGAATGTAAGCTGCTGTTTCCAAGGCATGACCCTAGAACGACTTGGGAAGATCCACATAACTCATCATAGATCTAACCATTTCCAAAAGAGTTCTGTTTCTTCGCTCTGCAACCCCGTACCCATTGCTCGCTTTGTTGCGGGCATCTGTAAGTATGATTTGTTTCGTCAGGTGAACATAAGGCTCGGCTCATTCGTCTTTGTTCGGGTCGTCCGGCTTAGGTGCGACCATTTGTAGGCACAGCCAAAATAAAATAATGAGAAGCCACGAGGACATAAGCATAATAAACCTGGTGGGTTGTGTAAAAGGACTACCCGTAGATTCTTTGAGTTGCTCGCGAGACCCCGAGTGCTCGTCTAATTTTCTTTTCCCGAACTGCTGTCCATCTCTCTCTTTCTGTGTTCGCCACAAGAAAGTGATGGCCTTTGTTGTGGCCGTCGGATCGTTGGCGATATCTTCTAGACTGATGGTTTCCACGGTCTGATTTTCGTGAGGCTGATGCTGAGCCTCTTTCTGAGCATGAGGTCGGCTCTGTCCCGACCTCTGAATCTGAGTATTCCTAGATTGAGACATTATATTTCCTTTTTTCTACCTCGGTTTTTTAGGATCGTGTATGGGCTGGTTTTTTCTACCCTCCTTCAAGCGCCAATTGTTGCAAGTCGTTTTTTAATGAGAATACTATGTGGCTAATTTTAAAACAACCTACAAACAAAATAAGTACGTGTACAATATTACAGTAAAGAACAAGAAATTGTTGATCTAGTTCATCAATAAATGACTACTCTGGGGGCATTCCAAGCCAGGGATGTTATATTGCGAGGCTCAAGTATATAGTACACAATACTACTCGTGGTGAAAACTTCCTTCTACGAAAGATGGTGAATTAGAGAATATATGTGTGAGTACTTGGGATTTTTTCTGAACCTTTCTTTTGTTATTTTTGGGCCTATTTATAGGCTTTGGATGAGCTGATGGTGTCAAGGCTTGAGCTGGTGGTGTCCTGGTTAGCACGAGCTGGCGATTTCTTAACATGCACAAATCTATGTGGTGTTGCCACGTTTTCTGTTTGTGCTTCTTTTGTTGACATTTGTCTTTACTTGCTCGAGAAGTATTCGACTTGTCATCCAGGTGGTGATGGTGGCGTCGTGGGTGACCCGATTCTTGTGCTCGCCTGGTGGTTATTCGTACTCATGAGACTCGGCCCTTGTAGTCGTTCATTGGGCGTGGCCGCAAACCAAACACCACGACCTCGATTCTGTGCTCACCCTAGGGGGCGAGCACACTCTTCTGCTCTCCACTCTTTCGGACCTCTGTTAACCATGTATGCGTGCTCGCTCCCCGATAGGTTGCTTTGCTTGCCTGGAAAACGTTGTTGTGAACCAAATGCTTTGGTTCTTGCTGTCTGCTCGCCTTCGGAGGCGAGCGAGTCCTCCCTCCTCTGTTCGTCTGGGTTTCGTCTCTCCTTCTCTGTTCATCCGGGCTTCGTCTTTCCTTCTCTATTCGTCTGGTTTTCCGTCTTTCCTTCTCTGTTCATCTGGGCTTCGTCTTTCCTTCTCTGTTCGTCTGGTTTTCTGTTCGACCACTACCCTTGTTTGTCTATCTTGGTGAGTGGTCATTGGGTTGCCGGGAGAGCATAATTTTTGCAGCATGATGGCTTCTGGCGCCCAACACCTTCTGGTCGCCTAAACTGGCGTGCTTCTGGCGAGCACAGATGGAAGAGCGGGATGTGTATCCAACTGGTCAGCACCTGTCTGATGGGCTAGCGGGCACCTTTGTTTTACTGGTCCACGTGTTCATCGTGCGAGCACGTGGCAGGAAAGATTATTTATGTGCACAACATGCTTTAAATATCATTGAATGTTAAACATATTTACTGCATAATTGTTCAATAAACAGTACGTGTTACATTGTAGTTAATTTAGTGATACCAGATCACAGAAGATTAAATTAACAGTCCCTTGTAACTAAAAGTACGCTGTTCACGACCTAGATAGAAGTGAACAATCCATCGTGAAAGGTTGAAGTGTAAGGCTCAGATTGACTTGTCTTGACCAAGAGATTACACTAGTGCATGATTGATGCACTGAACTGGACCTACAGGAGGATAAATTCTTCAGCACTGAACCGGGAAGAATTAGACCTCAGTGGTTCATTATTTCTTAATCCTCGTCCCTTAAATAGGATCGTGTGTGGTTAGTGATTATTGCTTTGACTTATGACGGGTAGAGAATCAATGAGATTCAATACTTTATATCTTGGGCAATATTACTGGTCACATGCGATTGCTAAGATTTAATACGAAGAATCGTGTGCGAGTACGCTCGTTTGATTTGCCCCCTTGGGAGGTTCATAAGATTTATCATACCAAATCTTGCAAGTGGAATTTGTTTCCGGTAGGGATAATAATGCGTAGCGATCTCAGCGCTACCAACACTATAATCCATATTTTTGTATAATTTTTCTGAAAATAAGAAGGTAAATTGCATATAGAGGAAGAGAGTAAGAGATGAAGATTTGAAGATTTGAAGAAATTGGGAGAGAGAATTAGATAGGAAGAGAGATAGTTAGATGAGAGAGAATAGTTGTAAATTTTCTGATATCAAAATTTTGCAACAAACCGTCCCTTAAATCAGATAGTGGGGACCAAAGGGGCTTATCACAATTTTAGGGAAATAAAGATACTGAAAAACAATTAAATGAAATACCGGGCTGAACTTTAATTATTTTTGGGCCCATTTGTTGGCCAACTCTTCAGGCCCAATTCGCTTTAAACACCACCTAAGGCTCAGACGAAAGCCCCACAGGCTCAGTAGAAAACCCTTCAGGTTCAGATGCAAACCCCACCTGAGGCTCAGTAGAAAACCCCTCAGGCTCAGACGGAAACCCCACCTGAGGCTCAGTAGAAAACCCCTCAGGCTCAGTAGAAAACCCCTCAGGCTCAGATGCAAACCCCACCTGAGGCTCAGTAGAAAACCCCTCAGGCTCAGATGCAAACCCCACCTGAGGCTCAGTAGAAAGGCCCTCAGGAAACCTCACCTGAGGCTCAAGGAAACCCCTCGTGCCTCGGGATGCAAACCCCACCTGAGGCTCAGTAGAAAGGCCCTCAGGCTCAGATGCAAACCCCACCTGAGGCTCAGTAGAAAACCCCTCAGACTCAAACGAAAACCCCTCAGGTGCAATTCCCTTTATCCCCACTGACACTGAAAACCCCAATTCCATCTCTCCTTTCGTTCCCAACTCATGATCATGACAATACTCCTCATTTTTTGAGATCCTTGTCCCCAAGGATCTAAATCGAGTACAACTTATAAAAGTTGCATATAGATTGCATATTTTTGTATAATTTCCTAGTTGACCATTCCCACCATGACCCCATGAAAGAACTTCTCCTTTTTATGTCAAAGTAAGAGAAAGATATCCACCACTAGCTATCTGAACTACTCGAACATCTTTGGGGCCTGGAACAGGTTGAGGTTTCCAGCCACCAATTTTATCACCCCTGATATAATTTCCCACATAATATGCATATTTTCCTGAGCTTCCCTGAACAATATCACTTCTTGATTTAGCAACCCCAAAACTTCTAAATATCTGAACTATCTCTTCATCTGCAACCTTTCCAACACCAAATTCAAGCGATATCAAACTAATGAAATCAACAACTCGGCTAATCAACCTAACTAATTCATAAACATCACAGCCAGCTAGATACACCACTTCTACAATAGACAATGGCTTTTGATCCTTTCCCATCTCAATAACACCTCCACCCAGATTTCCATATCTGCTGCTACTACCGAATTCACCAAGCAACTCAGCATTCCCTTGTTCAACAACACTCCTGATACAAGTTCCTCCACAGTATTCATTCCCTCCACTATCAACAAGTCCAATAAGAACTAAATTTGCAGTTGAATGTATCATTGAGGATCCCTTAATAACTACTAAATTTCTAACTTCAAGAAAAGAAGTTGGGATAGTTGCCTCACCTTCCGAAAACTCACTTCCGGAATTAACAAGTTTAATAAAGCTTGTATGATCCTCGAGTTCCACGAATTCCAGCAACTCTTCGTCGTCCACCAGATCTTGAATGTGTAGCTTGATTCTTTCATAGTCTTGTTCTAATCCCACTCTAATTTCTTCCAAAACCTCATCAACAACAACAATATCAAAGTCATCATGATAGCGACTCGCACGAAGTAAGAATGATGCAATCAAATGAATCTGACCATGTTTTTCTTTGTGAAACTTCAAAAGACAATTCAAAAGGTATGCCTCACATTCACTAGGTTGAAACCCTTTGGATGCCTCCAAAACATCTTGGGATTCACTAATTAGCAAACCTTCTAATTGAGGAGTACTCCGATAGACCTCAGATTTCAAAGCTATCAAATACAAGCGAATCTGGATTTCTTCCAACTGATAAGGAGAAAGTTCAGTATCAGAATCCCCTGCAATTTTAATATAAGATAATTCATCTTCTTCAATAGTTATCTTTTTAGTGATGGCTTCAATAGTTTCCAAATACTTACTTCCTAGCTCAATTGTTTGTTGCAAGTGGGTTAGTTCAAACTTTGTGATGAAAGATTGTAATTCTTCAGTGAGCCCATTAATAAAACTAGCAACAAAATACTCTTCAGAAAAATTCCTGTTGTTCAATAGTAGTAACCCAACCTTCAATTCTACAAATCTTTCTACATAATCTGAGTAAGAACCACTGTTCCTTAATTTATCAAATTCTGAATTAATTTTAGCTTCTTTGCATCCCTCAAATCTAGCAGATAACACTTCTAAAAATTGTTGTCATGTAATATCTACTTGTTTTAGCCTAGAATTTTGACACCAATGTGCTGCCTTACCCTCAAAGTGCACACACGCTAGTTTGATTTTTTGTGAATCCATTATATCAGGAATACATTTAAAATACCCATTGTTGGGGAATAAGTTGCACGGATCTAATCGGGGTGAATCTTTAAATACAAACTTAATTCTTATAATTATTACTGCATGAATTAATCCTATATTAATTCAAATAATAATCCAACAACATATCATGCATATAATTAATTCACGTAAATCCTACGCATGCAGAATTCTACGAGTTTACGTGAATGTACCTCTTGGGACGACAATGATCTGGCTGATTAGACTCACCAAAAGAACTTCCCAAGTATTCCCTTAATCCTTGCTCGACTATCCGGTGGTAGGACACTTGCGAACAATTAACAAAAGGAAAATAAATTATGTTGCACCACCTTTGTGAATTTACTAATTTTTCCAGCACATGAAATTATACTTGGGAATGAAAGAGTCATTCCCTATTTATAGAGCATAGGTGATCGAAAATTTTGGGCAAAAAATAATGTGGGAAAATCTTTTCTTGATCTCCAAGAAATCTTGAATATATCTCTTATATTCTTTTTCTCATAATTATAATATTCCACAAAATCCCACCTACTCTTTGTTATGGAGTATATTTCGAAAAATAGGAGTAACAAGATTCCAAGATTTGGATCTTCTTGAATTTATGAGATATTCTTGTATTTCAAGAAATACATATCTTCCATAATATCTTTTCAAGAAAATCAAAAAAATCTTTCTTGCCCTCTATATTTCAAGATTTTCGAAAATTTCCCTATGGATAACCAAGTGGGAGATTTTTTGAATTTAATGAGATAATCTTGTATTCCAAGAATACATATCTTCATTCCATAACAAAATTCAAAGAAAATCTTTCTCCCCTTTTATCCATAAATTTTGAAATTTATTAGGAAAAATAAGCAACAATATTTATTTTATTTTAAACACCTTTTCAGTTATTGGACTATATGTTGGGCTACTTAGGGGGCCTTTAGGAGAATTAAGATTGGATCTTCCAATGGATCTTGAATTATCAATATTGAGCCACAATATTATTCAAGCCCATAAATATTAATTAATCCCACTACATAATTAATATTGCACTATCCATCTTAACCCATATTACGAAATCAATATGGCTCCCCTGTTATTATTTCCCGTGTTTAAGATTATCTAGCCCATTAATTAATTCAAAGCCACCAAATAACTTTCCGTTAGTTAATATCTTTTGTCCTTGGTCAAGGAACGGTTCAACATTATTATCCATACCTAAAACTAATTCCACTTGCAAGATTTGATATGATAAAGCTTATGAACCTCCCAAGGGGCAAATCGAACAAAGCGTGCTTTTGCACACGATTCTCCGTATTAAATCTTAGCAATCACATGTGACCAATAATATTGCCCAAGATAAAAAGTATTGAATCTCGTTGATTCTCTACCCATGATAAGTCAAAGCAATAGTTACCAATCACACATGATCCTATTTTAGGAACGAAGATTAAGAAATAACGAACCACTGAGGTCTAATTCTTCCTTGTTCAGTTATGAAGAATTTGTCCTCCTGTAGGTCCTATTCAGTGAATCAGTCATGCACTAGTGTAATCTCTTGGTCAAGACAAGCCAATCTGAGCCTTACACTTCAACCTTTCACGATGGATTGTTCATTTTCATCTAGGTCGTGAATGATGTACTTTTAGTTACAAGGGACTGTTAATTTAATCTTCTGTGATCTGGTATCACTAAATTAACTACAATGTAACACATACTATTTAATGAACAGTTATGCAGTAAATATATGTAACATTCGATGATATTTAAAGCATCAGTGATAAACAATTTATTTCAGTAAATAAGTCTGAAATTCAGTTTTGATTATACAAAGTAAAAAACATACTTTCCAGTAAAATCCCAACACCCATTGCATTTGAGGATCCAAAGCCTAAGACGAGTACCATCAAAATGGGGGAATCAACTTTAGGTAAGGGGTTCATAGCTTGAATACCTTGAAACCCTTTCCAATTGCAGTTCCCGAATCATCAATTAAATCGCCTTCATGGAAGATCTTTTCCACCTTGAGCCGTTGATTAGGCTCATAACCCACAACCCGAGAATAGTTCGCTCTGATACCAATTGTAGCGATCCCACGCTATAATCCATATTTTTGTATAATTTTTCTGGAAATAAGAAGGTAAATTGCATATAGAGGAAGATAGTAAGAGATGAAGATTTGAAGATTTAAAGAAATTGGGAGAGAGAATTAGATAGGAAGAGAGATAGTTAGAGGAAAGAGAATAGTTGTAAATTTTCTGATATCAAAATTCTGCAACAAACCGTCCCTTAAATCAGAGAGTGGGGACCAAAGGGGCTTATCACAATTTTAGGGAAATAAAGATACTGAAAAACAATTAAATGAAATACTGGGCTGAACTTTAATTATTTCTGGGCCCATTTGTTGGCCAACTCTTTAGGCCCAATTCGCTTTAAACACCACCTGAGGCTCAAACGAAAGCCCCTCAGGCTCAGTAGAAAACCCCTCAGGTTCAGATGCAAACCCCACCTGAGGCTCAGTAGAAAACACCTCAGGCTCAGACGGAAACCCCACCTGAGGCTCAGTAGAAAACCCCTCAGGCTCAGATACAAACCCCACCTGAGGCTCATTAGAAAACCCCTCAGGCTCAGATGCAAACCCCACCTGAGGCTCAGTAGAAAACCCCTCAGACTCAGATGCAAACCCCACCTGAGGCTCAGTAGAAAGGCCCTCAGGAAACCCCACCTGAGGCTCAGTAGGAAACCCCTCAGGCTCAGATGCAAACCCCACCTGAGGCTTAGTAGAAAGGCCCTCAAGCTCAGATGCAAACCCCACCTGAGGCTCAGTAGAAAACCCCTCAGGCTCAGACGAAAACCCCTCAGGTGCAATTCCCTTTATCCCCACTGACACTGAAAACCCCAATTTTATCTCTCCTTTCGTTCCCAACTCATGATCATGACATAATGTTGAACTGTTCCTTGACCAAGGACAACATATATTAATTAATAGAAAGCTATTTCAGTGGCTTGAATTAATTAATGAGCTAGATAATCTTAAACACGGGAAATAATAACCGAGAGCCATATTAACAGTAATATGGGTTAAGATGGATAGTGCAATATTAATTATGTAGTGGGATTAATTAATATTTATGGGATTGAATAATATTGTGGCTCAATATTAGATATTCAAAGTCCATTAGAAGGTCCAATCTTAATTCTCCTAAATGCCCCTCAAGTAGCCCAAAGATAAAGTCCAATAACTGAAAAAAGTGTTTAAAATAAAATAAATTATTGTTGCCTAATTTTCCTAATATTTCGAAAATAATAAATAAAAGAGGGAGAAAGATTTTCTTTGAATTTTGTTATGGAATGAGGATAAGTATTCTTGGAATACAAGATTATCTCATTAAATTCAAGAAATCTCCCACTTGGTTATTTGTTAGGGGATTTTTGAAAATTTTGATTAAATAAGGGAAGGAAAGATTTTCTTGAAAATACATTATGGAAGATATGTATTCTTGGAATACAAGAATATCTCATAAATTCAAGAAGATCCAAATCTTGGATTCCTACTCCTTATTTTTTCGAAAAATACCATAACAAGAGGAGTTGAGATTTTTGTTGAATACTTTAAATATGGAGAAAATAATATATTGGATATATTCAAGATTTCTTGGAGATCAAGAAAAAAAATTTCCCATCTTATTCATGCACAAAAATTTCGACCAACACCCCTCTATAAATAGGGGATGAATATTTTATTTTCAAGTGAAATTCCATGTGTTGGAAAAATTAGAAATCCACAAAGGTGGTGCAACATAATTTTATTTTTCCTTTTGTTAAATTGTTCGCGAGTTCCTACCACCGGATTGTTGAACAAGGATAAGGGAATACTTGAGAAGACCATTTGGTGTGTTCGTGTGAACGGGATCCATCTTCTCAACGGTTGTCACTCCGAGAGGTTAGTTCACGTAAACCCGTAGTATTTCCGCATGCTTAGGTTTTATGTGAATTGTTTATATGCATGATTGGTTGTTGAATTATTATTTGAATTAATATAGGATTAATTCATGCTAGTAATAATTGTTAGAATTAAATTTGTATTTAAATATTCAACCCGAATAGATCCGGGCAATTAATTCCCCAACAGGTGTAACACTTGTCTTAACGGCATCGTCTTTAGGACTTCAACTTGATGATCAAAGAAATATTGGCGAAGTTTCCTTACACTCATGACTAGAGCATAAGCAAGCTTTTCTAGAGGTGGGTACCTGAGTTCGGCATCATTCAATGTCTGGCTAACAAAGTAAATTGGTAGATGGACTGCCCTTCAGCTCGTACAAGGACTGCACTTAGAGCTGAGTCTGAGGCCGCTAGATATAAGAATAGCTTCTCGCCAGGAATTGGTTTGGACAAAATTTGGGGGTTGGATAAGTACTCCTTGATATTCATAAAAGCGCGCTGACTCTCCGGGGTCCAAGAAAATTTACCTTTTTTCATTGTTTCGAAAAATGGTTTGCACTTGTCCCCCATTCTGGATATGAACCTGTTGAGCGATGCCAAACATCCCGTTAGCCTCTGAACTTCCTTCACGTTGCGAGGAGCTTTCATGTCCAGAATTGCTTGAATTTTCGATGGGTTTGCTTCGATGCCCCGCTGACTGATTATATGACCAAGAAACTTCCCTGATCCCACTCCGAAATTGCACTTCTTCGGGTTCAACTTCATGTTGTACTCTCTCAAAATGGTGAAGGTTTGAGCGAGGTGGGTTAGATGATCTTCCTTCTTCTCACTTTTGACCATGATGTCGTCAATGTATACCTCCATAGTCTTGCCTATCTCGTCGGCAAACATTTTGTTCACTAATCGTTGATAAGTTGCCCCAGCGTTTTTGAGTCCGAAAGGCATCCTCTTCCAACAGTAGACATTTTTATCGGTTAGAAAAGAGGTGTGTTGTTGATCGTCCTCGTGCATGGCGATTTGGTGGTATCCCGCGAAAGCATCCATAAACGACATCATTTCGTCACTTGTTGTACTGTCTATCAAGTGATCGATGTGCGGCATGGGAAAAAAGTCATCATTCAGGTTTGCTTTTTTTACGAGCACGATATTTGCTACCCATTGTGGGTGATCGGCCTGCTCGATCAACTTGTTATCCAATAATTTCTTGACCTCCTCGGCTAGAGCTGTGTACTTCTCTGGACCGAACTTTCGCCTCTTCTGAGAAACTGGCTTTCTTGATGGATCAATGTTCAATTGGTGACATGCGACCTGGGGGTCGATGCCCACCATGTCCTCATGCGACCATGTAAAAACATCCAAATTACCTTTAAGGAACTCAATCACCTTGCCTCGCATTTCACTCGGAATTTTTATTCCGATCGTGACTTCGAGCTCAGGTCGAGTTGGATCTACTTGTATTTTTTCGAGTTCTTCCATTGGGGTTTCTCGCTGCTCGCCCCCTTTGACCCTCAGATCTTCGACGGGTCCTTTTTTGGGAACTTCCACTTCCATTGGTTCAAAACCAAACCGCGGTTCCAAATCGGGGAGACCTCTTGAGAATTGGCCTTCCTCTGAGCCCGAGCTGTTCGTGGTCTGGTTAGCTGGTAAGTCAACCAAAATTTGGTCGCTTTCCTCCGAACTTTGTTTCTCGACCTCATCATATATTTCCATCTCATTACTTTCCTTGTCTTTTTTCTGAGATGATGTTTGATTTTTGTGACATACTTGCACCATTTCAGAGTTATGACTATTTGGAAAATAAATTGCGGAATTTAAATTGGGACGGATGTAGATCAAACATTTCCTTGCAGCAGTCTGGTCACCCTTAATGGTGCCAATGGTCCCATCAGAGCCTGGGAACTTGATACAATAAAAGTAGGAGGAGGATGCGACACCAAACTCGTGTTTGAAAGGCCGGCCAAAAAACCCGTTGAAGGTTGATGGCTGGTCAATGATTACAAAGTCGAGTTGCTTGGTAGCCCGCACCTCCTTATCTAGACTATAAGTAATTTCTACAGCTAAACGGATCATCCCATACGGATGCACTGGCTGATCTCCAAATCCCCTGATCCCCATCTCGCAAGGCTCGATGTAGCTGTTGAAATCCTCTAGCTGGTCCAATGTCTTCTTGAAAATTATGTTGCAGAAGGCCCCATTGTCCACCATGATGCGGTGAACAAGGATGCCCATGATTTTTGCCGAGATGACCAATGGGTCCTAGTTGGGAAAGACGACTCCATCTTTGTCCTCCTCCAAGAAAGCGAGTAGGTTTACCTTGGGGACGATTGTGTGAACAGGTAGACACATAAGTGTGGCATTATCTAGAGCTCGCATCTCCGCCTTCTTACGTCGGCCGGATTGTGAGGTGGCGGGGAGCAGACCTCCCAGTGTGCCCTCAGTTGGGCAGATCATGTGGATAACTCGTCCTTCAGTTCCTTCGGGCATAGGTGGAGCCTGAAGGTCTTGGTTGCCCCCTGGTCCAGCATGACGGCCTCGATTCTGGTGGTTCCTTTGGTTGGTCGCCGCCGCCGCTGCTGCTGCTTAACAAACTCCTCTAGCTTCCCATCTTCATACAGTTTCCAAAGCTGCCTTAGTAGATCTCGGCAGTCCCCGGTGTTATGTCTGATGCTGTTGTGGTATTCGCAGAACTTTTTTGGGTTCAATCTTCCTTCCTCCCTTAGCATTTTTCTTGGTGGAGGAATAGGATGTCTCGCCTTGACTGCATTGAAGACCTCTCTTGGGGCAACATTCAGCACTTCGAGTAGCTTCACCTCGATACTCCCCTCGTCAAAAGGTTTGAAAGATCCAGGGGCTTTGTAAGTGGTCCCCGACTTCTTATATGACTTCTCAGTCTTAGCAGCTGGTTTCTTCGCCCGCTCACCCCTTGTTCTTCCATTCGTTGAGCGAGCAGCTCGGCGCTGCTAATCAAATTTCCTGCTCGGTGTCGGAAATTAGCGTAGGACTTCGGGTATTCCATATTCATGATTTTCCAAAGTTTTGTGTTCATCCGTAGTCCCCCGACGACTCCCATGTCCTTAGCCTCATCTCCGAGAGGTTCTCCTTCCATGATATTGCCAAATATTGGCCAACCTTTGTTTTGTTCCTACCTTCGGGGTCATAGTGGCGAAGTGATCAAGGAACAGTTGTGCCATCTGGCGAAATGACTCTACGGAGGATGGAGGTAAGGTGTTGTACCACCTGTAGGCTTGATCACCTAAGGTGAGGGGAAACAACCGACATTGGGTTGCGTCAGTTGCCCCCATTGAGTTCATATATGATGTGAATTTGCTGACATGATGAGTGGGGTCCGTGTCGCCGACATATTGAGCAATCGAGGTCACCGTGATCTTTGGTTGGACAGGAGCTAGCATCATTGCTGGTGACAATGGTGATAGAGGGATCCTAGTAGGAGTCGGATTTCCATCCTTAGCTGCGACCTGATCTTGGAGGTCCTTGAGGGTTTGAACTATTCCCACAAGTTGATCAGCATCAAATTGGTTGATACCACCTCGCCGAAGATGACGAGGCGATGGACTTCTTTCCGCCCTCTCTAGTTGATGAAGGCTAGGTGAGGGGCTTCTTGCTGCACCGCCTCGCTGGCGATGTCGAGGTGGGGGATTCTCCCCAGCGATCTAAGCAATGAGATGTTGACCTGCCTTGACGACGGCCGGTCGCCCATCGAACCACATGACATCTCGGCTCGGCTTTGGCTTTGGCCCTGATAAGCTTGTTAAGGCCATTTTTGGTGGAGCTGCTCGCGACCTTGGTTTGGCGAGCTTGTTGTTGCTAGATTGAACTTCGGAGTTTAGACGTCGGAGAGGCGGTCCGTCGGCTGGACCCCCGCATGAATCCGCTTTCGGTCATTCCTCCTTTTGTTCAGTCCATATCAGCTCTCATAATGACTCTCTACGGAACTCTCGGGAGTAAGCAGTTTGTTGGGATTCTTCGCTTTCCACCCGGTGGGGGACCTTCACCATCATTTCGCTTGCCCCTGGCTTGGCGAAATTTCTCATCCAAGTTTTGGCGCAAGTCACTATAACCTGTGCCCAACTCAACCTGCTTTCGGCGTAAGACAGCTATGGCTTCCAAGATTTCTTCCGGTGTTTTGATCTCCTCAAGCTTCTAGAGGACGCCGAGTGCGGGCCCTTTGGCACCAGGGTTACCGGCGGCCGGACCACCGGCCCCCCGAGCACCTGACTTTTGGATTCATGATTTGGCTTTCCCAGACTTGGCCTTTCCTTTTGACACGTAACTAGCTTGAGACATCTTTGGTTATGAATTTTCTGGGTAGGTGTTTGAATGTTTGAAGATTCAAAGAAAAAACCTTTGAAGATTCGTCGGAATACTCAAATGAGAACACACTGAAAAATCAGATTAGTTCTTAATGAATACCCTCCTTCTAGCGCCAATTGTTGATAGCTAGTAAAATCGGATTAATTGTGTGGAATATGGCTTTGTGGTAACTAGCTAATCAAACAATGAATCATCAAATGATTGAAAGTTATGAACTCAAGTATTGAAAGCAGTGAATAAAGTGCACGGAGACTAGGGCAAATGTTGCCTCTTGTATTGATTTTTTGGACCGTTTTTGGGTCTTAAGTGCCCATATTTATACTACATGGGAGAGTGCATTTCAATCTCCGCTTTTCTTGTCGGGACATCAAATGGTCAAACTTCCATTTAATGCCCAGTACTTCATTTTACATTAATTTTCGACATCTCTTGGGAGCTCCTGAGAGCTCACCTCAACTAGCAACGCGACACCTGGCAAGTCCCTCAGTCCTTCGCCGTAGTTCTCTGATCTTTCCCCAAATCGCGTGACCAAAGTTGTCGTCTTGTAGTTCAAGTCATTGACTTAGCTACATTTGGATGGTTTTCCTGACTTAGTACCACACTGCAGCATTAACTCCCCTTCATACAACTCCTAGCGGCGAACATTGTACCTGTTGTACTTTCCGGACGAGTTTTGGATAAAAGACCTCTTGCATAGAGCTTTCCGGGCGAGCTAGCTTGATGAGAGCTCATTGAGCGAGCTCTTAGTGAGCGAGCTCTTAGTGAGCTAGTTGGTGAGTTGTGAGTGAGCTTGATGGGAGCTCATCGAGCGAGCTCATAGCGAGCTAGATGGGAGCTCATCGAGCGAACTCCTAGCGAGCTAGATGGGAGCTCTTTGAGCGAGCTCATAGTGAGCTGGTTGATGAGCTCTTAATGAGCTAGTCCAAGCTCATTGAGCGAGCTCATAATTAGCTCTTGACCCTTTATTTTCATAGGATTTTCTGAGAGCTCTATGAGCTAGCTACTTTACTTGGGCATGGCGACCTCGACCCTTTCTTGATGAGCTAGAGCCCATCTCATAGGGGCGAGCTTGGCGACTATTGTCGGGCCGGGCAAGTTTGGCCTAGTTATCCGATTGGGTTCCTTCATTAACGAGTGAAATATTAATGGGCTTGCGCCGAATTAATAGTGACACAACAACCTCTTAAGTATATGTTGTACTCGGTCAAAGATAAAGTCCCAATGTTCATCCAGACTGCATGCGTGGACCAGTGCCCATCAAAGTCAACATTCGGAACCCGACCATGTTTGTCACCTAGGCATGGTCGTCTACCACAGGGCAAGATTCGTACACGTGTTCGCCATGTTGGGCGAACACGGGCTGAACACGAGGTACACCCAAAAGAGGGAGTCACATCGAAGCCCAACAAACGAGCAGGTAACAGTCCTGTGACATGTAGATGATCAGTCGAAAACTTCAACCCTAAAAACAGATGTCAGACAACAAAGTCGTGAGAGACACGTGTCAATGCCAAGTGTAATCATATTCCAAAAGTAACAGTTCATGCTAGCTCAATTGTATAAATATGACCATTGTGTGCAATAAAAAGGGATCAAAATATAATATTCAGTTGCTGAAAATTTACATCCTATACCTCATCCAATACTTGACGAACACGTGTATTATTTGTTTGTTGGTCAAATAACCTCAAACCTTCATCAATTCCCATATAACCCTGCCTATCAACAGTATATAATAAATTACACTTTTTGCACTAATAAAAGCATGATAGTACAATAAATAGTAGGGATGTCAACGGGCCAGGTCGGGTCGGATACTAGGGTACCCGACCCGACCCGTTCTTTGTACGGGGCGGGGCGGGTCGACCTGCTGCGGGGAATGGGTCGGGACGGGTCGACCGGTTGTAAATAAAAAAATTAATTATAATATAAAATATTTAATATAAATTTAAGATTTTAATTGAAAGAATTAATAAATGTTATTAGAAGCATGTTTATAAATTTGTTTTCACATTTTAAAGATATTGATATCAATATGAATTTTTGTTAAATTATCATATTGTATTTAATATGATGTTTTATCAATATATATTGACATAAAATATATTTATGAAGTTGAATTATTATTACTTACGTACAATATATACTAATAAATATGAAAATTATAGTAATAAATTATATTTATATATATTATATCTAATATATATATTAAAATTTAATATGAAAACGGGTCCAAACGGGTCGGGTCGGGGTAAGAGTGATACCCAGACCCAACCCGTCCCGCTACGGGTCACGGGTCGGGGGCGGCACGGGTCACTGTTGACATCTCTAATAAATAGCAAATTAAAATGACGTTTCAATAAACTAAAATAATCCCTCAAAAAAAAAAAAACTAAAAATAACAATAATGATTTTTTTATTATTATCAGGTAAATCTAGAAGTTTCTCCTGATTTTGTAGGAAAGAGTGAAACCGAAACACTTAAAAATTTATAAAAAACAGGTGAGGGAAAAAAAATGCTATAATGTGAATGGTCTCGTCAGGTGCCCTTCTTGTTCCCCATGCACCACTGTGAGCCGTTTTTTGTCCAGAAAAAATGACGTTAACCTCTTAATTTAGTGGTGGTAATCTATTTTAGATCTTATACATCAGATTAGGATAAGAGTGTTAGTGATTGATTGACATGGAAAAACGCCCAATTCTTATTTTTGTTGGTTCTTTTCCATGGTTTTCCACGTGAGTTGTGAGCTTGCTTTCTTGTGTCTTTTAGTTCTTGTGTTGATTTTGTAATTTAGTGCCCAAAATTTGAAAAAAGGAAAGAGTAGTTTTCTAATTTCCGTGGAGCTTATTTGCACATTGACAATGCTTCAGTTCCAACTTCTCGAATCTGTAATGATGCCCACCATTTGATATTTATTAGGCATAAAATTCTTTCTTTTCTTTACTTTGTTGTGATTCAGCTTTGCAATCGTCTGTTGCCTTTTATTATCTTTTCTCCTTTTCACTGAAGAATATATAGTGATGCACTGATGCTGATATAGAAGTGTTCATTTGATCATATGGAAAGAGTGGATATATATGTCGTCTGACCCCACTTCACCTCATGAGCAATGAGAATCTATTCTAATTTTTACCTTTTCCTGCATATTTCTTCTTGATCTTTTTTGTTTAACCTTGTCTTGTGATGGTAGACTTTTGGAACTAATCTACCTTCACCAGAAGGTCACGCAGGCCAACAGATAATGTTACTCGGGAAGTTTTCAAATTTGGAACTAAAGAACTCAGGTACTAAAGCTGGTTTGTTTTTACGTTTCGAGGTTAAAGTCGTTTTGTGATTTTGCAGTATAGATGTACTAATTTCATTTATGATTTTGAGAAATTGAGGCCATATGTTAGAATAGAAGTATAAATTGTCAAATAAATTCACAATTTTTAGTCCTTTTATAATAAAATAATAAGAGATATATGTATAAAAACAGAGGAAAATAAATTAATGATGATCCATTCGATTAAGAATAATACCTATAAAATCAGCAGCAGTTCTTCCGTTGGTAAATCTTCCAGTTGGGACTTTCTCAAAATTAATGCCGTATGGTGAATAATCGGCCTTTGCAAGAGTTGGTAAAAAGTGCTGAGGAACATGTTTGAGATCGATCTTGATAATCGTTTTCCATTATATGCAAGTCCATTAACCACTGTGTCTGTGTAGCAGTGGGGCATACATACAGAAAGTGGCAACTCTTGTTTTGGCTTGATCCCATTTCGGGGTGGTAGTTCTAGGATTGAAACCATGGATGTATAGCTAATGATTTTTATGCAGCTAATTGTTTGAAACGAGGTGGTGGGTTATGTGGGGATGTGAGTCGTGAAGCTTCACAAAGGTAAGCAAATTGTTAAAGGTTCTTAGGCTACAAATTCAATTTCTTTGGTCACATATTTGATTTAACCAATCTGGACAGTTCCTTGACATAATTTCCTTGTTCAATAATTTGCAAAAACTATAACCCCTCGTTCTCATCACGATCATGTTATCTCCTCTCGTCCACACATCATCTCTCATCCAACGGGACGATGAAAAAAAAGTAACAATCTGAATTATTATTGTTGAATCAACTTTTGGTGATGTGTATCATATTCTCAATATTTTCCAAATTTGAATTCTATAAATGCAATTACTCAAAATGAATTATGTAACAGAGAAAACGACAATTCGATTCTATATTTAGAAATTGATATCTAAATTACATTGCAATATTGACTTAAAGCTTTGATAATATATATATATATATATATATATATATTGACTTAAAGCTTTTCATCACTTAAGCCAACCCATGATATTATACTCTATAGCCTGGATAAAAAAAAAAAAAATATTTTAATTTTATTCAAAGTTGGTCTTCAAAATGGAATGATAAATAATATACAATTGTATATATAGGTTATACGTGGAATTAGTTTGGTGTGCAAGTTTGAAAATAGTGAATAATGTTATAATGACAATTTAGAAATAATGGCATTATTATATGTATTATTAGTATAGGGATCAATGATTTTTAAGCTTTGCACTATGTCCCTTTATGCAACCACATGCTAGGTCATGGCCCATACAATAATGGTGCTTCATAATTAAATTAATTTAATGAAGGTGGGGATTAACAAGTACTCCGTCCGTCCTAATTTTAACTGGATTTTTTCCATTTAAGGCATTTCAATTTTAACTGCACATTTTCTTAAATGAAAATACTCATTTTATCACTTTATCACATAAAATACTAATAAACAACTCTTTTTTACCCTCAACTTTTTTTTTGGTCAGAAAAATGATTTCATTGATAAGGGGTATGAGAAATACCCGAGATTACAATGAGTAAGGCGCAAAGAGCCTAGTTTCGAACACCAAGAGAAACAATGATTTAGACACAAACAGCCTACTACAAACACCAAGAGACCCAACAAATCTGTTCATTCGCCTATTCTAGTTAAGGATTGCTTTTGGCTCCAAGATCCACTCGTTAAATGATAATTTATGTCTCCATGATCCTCGTGCATCAATCCAATTCCAAAGTCTTCGTTTGATGTCTTCCACAATTCCTTTAATCTCATTCTTTTCCTTCCGAAAGATTATGGCATTTCGGTTGTTCCAAATGGTCCACACAATACACTCCCACAAGCCCACCATAAGAGTATTCCCATCCTTCCCTCCAATAAGTATACTAAAATGGAGTAGGCTTATCTTTGGGTTGGATGACAAGACCGTATCAACTCCAAACCACTCGACACATTCCATCCAAATATGAAATGCGAAATAACATTCAAATAGAACATGTCTTACATTTTCGGGTACTGGGTTGCAGAACGGGCATTGGATATTTGAGTCTTGTGGAAGGGCATTTCTTCTTCTCAAGTTCGTCGTAGTTGGAATCTGTTCCCAAATTACTCTCCAAGCGTGAATACTAACTTTCGTAGGCACCCACTTGTTCCATAGAGCTGAAAACACTTTTTTGTCCTCTTTCGATTCGGCCACAACATCTTGAGTCAGTCGACGATATGCTGCCCTTGTGTTGTAAATTCCATCTGGTGAGAAATCCCATCTCCATTGGTCTTCTTTATCCTGTGAAAGAGTGTACATGTTTACCAAGACAATTAAATTATTCAAAGTAGGCAATTTCCTCTCAAAAAGCGACCTCCTCCACTGTCACTGCCACTTCCACCTCCAAACTCCCTCACTCCACTCCCCCATCTCCCTCACACTCAAAGAATTATCCTGACAAAGCTTATACAACCTAGGAAAAATCAGTTTTAAATGCCTATCCCCTACCCAGTTTTCTTCCCAAAACAAAGTGTTACACTCATGTCCAATTTCCTTCCTCATCCCCGACATAAACCAGCTCAAATCACCCTCCCCCACCGTTTTCAAAACTTCACCCCACCATCCCGACACTCTCTCCCTTCTCCCTCCAACATCCCCTATCCCCCCGGAAGCCCCCCATCTTGACCTAATCACTCTAGCCCAAAGGCACCCAGGATTAGAAAAGAACCTCCACACCCACTTGCCCAAAAGGGCTCTATTAAAACACTCCAAATCCCTCACCCCAAGACCCCCCAAGAATTTTTCTTTGCAAATTGCTTTCCACTTGATCCAAGAAATTTTATCCTTACTCTCATCACCCCCAACAAAAAGATTCTTTGTAACCTCTCAATTTCACACAGGACATTTTTAGGAGCACGGTAGGTGGATAAGTAGTATACCGGAAGGGATGCTAGGACGACATTAATCAAAGTAAGTCTTCCCCCAATGGAGAGAGTTAGGTCGTTCCATTTTCTCAAACGATTCCGAATTTTCTGTGTGACATGATTCCACTCGGTAGCCTTTCTGTGTGCACAACCAACATTGACCCCCAGATACATAAAGGAATCCTCCCCCACTTGACATCCTAATGAATTTGCATAGTCTTGTATCTCTTCACTGTTTATGTTAAGCCCCGACACACTGCATCTGCCACGGTTGACCTTTAACCCCGAGACCAATTCCAAGTTGATGATGAAGTGCTTCAAAAATAGAACATTTTCTCTAGTAGCTCTCCCAATAAAAATGGTGTCGTCCGCGAACTGAAGGTGGGATATCTGAATTTTATCTTTGCCAACAAACATCGGGGCGAACAGTTGTCTACTAATTGATTTGTTTAACATGAGACTCAACCCTTCGACTGCAATCAGAAATAGGAAGGGGGAAAGAGGATCCCCTTGCCTAAGTCCTCTTCCCAAGTGAAATTCCTCTGTCGGGCTACCATTAATAAGAACAAACGCATGCGCTGTAGATACACACTCCATTATCCACATGATCCACTTGCTTGAGAAATTGAACCTCTCCATAATCATTTGTAGATATCCCCAATCAACCGAATTGTAGGCTTTTACGAAATCTATCTTGTACAATAGGCATTGCTCTTTTTTGGCTTTTGCCTCCTCGATTACCTCATTTAGAATAACCACACTATCCAGAATTTACCTGCCTCCGATGAAAGCACATTGTTGCTCAGAAATGATAGACTCCAAGACCTTGCTCAATCTTGACGAAAGCACTTTTGCCACCACTTTATAGATACAACCTATAAGAGAAATTGGCCTAAAATCGGTTAGGCCTACCGCTTCCTCTTTCTTCGGTATTAGGACTATAAAAGACGGATTAAGTCCTTTTACTAGCTTCGCGTGCTCGTGGAACTCCTCGAAAAGGCGAACAAAATCTGATTTTAAAACCTCCCAAAAATCTTTTAAGAAGCCAAAGTTGAAGCCGTCGGGCCCGGGGCTTTTAGAACTATCACAAGAGTCCACTGCCGCCTTAATTTCCTCCTCAGAGAACGCCTTTGTCAGCATAAAATTATCAGCCGGACTGATCTTATGTGGGCAGAAATCAGTGGTCAGAACAGGCCTCGAAACTAGTTCCGCCGAGTAATGATTTTTTAAGAACTCCGAGACTCCTCTCTTGACTTCCTCCACCTCTTCGCACCACTGATTGTCAAGTGAGACACCCACAATTTCATTGCGTTTCCTCCTTTTGTTTATGACAATGTGAAAGAAGCTCGAGTTCGCATCTCCTTCTCTAATCCATTTTGCTCTCGCCTTCTGTTTTAGGAGGATATGTTTGAGATTTAGTTCCCGTAGCAGGAGTGCCCGAACTTCGTTTCTCCTGATTATTTCCGCGTCTTCTAACTCGAAAGCATCATCGATAATATCAATCTTCAAAATCTCTTTCCTTTTCTCCTCAATCTTTTTATCAATGGAACCAAACACATCTCTATTCCAGCTTTTGAGATCCTGTTTGAGCCTCTTGAATTTTTCCTTGAGGACGAAACTTCCCCAACCCTCAACTTCATAGCTCCTCCATTTTGAGACCACGAAATCACGGAAAGCCGCATGGTAACACCACGCATTTATGAATCAGAAGGGTATTGGACCCCAGTCTTTCACTTTGATTTCTAGAAACATCGGACAGTGGTCAGATAGTGATCTCCCAATTGCTTTGTGGTGAGAGTTTGGCCATTTGAGAAGCCACTTATTGTTGAGGAGCACCCGTTCGATTCTACTCTTGCACTTTCCATCTGGGCTATACCAGGTGTAGAGCCTTCCATGTAGAGGCATGTCGACTAGGCCTGTATCTCTGATAAAGTTGTCAAACTCCCTAATATCACTTCTATTAATTGCTGACCCAGTTCCTGATCTTTCGGAGGCTCTTCTGATTGAATTAAAATCTCTTAGGACACAAATACAACATTCTGAGTTCTGATCCACCATGTTTTGAATCCAGTTGTTGGGGAATGATTCGCACAGATCTATTCGGGGTGAATATTTAAATACAAATTTAATTCATTAATTATTACTAGCATGAATTAATCATATATTAATTCAAATAATAATTGCAACAACATATCATGCATATAAAAAGCCACGTAAAACCTACGCATGCGGAATCTACGGGTTTACGTGAACGTACCTCTCGGGATGGCAGTGGCTTCGGTCGGACGGACTAACCAAAAGGACTTCCCAAGTATTCTCTTAGCCCTTGCTCGACAATCCGGTGGAAGGATACTCGCGAACAATTAACAAAAGGAAAAAATAAACTTTGTTGCACCACGTATGTGGATTTGCTAATATTTCCAGCACATGGAATTGTACTTGGGAATGAACTAATCATCCCCTATTTATAGGATAGGAGGAGCACGAAATTTTGTGAATTTTTCAATGTGGGATAAGACTTTTCTTGGTCACCAAGAAATCTTGAATATATCCCATATATTCTCTTTCCCATAATTAAAATATTCCACAAAAATCCACCTCCTCTATTATGGAGAATTTTTGAAAAATCTAAGGTGCAAGAATCCAAGATTTGGATCTTCTTGAATTTATGAGATATTCTTGTATTTCAAGAAATACATATCTTCCATAATATCTTTTCAAGAAAATCAAGAAAATCTTTCTTGCCCTCTATTTTCCAAAAATTTCGAAAATCTCTTAATGAATAACCAAGTGGGAGATTTCTTGAATTTAATGAGATAATCTTGTATTCCAAGAATACATATCTTCATTCCATAACAAAATTCAAAGAAAATCTTTCTCCCTCTTTTATTCATAATTTTTTTAATTTAATGAGGAAATATAAGCAACAATATTTATTTTATTTTAATCACCTTTTTCGCTTATTGGACTATATGTTGGGCTACTCAGGGGCCTTTTAGGAGAATTAAGATTGGACCTTCTAATGGATCTTGAATATCTAATATTGAGCCACAATATAATTCAAGCCCATAAATATTAATTAATCCCACTACATAATTAATATTGACTATCCATCTTAACCCATATTACAGTCAATATGGCTCCTTGGTCATTATTTCCCGTGTTTAAGATTATCTAGCCCATTAATTAATTTAAGCCACCAAATAGCTTTCCATTAATTAATATCTTTTGTCCTTGGTCGAGGAACGGTTCAACATTATTATCCATACCGGGAAACAAATTCCACTTGCAAGATTTGGTATGATAAAACTTATGAACCTCCCAAGGGCAAATCAAGCAAGCGTGATTGCACACGATTCTTCAGATTAAATCTTAGCAATCACACGTGACCAATAATATTGCCCAAGATAAAGTACGTATTGAATCTCTCTCTCGATTCGCTACCCATGATAAGTCAAAGCAATAGTTACCGATCCCACGTGATCCTATTTCAGTGGACGAAGGTTAAGAAACAACTAACCACCGAGGTCTAATTCTTCCATGTTCGGGCCAAGAATTTATCCTCCTCAGAGGTCCTATTCAAATAAGATCATGCACTAGTGTAATCTCTTGGTCAAGACAAACCAATCTGAGCCTTTACACCTCAACCTTTCGCGATGGTTGTTCATTTCCATCTAGGTCGTGAATGGCGTACTTATAGTTCAAGGGATTGTTAATTTAATCTTCGTGATCGGGTATCACTAAATTAACTACAAAGCAGTAACACGTATGAATTATTGAACAGCTTATGCAAAGAAATATATATAACATTCAATCATATTTAAAGCATCAGTGATAAACAATTTATTTCAGTAAATAAGTCTGGAAATTCAGTTTCGATTATACAAAGTAAAAAGCATACTTTTCAGTATAATCCCCAACAATCTCCCACTTATACTCAAAGTCTGCTTTTAAGTATACTACAACACGTCTCGAGTAGTCCGTGACATCTAATGTCACCTACACGAACCTAATAATTTCTCCCACTTATACTCAAAGCAGATTGACAACGGTCTTGACACCCATTCCACTCACATGTCTCTCGAATGTATTCAGAGGCAGACGCTTTGAATGGATCTCACAGGTCGTCCTCGACGCTATCTTTGCCACATCTATATCTCCTCTCTTAACGATTTCTCGATATAAGATGTCTTTCCTTTAATGTGTTTGTTTGACTCGTGGACTCTTGGTTCTCTTGAATTTGTAACTGCTAGCAGATATTACTAGACAAATTCAGAACACCATCCAAGTCCACTAAGAAGATCTAGAGCCCAATCGGTTCTTTCACTGCTTCACAAGCAGCTACTTACCCGAGTCCCATGGTTGAGTCAGTGATGCATTTCTGCTTCACACTCGTCCATTTGATGGCTACACTTCCCAAATGGAAACACACTAACTGAGGCAGATAATTTCTGGAATCTAAACTTGATTGGAAATCCGAGTCCATGTAGCCGATGGGGATTGGAGTATCTGACTGATAAATCAACATTCTATCCCGAGTTCTTTTCAGAAACTTCAGAATGTTTTTAACTGTCGTCCAATTCGCTTTCCCTGAGTTACTCTGATATCTTGCTACCATGCCTACGGCAAAGCATATATCCGGGTCTCGTACACAAAGAATGCATACATAAGGTTTCCGACAACCAAGCACAAGAATACCTTTCATGTCATCTATCTCCTTTTCGTCTTAGGGAACATTTTCTTGGATAGATGGATTCCAAGTCTGAAAGGTACGAATCCTTTCTTGGAATCTTGCATGCTGAATTGTTTCAAAACCAGTGTCTATGTATGAAACTTGCGATAACCCGACCATCCTTTTCTTGTGATCTTGATCCCAAGGATGTGTCCGGTTTTCCCTAAGTCTTTCATATCAAACTGTTTTGAAACGCCATGCCCTTACGTCTGACCACACCTTCACATCGTTCCCGATGATCACAATGTCATCTACGATAGTCCTAAGAATACCAATGCAGTTCGACACGCGTTTTTATACACAAACTTTCAAACTCGTTTTGATCAAAACCCATAAGACTTTATAACATGATCAAAACTTTGGTTCCAAGTTCGGATGCTGTTTGAGTCCGTAAATGGACCTCTTGAGCTTTCAAACTAGGTGTTCTTGGCCTGTTTCAATGAAAACATGGGGTTGTTGCATATAGATCTCTTTATCAAGACTTCAGTTAAGGAAAACATCTTGACATCTATTTGCCGGACTTCAAAGTTGAGATCTTGCAAAGAAATCGATAAGAGAATACTGGATGGACTTAAGCATGGCTACGGCGGTAAAAAGTTTCCTCATAATCGATCCCTTTCTTTACGAGTATAACCTTTTCGCCATTAGTCTTGCTTTAAAGGTTTCAACCTTCCCGTCCGGTCCTTTTTCCTCTTATATACCCACTTTCATCCAATGGGTTTGACCCCCATTAAGTGGTTCGACTAGCTCCCACACTCTATTATGAAACATAGAACCCATATCGTCTTTAATTCATTCTTTGTTTGCCAAGAATCAGCATCCTTATCTTGGAGTGCCTCGTCATATGTCCATGGGTCCGATTCCGAATCAAGTCCGAGGACTCTCCTATTCCCATGAATCTCTCGGCCGTCTAACAACCCTCCCACTATAACGAGGTTCGGTTGTGAAAAACGTATCGTTTGGTATATCATCTAAGATGATCGGACCGAGGTTTGCCCTCTAAGCTCATTTAAGGTAATCTCACTTCTGGGTTTTCTTTGGTTCATATAGTCTTCCTCCAAAAATCTAAAGTGGGTGCTTATGACCACCTTTTGATCTTCAGGACCATAGAACATACACCCTTTTGTTCCCTCGGGGTATCCTACAAACAGTCTTAATTCTGATCGAGGATCCAATTTACCGGCTTCCTTATCCAACACGTAGGCCGGACACCCCCAAATCTTCATGTGTCTCATACTAGGCTTCATGGGTCCCACAATTCTTTGGGAGTTTTGGGAACCGATTTGGATGGCACCAAGTTCAGAATGTAAGCCGCTGTTTCCAAGGCATGACCCCAGAACGACTCGGGAAGATCCGTATAACTCATCATTGATCTAAATATTTCCAAAAGAATTATGTTGCTTCGCTCTGCAAACCCCGTTTTGTTGAGGGGTTCCGTGCTTGATGAGTCGATACAATCCCTTCATCAGATAAGTAGTTCAAAAACTCATTGCTGAGGTATTCGCTTCCATGATCATATCGTAGAGACTTGATACGTTTTTCCCATATGATTCTCTGCTTGAGCCTTAAATTCTTTAGAATTTCTCAAAGGACTCAGATTCATGCTTCATAAGGAAAATGTACCTTGAGTAATCATCAATAAAATTACTCATAACCTCCTCTTGCTTTGGTTAACATTGAACTACGTACATCTATGTGAACGATCTCTAACACTTCTTTAGCCCCATTCCCCTTGGCTCCAAATGCCATCTTGGTCATATTACCCTCCAAACATGATTCGCAGGGTTGGATCCGATTCAACTTGGAGACGCTCCAGTGAACCATCCTTCACCAACCTTTGGATCCTCTTTGGATTTATATGACTTAATCTGAGATGCCAAAGAAGTGTCTCGTTCACGTCTGATGAACGTTTTCTCTTCTCGGAAACAGTTGATGTGTTTATAGGATACATTTCGTGAGTGGTGTGCACAGTTAATTTACATAGAAATCTTCTATCAATGTCCCGTAACAGGTACACTCATCATTTCAAAAATGATGTCATTCTTATTAGAAGAAACTTAGTGTCCTTTAATCGAATTTTAGAAACTGAAAGTGAATTCTTTCTAAAACTGGGAACATAAAGATAATCTCAAAAAACTTTATCTTCAAAAGATAGGTGCACTTCTCCCACTGCTTTAACTGCCACTCATGTAGCTTTGCAATGTCTGCTACTTGCGTAGTATTGCAATAATCGTTACTATCGTAGCATTGCAATATCTGCCACTTACGTAGCATTGCAATGTCTTCTACTTTCGTAACGTTACCCAGTGTGATGAGGATCTCACTCCCACTAAGTTGCCGGATCATTTAGAACCCGTGAAGCCAACATGATTAGTGGATCTCGTATCAACCACCCACGAATGAGAAGTATACGCCGCTAAACAAGTTTCAACAACTAGTGTGTGAGAATTACCTTTCTTTCCGTCCCTTTTGGGGTTGGAACAGGCAAAACCTCCATTGTCCTCTCTCACCGCAGCTTAAGCACTTCCTCTTTGGATTTTCCTTGACTCAACGAGCATTCCTCATCTTACCATTGCCCTTGGCAACAGTTGAGTTTTATTGCTTATGGCCTTTGGTCCTCTTCTTTATCTTGCCTACCCTTGGCCTAGAAGTTGAAGACGGACCACTTGCCGTCAAAGCTTGAGTTTGGTGCCTTATCATCATTTCTGCCGAGTCCAAAAGTTTGCAACAAATTAGCTAGCGAGGCCAAAATGCTCAAAAAACCTTTCTGGGCAGAGAATGAAGTACCAAATTCATCTGAGTCTCCAGATCATAATCTGCACTTAGAATCTCAAGTTTGTTCAGATGGGCCATTTATTTTGAGGACGTAATCCCTTACGGGTTTTTCCTCCACCATTTTCAAATGATTTACATCTCTCGCATGAGGTGATCCGACGAGTCCCGCGTGTTTTGACTCGTCGGTTGGCTCATCGATTTTTGTGTGTCAAAATCCACTTGTGCTTTTTATGCGCTTAGACAATTATAATTTTTCAATCAATATAGTTTTCATACATATTGTATTGACTTTAAGTATAATAACAAAGGATTAAAAGGTAACGACATCTTTGATCGAAATAAACAACTATATGCAATAAAGACAAGTATATCACAAGGTTCGATCACATTTCATCATATTTAAAATCTCAAAAAAAATATGAACAATGATCGCCCAACATCTCAAAAACAGTTTAAATAAGCCACGTTGGGTGGGTCATTATTTAAACACATTCAAGCAGGTTACAAACAAGAACAATTACAAACCTTTAATATCCAGATTAATAGTTGGCTCCCACTTGACCAATATAAAATTAGACAGGGACTCTCGAGAAGTATATGCATATCAATTTTATACCTAAGTAATAACCATGATTAAATACAGACTACTATTTCGCTTTGATCGAGCCTCGTTGGGAGGGGTCATCGCCGCCACTAGTAATAACCCACAATCATCCGTTTGGAATTCATTCATGTGAAACCTATCTTTTGACCGTCTCCGTTGGGGAATTTCTCCAAAAGAATTCACAAATAAATAAATCATGGAGGTCAAAATTAATTCAATTTTATTATCCTAATAAAATTGTCAATTAATTATTTAAACATACTTAGTAATTTTGAAGTTGAGATTTTTCAATTTGGCAACCCTCATGCAAACACATTTAAAACAAATTAAATAAAGCATAAGTTAAGCAAAAATAAATAAAGCAAAAAAGAAAAATAAACATATTGGGCACAAATTATCCAATTGTCATGGTTTGATTTTTCTTGGCTTGATCTTGAAGAAACACGCCTCGAATTTCTCCCACTCGCTCGTCTCGAAAAAAAAATACTTCGCCTCGAACCGCCACGCTAAATTATTTCAATGATGATGCACGCCGATCCGGCCGACCATTGCCTAGGGGCACCTCTCAACTGACCTAAGACGTCTGGCGAGCCACGCCCCACGCTTCTAAGACGCCGCCTCGGCGGTGTCGGCGAGTCGTGATTCCTCGGCGACGACAAGCATCATCCGTCCGTCAGATTCTCCTCCGCCTCGCCCGCGACATCGACTCGCCCCGCGGCGTCATTGCCGGCCTGAAACACGCGAGCCTCGCCCGTGCGCCCGCCGACCAGATTCCAGCCGATTCCTCACTTGCCCGCCAGATCGCCCATGCGTGCCATACGCAACATACCCCTCTACGCCGGTTCTCGATTTCGCCTTTAATTCTTCATCTTCGTTCCCGATCCTACATAATTTATTTACAAAAATAAATAAACCTAGATCTAGACTAGT
Organism: Stenogyne calaminthoides; assembly: GCA_037126765.1. Taxonomy (NCBI): domain Eukaryota; kingdom Viridiplantae; phylum Streptophyta; class Magnoliopsida; order Lamiales; family Lamiaceae; genus Stenogyne; species Stenogyne calaminthoides. The sequence goes on along the minus strand of JBBCBC010000010.1, from coordinate 33,751,973 downwards.
CTATTACATTGATCAAATCAAACAAATCCTAGTCTACTCGTGGATTTTCTCACGGGCAAAAACAAATCCGAATCGAATCAATTAAAAAACCACGCTTTATATGCATGCAAAAATAAAACATTAAAATCCATGACAACCGGATACCGCAAAATGATCTAATAGTTCTACTATCCAATTTCAAATTTAATGTCCACGAATTAAATTACAATTTTAAAAATTAAGAGTCTTAAACAAAGGGCTCGATACGATTGTTGGGGAATGATTCGCATGATCTATTCGGGGTGAATATTTAAATACAAATTTAATTCATTAATTATTACTAAAGATGAATTAATCCTATATTAATTCAAATAATAATTGCAACAACATATCATGCATATAAAAAGCCACGTAAAACCTACGATCGCGGAATCTACGGGTTTACGTGAACGCATTCTCTGGGATGGCGTTGGTTTTGGTTGGACGGACTAACCAAAAGGACTTCCCAAGTATTCCTTTAGCCCTTGCTCGACAATCCGGTGGAAGGATACTCGCGAACAATTAACAAAAGGAAAAAATAAACTTTGTTGCACCACGTATGTGTATTTGCTAATATTTCCAGCACATGGAATTGTACTTGGGAATGAACTAATCATCCCCTATTTATAGGATATGAGGAGCACGAAATTTTGTGAATTTTTCAATGTGGGATAAGACTTTTCTTGGTCACCAAGAAATCTTGAATATATCCCATATATTCTCTTTCCCATAATTAAAATATTCCACAAAAATCCACCTCCTCTATTATGGAGAATTTTCGAAAAATCTAAGGTGCAAGAATCCAAGATTTGGATCTTCTTGAATTTATGAGATATTCTTGTATTTCAAGAAATACATATCTTCCATAATATATTTTCAAGAAAATCAAGAAAATCTTTCTTGCCCTCTATTTTCCAAAAATTTCGAAAATCTCTTAATGAATAACCAAGTGGGAGATTTCTTGAATTTAATGAGATAATCTTGTATTCCAAGAATACATATCTTCATTCCATAACAAAATTCAAAGAAAATCTTTCTCCTCTTTTTTATTCATAATTTTCAATTTAATGAGGAAATATAAGCAACAATATTTATTTTATTTTAATCACCTTTTTCGGTTATTGGACTATATGTTGGGCTACTTTCGGGGGCCTTTAGGAGAATTAAGATTGGACCTTCTAATGGATCTTGAATATCTAATATTGAGCCACAATATAATTCAAGCCCATAAATATTAATTAATCCCACTACATAATTAATATTGCACTATCCATCTTAACCCATATTACAAATAATATGGCTCCCGGTCATTATTTCCCGTGTTTTAAGATTATCTAGCCCATTAATTAATTTAAGCCATTGAAATAGCTTTCCATTAATTAATATCTTTTGTCCTTGGTCGAGAAAACGGTTCAACATTATTATCCATACCTAAAACAAATTCCACTTGCAAGATTTGGTATGATAAAACTTATGAAAACCTCCCAAGGGGCAAATCAAACAAGCGCGTTTTGCACCACGATTCTTCGATTAAATCTTAGCAATCACACGTGACCAATAATATTGCCCAAGATAAAGTGCGTATTGAATCTCTCTCTCGATTCGCTACCCATGATAAGTCAAAGCAATAGTTACCGATCCCACGTGATCCTATTTCGGGGACGAAGGTTAAGAAACAACTAACCAATCGAGGTCTAATTCTTCCATGTTCGATTCTGAAGAATTTATCCTCCTCAGAGGTCCTATTCAAATAAGATCACCATGCACTAGTGTAATCTCTTGGTCAAGACAAACCAATCGGAGCCTTACACCTCAACCTTTCGCGATGGTTGTTCATTTCCATCTAGGTCGTGAATGGCGTACTTATAGTTCATAGGATCGTTAATTTAATCTTCTCGTGATCGGGTATCACTAAATTAACTACTGATGTACGCATTTAATTATTGAACAGTTATGCAAAGAAATATATATAACATTCAATCATATTTAAAGCATCGATGATAAACAATTTATTTCAAGAATAAGTCCGAAAATTCGGTTTTCGATTATACAAAGTAAAAAGCATACTTTTCAGTATAATCCCCAACACCTGTCCCACAGCTCAATTCGGTCTTGTAGTGGACACGGGGCGTACACGTTAATAATGCAGCATTTTGTTCGATCCGGGCCCCATACACCAACTACAACTACCGCTCCTTTCACATGCCAACAACTTCTAGCCAAGAAAATTTCAGAGTTCCAAATGGATAAAATGCCCCCAGACCTTCCTTCCGATTCTCTGTATGTCCACCCACATTTTCCAACCCCCCATATTGATCTAATAAAAAATTCATCTATGTTTTCTTTTTTTGTCTCATGTAAACATGCAAAATCAACACTGAATTTACGAATAAATTCGTTTACCTCTTTGCATTTTGCCCTGCACCCCAAGCCCCTGATATTGTAGCTTAGTATCTTCATTAATTAATCCCTTCATTTGACTCCAAGGCCTGGTTAACTTGCCTTCTGCTCGTACCCTCGTCCTTTTCCTCGTTCTTTGAACTGTTGTTCTCTTCTTCCACCGTTGAGAGCCCCATGAGTTGACCGATCTCCCATACTTTTTGTGCCTCATCGTTAATCTGCGGGTGGTTCTGAAATTGTGACTCTTCCTCGAACCTTACTCTTTTCCCCTTTCCCGTCGCAACCCTGTCTTCGGACGAGACGATATCCGACAGAAACGCACTAAGTTGTTTCCTTTCTTCTTTTTTCCTTGCTTTTTTCGAAGGTCCCTCCTTATTCTTTTTCAGCTGAGATTTTCCGCGACTCTTCTTTCTGCCCGGCTGGGGGCCGAGCTCGGAGATCGGCAAATCGCCATCGCTAGAACTACTCTAGCAGGTTGGGTCGCCTTAACATGTTCGCTAGCAGGCCCAATTATCTCTGCCTGGGCTTGCACATTGTTTGGCCCATTCTTTCCATTACTCTGAGCCGCCTCTATAGGGTCAAGACTGGGCACGCAAGCCGGCCCACAAACAACCGCATGTAGGTGCAAAGGAATCGACCCAACCCTATAATCTCTCTGATCCTCATTATTTGAGACGACCATCTCCTTGTGGGGTCCATCCTCATTAACCGCCACCTTCTCGATTTGATCAAGGCTATTGGATTCTCCAAGAACTTGGAAGTCGTTGCTAATCATGATACCGGGCCCCACTTTTTCGGGTTGGACGCTAGGGTTTCTGCCTCGAATGCACGTTTCCCACTCTCCCTCCGATGAAACCATTTCGTCTTCACCGTACATCTCCGCCGACGCCGACCCTTGACTTTTTCAATCATCTTCCTCGCTCGACCAATCCGACTCGTCCGGCGAATAGGCCATCGGCTGAATATGCGCTTCAAGGGGGGTGCCAGTATATTTCTCCGCAATTCTTATATTAAAGTCCATGTTATCGATTTTGACCATAAAGGAGCATTTGATTTCTTGATGGAAAGAAACCGCGACCAGCACTCTTGCCACGTCCAGAGAATCTTTGCTCGCGGTGCCCTGGTCCAGTTTCAAAAACACCCCTATTTTTCCACTGGTTATCTTGAAGAATCTCTGGTTCCATGCATGGACTGTTACGCCCGTCCATCTTGTCCATATCTTTCTCCTATGACATACGTCCTCTTCTCTCCACGATCTAAACCACTCGAACCAATACACGAACCACTCTTCCATGTCTTTTTCAACAACCTTCATTGTTTGCTCACTCATGTTTTGAATGAGCACCGTCTCATCTCCCATATAACGATTTTTCAGACGGATACCACATTCACTCCGTATTTCATTCCCATTCTCCTCCCATGAAAACTTCTCTCTCAATGCAGCCATCCAGCATGTGTTCAATCAATCCCGTTCCGAATGCGTTGTTGAGAAATCAAACGGGGTTGTGGCGTTTCTTGCAAGGATTTTTCGAATGTTCATTTCGTCGACCTTACCAGTCTGCGTTTTCTCAACCGTCGCCTCTTTGAAAGACTTTCCTGGCGACCGCAACCCCAAATCTGCCTTGAAAGGTTTCGCTATCTCATGTTTATTCGCGTGTTGGTTTCTGTCGTATTTGGGCCAGAAAGCTCTGATCTTATAACTCTCAATCCATAAGTTGTTGAGTTTCTCCAGCGTTCTGTCAATGTCCTTCACCTGTCCACTGCTAAATCTGACAAAGCCAAAAGACTTCCCAGCCTTATCCCTTTTTTTCGGGCAAAAAAGGTCCACGACCTCCCCCACCACACTGAAAGTTGACCTAAGCAGATCCATGCTGCAGTTTTCAAGGGAAGTTTCGGAAAAGAAAAGACCTAGACTCCCTTCCATCGTAGTTGGACTTACTCAGTTTGCCGTCGTACCTACCATTGTCCGACCGATATCCTCCTAACCACCTACCAAAATTTTTCTGCCTCACCGGATTGCGCTCGGAAAAGGTTAACCTATGATCTACCCAATACCTCACCCTCTCACCCCTCTCTCTAAAAATTCTCTATCTAGCCATCCTCCACAAAAACATAAGTCCACCAATGTTGACACAAACGTTCTTCTTTTTTACCCTCAACTACCCATCACTTTATCACTTTATCATATAAAATACTAATAAACAACTCTTTTTACCCTAATATTTTATCACTTTATCATTTTTTTTAAACTGAGCACATAGTAACCCACCGGTTAAAATTGGGACGGAGAGAAAAACAACAATAGTCGCATTAAATGACACCATATTTTATTATATTTAATTTTATTGTATTTTATTTTGCTATGCAGTAATATCATACATATTAATTAAATAAAACATACTACAAACATAATAAAACAATTATTAGGGAATCGAGATTCACACAAACAAGATTTCGATGGGTTGTAACCGGTGCTTCATTATAGTTAAGTGTGTAAATAGTTTAAATAGTTGTACAATTTAGTGTAAAAAATTGATCTTTCATTATAACTAGTTATATAATTTTGAAATATATTATGAATGCACGGTACATTTGAGTGCATACACTATTTAGCCTTAAATTTAATAATTCATAACGGAATGGAGCTAAAGTTTTGAATAGTCCAAAAAAACTATAAATTGTCACGTTAGTTATGAACTTACGGGGGAAAAGATACTAATTACGCACAATTTTTTTATATAAATTAATAAGTACAAATAAGATTGCATACACAGTAAAACTGCACGCGAAAGTGCAAATATACTTATGTGTAATTGTAATTTTGAAATATATATATTAGTAACTCTTACCCCTGAAGTAAAACAATTTGAATATTTCCAAAATACAGTATTAACCCACTCAGGTTTAAATGTCATATCCAGAATATGAGAAACTTGTAATTATTATTATTTCAATTTCAAATTTCTTCTTATCAAGTTTACCTTTGTCAAAGGCAAATGGTAGAATACTGTAAACCATCATGAGATTAATCACGTGATGGCATGTGCACCCGCTTAACATGATTAAGCTGATTTGTGTCATTCTCTCTCTGTCTCTCAAGTTAAAAAACACACTGAAAACTCTGGTTTTTTCTTTATCTAAATACACTTTAGAAAAAATCTTGAGCAAAATTCAGCATAGTCCTAAAATCCGGTTCACGTCGAACATCTATTGTTCAAACTCATTTATTTCATCCGGTAGTAAATCATACACATACGAAAAAAGAAGGGATTAATCAATTAAGTTAATAATATTGGCAGACACAAGTAATTTAAATGAGGCATAAAATCAAGTAAGGAACCTCCTTTTGGACCTTTACCTAACCACAATCAAGACATAAAGTTAAAGCTAAGCACACAATTCCTCAAAACACCCAAACATTCTGGTCCATAAATAATTTCCAATCTTACTTTCTGGTCTTTTCTTTATGCTACAATCTCTATCCATATAATATCACCACAACAAACCTGGACTCTAGCGGTCTTACATTATGCAAAACGACATACATTGTATATGTAGATGATACGCATTGTATAGGGTCATCGTATAGTTTCTGTAAATATTCTAGTACAACCTCAGCAAATTGCTAAAAACATCAATGAGATTGCTCAAAAGATGTGCCACCTAACTTTAGTTGATAGACAAATAAGTTAAATGATACGTATCGCATGGGGTCATTTGTATATGCACTATGCAGATGATACGTACTGTATAATATTTTTTCGTATAAATCTTTTCTTGAAAGATGAGAACATGACCAACACTTGCAACGGTTTTCTTTCTGTGATTATGTGGATTTACTAAACTTTGTCTAGTGCAAGAACATTTAGGCTTTAACAAGTGACGTAAGACTTACTAGTTACTACTTGGGTGTATTCAAACTGTTGAAGTGCGATAGAGTTGATAAGATCTCTGCGAACTGGGGTCGTTTTGAGGGGGAATTGTTCCAGCACTTTATCATCAATGATCGAAGGATCTGCGGGCAAGAATCGGGGATATCGGGCCTAAGCCCACATGCAGCTATTCCCACAGCGGTTTGAACTGGTGAAAAAGCAGAATAAGCTATCTCACCGGTTATCATTTCCCATATTATCATCCCAAAACTATATGCATTGCTCATCCATGTCTCTGCTACGTTTTCTGGATCACCCGAGATGATCTGTTTATGTAAGAAAAGATGAGTACAGAAATCTTGTTTGGTTTAAAAAAAATCTAGTGGTTTGAGAAATTCAGTATGCATCATTAGTCATCATGCATTGAACTAAAGTACTGATATAGTTTCTGTAAATATTCTAGTAAAAACATCATTGAAACTAGTAAAAAAATGTGCCACCTAACTTGACCCTATTTAGAAAGGCATTCATTTAATTAATAAATGATATAGAATAAACAATATGAGGCTGAATAATGGCTTAGATCCACTCTAGATGACTAGAAGCACCTGGCTACATACTTAGGATTTCGAAAATCTTATTCTATGCATACTGATTGAGCATAAGATTTCCCTATAGCATCTGGTAATCTTGTTATAATGATTGGTGCAGAAATGTAAGAAAAATCTCATAATGTCAGTACAAGCATGGGAAACAAGCACCTAAGGGCTATAATTGTTTCATCCTTCAAATTTACGATGACTATTCATCATGTAAGATCATATTCTCTAAAAGAAATACTATCAGATAACCTTTGCTACATGAATCATGTTATTACCAATATATATATCAGCAAATTTAACATTATAAACAGAACTTAAGGAAGGAAAAAAACCTCAGGAGCAAGCCATCTATAACCATCAGTTTCATACTCCAAAGCCTCACTAACACTCTTGCAAGCAGAAACTATTCCCATATCTCCCAAGCAAGCGTTACCCCGTTTATCTAACAAGATCCTATGTGTATTCAAGTCCCTATAAGCAACTCCATGATCATTCATAAACTTAATGCCCTCAGCAACATCACTAACAATCCTTATAATCTCCTTCATCTGAATCTTCTTACTCTTCAGTATCAAATCATGAACAGATCCTCCATCCATCAACTTGGACACGATACACAACCCGTGATTATCATCAACACAAACCCCATAAAACGGTATGACGTTCTTGTGTCCACATGTCATCAACTCCAACAAATCTTTCCTCAACTCAAATTCATATGCATTTCCTTTATCACACCCTTTAAGCTTCTCAATCCCGACTTTTTTACCCTTATATACTCCCTTAAACGACCCTAGCCCTATCTGATCTAAGATCTCGACGGATTCCTGATTAAGTAACCACTTCCCTATCCCATCTCTACCAGAGATCACAGTTTGCCACTCATCCACAGAAACCACGATCACATCATCGGGTAAAGGGAGTGGTAGCTGAATTTTCGAGTCCAAATTCTCTCCTCCGTTTCTGTAACTCTGATCGCGATTATAATCCTCTTCGATTTCTCCAACATTCCTCCCTCGTGTGCTCTCTTCCTGGCACCCACATAGTCCAAAAGGGAGCTTAATGGGATTATTTTTTGGCTTCTTTGAGGCCAATTTAAGTGCACTTTCGATCTGAGTTTTGAACATTTTCTCTTGCCCTGTTTGAACTGACAGCATAACAATTCCCAAAGTGAATCCCTTCTTATCAAAGATCTGTAACTTCTTGCAGCAAATCGAAGAGCTATCGAGTGCTCCCGACATTGCTGGCCATGAAATCGTGGAATTACAAGCAAATGTAAGCTTAAAAACAGAGCCATTTGGATTCAATTCATCATCAGAAATTTCTTGGATATTTATAGAAGGCTGATCCTCTCCTGATGCTTGCTCAATCAATTTTATATGTAGAAACACATCTTTCATTTCAAAACCCGCTTGAGCATAGCTACAAATAACAGCGCCAGAAATTTGAACTTATCTCAAACTAATTTGAAAAAATACCAAATGCGAAGTGAGAGAAACGAGAAAAATGAAAATCAAATGATTCTGATTTCACCTGAGTGGGAGGGAATCGTAATGCTTGCGAAGATTGGAGACCAATTTCTCCGGAAGCTGGCTCCCAGGGTACAACTGCGTCAAGCTACGTACAACACCGCCCCATACTTGTCTCCGGCAGCTCGACGGGGAGGAAACCGGCGGCTCGCGATCGGAATCGAGGTTTAGGGTGTTTTTTAGGGACGCAATGGCCTCCGAGACGTTGCGGCTGAGCTTCTGGAATCGCCGCTGGAAGACGGAGGAATCTCGAACGGCAGCGGCGGCGGAGGCGGCGGAGGCGGCGGAGGAGGAGGAAGACGACGAGGAGGAGGAGGGGTTGTTTTCCGGCGGGCATTCGGATCTATCGTGCGTTCGCATGAGGACTTGCTCGACCATGTCCTCGTCGGTGCTTGTTCGGCTCGACCAGCACTCCAAGGCCGCGGCCATGGCTACTCTAGAGAGAGAAAGAGAGAGAGAGAGAGAGAAACGGGTTTAAGCTGAAATCACGGATTGAATGACGCAACTTGAATAAATGCTACTACTAAAATACTGATGAGAGAGAGTGTGTGGAAAGGAAATGCTGCCATTTTCATTTTTTTTTGCACCTGACATGATAGAAGAAAAACACAGAAAACGCTATTTATCAAATCAAAAAGATAAATTCATTAATTATTAGGAATTGTTTATAGAAAGATGAGAGACTCAAATTCAGAAATCACTGTAAAAAAAATTATACGTTTCTTTAATTTTATTGAGAAACTTTTTGGAGTGTTTTATTTTTATTACAAATGCTTAAATAATTTGGCAAAAAATTATAATTTGTAAGTTCTATAGGCTGTGCTACTTTTCACAAGCTTTTGACATGTTTTTACAAATAATATCTTTTTTTTTTTTTTTTGAAGTGTCCACTAGTAGCTTACTCCTAGGTCCAACTTCATTTTAAAATTACTCATAGGTGCAAAAATAGAACTAAAAAGACTATAACCTTCTTAATTCTAATTTGAAAACTTCCACCTGACACGCGTAACTCCTCTCTCATTTTTCCATCTTTCTTCAGTTTTTCCATTCATTTTTTCTTCGTTTTTTTCCACTTTTCAGAAAATTGTTCTCCATCTTTTTTCATTTTTTTTCATCATCCTTTCTTCAATTTTTCCACTTTTCAAAAATTTTTGTCACATAGAAACACAAAAAAATCCAGAAATTACTGATAGTAAACCAAAAAAATTACACATTCCCAAGAAAACATTACAAAAATTTATCATCTAAAAATCTTAAAATACACAGAAACATTACACATAAATTCAATAAAAAATTCATCTTCATATAAAATTACGCATTTTCGTAGTCCATTTCGACATGCTCCAAGTCAGTGGGTTGGTGAGGCCCCAATTTCAGATTCAAATCCATCTTATCAGGTAAGTCTCTCCAAACGCCAAAACATCACCAGATCCGTCCCCCCCAAAACACCACAAAAACAACAGATCTATAAATAAATGCAAAAATACAAAAAACAAGAATGAGGGACGAAAGAGGTGGAGGCTGTCATTCTGATATGTTCCTCTCTCATCACAGCGCAGTGCACTGAAAAAAATGGAGGAGGGTGAGCGGCGGTGGTGAGGTGAAAAAAATGGGGGAGGGGGGATCGGCGGCGGTGCTATGATTTTGAAGAGAGGTGGCGGCCACGTCGCTGCGATTTTGGGGATTTTTTTATTTTTGGGAGCTTTGGAAAGGGAGAGAGCGGCATATTATTTGATTGTCGGTGCTTCGATTTGGTTTGTTGCTGGTGGGGGGAGGGCGAAGTTTGTTGCTGGTTCTTGGATTTGGTTTCGGTCGGTGCCGCCGCGGTGGGGAAGGGGTGGCGCTGTCGGATCTAGCATGTGGGAGGGCTGTAGCGGCGAGAAGATGGTTGGGGAGAGTGGCCCGCGGCGACGAGAATGGGGGATTTTGATATCTTGATTTTTTTTCTTTAGTTTCGTGAGTGAAAGTGGGTTGAGTGATTTGGGGGATGCGAGTGAATGAAGGGATTTGTTTTTAGGTAGCTGGGTGATTTCTTTTATTAAATCAAAATTCCATCGAATCCACTCTATGAAAGGGTATAAGAAAGTCAACCCTAATTTGCACCTATTAGTAATTTTTTTTTTAAAAAAAACATGACCTAAGTATTGTTGACCCTATGTATGAATTTAGGAGTAATTAATTTTTTTTTTCTTTTATAAATTAGGATTTTGCCCGTGCGATGCATGGGTCAGTTTTTTTTTTAATATCGATAACTTTATTTTTTTCTCTAGTAATTTTTTTTTTTTTTGCTTATATGGGTTAATTGCTGGTTCCAAATTTCTCATCTTATATAATTTTAATTTAAAAAAATTTCTTGTTCGAACCTTGAATTATGATAAAATAATTTTAATTAAACTTTAAATTAAAAAAAAATATAAACCTTTAATTAAGTACTTATATTGAATACTTTTCAATAAAACTCAAGCTATAAACTTCAGGCATATTTAACTCGATCCAGTTTGATCGGCCCAATCACTAATATTTTCATTGAGACCCTGAATTTTAGATGTCATTCTCCTTTTGAAACCCTACCAACGTCATTCTTCTTGGATCGGCCCAATCACTAATATTTTCATTGAGACCCTGAATTTTAGATGTCATTCTCCTTTTGAAACCCTACCAACGTCATTCTTCTTGCTTGTTCTCTCTCAAGTCGCTTCTCTTAGGTGAGTGGTGCAACGTCGATCTGGTACTCCTTCAAATTTTCTCTCACACTCTTATAAGATATATCTTAAAACTTTATTATTAACTTTTGATAATTGTGTCTATATATTTTTTAATTAATTGTTTTTTGAATATATATATATATATATATATATAGAGAGAGAGAGAGAGAGTAATGATATAGAACCAACTATCTGGTTTTTTATGGAACCAGATTAATGACGTGTCATGCCAACTATTCCCTAAACCATGAACCATAAACCCTAAATCATGAACCATTCGGGTCGGGTGAACCATGAACCACTCGGGCCGGGTTCAGTTCTGGCCGAGTTGGGTCCGGGCCGGGTAAAGAAAAATGTCATTTTTTTTTTTTTCGATTTTATTTTTTTCACTCAATTCAATTTTTCTTTTTTACCCTACCGATCCAAACCCGGCCCGAGTGGTTCATGGTTCACCTGATCCGAATGGTTCATAATTTAGGGTTTATGGTTCATGGTTTAGGGAATAGTTGGCATGACACGTCATTAATCTGGTTCCATAAAAAACCAGATAGTTGGTTCTATATCATTACTCTATATATATATGTAATTGAACAATTTAAGAATTATAAATATGCGTATGCATAACATATATATTAAATGTCTTAACTAAAATAAACTTTCATTAAATGTAATAAAATTTTATAATAAAATTACTTTTTAAATTAGCATAGTGTAAAAATTTATTCAATTAACTTGCTATACAAAAAAAAAATCATAATATACGTAAATAATTCCAAATAGTATTTGGATACTCGTAGAGGGCACAAAATTACAATGGTGTAGGTATAATATATATACAATAATATTTTAAATGTACATTTAATTTCAATCTATTCATGCATTTAAAAGATTATTTTATAAACAGTTAACTTGATTAATTAAATTAAACTGATTTTCAAGTGGAATACATATAAGCCCAAAATTTCCAAACACAAAAAACACAAAATATCTTTATAAACATAAGTAAATCAATAACTCCAAAATTTTAATTTAAGTTGTGAAAGCCCAACACGCAAGTAGTTCATTAACACAAATTCTATGTTGAATCAAACCCCAAGTATAAATAGCAAACACCAAACCTAGCCTCCGGTCGTTCCTTTTCTCCAGCCATGGCAAAACACCGAACGTCTTTTCATATCTACAACTCCGTCTTCTTCATTTGCACACAAAACCTCTTTTACTCATAAAATAACTACTTTTGCTGTGGAAACATGATCAATATACATCGACAAAAGCTCACATGAGACGTGTACAACTTAATACAAATTACATTCATCTATCTTAAAGTGTTAAAGTGTCAATGCCTAATTTATGTCCCCGTCTCACCTTGAGATCGTCTCATGCAAGTGTGCCTCATATACATCCCCTGTCATTATCTCAACACAAAAAAAAAGAAGTCATTCATTGGTCACAATGATTAGAGATACATCGAGCACTACACTAAAACGGGAGAATCTAGAGATCGATCTTGGACTTCTAAGAAACTCGTACCAAATTCAATAAACTTTAAAGGCATATTTCATGGCATCGTTCCACCACTATTTTGCGGATCCCATAACGAAAGCAAAGCTGCCAAGCTTGTCATTTTCGGCAGCTTCCACTCATCCCTGGACATAAAATCCCATACCTCTCTCTCTAACGTGCGAAACAAATAAAAGTGGTGCTTTGGTTTGTTGATGAAGTGTAGCATATATATTGTGAAATGAAGAGATGATGAGGTTTCGAGAGAGGAATTGAAAGGACCATGAATTTATGCGGAGAAAGTTAATGAGTTAAAGTTTTTTTTTTAACTGAATTTTTTTTTTATATCAATAAATGTAACATAATGATTAAATAGTACATTTGGCATATTATGCGAAGGAGTGTGTCATTCATGACACATGTCAGAAAGATGATAAACTCAATTTGACACATGGCAGAAGAGGATAAACTAAATTTGATACATGGGGGAAGGATGATAGACTTAGTTTGACACATGTCAGAAGCTGGTGAGGAGCATTCTCCTTTTATATAATAAGATTGTAGATGAGACCATTTCATGGATCATGGATGTATGGATCTATGAGTAATTAATTCTTTTTTTATTTTATAAATTGTAAATGAGACCATCTCATGGATCATGGATGTATATTGTGTAGCTGTGAAAATTCTATCACTTTTAATTAAAAATGTATCACTTTCCACTTTTTAAAATAACAAAGCCTAAGTATGAAATGATTATATGATGAGATAAAATATAATTTGAACATAATATTTTAATATTTTAAAAGGGATAATATTAATTTGTGCTAATTTTGCATCATGTTTCGCTCATGAAATTTGTCTCATACGAGTTTATATTAAAAATCATTTTTTTAAGATAAAAGTTAATACTTTCTACTTTAAAATGATATTCCCTCCGTCCTAAAATCATTTCCAGTTTTGCATACTTAGTCTTATTCAAATGTTTTTAAACAATTTGGAGATTCTAAAAATAGTAATTTTACTTACAAATATCATGTCACAATATCTATAATTTTACCTAAAGTGTTATTAAAGTGGCCTCATACATGAATAATCTTTTTAAAACTTTATGGAATCCCTCATAAAGCAGTAACATTTCTTAATTAAATAAGTATCTACTACATCATTTGTATTAACTAATTAATATTGCTAAGTGAAATAATTAATATCATTTAAAAATATAGTTTAAATTTTACTTTACACTCGACGCATACAAAACTTCTTAATTTATGTGTTCAATCTGGTGTGCAAATAAACGTGAGTGTATTCTTTTGTATGGAAAGACACATTCTACCTTGCATTAGTTTGATAAAAATTTCCGCCAAAAAAAAAAAAGTGTTGTATATATGGTATATTGAGAAAAAGGCCCTTAAAAATTCTGTATTTGAACTAGGGGTCCGTCTTGCAAAGTACTCTCAATTGGGCCTGATCCAAAAAAAAGATTGGGCCGTACTTTTTATTGGGCTAAAGTCCGAATTTTCCAAGTTCTGTATTGGGCCCGGTTATTAGCACCCCCATTATTAGGAGATACACCCCCCAAAATATTTTCGAAAAATTTAATTTGAATTTCATACATAATTTCGAAACACTGGTGTTGAAATTGTATCTTAATATCGAACAATTGTTTTGAAAGTTTTCGAGCAGAATTTTACTTTGCAAAACTTCAGAAATTCGGCATCTTCTTTTCGAAATATGTTAGTGATTTCGAAAAATCACTTTTAAAATTAAGATACAATTTCAACACCTATATTTTAAAATTATGGAGGGGGTGTATCTCCTAATAATGGGGGTGTTAATAACCAGACCCTATTAAATTATTTGCCGATCTTTTTTTCACACGTCGTGCCTATCGTTAGTTAGGCACAGTTCAGATATCAACACGTATTCGTCTCTCAAGTTTTCTTTCTTCTCACTCCATCACACACCATTTTTGCTTCTAATTCATCTTCCCTTATTCCTTTCTTTAAACCCTTGAGCCGAATTTCGTTAAACCTCCATGTTTCTCCCCAAATGATTGTTGTATGCTCTGAATTTGCGGCGGAGGAGACAACGGAATTAGGAACTGATGAATATCTGAGAAACCAGAAATTTGTTTTAAGAAAGCAGCAATCCTTTTCAAAATTTCGAAAATTTCTGGGTTTCTAATAGTATTCTAACTTAGCTGAATCAGTATTGGTAAAGAAATGGCGTCAGTTAGCGGAATTACCACCGTTAACAACTTAGGGTTGACTTACACTTCCTCTTCGAAGCAGTGCGTTTTCCCGGATAAGCTCAAGCTTCAATCATGTGCAAAAATTCAGTACGTGAGGAAATTGGTACCGTATTCAAGAGACGAAGCAATTTCAACGATTTCAGAATGGTGAAATCAGTTCAATTGGACGTGTACATCACAAGCGACGACGAGGAAGAAATGGGGGAAGGGTTTTTCGCGGCGATTGAGGAGCTGGAACGGATGGCACGGGAGCCGTCCGATGTTCTTGAGGAGATGAACGAGAGATTGACGGCTCGTGAATTGCAGTTGGTGTTGGTGTATTTTGCACAAGAAGGGAGGGATTCGTGGTGCGCGTTGGAGGTGTTTGAGTGGCTGAAGAAGGAGAATCGAGTGGATAAGGAGACTATGGAATTGATGGTCTCGATAATGTGTACATGGGTGAAGAAGTTGATTGAGGAGAAGAGTAAGGTGGAGAACGTGGTTGATCTTTTGGTGGATATGGATTGTGTTGGGTTGAAGACGAATTTCAGTATGGTTGAGAAGGTGATTTCTCTGTATTGGGAGGCAGGGGAGAAGGAGGAAGCTGTGTTGTTTGTTAAAGAGGTTTTGAGGAGAGAGATATCGAGTATGGATGGAGATAAAGAGGGGAACAAAGGCGGCCCTGCTGGATATCTTGCTTGGAAGATGATGGTAAGAGCCTATATCCTAATGTTTTTACTTCTTTTTAATCAATGTAGATAAGCATTTTCTTTAGCATAGTAAATTGGTGAATGTGTCTGTTAATTGTTCTGTTATATTGAATGACTTTGCTTGTTAGTTGATGTTTTCAGCCATGCTTTATGATTAGGTTGCCAAGATTTTAATATTAATTCTTTATTTCTTGTGCTTGGATGAAACTTGATAGAATAAAAGAGAGTGGATGAGCGGGCTGGGAACTTGTTGTAGCTACTTTTTCTGTTTGTCTTTATTCTGTGTCTGATGATACAACTCGTCTTTGAGTAGTACTTGTGTGAATTTGGTTCACTTGAACTCCATTTACAAAATGTATATAACAGAAACTTGTATATAAGATCCATTTAGGGTTTTTTTAGGTAGGATCAATTGCCTTCATGGATTCTGATATGTGAACAATGTTCAACCCTTGCATACAAGTTTTTGTCCTCTTCTTTTGGCAATAAGTGGAGGAGTAAGTGTTATCACCTGCACAGAACCTTATTGTAGATGCATTGTATGCAATTTTAGTTGTTTTCTCATCATTCCTATGAAAGAGTTCAATTTGATGAGGAGTTCCTTGATTTTGGTGACAGTTACCATGTTTTTGTTACTTCCTATCTGGCTAATATGTTACACGATTTGACTACTTATCACTATATTAATTGTTAAACTGGAACTTTGCAGCTCAAAAACTTGCTATAGGCCTTTCACTATGATAAGTTTTTGAAAGAAACTATTGCATTTGAACTTGCTATGGATGTCTCACCAATAAGAATTGCTTTTCATAAAAGATCATCTTCTTGATGAAGAGAGTTATCTTTCTATATCTAAGCACAAGGGCAATGTCAAATGACTTTAAAAATCAAACATCACACTATCTGCACCTAAACATTAGAAGGTTTTTTGAAGGTGTGCTATCAAGATGTTCTCCAGAATGTTGTGATACTCTTAGTAAAACTGTCACTCGAACTTTAGTAACTCTTTCGCTCTCAAAAAGGTCACCTATCAATCTTCGTTCATATAGAGTTTCAGAGATCTGTAATGACTTCCTGCAAGAATTATAAACCAAGTTAGTCGAATTAAAAAAAAAAAAAAAAAGCTACAAAACTAAAACAAGGTCTAGAAAAGCAAAATGAATTATGATGTGGCTAAAATAGCACATCATATCCAAACAGTTTTCCTCAATCTACACAAGCATTCTTGTTAGCACATTTTAGGGGATGTTTCCTTTTTTGTCTTCTTTTGAGTGGTGGAGATTTATGGTCATCTCTTTCCTTAATACATTAGCATCAGATGAATTTGATGCCATGTTATCATTCTACATTTTTGAGTCATACATGAGAATTATATATGGATGTGGATTTAGGAGTTGGACACCAAAACTATTGAATTTAGAATTTGAAAATAACTTGGCAGTGCTGGACTTCTGTAAAATTACAAAATAATATTCAGATGCATTAGGGATGTGTCCACCATAATCCAACACAAGAGCAACATTAGTAGTTTATGATTTTCTGATAAGACTGAAAATTTGGTACTATGCGACTGCATGAAAATTCGAGCATTGTTATGGGTTTCAATTTTTTTGGGTTTTGCCAAGCTTTCACTGTGCTAATTCTGAAAACTGGTGCAGTCTTCTGCTTCTTTTACTAATGAACATGAATTTTTGGTGATTGGTAACAGGATCATGTGGGACATCCGGTAAGAATTTAAATGAACTGACTTTGCAATATGTAAAAAATATTTGTGGAACTCAATATTGGGTACAATTCCTCGTTAAAATTTCCGAATATGGGGAAATATAAGGCACACATTGGGGCTTGAAATGTGGAGATAGAAGGGATTCAAATTGATTAGGGGTGTAAATGAGCCGAGTCGAGTGGTTTCAAGCTCTAACTCAACTCGAATAGAAAACTCAAACTCAACTCGAAATCAATCGAGCTCAATTCGTTTGAGCTCTAACTCAACTCAAAAGAATACTCGAGCTCGACTCGATAACTTACATAACAATAACTAGAGATTTTTATTTTATTAATTATAATTAGAGCATATTTGTAAGTAATTAGCACAACTAAACAAACAAGCAAACCTAGTGATTGCATATTTGTACCGCAAACCTCTTCCTTTTTTCTAACTTGAGATAGGCAGGGATAACTCTAGGGAGAGTTATTTACAAGTAATTAGCATATTATGGGTAAAATTATGTGAGCTTGACTAAGCCTGCAAGCCTAACGAGCCTACTGTTGTTGAGTTCGAGCTGGAAACCAATCGAGTCGCTCAGGTTCGAGTTGATTAAATTTGTTTTTTTTTTCAAGTCGAGCACGAGTAGTTTGTGAGCCGGTTCGTCTTACACCCTTACTTTTCAGATTAGAATTTTGGTAGCATCCCTAAAACCTAAATGAGGTGGCAGATATTTGTTGTTTGTAGCTCGTTTCTTTCTTGTCTTGTCTCATAGTTAATGCTTTGTTGTTTCAGGAAGAGGGGAACTATACCAATGCTGCCAAATTTGTGCTTCATCTTCAAGAGTCCGGGTTAAAACCTGAGATATACAGCTATCTAATTGCAATGACAGCAGTGGTCAAAGAGCTGAACGAATTCGCAAAAGCACTACGCAAGTTAAAAACCTTCACCAAGTCCCGATTGGTCGCTCATCTCGATCCACAGAACGTACAACTCATCGAAAACTATCAACAAGATCTTCTAACCACCGGAGTCCACTTATCCAACTGCCTTATTGAAGAGGGGGGCCCACCCCTTCACGGGGTCATCCACGAGAGACTTCTCGCTATGTACATCTGTGCGGGCCGAGGAAGTGAGGCCGAACAACAGCTCTGGCAAATGAAGCTCGTCGGTAAAGAGGCCAGTGCAGATCTCTACGACATTGTTTTAGCCATATGCGGCTCAAGAAATGAGACAAGCTCAGTTAAGCGGTTACTCACACGTACGGATGTCATGAGCTCGTTGCAGAGGAAGAAAACTCTGTCGTGGCTGTTGAGAGGTTACATCAAAGGTGGCTATTTCAAGAATGCTGCGGAGACAGTTGTCAAGATGCTTGACTCGGGGTTGTACCCTGAGTTTGTTGACCGAGTTGCTGTGTTGCAGGGACTGAGTCGGAGAATTCAACAACCTGGGAATACTGATACTTACCTCACGCTGTGCAAACGCCTCTCGGATTCGGGCCTGATTGGGCCGTCTCTAGTTTATCTTCATGTGAGAAAACACAAGCTTTGGATCATTAAAATGCTATGAGTTTGCTTTGGTGACTTCCACAATATAAACGTGTATAGATGGCATATATATACATATGTATATATAGACTGAATCTTTCTAGATCAAATATGTTGTATAGAAAAAACAATATTGCTGGATTCTCTGTTCTGTTATATATACTGCTTTTGAGCAACTGATGTGTGTGTTTTTTTCCTTTTCTTTTTTAAAATTTGTTTCACTAAATTTTACGAAAGAACTTGTGAACACCAATACATCACGTCATTCCTTCTCCAAATTCTTCACACATCAGATGCTGTTTTCACCCAAAATAAGTGATTATTAGGGTTGAGTACTGTTTCAAAAGAGGCACTTAATATCATAGTATAGAAGAGAAGTATTAGTTTATGTGATTAAAAATATTAGCTCATATGATAAAAAAATTACATATATATTAAAACGTACTAATATTATTCAATATACAAACTAATACTTTTATTCATATGACCTATAATAGTTTTCATTATATATTTCAGAGTAATTTATAGATGAGTCAAATTTAGATCAATGTTGAGTTAAATTGCACCGTACTGGTGAATAAAGTAATTGCCAAAATGGTTAGCATTGAATCGGATAATGTAATAGTAGCTCCACAAATATGGTTCTTTTACATCTTTCTGTAATGTTACAAAAGACGCTAGATGGAGATCTATCAATCATTTGTACTTCAGGAATTCGAAGCTTTTGATGATATATTGACTATTGTATTGTATTTGCCTTTTCGAAGATTAATTTGGCCATATATGGTTTTTTCTTTGGTTATTTAGGTAGTAGTCCTCCAACTTTATGTAGAAAGAATAGGCAGCCTCTCACCGTGTTAATTTTTTGGATTTCCCATTCCCATTTTGATTAAAGTTCCTAATTAATTAATTCCTTTTAAACCTACTATTAGTTTGTACAAAGACCCGTGACCTCCTCATAGGCTCATCATATCACACTATAAAAAGAAGAGAAAATGATAATAAGGTTTCAATTTGACACTATTATTATAATAAAGTTTTAAGATTTTTTTATATTATTAGTAGGTTTCAATTCCTATTGTTGTGACTTTTTTGCCCACACTTACAACTATTCAAACCCAAACTCGGAAACTCCTATTTTAAATTAACACCCCCCACAACGATCCTCTTTCTCCCTGTGCACACACTCCCCCCCCCCCCCCCCCTCAAACGCCCGCCCGCCCGCCTCCAGCCGCCGCCCCACCTCCACCTCCGCCGCGCGGCGCCATCCCTTCCCCAATTTTGCAGACGGCGGCGATGCTTGCATACCATCGTCGCCACTCACCACCCGCGCCGCCTCCGCGCCCCATCCCAACCCCGACTAAGCCACCGTCACAACCGTCACCAGCGTCTCCCATAGCCCCATTCTCTCTCTCTCTCTATCTCGTTTCTTCATTTATTTTGTAAGTAAATCCAGTATTTTCAGGTAGAAAGGAAGAAGAAATATGGGAGAAAGAATTTTTTTGAACTAATTGTGGTAAGTTTTTCAGATTTAAGCAAGAAGGCGAGTTGCCCAGAATTGCGAATTGCCCAGGATTTTTTTGAACTAAGTGTGGTAAGTTTTTTTGAACTAATTGCCCAGAATTGTGGTTTAGATCTGTTGATAGTTTGATTATTGTTGTGCCGTGGGCGGTGGTGTTGTATGAGAGGTGAAATTGGAACAGATTTGTGAGGGAAGATGACGGCCCTCAATCTTGGTTTGGGTGAAAATGAAATAGGTTTGAGTTATTTTGGGTAATTTTGGGGATTTTGATGAAATCAAGGCTTTGTGTTTTGTGTTCACATTTTGATATTTAAATTTGTTCCCATTTTGGAATTTAAATCTATTTTTTTTTGGGTTATGCAGATTTTTATTTTGGGATTTTTCGAATGCATCTGATTTTGTGTTGAGGTGTTGGCGAGTGATGATGATTTGATGGTTTTTTTTGCTAAAATTCAGTCATGGGAAAGGAATAATGAAATGGAAAGGAAGGATCAAAGAAATTGGGGGAAAAAACATGGTGGAAGAAGATGGATTTGAAGATGCTGATGATGCAGATTTGAAGATGGTGGGAGAAAATGGAGATGGAGATGGATTTGTAAAGTTTTCTGGATTTTTTTTTCAAATTTACATGTATATGTGCACGTATTTCGTGCATATATTCATGTACGGATGCATATGTTCATGTCAAAAAAGACAAAAATATGTAAATTTTTTCAGGATTTTAACAAGGATATGTAATTTTTATTTTATTTTAAATATATAAAATTCGGTATTTAATCGATTTATATATGAAATTTTGAATGTGTATACATAACATCATCCTATTTATTTAGGAAAATATCCAAAAATTATCAACAACTTTCTTATTGTACAATACATATAAAAAAATTAAGAATAAATAAATAAAAATAGACACAAGATAAAATATGAATAAATAAATACAAGATAAAAAATAGGAGTAAAAAAACAAAAAAGTAATAAGCAAGAAAACTCATTAAGAGCATTTATGTAATTCAACCACCTTTTAGAACTTTATAGTAATGTTTTAAAAAGTTAGAATCTAGTAGTAATAAATGAGGTCAAATGGAACTAGAAATTCACCCACCCTAAAAAGAAAGGGAAGAATTAAGACATTTCATATTATTTTGACATTTACTTTTTAAATGGAAGTGGATTATCATTTATCCATCCTATATATCAAAATAATATCTAGGTCATTATTATCATCGAACTGAGAATAAAACCAAACATACAATGTCGATAAGGGCAATTGCATTGGGACAAAGAGCACGTGAATTTTTGTATATAGTGCCCACAGGCCATGGAATTAATTATTACAAAAACTCTTATAAGACGAGGTACAAATTAACATAAATTAATATTTCTTTTTTTTGAAATGTTAAAACGTCAATAATAATCATGTTCAGTCTCAGTGTGAGACGGAGACACGCAAGTGTCCCTCATTAATTAATTACTTTTACAACTCAATTTTGTGTGCATACGTGTGTACCCGATCGTGAAAAGTATACATATATATCTTGAAAAAAAAAAAAGACATGGACCACATATATTAGTTACATACTTACATTAAACTAGCTAAACATTCATCACATTTTATTTTCTGAGCTTTAATTACGGTACAAACCTAATCTTGAAGATATCATTGCATGTGAGTCGAGACCGTTTATTCAAGCTATGTGTCATTTTAGATCAATGCAAATATCTATATTAAGAAAATATTTAAAGTCCTATTATGGCATTAACAAATATTTGATATTTTATAATTAAAATAACATACTCATATTTATCAAAGTATTTTTTTTAAGAGAAATTTAGAAAGAAATGTAATTAATTTATATTAAAAAATATAAAATACTATTTAATTTGTAAATTGAATAAATAGTCAAAACGTACGTCATTTATAATGATAGGAATTAAGGTGTACATATTAAATAAAAACTTGTTTTGTTCTTTAGATGAGCATTGAACACGATATCGCGTTACATTCATATCCTAGCTCGATTAAGTTTAATTTATGTGTGATTTTTTTCCCTCTTCGGTCCTGTGATTTGTTGATCTTTTAATAAAAATAGAGTTTATTTAATAAGCACCCAAAATAGCCACTGTATATAATAATTATGTGAAAAGATAAAGTAATTGATCTTTATATGAGTGCGTTACATTCAATAACCCCCCCTATATCATATTAACTGTTACTAGATGTATGCATGCGATGAGTGTGAGAACATGTATAATAAACATTTCTAGCATCTTCACCCATCTATGTATACACGTACTAATTAATACATTAGATGAAGAGATGATGTCATGTACGTCGTGCACCAAATTTTAGGTTTACATATTAATAAAGGAAATTTTGTGTTTCTTTTTATCATTTAATTTTACCATTTTTTTATTTCCTTATTCTATCGATTTTTAAATTTTAATTTTCATCCCGTAATATACACAATTTTTTTGTCCACTGACCTGCATTGTTTTTTTTTTTTTTAAATGAAAAATTACCCAACTGCATGGATAAACCTGATGTGTCATTATTTTTTTTTCATATATAATTAAATATCCCACATGGAAGCCCTAGGAAGCAAAAAAAAAAAAAGGTGGGTAGTAGATACAAATGATTTTTTTTTTTTTTTTGAAAGGTATATAAAGGGAGAAAATGGGAGATGGTAGAATTAATAAATGAAGTGATTAAAAGTGAATTTATCGAAATAAAAAGATTTAGACAGTTTGTTAAATTAAGGTGGTTGAAGCAGTGGTCCAACCATGGTTTCTTTCACAAATTAGCTGCATATGCTTCCAATTAATTCTCACTCTGAAAGTCAGCAGTTGGATTTCCATTTTCCAAATACAAAAATTGCCCCATAGAATCCTTTAACATGGCTAGAAAATTTGTCAGAAAAATAATTTTATTATTAAGTACTAGTGAGAATTATCTAACAACAAAATTTTCTATAGAGTTTATAAATTTTAATAGATTATTTATGATTTATTTACGAGTTTTAAAAATTCGAATTACCTACTAATAACTTGTCTACACAATTTTAATTTTCGTAGGCAAACAAATTTCTTACTAAATTATTTATGTCAGTAATTTGTTTTATCTACAAAAATTGTAAATGTGTAGATAATTTGCATGTATATAATTTATTTATCTATTAAATATTTAGAAATTTATAGATAAGTCGTACGTAATTTTTACTAATTAAGAACAAAATTAATTTTATTACGAAAATTTGTAGTCATGTTGAAAAATTTGTAGGCAACTTTTTAATTTATGGTAATTTAGTAATTCGAATTCTGTTTTTCATTTTATCAAAAAGACCGGTCAGTGTCACCTACCAATTTTTTTTATTTTTTTTAAAGCTTCCGTGTAGTGCTGGGATTTTTAATTAAAAAAAGTGAAAAATGAAGTCAAAATAATTTTATCCATTCAGTTAGTTTGAAAAATTTGGAAGGCATTGATTTTCAAAAGTGGTAATCCAGTTTTAGGTAAGGTATTCGATGGAGTCGGTATTAATTTGTGGACGTGACTCGTGCAAACTTTTCATATTTCTTTTGTTATTCTGTAAATAATTGATGTTGTTAACCGTTGGATATTCCTTATAACTTAAATTGTAAGCTGTTGCATTCTGATTTAATAGTCTGTTATTTCATTCTTATACATTTAAAAAAAATAAAAAATTGAGCACGTCATATACTCAGATTAATAAAATTATTTATCTTTCAAAAAGAAAAATTATAATGACTATTTTAGTCGTTCCCACTGATAAGTCTCACATGGACATAAATTATA
Organism: Stenogyne calaminthoides; assembly: GCA_037126765.1. Classification (NCBI taxonomy): domain Eukaryota; kingdom Viridiplantae; phylum Streptophyta; class Magnoliopsida; order Lamiales; family Lamiaceae; genus Stenogyne; species Stenogyne calaminthoides. The sequence continues at coordinate 33,727,816 of JBBCBC010000010.1, read as the reverse complement.
ATGCTGCCGATATAGCATTAACTTAGTAAGATTTAATCATAGTTACAATTGACAAATAAAGCACCTATGAAATTTCAAAACCGTGTATGGGATATTCCTTCGAAATTGACAAATAAAGCACCTATGAAATTTCAAAACCGTGTATGGGATATTCCTTCGAAATGTTTTTCTTCAGTTATCAATATTAATACCTCGTATTATAATATAAATCATATCTTTTAGTGCTATGATTAATATCTTTTATTAGTAAAAAAATTACGCCCTTCGGTTATCATATTTAATATCCTTTAGTAATATAAATCACACTCTTTAATAAAAATAAATTATTGTGTAAAACTTTTTTTTTTTTCACCCTATACTTTAGTTTTTTATTTTGATGAGTCTTGAAATACAACTCTCGAAAAAATCAATCATGTTACAAAAAAACGTTGAATAAACCAAAGTACCACGTACTATCCTTAGCTCCCCACGTGGGAGTGAGTGGATTAGGGAAGAAATTTCAGAAAGTTAAGAAATAATCGAACCGATTTGGATGTCAAGCGTGTATAACTTAAGTGGTTAGAGCCCTACTACCTGAGATCCGAGATCTTGGGTTGGAGAAACGAAGAGAGAAAATTTATTCCCTCTTGTGGTGGTTGCAGTTTCGGGAGGTCCCCCTCTTGTTGTGGTTGTGGTTCTGATTTACAACGGGACGAAATAATGTTGTCACATGCCCGATAGTAAAAAAAACTATTATAATTGATTATCTTAGTAAATTATTGTAATTGATTCACTTTCAAAAAAATCAAACCCATTTGGATTTCACATGCAATACATATGGTAGATTATAACATAATATATATTTTCGAGATGTAAACTTCAAAAGGTTAAAAAATTTAATCGAACACCTTTGGATTTCACACGCAATACATATGTTATTATGAGTATATAATAAATATTTTCGAGATCTAATATTCTTATATTCATATGCTTCAACCTCTGCTAATCTACTTCATTATCCAGTCATTCCTCTATATATTTATAAACATCAACAAAATTCCAATGCCAATTTTAATACTGTATGTATTAAGTATATTCATATATTGTACAAAAGCATTAACAAACAAATATAAATTATTTTTTATTAAAAAATATAAAGTATTTTTACAATAAAATACAATTTTTTTACTACAGAAAACTTTATATTTCAATAAAAATAATTTATATATTTTAAAAATTACACTTAAATGACACAATTCTTTGAGTTGGTGGACAAAATTTCTACCCAATATTTTCAACTGAAAACAAGATTGTTAAAATAAATATTTATCTTCTTTTATTGTTAGCCAATGGAAGAAGATATCTTTTGCTGATTTGCATGCTTCTATAGTCCTGGATTTTATCTACACTTTCGTATTGCTGACTCCGCATTTGCAAAATGGGAGTGGATAAGATCCCCCAATTATGGATCCCTACAAAGTACAAACACAGTTTGTCATTTCGTTTTCTTTTCTTTTTCTGACCCAACCCAAACATATAATTTTCACATGGATTGAATTATAAACTATGTATAAAACTATGTCTTCATATTATATGGTCCGTTTGGTTCACGAGATTGATCGGGATAGTTCATGATTATAATTTTAATCCCAACTAATCTACTGTTTGGTTTGCGGTATGAGGTCCATGATATACTCCAAGTCCGGATAGCAAATGTGCAAAATCCCTTCATGGAGGGATATGTCAATCTCATGTGAAATGTGGGATGGAGCATGTTCCATGCAATATTACAAATGGTCATTATATTGTTTGAATAGATTCACAAGAATGAAGTGTGATTGTTTCAATTCAATTTAAGGGTGTTTATGACATTTCAATAGACATCTCATCTAATCTCTCAATCTAATCATACAATTCAAACGTATATCTTGATTCAATAAATCCAATCAAATCAATCAAACTAATCAAATCTTACTCAATTTTATCACACATAATCAATCACCCCCTACGTGACTATGAATTTGTCACGATAAATTCTATAACTACAATATTCAAAAAAATATAAATATAATTCTCAGTCAATAAAATCCAAAATTACTCCAAGTATCAAGATTAACTTTTGGATGATGACTATGAGAGCAATTGTAGGTCCAGAAGTTTCATCCAATGGACATGTATCTGCATGGTCCTTCCTCTTTTTAATTAATGTGATTTTTTTTTCCATATCCATACTCATTAAAAAAATAATAAATTTCATCGAGATATTTATAATATGCTATGTATCATATGCGTTGACACTTGACATACATTACAGCAATTTATATCATTGATGTATATATGTGCATGTCAGATTAAAAATAACTTACATTAACAATATTTATTTATTTGAAGTTCTTATTTCCAATGTACATTTTGATTTTACTAGATTTAAATTCCTGCATCGCACGGATTAGACGTGTAATTTATGTATAAGGGTGTTTATAATCAGCCACAAGTAATGATAATCGTTTTAAAAAATCAGAATGCGAAAGGGACAACTTAATTAAAAAAGTGATTCTGCCTCATGAGTTTGACATCTTTTCCAAATCAAAATATATGTACTCCGGAATTAAAAAAAGAATATATACTCGATTAAAATATCATGTATTGTGTGTTTAATTATGCCCTTATTTGTTTATGTTCAATTTCATTTTGTTTAAACAATTACCAAGACACTTATCAAGAAGTTGACAAGGAAATAAAAGAAGATACATACCAAACTATGCAATTTACAAATTCTTTTATGAATCTCATTCTTGTTAATTATGCAAGCAGTTTTAAACCACCATATTTATTATGATTTATTTGTACCGATAATTTATGTACGTAATATATTTTACATGAATGTCTCTCTTGGATAAATTTAATGTTACAATCCTCAATGGGTTACCATTTTTACGATAACCATTTAAAAGGCAAAAAAAAGATTTTCATTATGAGTGAGTATCATGTGCACCGAGTGCAACGCACATTTCATAGCGTATTTTAGAATTATGCAATTTCTTACATTTATATATGCAATTTGTTGACATTGAATCATACAACTTGTATGAATCTAAAATACAATATAAAATGCATGATACACTTGGTGCATATAAACTTGACCTCAAATTATCGTTATTTAATATCAATGTACAAAGTACAAACCATATTCATATAGCAAGTCTTGTTTTGATTTTCACCGGACAAATTACACTAATAAAAAATTTGTAGGGTTATCCGGTGTCATTTGAATTCGCGCGAATAGTTTAAGTGAAATTTAGTTTGATTTGTACAAATATTAAATTCATATAAATTTATACAAAAATGTATATGACCAAAGTGCTGATCTAAGGTGCAATTTATGTGGTGCTTAAGTTGAAAGCGAGAAACACGTAAATATTCTTTGAATGTGACATGTCTTACAAGGTATGGATGAATTGCTTTAAATAATTTCGCTATCTACCATTCTGTATGTTCATCCCTTGTTAAATCTGCTTGGACATTGTCAAGCTCTGAAAGTTAGAAACAAGTTCTTTTCTGGTTTTGATAGTGTGCTCTTAAATTGAAAAGGAAGGAATATTTTTTTTTTTAGAAAATATTGTGGATGAAATTAAAGTTTGATTGGTTATTCTTTGTAAAAAGGATTAAAAATAGTGATTTTAGAATGTTGATTTGTAAATATATATAATTGTATCTTGGGTACTCCTGATACCCTTCTGTTGCGAATAAAAATATATTTTTGATAAAAAACAGTTAAGAAAAAGAAAACGTGATCCACTTAATAGGTATCGTCCGATTTATTTACATGATTTTTTTAAAAATAATAATAACTTTTAGAGTGGGTTTCATGTACACTTGGGTGCACCGTGTACTAATAGTGCATTTTAAAAGCGTGCAACTATACAAAATAGAAACGTGCAACTATTCCAAACAGAAGCATGCAACTATGTTCCCATATTAACAGTTGCATTTTTCTATACAAATAAATCACACTTTTCAGCATAACAAGTTGCACGCTTCTAAAATGCACTATGAGTGCATGGTGCACTCTGGTGCATACAGGACCTAACCTAACTTTTAACATAATAATGGTGTGATTGATATGTTGGAATAGATAGAGAATGAAATGATCATTTCTTAATCTATTCCAAATACATTGATTAGTACTCCCTCCGTCCCAATTATATAGACTTATTTTGCCTTTGGGAAAATTACTCTAATGTACAAGTTTTGCTACAATTTTTATGTACCTTAGAGTGAAGACCCATTTTCCTTTTATGGATGTCCCAAATATATAGGCTTGTTTCTAAATAGAGTAACTTTTTCTAATTAATTTACTAATATGACCTTATGCATTAATTATGTTGGAAACTATAATAATCATTAAATAGGGGTATAATAGAAACTTGACTTGTTTAATTTACTTTTCCAATACAATTTCTTAATCTGAATGAAAAGTCAAACAAACCTATATATTTGGGACGGATGGAGTATATATTTTTGAAAGAAATCATAATTCCATTAGGAATGATCATTCCAAAAAATAAATGAATTGTGATTCCTTACATACACGAGTTTATGTATTCCACATTTTGAAGAATGAAATTTTTTTCCACAAAAAATATTATCATTCATTTCATAATATTACATTCTACCCAACAACAACAATAATAATTTAATAATAATATTATTTTATTAAAAAAATTATTTAATAAAAATAAAAATAATAACCAACTCCAATAATAATAATAATAATAATAATAATCATATTAAATATAATAATATTAAAATATATAAATAATTTTTTTTTAATAATAATACTATATCTCAAAAAAATGTAAATTAAAGAGAATTCTTAATAATATTTTAATAAAAATAAAATAAAAATATTATTATTTAATAATATATTATTAATAATAAAAATATTAAAAATGTATATAACGTTATTATTAACTCATACTTTCAACAATAATTAAAAATATATTAATATAAATACATATGTTTACTAAAATTATATATTATTATAATAAACACAATAATAATATTATTTTTGTAATTATAAAAATATTATTTTAAAAAATATATATTAAAAAGCTAAAAATAATAATATTAAAAATATATATAATAATCAATAATAATATTAATATTAAAGTATAATTAATAATTAATAATATTAATTTTAAAAGGATTCATCAATACTTATATTTCATTTTTAGGTCATACCAATCATAAAAATGATCATTTCTATATCATTCAATTCAGTCATTCATTCTATTCATTAATTCATTCCATTCAGCCGCAATTCCATTCAGTCATACCAGTCATGCCCTAAGTATTATATGTTAAAAAATATTGATTATATAAATTATTATTCTCAAAATAATTAGAATGCGATGTTTGCACGCTAAAAGATGTAATTATCTAATTCACGACATGAAACTTCGTAAAATTTACGAAAAAATTGTCCAATTCAATTATTTTTTATACCAAAATAAAATCACAAAGAAAAATTAAATAAATTGCCAATTCATTGGCCGAGGGTTTGTTTGCAGTCCCGTATGTGATTCTTCATTCAGTAGGAAAAAACGTGTGTACTTTTAGTACCTATATCTCTTTATTTTTTTATTTCTTTTATCTCTATAAGACAACTTACAACTCATTTCTATAATAAATGAAAACCCAATTTATATATAAAGAATGTGGTTCACATATTCTTTGTATCGGGGGCAAATAAGTGTACTTTTCAATTATATTAATTCATTTGTGCATTTCACCGTATTATTATATATATATATATATAATTAATAAAGTTGATGCTAGAACATTAATATTCTTTCTTTATTTCAACACATCTTCTAAATAAAAATTACGCCATATAAAATAGTGAATAAATCAATTAAATATTTACAAAGATTTTGATTAGAATAAGTCCAGGATTATTGATTTATTATTACATACACTTAACACATTATTGATTGATCGTATTGTTTATTAATACATATACATCACATGGCGGCATCTTGAAAAATGAAAATATTGAAATGCGAAAAAAAATATGGGAGCTGATATTATTTTCTAACAAACTGCAATCAATTAATTATATTATTATTGCCTATACTTATCATCCACTCGGTGGCAAAACGTCGCCGCATGAAATATAATTAACAGCGACATGCGCAATTAAGTGGCGAAACGGGAATTAGCAACAAATTGACTGGTTATAGTCTCCTTCACATTTTGATATTTCCATTTATGCCCCCCAATGGCCGTGAAACCTCTATAAATACGAAACTGCGCAATGGTCATATTTCTCATTCCAAACAAACTGTTTACGTGTAAGCTTCTCCCCTTACGTCGCCCCACCGTTCCTGCCCTACTTTCTCTCACTTCCAGTTTTTCAGTTTTCTACACTTTCTCTCTCTTCCTATTGAACCGCCTTTGTGTTGGAGTGGATGAATTAGAATTGTTGGAGGTAATTTTGTTGCTAGCTTCATTTCGAATTGAACAATGTGTGGAATTCTAGCGGTTTTGGGCTGTTCTGATGATTCTCAGGCGAAGAGAGTTCGCGTTCTCGAGCTTTCGCGCAGGTGATTTCTTCTACTTTTGATGTTTTACTGTTCCGTTTTGTTTGAATATTTGAATCTATGCGAAAAGTTATTATGATTGCCTGTAAAATGATTCCATTTTTGTATTATTATTTCAGTTACGGTACGGATACTGTTTGTAGGTTTATTACGGAGACTTGATAGTTGGTACTACATGGACATTGTGAATTGATAATTAAAATATGAGATTATACTTTGCAGATCCACATTTAAGAATTGTTATATGATCAACTAGCTTGATTTCTTTATTTTAAATGCAATGTAATTTACATATGCTGCACGTTACCAGTATAGTACTCCTTGTTTTTTCGCCTTGCAGTGAGTTTTATATGTTCTATTATATATTCTGCTATATTTTTTGACACGTGTATAAATCGTGTCGTCTATTTAAATAATGGCTATTCCATGAATTGGAAGGCAAAAGTAACAAGTTGTTGATTCTTCTAGTTATTTTCCAGTATGCTTGAAAATTTATTGTTTGTTGCATGAATTGATTTTAGCTGCTACTGTGTGATCAAATAGATTGAAGCATCGTGGTCCTGATTGGAGTGGACTATACCAGTGTGGAGGTTGTTATCTGGCACACCAGAGGCTTGCAATCGTTGATCCGGCCTCCGGTGACCAGCCCCTTTACAATGAAGATAAGTCCGTTATAGTTACGGTAGGTTTATTTTTTTTTATTTGGAACTTTGTTGTGATATTGTTTTCTTGTGTATATTGAAAGTGAGAGAGATAAATGATACACGAAACACTAAGATCTTCATCTAAGGATACATATATGGGGCTGATGGGACATTCAAATAGTTGCTATTGTTTATCAAGAATCAAGCTAAGGCCATGCGTTGATGGTTGGCCCTTTTCTATTTTAAGCATAACTTAATAGAGTCGTGCTTTCTGATTTAGGTAAACGGAGAAATCTACAACCATGAAGCACTCCGTCGGCTTTTACCGGACCACAAATTCCATACCGGAAGTGATTGTGATGTCATTGCACATCTTGTGAGTATTCTTACCGATATTTCACCCACAAAAAATGTTGATCTTGTGCTAATAATTGTTGGGGGTGGTTTTTATGTTATTATTTCAGTATGAAGAGTATGGAGAAAACTTCATCGATATGCTAGATGGGATGTTCTCACTTGTGCTGCTCGATTCTCGTGATAATAGCTTTCTTGTAGCTCGTGATGCGATTGGGATCACTTCCCTGTACATTGGTTGGGGACTTGATGGTACTGCTTCTCTACTCTATAACTATGAAACGACTAGTTATTGAGTCTTGGTTGTTTTATCTAATTTGTTATTCTTGGTTCATCATAGGCTCTGTTTGGATATCATCTGAGCTAAAGGGGTTGCACGATGAATGTGAGCACTTTGAAAGCTTCCCACCGGGGCATCTATATTCGAGCAAAACTGGAGAACTTAGAAGGTGGTACAACCCCCCCTGGTTTTCCGAGATCGTTCCTTCTACTCCATATGATCCACTAGTTCTGAGGCGCGCTTTTGAAAATGTGAGATGCTAAGTTAATATACTAGAATTGACAAATTCTTTTATGCACCGGTTGCACCGTATGAATAAAAGTTTTAGTTCATACAAAAGAAAGTATTGGTTTGTAAGTTGAACAGTATAGCACTTTTTCAATATACAACTAATACTTTTCATCGTATGCTGATATTTTTCTTCATATGAAGTAATACTTTTTGACCTTTTTTTTTATGATTCGTGAAAAGATATGAAAAAACAGCTTGGTTGAATTTTTTAGTCAAATAGTGCAACTGGTGCGGCGAAATGTTACTCACGAGAATTATGATGAGTTATATAGTAGTTAATTAACATGTTCGCTTGGGTGAAATCAATAGGCTGTTATTAAAAGGTTAATGACCGATGTCCCGTTTGGAGTTCTTCTATCGGGAGGTCTCGATTCATCGTTAGTGGCATCAATCACTTCTCGTCACATGGCAGGGACAAAAGTGGCAAAGCATTGGGGATCTCAGCTTCATTCTTTCTGTGTTGGCCTTGAGGTTTGTCTTTTTTGTTGATACTATGAATTTAACCAGAGTGGCCTTTTAGTAATCGATTCTGATAGATTATTTTCCCGATTTCTTGAGCAGGGCTCACCTGATCTGAAAGCTGCAAAAGAAGTAGCTGATTATTTGGGTACTGTTCATCATGAATTTCATTTCACAGTTCAGGTAAACCTTCTCAGTTTCTTGGTCGATCAATTATGTTTTTTCTTTGTTTTTCTTTCCTTACCTTTAAATTGTCATGCTGTACTCTAGGATGGAATTGATGCGATTGAGGATGTCATTTATCATATCGAGACTTATGATGTAACTACAATCAGAGCAAGCACTCCTATGTTCCTGATGTCTCGTAAGATTAAATCACTAGGGGTGAAAATGGTCATTTCCGGTGAGGGCTCGGACGAAATCTTTGGTGGTTATCTTTACTTTCACAAGGCACCGAGTAAGGAAGAGCTCCATCGTGAGACTTGCCACAAGGTACAGCCACTGAACTGGATTTCGTATATTCTAAGGCTAATTAAAGATGTGAAAATAACTTAGATGAGCACAACCTTGTTATGTTTGTGTGTTTATATTGCAGCTAAAAGCCCTTCATCTATATGATTGCCTTCGAGCAAATAAGTCAACTTCTGCATGGGGTTTAGAAGCTCGAATTCCGTTTCTTGATAAGGAATTTCTGGATGTTGCAATGAACATTGACCCTGAATGGAAAATGGTGAGGCCAAGTCTTGTAGATATATAAATCATTTGGTTTTATAATAATATGTGGTTAGTAATATTTCATTATTTTGTGACATCCATGACCATGACAGATAAAGCCCGATAAAGGGCGAATTGAGAAGTGGATTCTAAGGAGAGCCTTTGACGATGAGGAACACCCATATCTTCCAAAGGTATTTGATTGTGGATTCGTTGCATCTCGTTCTGTAATTCTTGATTCTGGATCACACCTCTCTAACATACATTAACTTTTTCTTAAAATTCCTTCAGCATATTTTGTACAGACAGAAAGAACAATTTAGCGACGGGGTGGGTTACAGTTGGATCGATGGGCTCAAAGCTCATGCTGCAAAACATGTATGTATTATATTTCAATTTTCTTGGAAATGTTGGTTTTCTCTGTTGTGATCTTATCTGGTCTGATCTTATAGGTTAACGATAAGATGATGCTTAATGCTCCGCACATCTTCCCCCACAATACGCCGAACTCAAAGGAGGCCTACTATTATAGAATGATATTTGAGAGATTCTTTCCCCAGGTATACAAAACATCGCCTTTTACTAGATTCCAATTCCAATCAAATCCATAAACAGTTAATCCCGTATTTGTGTGATGCAGAATTCCGCTGTGCTTACAGTTCCAGGAGGAGCGAGTATCGCATGCAGCACTGCTGCGGCCGTGATGTGGGATGCGGCTTGGTCGAAAAATCTAGATCCTTCCGGAAGGGCTGCAATCGGGGTCCACAATTCCGCCTATGAGAAGCAGCATTTAGCTAACGGGAATTTGGCGCCCAAAATCATCGACGGGGTTACCGCTCCTGAGCTCACCATCAGGGGATAACACCTTTTAACATGTACTACTGTACGAGTATGCTGCTATATGAAGAAAGTAAATTTGTGTATGGTAATAAATAAAAAGCTCTGTTTATTAGTAACACTAGCTCTAGTTTGTTTGGTTTAGGTGCAACATTTTATTGTCTTCTGTACTGCTTCCAAGTAACATGTCGTATCATCATTTTCACATTTATCAAAACTTTGATCTTTATATTTTAACTTTTTCACAAGACATGCTCTTGTTAGTGAACCAAGTTGTGCAATGTCCAACTAATATTTTCCATTCCCCTTTCAATCTATAGCCATAATAAAGGATAATTAATTACTAGAACTATTTACATTCATTATTAATGGCAGGGCATATAATTATGTGAACATATTTGTTGTAAATATAGAAAGAGAATGATGATCTTTGTCGGGTGGTGTTTAGCAATTACCACGTAAGTAAGACTGAAGTTTAGCCGGTGCAGATTTTTAGGTGATTGTACATATAGATAAATATTAGTAGTATTAAAGTAACCTCTAAATATAATTTTGCGTTGGCCGCTATTTTTTTGTTGTGTGACTTGCAATTTACAATTCTTCAAGATTGGTAAATGAATAAGTTAAAAATTCGGATAATAATAAATTACTATGAATAAATTTTTTAAAAAAATGTTCTATTTTTTTAGTTTTGCTTTCAGTGTAGGGCCCTTATTGGTGTTGGTGAATGTTAAAATATATGAGTGTTTACTTAAAAAGTATATTAGTTACTCCCTCCGTCCCATTCTTAATGGGTGGGTTACTGTGTGCTCGAGTTTTAAAAAAAAGTGATAAAATGTTGGGGTAGAAATAATTGTTTATTAATATTTTATATGATAAAATGCTGAATAGTTGGGGTAAAAAGAATTGTTTATTAGTATTTTATATGATAAATTGATAAAATGAGTATTTCTATTTAATGAAGTTTGCAATTAAGATTGAGACGCCCAAAATGAAAAAGGATGCAGTTAAGATTAAGACGGAGGGAGTATGATAAAGCATATTAATTTAATATTCTAAGTGGTATGCTAGCTAAAATGTAGGAGTATTAGTGTGCTCCTCTAAAAAAAAATGTATTAGCATGTTTACCGAAGGACATTAGTTTATATATTTGAATGAAATAAAGCCAACCATACAAATTGGGTGATTCACCTTTAGATGATGATAAGAGATACTATTAGTTCATAATAAATAATTTTTTTATAATAATATGTTATCACGTACTATTAGTCTATGTGTTAAGAAGTTATTAGTGTGTATTGGAACATGTATAAGTTTGTATGAATTATATTTATTATAAGTTTTTCATTTTTCTTTTCTATTCGTTCCACATTAAGTCTTCTCTTCAATCAACGGAAAAAGTAACACTCTATTATCAATTTTTATCTTCACTTTGTTCACATGACGTTTAGTTCATGGGACTTGATTATTAAATGTGATAAGATTGAGTAGAATTGAGTAAGATTGAATTGCTGGACTTGATTGTTTGAGTCAAGATACGTGTTTAGATTGTAGGATTGAATTGAGTGATTAGATGTGATACCTATTGAAATGTTATAAGAACCCTTATATTGAATTGAAACAACGACACTTCATTATTGTGAATATATTCAAATAATAAAGTAACAATACTGTAATATTGCATTTGTGATATGTTCTATCATATCTTTCACATTAGATTGATATATCCCTCCATTAAGGGATTTAATTAAAGTATATCCTGAGTCCTCATCTAACAAACTAAATGGTAAGATTAAAATTTTAATTTTGGCCTATTCCGATCAATCCCGCGCACCAAACGGGGCCATTATAAGAAATGTAATACATTACTGATTACTCCACTCATTATTCTACATATATTAAAGCAAGCGCGATGAGTTTCCTATCATCAAGTCAAAAAGTGTGAAGAAAAGAATAGAGAAAAATTAAATTAGAGATTACAATCCCAAATTTTTACATTTTAACTCAAAGAAATTAGACCGTAAAGTATTTTCGTGAATCAAATATTAATTCACTAAATTTGGGTTTACAACAAGTACTGTAAGGAATTGAGATTGATTGGAATTCCTCAATTGAGGAGTCTGCCGTGTATCATTCAATTTATGTAGGGATACAAGGTACCATTGGAATATGTACAGCCAAGGAATTAATATTTACACTATTTACAAAAATATATATTCTCAAGGTGTATCTTTGACCGAGGCAGGTCTAATACCCCCCTCAAGCGATGCGGGTGGGGCCCAACACAGAGCTTGGAACGAAAGAACTCGAAAAGGGGACGAGGTAAGCCCTTAGTGAAAATATTAGCTAGCTGAAGATGTGATGGCACAAATTGTGTGGAAAGACGACCAGCTGAAACTAGCTCCCGAACGAAGTGGAAGTCAATGTCAATATGCTTAGCACGTTTGTGAGCTACTGGATTTTGACTCAGAAAAAGTGCACTCTTGTTATCACACAACAGGATAGGCGACAAAGCAGGTGTCGCATGAAGCTCTCGGAGAAGGAGAGTGACCCAAATAACCTCTGAGGCAGCATTTGCAAGGGCTCAATATTCAGATTCACAACTGGAGCGAGAGAAAGTAGGTTGTTTCTTTGCACTCCAAGAGACGAGATTTGAACCCAAAAATATGGAGTATCCATAAGTGGATCGTCTGGTGTCCAAACAGCGAGCCCAGTCGGCGTCCGAGTAGGCCAAAAGAGAAGGACGCCCAGGAGTAAAACGGATCCCGTAATCAACCGTGCCCTTCACGTAATGCAGGATGCGTTTTACAGCAGATAAATGTTCTATAGTCAGATTTGCCTGAAATTGACTAACAGTGTTGACTGCATATGAGAAATCTGGACGTGTAATAGTCAAATATTGAAGAGCACCAACCAAAGACTTGTATGAGGTGGGATCTGAGAAAGGATCACCATTAATCCGAAGTTCATCACTCGGAGTTAAAGGTGTGGAGACCGGCTTGGCATCAAGCATATCGAAGCGCATTAGGATATCACGTGCATATTTCGATTGACCAAGAAAAAGGCAATCATCAGTATAGGTGACTTCCAACCCGAGAAAATAGTTAAGACGACCAAGGTCCTTGATAGAGAATTTCTGTCGAATACGAGAGATAAGACGAGCAATGAAGGTGTTATCGCTACCGGTGATGATGATGTCATCCATATATACCAATAAATATAGCAATATTGTTCCACGACGAAGAACAAAGAGAGAAGTGTCGGCTTTACTGCACGTGAAGCCCAAACTAACCAAGAAGTTGCAGAAACGTTGAAACCAAGCACGGGGGGACTTGTTTGAGTCCATAAATAGCCTTGTTGAGGCGACAAACATAAGAAGGGTGACGAGGATCACTATAGCCAGGAGGTTGCTCCATGTAAACAGGTTTTGAAAGAATTCCATGAAGGAAGACATTTTTTACATCTAGTTGATGAAGTGACCAACCATTAATCACAACAAGAGAGAGGATAATTTGCACAGTAGATGCCTTGACTACAGGACTGAAAGTGTGTTCGTAGTCAAACCCAGGAAGTTGAGTAAAACCCTGAGCAACCAAACGGGCCTTGTAACGGTCAATAGATCCATCAGCTAGATATTTCATACGGAAAAACCCATTTGGATCCCACAACATTTTCACCAGACACCAAATCCCAAGTATTATTTGATATCAGGGCACGAAGCTCGTCATCCATAGCAGAAACCCATTCAGGAGATTTAGAGGCGATTTGAAGCCTTTAGGTTCTTTTGAAGCATGAATAGAGGTAAAAAGCGCATTGCGAGTGATGTGAGCAACAGAAGGTGGGTGTTTTAACTTAAAAATGCCATCCTTGGCACGCGTGCACATCGGATGAGAGGGTTGAGGCACGGGCGGCGGCTGAGCTGGGTGTTCAACAGGCTCGAGCGGTGGAGTGGCAGTGATCGGAACATCTGGAGAAGCATGCGACTCTGGATGAGACGAGTCGGGCGGTGATGCTGCTGGACTGATGGTAGGAATATTCGGAATATCCGGTATAGGAGGTGGAGCAAGTTGTAACGGATCAAAGCACAAGGGACAGGAACCATGTGAGGTGGTTGCTGACTCAGTCACGCACATGAGACGGTGAAGGAGCATAACCTTGTAATGGAAAAGAAATAGGCTCCAAGAAGGCTGAGTACTCCAGCTGTGCAGGTGAAGTAACATTAGAGACACCAGAAAATGGCAAATTATCCTCATCAAATTGTGCATGACGAGTTATGTATGCACGTGAAGTGGAGGGATCAAGACAATAAAACCCCTTGTGACGAGAGTTGTAACCAAGAAAGATGCATGGAATACTGCGAGGTGAAAGTTTGTTAGTTACATAATCTCGTAAGCAAGGATAAACACGACATACAAAGACGTGAAAATTATCATATGCAGGAGTAGTATTAAACAACAACTCATAGGGTGATTTATTTTGTAAAACTGGTGAGGGTAACTTGTTGATAATGTATGCAGCTGTAGCAAAGGCCTCAACCCAAAATTTCACAGGCACATGCGAGTGGAAAAGCATAGACAACCCTGTTTCAGTAATATGTCGATGCTTGCACTCAGCACACCCATTTTGAGCAGGGGTATAAGGGCAAGACATGTTGTGATGAATACCACATTGTCTAAACAATGCCTGCAATCTATTATTAGTGAACTCTGTGCCACCACCAGACTGAAATTGCTTGATTTTGCACGAGAATTTATTTTCCACCAAATTCTTAAATTGCACAAATATATCATAAAAATCAGATTTCAGGTGTAATGGATAAAACCAAGTGTAACGAGAGAAGTCATCAATAAAGATCGCATAATATGAATATCCAACATACGATTTGACGGGAGCCGGTCCCCACAAATCACAATGAATAATGTCTAACACATGCGAAGCACACTTAATATTACTAGAAAACGACAATCGTTTGCTTTTGGCAAGCTGACAAGACTCACAAACAATGGGCTTCGGTAACACAGAAGTCACTGATAAATATCCTAATTTATTTAAAAGAGAAATAACATCAAATGCCACATGCCCAAGACGGCAATGCCACAACTCAAATGACCCTTGAATCCTCTTAGTCTTCAAAGCTGCAACAAGCGCTGCATGAGCATGTTCTAAGATATAAAGACCTTTTTCATGTCTGCCTCGTGCTAAAGGCATTCTTGTTGCCCGAGTCTGAATTTCAAAACCCTTATTAGTAAAAATAACATTAACAGGAAAATCATTTGTGAGCTTGCTAACAGATAATAGATTTTTTGTTATGTGAGCGAACAACTAACACATCCAATAAAGACAAATCATGTGAAATATTGCGAGAGCCAGTGTGAGAGATAGAAAGAGAAGTACCATTTCCCAGAACCACACGATCTGTACCTGTGTATTGAGAAGCAGAATCAAGGGCAGAAGGGTTCCCGGCTATGTGAAATTTGAAAGACTGTGATCAATATACCAAATCGAAATGTTGATCTAATCGCAACGAGCAACAAGTGTTGAATGCTTCTGCGAGATTAGCCTGACGAGGAGTAACGTTCCGGGCAGGAAGAGGCATAGTGACCATCATAAAAACAGATTTGACATTTTGGCCTACGGCCACTGTTATTGCGACCTCCAGAATTGTGCGATGCACCACCTTTGCCGCAATTGGAGCCAGAGTTGCGATTCTGACGTTGGACACTTGTGATGGTCCGGATGAGCCATCGAGAGATTTGGTGAAAAGCTCATGGCTAGCGGCTTTGGCGAGGAGTTTTGGAAATGTGGGCAAAGGAACCAGGTTTATTTGCGTTGTAGAGAAATTTTGAAAATTGATCCACGGAGAAACCAATGAGATTTGTTTGTCTCGTCCAAAAGACACCCCATTGAGGCGAGTTGATCACACAAACTCTTAAAAATACTACTGGCGATCCCCTCGCAACAGACGAAGTTCGCGAGCCAAGGTCGACCAAACAGCTGCAGATGATTTGCACCCAACAACTACTGCTGTGAGCGTCGATATTCGAAACACGCGCACGATCTGATCTTTAACAAATCAGGCCTCATTCATACTCAGGATTGGGTAGACCTGGTCATGCCAGGTTATATAATTGGTTGATTTGAGTTAACGTGGCGTCGAAAACTGAGGAAAGAGGTTCCCATCATATTGAACGCCACCGGAAAAGAATTAGGGTTTTCTCAGCTTTTGGCTGATACCATGCAAGGAATTGAGATTCATTGGAATTTCTAAATTGAGGAGTCTTCCGTGCATCATTCAATTTATGTAGGGATACAAGGTACCATTGGAATATGTACAGCCAAGGAATTAATATTTACAAAGATATATATTCTCAACGTGTATCTTTGACCGAGGCAGCTCTAATAAGTACCATGAATCATATACTACATTAATACGTTTAAAAACAATTTTTTTTTAAAAAAAAAAAGGTAAGATACCTATAATCATGAGAAAATGAAAAAATTGTAACAACCAAATCTGTCTAAAATAAAAATCTAAAAACTTGGTCGCCAAGTATGGATCGCCTTGACCCGCCTGTTAAATAGAATTCAACGCCTCGACTCGGACACGCCTGCTTGCGCCAATTGCGACCATACGACCCGTTTCCTATTTTCCCCATATATTTTATTATTTTTAAGTAGAAGAAATCACGCTGCCAATTTTTTTTAAAGCAATTCATTACAATAGTTTCCTAACATAATCAATTACAATAATTCATTTTTATCACCGGACACATTACAACATCATTTAATTTCATCTCGCTGTAGACCGGAACCGCAATCCCCACAAAGGGGATCACCCGAAATCGCAACTCGGAACCACAATCGCAACCGCAACCCAACAACAGGGGGACCATCACCCCCACAAGAGGGAATAATATTCTCTATCCGTGTATAACCCGGTGACCACGCCCGTGCCGGTGGTTTCTAACCACTTTTTAATTATGGTGCCGCCAATATTATTCTTGGATTTTGGTTCATCACTACTTTTTTTTTGACAGGTTGGTTCATCATTACTTGATTTTACATATTCCTTAGAAACGATAATATGGGATTTATGGAATATGGAAACCAGGATTTATTTAAACAGAGAGAAGAAACTATGAAGGCGTGACATAGCCAAAGGGCACAAAAATCCGAATCGTTCTGGGCCCAAAATATAATTTATGGAGTATTTTTTTAAAATTAAATATTTATATATATACATACGGGTCGGGTTGGGGTGGGCCGAGTTGACCACCACAATACCTAAGTCTGACCTGTTTACGTACGGGTCGGGGGCAGGCACGCACTGTTTCCAAAAACGGGCCGGGTCCGACCTGCCTCAGAGCTCACGGGGCGGGTACCCACGGATGGTTCACCCAATTTGGAGTTGCTCTATTGATATTCGCGCGACCCGATTTAGGGATCCATATTGCAAAATCTGACAACAAAAAACCCTCTAATAAATAAATAAATACAATAAAAACCCATCACCGAATACACCCACAAAAACCCCTCTGTTCTCTGAAACACGGGGGGTTCTCTTCAATGGCGGCCAAAAGGAGAAAACTTCTCCTCAATGAAAAAGTTGAGGTATTCTTCTCCATTCGTGTAATTCTTGTTTGCGACTGTCAATGTGAAGTTTTTTTTTTCCTGAATTTTCCTGCTTCGTTGTTATCATCGAAAAAGTTGTGATCGTCTTTTTTTTCCCCTTTTGTTGAATTTTCATTTTTTTATTGATAATGTCCGTTGATTTTGTGTGTTTATATTCTCTCTCCGGGGACACTGAAATACATGTTTCTTTTTCTTGTTTTATGACGCGTGAATACCCGGAGGATTCTCTGCATGTGGGGTTTCTTTGATTATTATGGGAAGGAAAATTACCGGGCGATTGATCGATTGAGTTTGAGTCAATGCGGGTGTGAAATTTAATGTGATTGATTTTTTTTCCTAATTTGGTTTATGATGACATGCAAAGCTTATATTGAGCATGAATTTCTGTATGGATTGTTTTGGTGATTACCTGCTAAATTTGTTTATTTACCTAATTTGGGTTATTAATTGAAAATGTTGCTCACATGTGGGATCTTTTACCAGGTGAGGAGTCTTGAGGATGGGTTTCTGGGTTCATGGCACACTGGAACAATAGTCAATTGTGGTGATTTAGATCGTGCAATTCAGTATGATCACCTTCTCAGTGATGAAGGCTCTGATAAACTGACTGAACAGGTGAAGGTGACCCCTGCAATTGATGGGGCCATCAATGGAAACGCTGGGCTGCCCCATAATCACAGGGGCTGGATAAGGCCTTTGCCCCCTTCCTTTGAAATGGGGCTATGGGGTCTACATTATGGACAGTGTATTGACTTTTTTCACGACGATGGTTGGTGGGAAGGTGTGATATTTGATCATGAAGATGGGCGTAAGAAACGGAGAATTTTCTTCCCGGATTTGGGTGATGAAATGGAAGGTGGGGTTGAAAAGTTGAGGGTGAGTTCAGATTGGGATGAGGTTACTGAGGAATGGAAGCCTCGTGGAAACTGGTTGTTTCTTGAACTGATAGAGGAAGTTGAGAGGAATTGGCCTCTCCCCGTTTCTGTGAAGCAAATATGGTATGAAGTGAGGACGAGGAATGGTTTTGAAAAGCTTAGGGAGTGGACTTCTTCGGGACGGGATATTTGGAAAGAGTTAGTGCGACAGGTTTTGTTTGATAATTTTAAGATAACTGTTAAGCACCTTTTCTTGGAAATGAATTCTTCTTGGGATGAAGCTGAACTAGGACATCCGTTGCTGGAATTTTCAGAAAAAGATTTTGACATTGTAGTGAATTCCCAAGAACTTTTTCATAGTTGTCTTGCAGTTCTTCAAATTGATGTAAATGATAAAAGCGATCATCCAGTTCAAGAAGAGAATCATCAAGTTCCCAATTTGGCGATATTGCCTCTTAATTCAAACGAGGATTCTGGAATTGGTTCCAACCATTATGATGGAGCTCCTGGTGCGAGTAGGATCTCAACAGTGAACAAGAACTATTATGATTGGCTGCCAGCTGTACCTGAATTATTACCTGGACCTGAGTATTGTCCTAATGCCATTGATGAGTATAATGAAATGGATAGGTCGGGAAAGAAACCTACTCCTCAGATCAGATCTAATGCTAGCAAGCATCTACTATATTTGGGCTGGAAAATAGAGTTTGTGCATGATGGAAGGAACCTTAGGAGACGCTATACTTCCCCGGAGGGGATAGTGTATGATTCATTACGTAAGGCTAGTTTGGTGGTTAGCCATGGTTTTCTGCTGGGATCAGGATCTCAAAGTGTTACGAGATCAAACTATGTGGGAGAAACCCCCATGAGTTTATCTGAGAAAACACTGTCTTCTCCTCAGTCTGGAAAGTCCCAATCTTCCAGTGAGTTGTCGAGGTATTGCAGTGTTGAAAAGCCTCTTGTTGAGCCTGAATTCTGCCCTAAAGCTGTTACTGAATATTATGAATTAAGTTTACTGGAGTCTTTCAGAGGTGGAACAAGTAAGGAGGCGAAATTGAAAGCTGAGAAAGCAAAGAGACACTTATCTGCTGTTGGGTGGCGGCTTTATTACCATCTGAAAGGCCACAGAAGGGAACTGCGTTATCAGTCACCGGTTGGAAGAATATTGTGCTCTCTAATCACAGCCTGTAAATTATGCCTAGAAGATGGGTCCCTCACTTCCAATGATCTCTCTCCTGACGTAAAAAAAATGGAAAATGTGAAATTTATCAAAGATTTTGATGACCATTTGTCAATGAACAACTCACATCTCCCCTTAATTGCAATCGAGTCCTCATCTGACCCATCTACGTCTAAGGGTCTAGTTCAATCGATCAATGGTGAAGCCCATAAAACTAAAATGTTGAGGA
The DNA here is from genome assembly GCA_037126765.1 of Stenogyne calaminthoides. Lineage (NCBI taxonomy): Eukaryota > Viridiplantae > Streptophyta > Magnoliopsida > Lamiales > Lamiaceae > Stenogyne > Stenogyne calaminthoides. The sequence continues at coordinate 33,707,737 of JBBCBC010000010.1, read as the reverse complement.
AGAGGGGCAGGCATCGTAAATTACATTTTTCTGAAGATTCACTATCTCCCAAAGAAAGAAAAAAAACACGTGCATCAATGAGAGATAGAGGAGATATGAATGCTGCAGATTCTTCGATCCTTGTGAGACGATCGAGTAAAAGAGTTCGGGACAAGATCTCTTCTACATCTCAGCAAACTCCTCGAACTGTATTATCTTGGTTGATCGACAACAATGTGATTTTGCCTAGAGAAAAAGTTCAATATCGTCACAGGAAAGATGGTGTCTCAAAGGCAGAAGGCCGTGTGGCACGTGAAGGAATCAAATGTGGTTGTTGTGGGGGAATCTTTTCTATATGTAGTTTTGAAGCACATGCTGGCAGCTCTAGTGACAGACCTTCTGCTTATATTTTCTTGGAGAATGGCAGGTCTTTGTTGGATTGCCAGTTTCAACTGAGACAACAACTGAGTAAGAGATATCCTATGGCAGAACGGGAAAAGAAAGGAAAGCGACACAACCTGACGAATGACTACATATGTTCTGTTTGTCACTATGGAGGTGAATTGCTTCTGTGCGACCAGTGTCCATCCTCGTTTCATACTCATTGCCTCGGTTTACAGGTTGGAACTCTATTGGTTGTTCTGTTATGATTAGAATTTTTTTTCCGATGGAGTAAGTCTCTTGTACACCAGTTGTGGGGTGCAACTGTATACAACTAATGCTTTTCAGTGAAAACAACGAATACTATTCGGTGAAAGCAATTAATACTATTCAATGAAAACAACTAATATTGTTTGAAAATGCACTTGAGTTGCATGGTACACCTGGTGCAAACAAGACTCTGTCTTCCCTTTGATTATTCTTTTTTAAGAGTAGGTACTAACCATTAAGTTGAACCCTTTTTGGTTGTATATGCATCATTTAGAACTGTTTTCTGTTTTATGACTGTGGTACTAATGCTCTACAGGAGGTACCGGAAGGTAATTGGTTTTGCCTACCATGCTGTTGTCAAATTTGTAGAAAGAACAGACCTGATGAAAGAAATGGTCAAGTAACAGACTCATCTGATCTCTTCTGTGGCCAGTGTGAGCGAAAATGTAAGTTACCTTTTAAGATTGTAAATTGTAATTATAGTTGTTTACAAAGTAGGGATGTAAACGAATCAAATTGAGGTGAATATTACAGTATTTGATTCGATAAAAATATTCAAATATTTTTATTTGTATTCCTTTAGAATTCGAATATTGAATCTTATTTTGTTATTCGATGTGAAAGTGGCATTCAAATTATTCGATATTATTTGAGTATTCAATTTGGATATTTACTTCTAGTATTCTTTTATAAAAATTATGCTCCCTCCCTCCCATAGACCCATACTTCTTTTACCCATTTGCCAAAATGGCCCGTCCCAAACTTGTTTACCCATATAATAAATAGCAATAAAGTAACCCACCCTTTTCAACTATGCCCTCTCAACATCTCAAAATTACATCTCATGTCATTATTTTTACCCACAAAAAATATCTACTTTAATCATAAGCCAAAAGCCACTTTATCCCTTCAAATATTAATAAACAACTCCCACATTAAAACCTGTGCCGGAAGCAAATGGTTAAAAAAGTTCTGGACGGTTTTTTCAGAAAATGATTTTTTTTTTCTTCTAAAATTGAGTATATTATTCATTTTATTCAGAAATAAAATAATATATATTAATAAATGCTCATTAATTAATATTATATTCTACTGTATTAAAGAATATATTAAATTTTATAATATATATTATTAATTGTTATATAAATTATAAATAAAATTTACTAATCAAATATTTGCGAATAATGAATACACGAATACAAAATAGAATAAGAATTATTTGATTCTTTTACATCCCTAGTACAGATTAGAAGCCATACTATATCATGCTCTAATTCTCAACAACGTGATGCACAGATCATGCTGAATGCCTCGGAAATAAAGGAATTAGTACTACAAATCATAATACTGAAGGACATTGGTTCTGCCAAGATACATGTGAACAGGTAAGGTTACCTGCTTTCCATAAATAGAGCATTCTGGGTTAATACTACATGGTGCTGAAGCAAAATTGAATATATTAATATGATTATTGCTTGCAGATATTTTGTTGTCTGCAAAAGATTCTAGGGAAAAAGTTTCGTGTGGGAACTCAAGATTTGACTTGGACTTTAGTGAAATACATGGAAACTGATTCTTCTAATCCTTGCACATCTGATGATGAGGCTTTTGTGGAGATTTACAGCAAGCTTAATGTTGCTCTCTGTGTGATGCACGAGTGTTTCGAGCCTGTCAAAGAGCCTAGCACTAGAAGGCATCTGGTGGATGATCTTATTTTTAATAGATGGTGAGATTTTTTATGGATGTACATCTCACTTGCTTAGATTCTTAATTAGAATACGTTTTAATTGCATATTTTTGGAGTTATTTGCAGGTCAGAACTAAATCGTTTAAACTTTAAAGGGTTTTATACGATACTATTGGAGAAGAACGATGAATTAATTTCAACGGCTACAGTGAGGTACCTTTTGCTTTAGCATATGTATTTTCACCTGTTCATTCTATTTTATTGGAGCAACTTCTTATGCCATATCGATTCCAGGATATATGGCAAAACAGTGGCAGAAGTCCCTCTGGTTGCAACACGATTTCAATATCGGAGACTTGGGATGTGTAGAATTTTGATGAATGAACTTGAGAAGGTGCGATATACCTATCTATATAGCATAAATGAAATTTTGTCTTCAAAAGTTTTGACCATATGCAGTTTTTAGACTGAGAATGTTTTCTGTCGTGAGGTAATATGGACAAATTTCCTTTATGAATCTGCTAGTTCATCTCATAGTTTCCCTCTAGTACAAAGTTGGTGTAAATGCTCATCATTTAAATCCCTCAATTTTTTATCACCAATTTATAGATAAGGTCGCTTATTCAAGGGTATGTCGATGCAGTCTGCATACCATACCATCTGACATTTAATGAATATCAAAATTCAAGCTTTCTTGTTTTAAGTGTCAAAAGAGTTTTGATGCGATGGTTTAATGAAAAGCTGAAGAACTTATTCTTATTTGCTAAAGCAAGTAACTTAAGATGGTATAGTTATAGACTTTCAAAACAAATGGATTGACCATTCTACTCAGTTGGATTGCTGACTTGTTTTTATTATCACATTGGACTGATCCATAGGTTTATAAGCATTGTATATATATCTGCCATTCTCAACAATTTTCTACAAACTCTTTTCCTCTTTTCGGAATGTAGATAATTCTTAGAATGAATATTCTCTTAATTAGTCTTTACTGGTTTGATTTGCAGAAACTTATGGAATTGGGAGTAGAGAGGCTTGTTTTGCCTGCAATTCCTAGTGTACTGAACACCTGGAAGATGTCATTCGGGTTTTCCGAGGTGGATAAATCGGAGCGATTAAACTTTCTTGACTTCACCTTCCTAGACTTCCAGGGCACAGTAATTTGCCAGAAAGTATTGAAGAACAGTTTTTTGCCAGCGAGTCTATCTTTAGGTGTTGAAAATCATTCAGGAATAGGGGCAAATAGTTGCAACACTGTGAACAACAATTTCGTCATTGAGTTAAATGTGAGCAGTTCGGTTTCTATAGGGCGAAAAGTGGAGGATACTGACATTGTAGAGCAAGAAAAGACATGGTAATGCCATTTGCTCTTGCTTTATGTTACTATATTAGATAAGAAAAAGTATGAATGCATGATATAATTGATTCTAAAATCTAAATGGTAACTGAACACATATCAGGTAAATTTGGTGATGTTACTGAAGAAGAAAAATGAAATTATCATGGCGATCTAAATGCACGATTTGCTTGTTTCATTATGAATGTGTTTCTTAAAGTATTACTTTCTCTTCTAGTACTGTTAATAGATCAACACCGTAGATGAATATTTGGGCAGATGAAGAAAACACGTGCAGCTAGTAATAACGAATACTACCTCTTTAGTAAATTTAGATGCTTTGGACAATATATTTTCCTTTTAAGTACATTGTGACTGCATACTTTCTGTTTCTTTAAACTTGTAGAGATTAAAAAAACTAGAGTTTGGTAAAATATGCTTTAATAGTTCAAACTTCAAATGCCATTACTGATCTAACAGGAGACGAGAGATAGCTAGTGTTTGTATTTAGATTATTCACCTGAGAATCATCGAACGTGAAAAATACTTATATTAGGAGTTTCTGTGTGTAGTTTGTTGTTTCTTCATATATCTGATTACATCTGTTATTTGTTCTGGTAAGTTATGATTTATGATATAGCCTTTTTGTTGTAATCATTCTGATTTTCTCCTCAGCATCAAAACGGTTGCTGACAATGAAAATGGAAGTTATGCTGCTCAGACGGCCATTGTGGTACTTCATATATTTTGAACTATTTAATACATACTCCCTCCGTCCTGAATTACCTATCTGATTTTATCCATTCACACAGACCAATTTTTCATTAATTAGGATATCAAAAGACTATCATACCCTTATTTATTACTACTAGTTAAATTAATAAGCTTATAATTACAAGAAGATGTCACTCCCTCCGTCCTATTTTTGATTATCCATTTACTGTAGACTACGGAGATTAAGAAAAAGTAGGAGATAATAGTATTATATGGTGTAAAATGGGTAAAGTGGGTTTGGTGGAGGGAAATAATAGTATTAAATGGTGTAAAGTGGGTTTGGTGGAGAGAAATAATAGTATTAAATAGTATTGAATGTTGCTTTATTGCCTTATTTGGAAATGGATAAACAAAATTAGAACGACTATTTATGGAAAACGGATAATCAAAATCAGGACGGAGGGAGTAGTATTTAGCAGGGGTATTGGTGGAAAAAAATGGCAAACTTTTGTTGATATTTTCAAGTAAAAAATAACTAGGAACACTATTTTGGTTACAAATAGACAGATAGTTAGGAATGAAGGGAGTAGCAACTTATACTTACAAATTTGCATTTTAAGAAAACATTTTGCTAAACTGTGCCTACAGATGTATGAATCAACTCTCCACAACTGCTCATCGTTTGAGACTGGGACTTCACCCAACTGTGCTGTAGGAGTAGCATTTGATGACAAGCAACCTGGAAACAGCAGTGAGGGCAATCTGAAATGCTACAAGCGAAGGAAAACATTGGCCTGTTAAGGGTAGTTGCATAAAATTACATAATTAGTAGTTACATTCCAGGCAAGATAGATATAGTCCGTATCTCTAACGTATCTAATCTTTCTTTGTCTAATGCTCCAAGCTATTCCTTGTAAAGCACATAATGTTTGGGAGTAGCCAAAGAGTACTTAAGCTCATTTTATTTTTCAGTACAGATTACTAGCTAGCTATACATACTGCTGATTTTCAATGTCTTCAGCAGTTCTTTTGGAGCCATCTATAGAAACGATGCGTTCTCTATGCTTCATATCTCACAGTATCATCTACTGTTCTGATCTTGCTTTTAATTTATGCCTAGGTCACTTTCGGCCTAGGACTGTGGTACGTTCAGCTGATTTATTTTTTGGTAATAATAATTTACATTCTAGTCAGTTCATTGTGGGCTTGTTTTATTGCAATTGAACATGCATTATATGTGTAAATATAAGTGAATAATTGTTGAAAAATCTGAATTGTTGAAAAATCTGAATGATATATGATAGATTTTGATTGTTCATTTACATAAAGAAAAACATAAGAGATTCTACATTTAAAATTTAGAAACAAACGGCAAGATATAGATACTAGAGAATGTATTCTTTTTGCGAATATATTAGAGAATGTATTCTTTTGCATGTTATACTCTTAAATCCATTCTTGTATTGTTCTATTCATCTTCAACATGTCCAAAGTTTTGAAATGACTCCAATAAAGACTTCTGGATCTTGAAACTCCCAAAATGAACAGGAAAAATTACTTAAAAGTGGTCTCGAGTTGTGATGACTTTTTTTAAAAGGTAAAGGGAAGATTCATCACTTAGGTGAGCCCCAAGTCCTATACAGTCCAAATTTATTTTGGAACTCAAGGATGTTGGGGTTGAATTTGGCCCTGTATGTTCCCGTACTACAACCAATGAAGTTGCGAAGCAAGCCAATGTTAAGGATGCTACAATGATCCATGAGATTAAGATAAAATTCTCAAGACCTTAGCAAGGTAACTTATCATGAGATTAAGACAAGAATCTCAACTACCTAGCAAGGTAACTTATTTATCATTGAATACTTCAATCTAATGAAGGATTTCTTTTAGAATTGGATTATATCACCAAGATATCGAGATGAAATGTAGTGAAGGTGCTACGATGCTTGAACAATTTGTGGAAGAGAAAGATTTCGGGAGTTCCTTGAAGGTAAGTTTCTCGAGTTCACTATGGCTTCTTTTACTTTGGGTGATAATGTTGAATAAAAATAAATTATTCAACCTTGTCATCCATCGCCCATCTACTTTGAGTGATCAAAATGTGGTGTTATCCAAGGATTTAACATATGCATGGATTTTATGTTATTATTGATCCCTTCCCCACCCTAGGGATAATTAAATTTACCTTATCCACCCCAACTTCATCCCACAATACTTATTTAACTTAATCATCTCCCTACAATGTAACGGGCCTATGGGTATATGTTTGTTTTGAGATTATAGTGGATGATGAAAATTTGGATGGTGAATTTTAGGATTTCAAAATTCCAATAAATAGTGATAGTATGTGATCATTATGATATTTTGAGTTAGGTTGGATGTAACTTTATGTCAAATCAAATGTGTAAGAGTAAATGATGTGATATTATTATTGTTGGAAAAACTTCATGTTAAATTGTGTATGAGTGGTGATGTAGTATTATTGTTTTACTATTATTGGAATTTGTTTATGTCAAATCAGTTGTGTAAGAGTGAGTTGGTTTTTTAGGGACGAATTTGGTTGGATTCTGAAATCTGGATTTTAAATCCATAACTAGAGCAAGTTGGGAGACATAAAATCCCATGTCCAGACCGGGAAATACCAAAACAAACATGCTCTATAGGTCTTATTATCGAATTTGACTAAGTTAAGTATTTTTAAATAAGATACATAGATATCACTCACTGATATCGGATTTTTCCTCGTTAGGCTATTAGAAGGGAGGAGGATTGTGATGTTGGAAACATAAAATAAAAAGTATTATAATTATTTATATATATATGGTATAGTTTTTGCCGATGAATATACAATTATTTCCCACAATATGTTTTCAACATATCATTTAACATGGTATCGGAGTGGTATGATCTAGAGTTTCATAATTTTTAAAAATTAAGGTTTGAGAAAATTTGGGTTTGTGCACGAAGTAAGGTGCATCTACCCAGTTGTCGTTTTCCAGCGCATGGGAGGTGCGTGCACAATTGGAATCTTCTCTGGCTAGTCAGAATCAACTCGTCTTGACGTCTTACGTGTGTTTGTATACTTGTTTGGATCTACATTCCAAGTGTTGTGGGATTCCGTATTGCTATAGGTTCAAAACTCGATTTGAAATTTACATTATTATTTTGAGTTGTGGTTCACTATATGAAAAAAAGTATGTGGATGTTTTGCCCTTGATGACAAAAATCACGGAACATAAGCTCACTTTTACGAATTATTTAAATTGACATCTGACTATTGAACTGTTTGATGGGGCAATAACATCCTAGTACAATTGAAAATTGAAAATAGCAACTAACTACAAACATTGTTTCGGAGCATGAGAAAGTGTTATTGTACCCTTGCTTTTGATGTATTTTGACCCATAAACCCTCAAATTACCCCCACCCTCTCTCTTACTTCATTTCAAAATCCCCAACACCGTAACCCACATTTTCCTACCTTTTTCTTTTGTCTTGTCAACTTGTCCCATTAGCCCCCAAAATTTATTTTCTTGTTTCATTTGTCAATTTATTTTAATTTGTCGAAATTTATTTTCCTTATCCTTTTATTAATAAATATTTTATTTTGTGGTAATCTTAATCTTATTTTTTCCATCTAATTTTTTTTCTCATTTAATATATCATCCCATTTTAATTAAAAAAATGCTTCTTTATATTATAAATTAATAAAATAATTTGATTAGAATTTCATTATTCTTTCTTTTTAATAATGTCAAAATAAAAAATGAATATACCTATAAAAAATACATTGTTAAGAAAAAAAAGTTGCATATATTAAAATTACATTGCATATACTTAAATTATATTGCGTACACTAAAAAATATTACATATACAAAAAAAACATTGTATCTCCGCGTAAAACATTGCATACACGCGTAAAATAAACATTGCATATACGTGTAAAAAAATATTGCATAAACTCGAAAAGTTGCATATACGCATAATCAATTTGAATCTTTAATTCCACCGCATCTGCTTCTTGCATCGTCTTCACGCAAACGGAATCAACAAAAACTACAAAAAATACATTACATATAAACATAAATTTTGTACATATACAAAATCAAAATCTAAAAAAATCAATCAAATGTTTTTCTCCATACCAAAAGCTTTTCTGCACACTATTTTTTTTCACCATTAACACCAAAAAAAGCCAATAGGAAAAAAAGGGATTTGGGGAAAAAAAACTGGAATTTGAGATTTCTCCATCAAATTTGGGAGAAACAATCATTGGGATTTGCAATGTTTTTCAAACAATCAAATTTATATAAAAAAAAAAAAAGAAATAATTTGGGGGAAATAAAATTGGGATTTGGGATTTCTCCATCAAATAATTTGGGGGAAAAAAAATAAGCAGATAATTTTGGGATTTCTTCTACAAGATTGGAAACAAAAACAACCCCCCCTAAAAATCGTGAATCATTTCTTACAAGAAATCACGAGATCGCTAGCATCCGTCATACTTGCATATCTGCCGTCGACGTCGTCATCCCCAAAACCCTAGATCCACCGTGACTTTTTATTTTTTCAGTCGCTACAACGCCGCCGCAGTCATCCCGTCGACACCGTTAACCCAACCACCACCACCTTGAACGTGGGGAGAATAGAGAGAGAGAAACGAGATGGATACCGACGGTGAGAGAAAATTTTGAGATGGGTGGGAGAATTATTGTGAAAGGAAAGAGAGAGAAAAAGTGAAATGGGGGAGTGAGAAGAAACCAGTAGAATATATTAAATGGGTACTAATGTTGTGGGCCGGGAGTTTATTTTTTTAAAATTAATTGAGGGTAGTATGAGTAAGTTTTTGTAGTGGATAGTTATTTTTAAAGTGTTTTGTGTCTATTAGCTAGCATGTACAAGTTTTTTGTACTAGAGCGTAATTACCCCCTGTTTGACTAGTGTCTATGGACAGTCATACGATTGATGATCCACCGCCTGAGCTTCAAAACTATGTTGGCTACAGATAAGCAATTCTATTAATAGTAAGGTGGTTGGTTAGATCACCACTATTTATACTGTGAGATTTTAAGTTCGAGTCATTAATTTGACCTTTCAAAAAAAAAAAAAAAAGAGAGGTGGTTGGGATGGTTACTCACTATATGATAGTTAAAGCCCTCAGAGTGTGATTGATATGTTGTAATAGATAGAGAATATAATGATAATTCCTTAATCTATTCTAAATATATTGATTGATATGTATTTTTGGAATGAATCATAATTCCATTAAGAATGATCATTCTAACAAATAAAAGAATTGTGATTCTTTACATACCCCCAGGGTTTATGTATTCAATTTTCATAAAAAATATTATCATTCATTTCATAATATTATCTTCTACCCAATAACAATAATAATAATTTAATAATTATTTTTTATTAAAAAAAATATTTAATAAAAAAATAATAATCATATTAAATATAATAATATAAAAATATATAAATAATATAATTTTTTAATAATAATACTATATCTTAAAAAATATAAATTAAAGCGAATTCTTAATAATATTTTAATGAAAATAAAATAAAAATATTACTACCACCGTTTACCTCTCATCTATTACATGCATCTTTAAAAATTATTTTATCATTTAAAATACTAATAAAAATTTCACTCGCAAAAACATGTGAAAACAGTAAACGTGCACGTTATCACGGGACATAGGGAGTATTATCACGTGCATGTTATTATTAACTCATTCTTTCAACAATAATTAAAAACATATTAATATACATATACTCCCTCTGTCCCAAACTTGTTTTCCTGTTTACCATCATACCCTTCCTCTTGTGAGCGATTTTTGTATTAGGAAATGAAATAATTAGCTGACATGGTAAGAAAGGTATGATAGGTGAACCTCTTATCTATCATACCATTCCTTTAAAATTAATTTATTATTTCAATTACTAATACAAAAATCGCTCATAAAAAAATGTGCAAACAGTAAACAGGAAAACAAGTCTGGGACGGAGGGAGTATATGTTTACTAAAATTATATATTATTATAATAAACACAATAATAATATTATTTTTGTAATTATAAAAAATATTATTTTAAAAAATATATATTAAAAAGCTAAAAATCATTATATATTAAAAATATATATAATAATCAATAATAATATTAATATTAAAGTATAATTAATAATTAATAATAATTTTAAAACAGATTCACCAATACTTATATTTCATTCCTCGGTCATACCAATCATAAGAATGATCATTCTTATATCATTTCATTCAGGTCTTCATTCCATTCATTAATTCATTCAATTCAGTCGCAATTCCATTCAGTCATATCAATCATGCCCTCATATTGTATCTTGAATTTTTGCATTTGGGAGAGGAGAATATTTCTCGAATCTATGATGTGTGTCAACCATTTTAAAAACCAGACAAGGGGATAAATCGATAACATATTATTTCATGGAGTTCAAGAAAACTTAGACTTAATGTGTTGGTTCCGTCCAGTCCTGATATCAATGTACAACAACGAGAGAAAATAGTTGTGATGGGTTTCTTAGTAGGTCCTCCACTCGAATTTGTGATTGCTAAGTCATAATTTGATTCGCTGGAGGAGGCTTTCAGCAGGATTCTTCGCACTGAACGCACAATCTCTACGCTAGCTTCTAAACTCAACAATGTTCTTATCACTCATGCTCCGAGGTATGCATTTGGGAAGCCACAATACAAGAATGATGAGAATAATGGTACTTATGAGCAATGGTTAGCAAATGTGAAGTGCAGTAATTTTCACAGGCTTGGGCATATCAAACGAGATTGTCCAAAACTATGTAGGGTCTGTTTTAGAACTCTTAAAAGTGCTCCAGAAGCACTTATTTTTAAAGTTGTTAGACACAACTTTTTTAAAAAATAAGTGCTTCTAGAGCACGTGTAGAGTTTGCAAACGGGTACGTAATAAGAGGACTCTTCTGCCTGCTCATGTGGCTAATAGTGACTATAATTCTGGCTACTCTTATCATTGTAAACCCTAATGAGTATGCGAAATTTCCGCAGCTTCAGGAAATGAATTAATCACAAGCAAGTTCTATCATTGCTATTGTTGAGTCCAGTAAACTTAATGCATATCTTATTTTTTCATCTTCTAAGTGGTCCGTTGATTTCGGTCTTGTTCTCTATCCGTGACTCAAATAATATTGAGTTCTATCATTGCTATTGCTGAGTCAGGTAAACTTAATGCATATCTTGTTTCCTCATCTTCCAAGTGGGTCATTGATTTCGATTCCACATATCATACATATGATGGGTAATTCAATCTTGTTCTCTACCTCTGACTCAAATAATATTGTTTTTCCTGTTACTTTAGCTGATGGTATACAATCCCATGTTATTGGATCAGGAACTATCATATTGACGTCATTCCAATGCTTCTCATCTGTTCTTAGTCTCCGTCAACTCTTGTTTAATTTGGTTTATGCAAGTAAACTTACTCACAATCTTAATTGTTGTGTCCCATTCTTTCCTGATTGTTGCTTGTTTCAAAATCTTATGACGAAGGAATTATTGGTAAGGAACATGAGTCAGACGGTATCTACATTCTTGATACTCAACAACCTACATCAGTAACATGTACATGAATCGTCACTCCCGTGGAAGCACATTGTTGGTTGGGTCACCACTCTCCTTTGTTGAAGAAATTATTTCCGTAGTTTTCTAAGTTGTCGTCTTTAGATTTTTTAGTTTTGAAAGTTTGCAAAACATCATTATGCTAGTTTGTGTCAACAAGCCAACTAATGCTCTGTTTGAGTTAGTACATTATGATGTTTGGTATCCTTGTCTCGTCACTTCGAAACCTGAATTTCTTTATTTTGTCACGTTTGTTGATAATTACTCTTTTATGACATGGCTATATTTTATGAAGATTCATTCTGAGTTATTTACACATTTTTTCGGCCTTCTGTGCTGAGATTAAGATTCAATTCGATATGTGTCTGTGAAAACTTAGCGAAATGATAATTTTAAGATATTTGTTTGACACATTTCATCATTATATGATGCTCAATAGGGATGGCAACGGGGCGGGTTTGACCAAACCAGTAACCCGCCCCACCATTTTTTTCCCTAACCCAAAACCCGCCCCGCCCCGCCGGGCTTTTTGGACCTGCTCTACCCGCCCCGCCCCATGAACCCAACGGGTTTAACCCGCCCCGCATATTTAATTTTGTTTTTCCTTTATTTTTTAATTCGTACTCCTAATTTCATACATATCATTTTTAAATACATATCGTTCCTAAAAAATAAAACATAAACTAGAATCATTCAAATTAAAACAAACAAAAAATACATAATATCATAATCAATCTCATATTAAAGAGAGCACAAAAGGGACTACATTTACTCATTATTCATTAATCAAACATACCTCATCAAAATAGACATCTTATTATACTGTTTTTTCTTATAGTATTGTTATCTTATTAAACTACTATTATATATATATATATATATATATATATATATATATATATATATATATATACGGGGCGGGTTTGCCTAATACCATGACCTGCCCCGCATCCGGCGAGTTTTCGTTTGATCGGGTTTTAACCCGTCCCGTAACCCGTTTGACCGGGTTTAACCCGCCCCATCCGAGGTGGATTCATGCCGGGTTCGGGTTAAAAACCGCCCCATTGCCATCCCTAATTCTCAATCAAACATTTTAGAGTTACACGTTGTCTCAAAACTTCATCTTTTCTTTTATTTATTTTTGGACAATTTTTTTATACACCGGGTGCATGAATTTAAGATGTGTGGCACTCGATTAAATCTGTCCCTATTAAGAATTATTCTGAATCCTATATATTACATTTGAATAATTTATTTTTTAAAATTTGTCTTCTCTTGTTTCATTGTTATCTCTATCAAATCTTAATTTAGTAAAAATCTCTCTCTTTCAACATCATCTCGTCCCTTTCATCAGCGGCATACATCATCTATTTCCTTCTACGGGTTGAAATTTTAGAATATGTAGAGGTCATTGAAGTTTAACTAGAATATACCCACCTAAAGAGAGAGTTGGACGCACTGTGTTAGAATATGTAGAGGTCAATAAAGTTTGACCTCTATTGGAAATCATTGAAAAAACGACCTGATTTTAGCATGAACTACTTTCTGGAAGAGGGTGATTGCTTCATTTTCGATATAGGACAAAGACTTTTGCATCTTGATGGTGCATATCTCCTTAATTGCTTCATTTCCAATAGGACAACGTGATGCAACACGGAAGACGTAATACAATTTGAGCAAGGTTAAACCTTATAAGAGATAAATTTCATTTTTCATAAATAATCAAAAGCTCATTTACAATATTACTGATACGCTTATTTATAATAGATAACTAGGGTTTAAGGCGTGTAAACCCTAATAGTCCGACTCACTAATAATTAATTAAAGCATAATTAAGACCCTAAAACTATTAAATAAATAATAATAATTCAAATGCAATCTTATCTCCAACATTCTCTCCCTTTTTGAAAAGATTCGTCCTCGAATCTGAATGAATCTTATCTCCAGCAGTATAACAGAGTCGACAACACACTCATCCCCAGTGAAAGTGTAATCAATTAACTCCTCATGAAACCCGACTTCAAACACATCGGCGGTACGTACGTGACCCAAAGTCTTAAAACGATAGGCAAATGGAGATTCCCGAGAAATGACAAAATAACTATCATTAGCGATGAAAAAATAATAACTATTAAACTTAGGCCAACAATTAAATTCCTCCAAGTTTTGAAAAAAATTCCGAAGCCCAAATCTATCATTCTCATTTGTGTGAGGCCCAACCTCTTCCTCAATAACAAGAAACGACTCACATTTAAAATTACATGGCCCAAAACAGCCCAAATGGAAGTATCCGCATCAAGTGGCTCGAATTCGACAATTACATTACTTTTAATATTAGTAGACCCAAATAGTTTCTCGCCCAACTTTCCCAAATCGCCTTCGTCTTCGGCAGATGCAGTTCCCAAATCCTCTCCGGCGGTCGCTGCATTATGACTCCAAATTGCAAGACTAGCACAGCAGTGGTCGATTTTATTGTAACGACATCCGATGGTTGAACACGGTGGTGGCTGAGCGGCGTGTGTTGGTTGTTGGGTAGGGAAAATCGGCGGTGAAACAATGAATAGTTTACTTGAACCACATATTTTGGGCTGGTATGATTTCGACACAAACAAGTGAAGGAATTTATTTATAAAGTCGATTATCGTCCGGATGGAGAACATCTAAACTGTGAATGCAAGACAATTGAGTTCAAGGGAATAATTTGTTGTCATATATTTGAGGTGATGACTCTAAAGGATATACAATTTATTAACGAAAGATACATATTAAATAGATGGAGGAAAAATGTGACTAGAAGACATTCTTCCATTTTTTTTTAAAGGAGGATACCCACACATGACAGAAGAATACAAGAAATTTCAGCAAGTTGAAAAATATTTTCAAGAATGTGCCAATGTAGCTACGGATAGTGTAGAGAAGATGGATTTCCTCAGGGAAAAAATGATCAAAGTTAAAGAGGTACTTATGAATTGGGAGCCTACAATAGATGAAAATGTAAATATTTCAACACCAACAACAGAAAGCTTTGATGTTGGAGGTAACCCGTTATACGATCCGGATATTACTCCTTCACGAGGAAGGCCTAGACGTAATCGTATTATGTCGGCTTATGAAGCTACTCTGAGGAGGGGAAGGCGGTAGGGGAAGCGGAAGTGGAAACCGAAAGCGGTAGGGGAAACGAAAACGATAGCAGAAGGAGAAACGGAAGGGGAATCTATTTTAAAATTGTAATTATTAAAATTTTCTTTTCTGCTTGGGCAGATACTGTCCAACAAAAATTACCGTATAATAAAATACATAAATAGGAAAGAAGTCAAAGTGCTACTAAGTCTAGCATAAGATGTCAATTGTTTAAAAAACAAAAGCATAAGATATCAATTTGAAATTTTAGACTATTATTTTTTTGGCACCTTGATACGATTAATTAAGAAAATCTTGTATAAAATTTGTGAAATTTTATATTTTTGACATATTTTTTTGTGTTAATTTAATAATATTTATATGCATAAAATAAGATAAAAACAAATTAGTAAACATAAGGATCATGAGCGACTTGTGAAACTAGAGATACTAAAGTTAGCACGGGTGGTACCAAAACAAAAAAAATAATATTGCAACTCCAAAAATATATAAATTTAGAGAAGTTATTTGAGGCCAATTTCATCGTGGATAAAATCGTTTGTTTATATAGTTGTTTATTAGTATATTTTTAGATTGAGTGGTGTTCGTATCTAGGCTGCGTGTATATCTCTGTGCCTCAAACGACGACATTTATTACAGAATATTAAAGATTCTTTTTTTTTTATCGGAAAAAAAAAACTCCAATATTTACTACTTTTGTTCTATGATAAGTGTTGTTAAGAGAGCAAATAAAATAAAATAATTATTATTATTATAATTTGCACGGTTCAATGTAAATAAATTGCATATTTTAGTATAATAAGTTGCATGGTATATGATATACTTGGATGCACATAAGATTTACTTTTAAAAATTATTTTTAATATCGTTTTAACAAATTATATTATTGTAGTATTATTTTTAACTCGTTCTTAAAAATGACGTGAAGATGTATGTACGTATAGATGAATCTAAAACATATACCAAGAAAGCTGGATTAAATTTCACATATCTTAGGAAAAGTATATACTCTCTAATAGTTGGATGTGGCTAGAAGCGATGCATGTTGATGAATTGATCCACGAGAAGTCGTCGACTTGGGATGTGGGACTAATTCAGGCATTTGTTGAACCGTGATGGCGCCTAGTCGGTTAAGTCGAGTTACCGACTCGCCTCAAATTTATGTCATGACTCTAGCTTGGATGTCCCGGGAGGTTGGTCGGGTTTTCATGGGGAGAACAATTGGCATTTATTCATGGAATGCCAGTTTGCTAAAGATTGTTAGGATAGGGCGCAGATGAAGACTATTTTGGATGAGTTAGTTTGGGAAGTTGACGGATTATGTGAACTGGTTTTTCGGATGATTTCCCATTCACATAGATCCGTGGCGGAGTCCTTTGTCATGATTGTGTGGCAGATTTGGAAGGAATGTAATGAGAGGATGTGGAGTGGGAGTGTTCAATCACCTTACCTCGGTGACGATACTCCATGAATGGATGGCGGTTCGGCATGCGTCTACTCTTGGGGATCAGCTTATGTCGAGAAATAGTAGCGTGGTGACTGCTGAAGGTAGAAGAAGGTTTTTTGAAAATAAATGTTGATGCTGCGTTTTTCGAGGACTCGAATCAAATAGGACTTGGTATGGTGATAAAGGATGAAGTCGGAACCTTTGTTTTGGCGAAAACGGTCGTTGTACCAGGACATCAAGATGTTGATGTAGGGGAGGCTATGGGCTTTCTCGAGGCTCTATCTTGGATCATGGAGCTGGGGTTCGACAAGGTAGTTATTGAAGATGACGCAAAATTAGTGGTAGATGTGATTGCTTCGTTGTCTATTCCTTTCTCGGTTTTTAGGGATTATGTGTACTTAAAAAGAATCCCAAGGAGCGTTATGCCTTTGGTGTACTTAAAAATAGAAAGAATTCTAATTGGACAGATAGAGCAGTCTTTATAGATATAGATAGGTAGATAGGCTCTGTATAATACTTTCTATTGACCTGTTAGAGAGACAATTCTTTATCTGGTTTGCTATCTATCCGCTCTGCTCTTCTCGAGGTTCGATACATGTCGAGCTAGGCCAGTTTGAGTTCTCTTGGCAGCTAGAGATCCAGTTGAAGTATTAAGCTAAGAGCTTCCAGCCAATATTCAAAGCCCATCAAATTCCATTTCTAGACCTTCTTTTTTCATCTTTCCCCGGGGAAAGCCAGTTAAGATAGTTACCTATTTCCTTTGTTGTCGATGCAGGCGAGTTGGTTAAAGCCTATTCTCGTCTCGAATAAGAGATGGAGTACTAACATATAATCTTTCCCTGCTTTTAGAACATATTTCTTTTCTTTTCAAGTACTATTACAAGCCCCTATAACCGTGGAGTTTAACTAGAACCTTAGATAGAATGAATTGTCCCCCTGATATGGTTTCTCTCGGTCGTTATCTCTAGCTATGCTTTTATGAGTGGATTTGAGAGTGATGCATAGCGGGAAACTCCTAAATTTGAGGAAGGTGCTAACCTTATTATTATTCTTATTTATAGTCCAAAATGCTTGCAAGTCTATTATGGAGCATAATCCTAACTATGTTGTTCAATTCGTTAGAAGAGATGCCAATTTAATGGCTCACGAGTTTGCACGGATTTTCAGAGATTTTGGGAGCTCGTTTTATTGGTTAGACCCTTCGGCTTTTATGGACGGGCTAGCGGACCACCCTTGTGTTTACAATAATGAAAACTAATCCTTTTGATTTTCCAAAAAAAAAATGCAGACCCTACTTTTAGGAATAGAATTTATGAGTCTATAACCCAACTTTGTAGACATAATGCTTAATCAGAATTTAATAATGAAATTCAGATTTTCCAGCACTCCACTCCGCCCACAAGACTGTTGCGTTGAAGAAGATTGTAAATCTATCAATTTAATGTCTGAAAGATTTTTTATATCGGTTCAAGGTCTGGAAGTTAGAAAACTATCAATCCAGGGCCTGAAAGATAGAAATTATCATTTAGAGGCTTATACATTTTAAGAGTCATGTTTGTCACTGTCACAACCACACTTATTTACCAAACATAATATACGATAAAAACATAATTTAACCTGTAATCCTATTATATTTTTTTTCCCTTCAATATAATATACAAAACTTATATAACACAACTTAAAGTATAAGCCCACGGTCTGGCCCAACAGGTCGTCATCTATGTACACAACCACTCAAAGCCTGCAGGAGCTCCACAGCTTGTCCAGTAAGTCCATCACGTCACAGATCATCAGAGTTACCTACAATACATAAACTATGTGAGATAAAACTCAATAAGTAAAAATTATGCATGACATGAATTGTTTGGAAATCATTCTCATAAACTCTCACTCTTGAAATCATCACATTTATTTCTATTCATCCTATCAATTTCTAATCACCCTATCCATTTCTACTCCCTATCTATTTCTAACCACCCTATCCATTTCTACTCATCATATCCATTTCTAATCACCATATCAATTTCTACTCATCCTATCAATTTCTAACCACCCTATCCATTTCTACTCTCTATCCATTTCTAATCACCCTATCTATTTCTACTCCCTATTCATTTCTACTCATCCTATCCATTTCTATTCGTTTGTTGGGGCCCCCAGATTTACTGTTGTATGCCGGCATAAGCCCAATACATAGACCACCACGTGCAATACGAATCACCTAATCCATTTCTACTAATACAATGATCCTCTTACCTGGAGATCATTTATACATACTCGTTAAACGATATATATTCATGTTCATGTATGATATTTTTTATGCAATGTAACATTCAATATTTCACATCTCATTGAACTCGCAGGTTCAATTCACAATGACCATGATACTCATATGTTCATCTCATAACAATTATTAAATTCACAAGTTTATTTTATGATAATCACTGAACAACAATCAAATATCATTATACATTTAAATACTCACATATTACCAATCAAATATAAATAATTCATAAAATATAAAATTTATGCATTGTAGTTGCAGCTCGAATCCAAAAAGATACATAGTTTAGACTCGTAATTCACTTATCACCTTTCACTTTTAGTGTTTTCTGAAAAAAAATGGTTTCGTGCTTTCCTTCTTCTCCTTTCCTTTCAAGTGTATTTTTCCAACTTTATATGTGCGTATCTTCTGAACTCATCACAAGGTTTGGGTTATGTAGAAACTTCCACCGCCTCTCTTGACTTACTAGGTACGCTTTCTCTTTTTTTTTTTTTTCTTTTGATCTTATTCTATTTTTTTATTAAACTATTACCTATCCTATCTGATATGAGCCACTCATACATACAACACCACGGTATTGTTATGATTATTATTATTATAGTAATTTTCCTATCAACACAAAGTTAATGAGTGCACACACATATATATATATATATTTACATATATATAGTATATATTAATACCCCACATTCTTTTTTCTATTTTGTTAATGTTACTAATATCATCAAATTATTTACACTTAATTTATATAATAATTAAATAATTAGTAATATGCACTTATATCACTTCACTAAACCCCAATTCATTATGTTATGATCTTCTCACCACTAATCATATATGAATATAATAAATAATTCAATTAATTTTACGCAAAATAAATAATGCAGAATCACCAATAAGACAAAAATAATATTATCACGTAAATAATATAAAATGCATGCAATGTATAAAATATATTGGTCAATGAGTAATGAGATGTTCGAGTATCACAGTCACTAAACCTTAAACCCTGAACCGTAAACTCTAAACCCTAAACCTTGAACCCTAAATCCTGAACCATGAACCCTGAACCATATAAACCCTAAAAATAAAAAAATAAGGACATGAAACGTAAGTGTCAAACATGACCTTAAAATGTGTGAGCCTCAAATTGATTGTTTTCTATCTTTCAGGTCTTAGATTGATAGTTTTCTATCTTCCATGCCTTAAATTGATAGAAAAAATTTGTTAGGTCTTAAATTGATAGATTTACCATCTTTCAGACTCTGAATTGATATTTTTCCTATATTATATGACCAGTTAATTTATAAAAAAATTCAATTGAATTTATATTTTAAATAAAAGTGTAACAAAAATTTTAAAAGGAGTATCGTTTTCTATATGAGATTGTCTAAAATAGTAGTTCCTCATAAAATAAATATACATAGAGTGTCATGGGTTCAAATTCTTTTTATCTATATTTTCTTTTAAATGTGCATATTTTACAAGATTAATTTGTTCAATGCGAGGGCCACTTTGCCTCAGCTTATAAACTCTTTAAAAATAATTTATAAGTTATTCAGAAATTTATAAATTCTCTAAGGTTCCATTTGAATGAATGAATTTAAAATTCATAAATTTCATACACAAATTATCACTCTTCAATGGATTTACAAATACTTAGATTTGAGAGTCTAGTTTAAAATAGAAGGATTTCAATTTCTCATCAAAACCTAATCATTTGAAATTCTCTCATCTCACCACCCCAACCTATTTCGGTTTGGCCATCTCAATATACAAGAAATATATATCCGTATATATATTAAATTAGAATTAAAAAAATATAGGAAGTTAAATTATCAAAGAATTTATAAATTTTATTAGTCAAAATACTTTAACCACTTATAGGTTATTTAAAAATGACATCTTGAATTTTTTTAAAATAATTTATAATAAGATGTTTAAAATAAGATTATTCAAATATATTTGTTTATATTTTTTTAGTCAAGCCTGTCTCGCGAGAACTGTCTAATAAGATTTGTTTTTTTGGTGTGGATTAGCATATTATTTCTATTGTAAAATGAAAAAAAAAACACTAATCTAGAAATGTAAAACGAAAAAAATTATAAAAACACTAGTCTACAAATGTAATCTGTTAATCTGAATCATGGGGTTGATTGATCTATTTTAAAAAATTTAAGTGAAGATGCGAAAAATTAATAATTGAGTAGCTCTTCCATGAAAGTTGCTTATAATATGAAATTTATACCACTACACTTATATAAATTAATATCATTATATATTATTACACTTATAAATTGAGATTATAACATTAAATGTTATATGAATTAATTTATAAAAATAGTTGTATCACTTTATAAATGTAATGGTATGAATTTCATATTATAAATAATAATTTCAGATACATTATAATTTTATCTTTAGATATAATAATTGAAAAGAAAGATGCCTCATAAATGCAATAATAATTAAAAAATATTAAATCTCTTGTGCATAGGCGCAAACATGCAATTTATATAAATTAAAATATGCAAGTTATTGTATTAAAATAAAGTGTTAAAATAACATTTGAATTGTACTGCATCTCGAGAATCGCATTCGCAGCCGGTAATGTTTTATTTTGAAAACTAAAATCTGATTTGGGGACTGGACTAAGAGACCAAACCAAATAAAAAAGATAGATACAGTTGCATTAAAAATGGGATCAGAAGTAAAAATCTCAATTTAAATAAAAAGAAAACTACATAAAAAGGACGCCACATGCATAGATTATCCAAGAAATAAACAAACAAAGGGAAAAAACGAGACACGTAATCACTAATCATATACGATGTCAGGGACGAATCCAGAAAATTTTCTTGACGGGGCACAAAAAAAATATAAATATAAATACAAATACAAATACGTTAAGAAGTTTTACCTACTAACACTTAAGTTTATTACAATCAAAATTTATAAATTTTCATAGACTGAAATTTTATTTCTTCAACTATCATTGTAATGTAAACATACAATCACAGGGAAAAAATTGTGTGAACTCGAATTCATCGAAAATTCTATTTTTTTAAATATCATTGTTATGCATATACAATATCATTGTTAATTATGTTTATACACTATCATAATTTAATAAAAAAATATTTTGATAACGTATAAACATAACAGTGATAAAATTTACTGTGAATTTGAATTCACAGAAAATCTACTCTAAATATAATTAAATTTTCATTTATACATTGTTCTCCCATATTGTTATAATTTAAATAATATAACTAATATTAATATTAATTATAATTTTTATTTATATAATATAATATAAAAATAGATAAGGAGTGAGATGGTGACAGCTGAAGGTGGTAGTTTGGGAATTAATTAATTTTTTTATTATTGAACAAAGTTAGTTGTTAGTAGTTAGGGAATTAATATTTGAGATATAATACATTTGAATTATAATTAGAATTAGGAGTACTAACATACATATATATAAAAATAGTGTAAGATCAACGGGGGCACGTGCCCCCATACTAGGTAGCGTCGCTCCGTCTCTGTGTAACGATGTTCTTTTGCAAACCCGCACTTGTGTTTGTTAAAAAGATGGTGCACACAAGAAATTGATTATATTAAATACTGATGAAAATAGCTTGACATCGTTTTGAGTAAAAATTATCATTGCTTAAAAATATTTTATTTTTCATATTATATTTTTTTAATTAACAATTTGTTGTGTACTAAACTATCGGATTAAGAATAATGTAGATATGGCTATTTGATTCTAGCAACACAAACAAATAAATAATCGTGAATAATCGAACAAGAAAACTGTGGGAAGAACTCTTGAGTTCTTCCCTTAAATTTGATTTTGGTATATATGACGAAAATGAGAGCAAGATCGGGAGGATCTATCCTCCTTACAATGAGGGGTGTGGTCCTCTATTTATAGAGGACCAACCCTAAAAGCTAAAATACTATGATATTCATCTTGTCCCTTTATCGTAGGGTTTTATTACAACTGTTGATCTAAACAGTAAAACTTAGTCTATTTTATATATTAAATGTTCTTTGATCGTGGAGCGACCTCGGGGGAGGTCGCCCGCTCAGGTTGTGCTGTGTTCGCCAATTTTGCTTGCGGAGCGACCTCGGGGGAGGTCGTCCGCTCAGATAGTCTTTACTCTTCTCTTTCTGACCTCGCTTATGGATCGTCCTCGAAGGAGGTCGTTTGTTAAGGTGAGGTTGACCTTCTGTTAGGTCGGGTCGATTCGGGCCTAGGTGGACCCTGCTTAAGTGTCGGATACTGACACATATTCAGTTTGATTTGTGCTACAACACAATTATTTTAAAAATATAAAATCTACCATAAATTCGAATTCACGTATTTTTTTATCAAAAAGAAAACACCCTAAATAAATATGCAAATTGATTCATTTTCATTTATTGGCATTAGCAAACACCATCTTATTTCCTATGGAATATTCCATTACAAAATAATTATATTTTTCACTGTAACAGTGTTACCCAAATGACAAGTACGAATTACCAGATTAAAATATGAGAGAGAGCACAGAGATATCAAAAAAGGTTGTTAAATAGAGAGCATAAAAATGACAAAGATTGTGAAATGTAGAAATATAATTTTTAAAACACTGATTAGAGTAAACAAAAATTGTAAAACATAGAAGAATTCCATCACAGATTTAATCTAAATATAAAATTCTGACCAAAGCATCAGAAAAGACCCGACCCGACTACGAGAAAAATCATATCCATATCACACAAACCGACCCGAATTTGATTCGATTCCATCATCATCTTCATCAATCACTCTGATCTATTGGCGTACCTCTCAACTTTAGCATCGTTCAGATTAATTCCCACCATGGCTTCCCCGAGGCCGCAGCTCACCTCCGCCAAAACCTCCGGGTCGCTGTAATGAGTCACCGCCTGCACAATCGCCCGGGCCCGTCGGGCCGGGTCCCCGCTCTTGAAAACCCCGGATCCGACGAAAACGCCGTCGCACCCGAGCTGCATCATCAGCGCGGCGTCGGCGGGGGTCGCGACACCGCCGGCGGCGAACTGGACGACGGGGAGCCTCCCCAATTGCTTGGTCTGCATCACGAGATCGTACGGCGCCTGGATCTTCTTCGCGAAGGTGAAAACCTCGTCGTCGTCCATGTTCCTTAGCACGCGTATGTCGCCCATCACGGATCGCACGTGCCGCACCGCCTCGATGACGTTCCCGGTCCCGGCCTCCCCCTTGGTCCGGATCATGGCGGCGCCCTCCCGGATTCGGCGGAGCGCCTCCCCCAAATTGCGGCAGCCGCACACGAACGGGATCCGGAAATTGTGCTTGTTGATGTGGTTTTCATCATCGGCTAGGGTTAGCACTTCCGATTCGTCCACGTAATCGACTCCAATCGCTTCCAGAATCTGCGCCTCCACAAAATGCCCAATTCTGGCCTTCGCCATCACGGGTATTGTAACCGCCTGCTTAATTTCCTTAATCAATTGCGGATCTGACATCCGCGCGACGCCGCCCTGGGCGCGGATGTCGGCGGGGACGCGCTCCAGCGCCATGACGGCGCAGGCGCCGGCCTCCTCCGCGATGCGAGCCTGCTCGGCGTTGACGACGTCCATAATGACGCCGCCCCGGAGCATCTGCGCGAGACCGACCTTGACGGAGAACGGCG
This sequence comes from Stenogyne calaminthoides, assembly GCA_037126765.1. Classification (NCBI taxonomy): domain Eukaryota; kingdom Viridiplantae; phylum Streptophyta; class Magnoliopsida; order Lamiales; family Lamiaceae; genus Stenogyne; species Stenogyne calaminthoides. Next base: position 33,683,183 of record JBBCBC010000010.1, on the reverse strand, counting down.
ACTGCTTGGCGGTCTCAGTGATGGCGCCGTTGCCGTAGACGGTGACTACTCCACTGCCTGCCATGGTTTTGTTGTGTAAAATTGATGAGAGAGAAAGGGGGGATTGGGAAGAGAGAGAAAGGGAGATAGGGGGAGGGAGAAGAACGAGTGGAGGGTTAAGTAGGCGGAGGAGATTAAGTGGTTTGTGAAGGCATTCCAATTTTTGGCATAAATATATATACGTGATTAAAGGGGGATATTATATTTATTGATTTTGGGAATTTAAATGGCAAAGATGAGGCCAACGGGGAGGGAGATGTGCACCATTGCTAGGTTTAGGGATTTGGATTTTGCTGCAATGGCCACCACACTTTGTTTCATGCCTCAACAAATTTCTTATGTTTTACTCCATTCTTATCGCTAAAGTTGTGTCTTTCATTTGGAATATCATGATTTGGTTGGGGGATACATTTTCGCTCGTCCTAATCACCCCAAACACTCTATCTTCCATCTAAGGGCCACTTGATATGATTAAGGAATGATAATGGTAATGAGTATCATTGAGAGGTCAATCATTAAGAGTTATCGATTGCATTATTATTGTTTGGTTACAACATCAACAATGAGTATTATGTGAGGTGAGTTGAGTAGGTGGGGGCAATCAATTGTTTACTTCTATTCCCATTACCAATGTGTCAAACTTACCAATCAACATCAATAGAATTAATTCTCATTATCCACTTCCATTATCCCCAACCAAGCGGACCCTAAATCTACATATGAATCTAATATAAGTTTATATTAGAAACTATTAATATACATCTTACCTTTCATAATATATTTTAAATCTATTCAACTTATTGCATTAAAATATATAATCTATAAATTGTACAGTTCAGTGTAAATAAATTACGTATTTCAATACAATAAATTGCGTAATTTTAAAATAGCAGGTACACCTTATGCATAGAAAACTTGGACATCCTAGTGACCTTTATTTACTAACAATAATAAAATATAGACAAAGTCTAGTATGAAAATTGTCATATGTGAAAAAACTTTAATTTACACTCAAATTCTGTAATTGGTGAAGGTAAGACAAAATTGAGTGGTTCATGGTTCACTCGGTCCAAGTGATTCATGATTCACCCGGCCCGAATAGATCATAATTTAGGATTCATTATTTAGTGTTGTAGATGGTTGATTTAGAATAATTTTATAGATTTTCCTACATGAGAATTTTCACACTAGACATACTCTAAAATATATAATTGTTAAAGTTTCATTCATATTTATTACATTCAACACAAACCAAGTATATGTTTATTGTTCGCATTATTCGCTCCATCAATTTTTTTTTCCCAGCGCATTCCAATCGAAATCAAACACTTTCTTAGCATTGGTGAAAGAAATTTGGTTTAATTGAAAATTAAATTATCAATTTTCGCTTAGTTACAATTTAATTTGGAATTTTGGCTTATTAAAAGTTTGATGCAAATTAGACTTTCAGCATTCAGATAGTTTACTTTGTGCCTATATTTGTAACTATATTTAAAATTGATAATTTATTTGTAATAATTCAAACTTCTTGATTGTATTGCAATTAAGTGAAATGTGGCAATTTAATTTGCAGTTAAGTCCATAAAATTAGAGAAAATAATGAGTTGACCATTGTCAATCTCTATCAAATCTGAATTTGCAGCTGTTAAGTCTACAATAAGATTGAAATCTCCTGTATGCACTTCAGTTTGAGCATCAACTTGTTCCATTTGGAACGGAGTGTCGTCAACCGCGACAGTTGAATCCGTTTTAGGAACTTGCACCAGTGATCCTGCCTTTACTTTGCAAAAAGCCATCTATTCATTATTTGCTCTCGAGCCTGGATACGTGCAGTAGTATACTTGGGATACCCGAGCAGCAAACACAAACGGATCATATCCCGAATATTTTCTTCTTCTATGAACACCGACCAATTTGTATTTGGGATGAATTCTTGTTCTGAAGCAGATGGATCATACCAATCACACTTGAACAACACAACAGTCTTCTCAGGGAACCCTTTATATCCTACTTCAACGATTTTTTACAGGTGTCCGAAGTAGTCACGACTTTCTCCACTGAACATTGCACTGTTAATGCAAATACCACTGCTTGCAGTAGATTTGGTCGATGCATACTCCACCGTATGGAATTCATAACCATTTACATAGTATCCTTGGTACGTGTTGACCCGACGTAGTGGTCCTCTACTGAGATCCCGCATAAATGGGTTCTCAATGTGTTGATTATAACCATGTGACGGTTTTAGGTTAAATATATAATTGTAAACATATAATATGAATTCATTAATAAAAGGTGGTTAGATAACACTCACATAGTTTTGGAACCACTCTGGAAAATCACGAGTAATAGATTCACCTACGTGTGCATCTGAGATGTTTGGATGTATACGGTGTAGCTCTTCAGTATAGATCCTAATTGAAAGAAATATATTATTAATCAAATATTATATAATAAATATGTTAATTATGTAAATAATACCTATATGAAATACTTACTGAATGTACGGTTGGACTTCATCACAATTGAATAACACATATTTATGTGCTGCTTCAATCTCTTGTCGGTTTAATCAGGGTCGTTCAATACTTTTTTCCAAACATCGATCTGGAAACTTAAACACGGACAAGTTACCCTCAATATAATCAGCAACATTGTATGTGCCTCTACCGTCGTAATTACGAGGCTCGTTTCTCAACCTTGTTCTAACATGATCCTCGAAATAGTAAGAACAAAATGTTGTAACCTCCTCACACAAATAGGCATTAACAATTGATTCTTCAACTTCCGCTACACAATATGCACTTCAAAAACGATTTTCATCTCTATCTACACAAATTTTGGTTTTGTTTTAGGAAAAAAATTGAGTTGGTTCGATTTGTTTTGTAAAATGAAACTGCTGGTTTTTTTGACAGATTTTAGCGACGGTTTTGTGAAGCCGTCGACAATAGCGACGGTTATAGCGACGACAATTTTCATCGTTATTAGCGACGTTTAGCAACAGAATTCAAAAAACCGTCGCTAAATCCATCACAAAAAAACAGAAATTATTAAAAAAAAAACAGGAATTAAAATTGTTCAACATAAAATAAATAAAATTAAAATTGTTCGATCATTCATTAAAATAAAAATAGAAATTAAAATTGTTCAGAAAATTACAAATTGTTCACATAATTAAAATAACAATATTTAAAATGAATATGCCCTCCAAAGTCCAAACAGCCACAATTGAGTCCCATACTTCCGGCCAAATTGTTCTGATAGGTTCAACCCTTAATCCTTCCATCGACTACGCCAGTCGTGCATCATGTCATGGTACTGTCGTTGAGCAACCTTACAAAATGCCTTGTAAACGTCATTGGTCTTGAGATCGGGACTGCACGTAGTTTGTTTCTATATTTCGAATATAATATGATAAATTAATTAATTGTAATCAATATATATTAAAATAAAATATTAAGTAAATTTTATACCGTAAGCTCCTCGAAATACATCCGATTTGGTCATTTGACACATATTTCGAGCCAGAGCGCTGACAAGAATTCCCACACACATGATGATGTCGTTTGGCTATAGAGGATTCCCTCGTGATGTTGAATACTAACACATTAAAAATAAATACATAATTAATAATTAATATTAAATTAATTATATAATTAAAAAAAAACAACACTTACTCTCCATTGAAGATATTGATAGACAAACGAGGAATATGCGTCAGGGATGAAGGTGAGACGTTATTACCACCTTCAGCACTCATCTAAATAAAATATGAAATTTATAAATTATTTAAATTATATATAATACAACTAAATATAAATAAATAAACGGAAAAAAATAAAAGTATTTACCGTTATATCGAAGAATACAGATGAAATTGACTCATTTACGTACACAATTCGTTCCTTTCTGACGAGATTGATGGACTATTTGTTGGAATTTAGAGGCACGTAAACACGTAATACATGCGCAACAGAAATAAATAGTTCACCAACAACGAACACGTAATTGCATAATTGAATACGTATAAACATAAAGAAAAACCTTACAGTAAACTGTACTCATATTTCTCTACTATGGTATCCATGTAATCCCCGTTCACGGACTTGCACAGATTTGCTAGCGTTGAATCTTTGAGACGGAATTTGCTAGGAAAATTCATATTCTAGATTTTATGGAGAAAATATGAATCCTTGTATTATGAATTCCCAAGAGCTCATATATATATGGGAGACCCAGCTTAAATCTTAAGCTAACTTGATTAGGAAATAAAATCCCTAATCTTATAAAATAAACCTCTCAGATTTATTTCCCATATATAAAATCTCTACGGATTTAATTCTCATGTATATCAAATCTCTACGGATTTAATTCTATATATATTAAATCTTATAATAATATTCCATATATTATTATTGGAAATCCTATTTAATTAAATCCAATTTAATTAAACATTAATAATGATTAATTTCAAATTAATATATTATTAATTAATTCTCCATAAATTAAATATTAAATCCAATTTAACATTTAATCAACCAACTATAATTCGTAAAATAAAACTACTTGTTGTGTGACCCATAGACCCTCATATATCGAACGATTAGTCAAACTAACGGCCTTAATTGAACCCTAGTCAATAAATCAGACATTCTCAATATATGAGGTACGTTGCGAGAAACGTGCAACTACCTGTAACTGAAACATGGGCTATTACGATTTCCTCCTTTCATTCGCGAATACTCGATTAAGTCTTGAATATGATGAAGTGTCTATTCAAATAACTTAAATCATATTATCTTTAATCATTAATTGATCATGTATGTCATACTTAGCCACAAAGTCAAAGTTGACGTGCATCGGCCGATGACTTTGATCCGATTATGATGAGAAGACGAGTAATCTCTCTAAATCCACATCGAGGAATGAATCCTATTCTTGGCTCAACTACCATGCACATGCACTTCGTGATGAACTCAATCCAAGTCATATCTACCCATGGAAGGGTGCACGCATCGGTCATGGTCAAAGTTCATCACTCCACACATGTCGTGCGTATTGACCTCAAGTCAAAGGAGTACTGCATCGCTCCAACTAACCGAGACACCCGTAGACACATATTGTGGAACTACATCAAACTGTTTCTCGGATGGGTATACCAATACCCTCTAAGGTATCTGTGCATCCATCATGAGATACCTAGTATCTCATAGTAAGTGAGATCATACTACACTCTCTAAGAGTATGATGTAGATCGCACACCGATCTCAATTGCATCATCAATATCCCATTCTTGATGATCCTTGATCGGGGTCATTTGAGAATCATGCTTAAGTCATCTGAGTTCTCACAACCTCAATGACAACAATGACTCATGGGAACACTTGCATGAATAAATGCAAACAATCAAACATACATAATATTCAAACAAGTGTATTGTCATACAATAATATTAAACGAACTATAATATTAAATCAAACTGAATATCATCGAGTATTATGTCCTTACAATAGATTGTCTCTAGGACACTAACACTAACACTATTGTGCTGGCAGCGGGGGTATTTATAATATTAGATTTAGCGACGGATTTCACATATCCGTCGCTAAATCCGTCGATAAAACGGGCCCAATAAATGACAGCGGCGCCCAACGGGTGGGGCTCTTCATTTTCTGCACCATTTAGCAACGGATTTCAAAATTCCGTCGCTAAGACCGTCGCTAAAATCGGCGATTCGAATAAACCATCGCTGAATACGACGGTTTGATTTTCCGTCGCTAAGAATGGTTGATTTGACCATTTGACTATTTCCGTCGCTAAATCCGTAGCAAGTAGCGACGATATAAGTATCCGTCGCTAATTTCCGTCGTTAAACACTGCTTTTTTTGTAGTGTCACACCATCCGCAGGAAAACCCTAAATTAAAATGGCAAAACGACGTTGTTCCGATCGATTTTAGACTAAAATTGGACATTGTCAAATTTATTAAGATTAAATTGACAATAAAATAAATTTATGGGACTAAATCTATTTAAGCCCAAAATTATGTGATCGTTTGTGATTCAAACTCGCATCCAATCACATCAACAAATAATAAATCAAACATTAATGAAGATATAATTACTACTTTAATACACAACATCACCACCATACAAATATTTTACCCCTACTTGAATAAAATGTTATCTTATAACCCGTTTCAACCAAAAAAAAAATAATACAATTTTTTGGAGTAAAACACGTTAATGTGTTTTTATCCAAAGTAATTGATGGGAGAGGTAATTTATGGTATATTTGTTTTAGGACTCACCCAACTTTATGAATCACGTCCCATTATAATAATAATAAAGAATACTCACGTTATTCTTTTTTATTTCTCTATGTCTTACAACATTAATTAAATGGCTAAGTTTGGTATGTATTCAGATGCACCATGCACTCATAGTGCATTTTAAAAACATGCAATTTTTTATATTGAAAGATTCAACTTGGTTACACTGAACCGTGCAACTATTTAATATGAAAAAATAGTTGCACGATTCAATGTAAACAAGTTGCATCTTTCAATATAACAAGTTGTAGCGTTCTAAAATACACAATGAATGCACGGTGTACATGAATGCACATGAGACCCACTCTAATTAAATTATCATATAATAAATTTTAAAAATATTAAATAGGCTCGCCCAAACCCATAAGGGCTTATCAATATAGAACTTCGGGTTAAATGATCTAAGACCAAAACGACCTAAGACTCCATTTGGATAGGGAGAATTTGAAAAATAATACATATAAGAATACATATATTTTAAATTATGAATTGTCAAGAGATAGAGAGATAGGAAGAGAGTGAAGGGGGAGAGAGAGGGGAAGGGTAGAAATATGAAGAGGGTGAAGGGAGGAGATTTTAAATGACTAAATTTTAATGAGAATTTGAAAATCCTCAATTTTTAACTAGTTACTCAAATTTAAATATTTGTAAATTCATTGGAGAGAGATGATTTGTGTGTGAAATTCATGTATTTCAAATCCACCTATCCAAATGGAGTCTATATTTAAATGAGTTAGGAAAAAATAGCTCTAACTTTTCTTTTTGTTTTTCGGTTTAAACATGTCGATTATACGAGTCATGAGATTTTTAACATCTCAATATACTCTTATTCATTAAGTTGACACAAAATTAAATTTCATCCTATTTAAAATTTCAAAATAAAAGTATAAAACACATAAAATTACCATTGATAAGAATTTCAAAATTCACTTCAAATCAAATATAACCCTATGTTAATTATTATTAATTGATGAATTGATATGTTGTGAAACTTGTTCACCGTGAAACTGATTTTTTTTACAGACATACTCTTTAGCAATATAACTCACACCCTTTAGTAATATAAGTCACACCCTTCAGTTATCACTACGATACCCTCTGCAATAATATAAGTCACACCCTTCACTTTTATGAGTAATACTCTTTATAGTAAAAAGTCACACCCTTTATATTAAAAAATCACACTCTTTGATAATATAAGTCACGCTCCTTAACCAATTTCACCGTAAAACTTGTCCACCCTATACTTTGTCTTATTAATTTATTATATGATGGTCCAACGGGTGGGGCGAGCCGCATTATCTAAACTCCTTCCAATTTATTTTTGGCTTCGTAACTTAAAAGTTGTATATTTCGTATGAAATAGAGTACAATAGTTCGATGCTTGGGGAAGTATTAATATTAAGAGTAAGTCTCCAATGAACCAAGTTTATGCCATGAACTTGGATTACTTAACCCATTAAATTAATTTTCAACATATTTTTCTAAATTACTAAACTTGACCTGTATTATACCCTGGGTAAGGTCAAATGCCATGAATTAAAAATTAAGTTCATAGCATGAACTAGGTTCATACAAATTTTTGTCTAATATTAAATGTTTTTTTTAAAGATTGCTTATTGTACTTGGAAGTCATCGTATTTACCAGATCACATATTACCACATGTCATAATATAAATTGTCTTATATATTTCGAATATTAAAATATCATAGTTCATTTTATTTTCAATAATTACCAACATAAAATGTATGGAAAGTTGACTAGCAAAATATGAAAACAATAATTATGTACTGACCTCTTTGTTTTCCATATTAACACATAAGCGAGGATTAAAAATAGAGTGATGCTAATATGTTTTAAAAATAACTATGAATCCTATATCATATACCTTAAAATCATGATCATAAACCATTCGGGTTGGGTAAATCATGAACCACTCGGGCCGGGAAAAAAAATCCAATTGCACTAATTATAAATTGGTGCAAAGGGTGCACACAAGTATTTGTTTTAAAAATATATTTTAATTTGATTAATTCAATTATAAATATAATTTTATTTTTAATATTTTATATGTATATTTGTATTTATTTTTTATGATTTTTTTTTTAAATTTTCAAAAAATATATTATTGTATGATATGAATGACCTATACTGTTTGATGAGAAATTCCTAATTAGGAAGTAATATTGGATTGTCAAATCTGAAAATTCATTCTCTTGTGAAATACATGGTGCAATACCTTAAAATATAAGAGTATAAAATTTAGCGGATCAAAATTGGATTTAGTTCGGTAATAAAGACAGTACTCTATTATTTATTTGCCTTTGTAGTAATATCAATTATCATGTGAAATAGTTTTCTTTTCTTTTTTAAAGACAATCAATTACAATAGTTTCATAACATAATCAATTACAATAATTCATTCTACCACCGGGCACATGACAACATCATTTCATCTCGTTGTAGATCGGAACCACAATCACCACAAGAGGGGACCACCCGCAACCGGAACTCGTAACCGCAACCGCAACCCAACAACAGGGAGACCATCACCCCGTAAGAGGGGGACCACCACAAGAGAGAATAATATTCTCTCTCCGCATCTCGAACCAGGGACCTCAAGGTCTCAGGTGGTGGAACTCTAACTATTTGAGCTATCAACACTTGACAATTATCGTGTGAAATAGTAATAATAATACTAAATGAAAAACAATCTAATAATGCACGAAGGGAAAATAACCAGATCAACACTAAACAGAAAAATTGCATCTAATCTAATAAAATTCAAAATCCAAAAAATAGTAATTGGATGGTCAAAGAGGCGGACTCAATTTACTTGTTTTTTATTTTTATTTTTTTGAAAGGTAACTCAATTTGCTTGTTTATAGAACAACCCCATAACTTCTCTTCGGATTCTGTCTCCGGCCCCACACAAGTAGGACAAAATCTTTTTAAAGTCTGCTGCACACATGAATTTAAATACAAATAATCATACCCATTAATTTTATTTTTTAAATAATTGATGAATTTTATATTTTCACGTGAAACAGTGGCGAGATATGAGAGTCATGAAATATAATTAAGGGGGGTCCATGGTGCGATTTTGCAATTTTTTTATAAAATTTAAATTGCATTGCTATAGGTAGTTCGATTAATTGTCAAATTATAAATTGTGATTTATCAAGTAAAATTGATCATGCGATTTTGTACGGTTTAGATCGATTTTTTTTAACGATTTGGCAATTTCAATAATTGATTATCAAATAATAATATAACAATAATAAATAAGTAAATTAAAATTATATTAATATATATATATACAAGCAGAAACAGCCCCAATTTTGAAAACCATTAGATTTTCCCGCAAAAAAATATTGTCAAATTGAGAGATAAATCTTTAAAAAATATTAGCAAATAATATTAAATTGAGAAAAAATCTTTAGAATAAATATCGTTTTTTAAAAAAAAATAAATATCAATAAATAATAATAAATCTATTGATTTCTCAAAAAATCTTGAATTAGATTATAAAATCCTCCTTAATATAATATTAAAATATTTAATTCATTGTATTACATAAAATTGATAAACGCACAAATTATCCTGTCAAAAAGGAAAAGAAAAAGATAAACGCACAAATTCAGCGGTCAGGATCTCCTGTTACACAATGGTGTTACATCTCCTATTACATCATTTAAATTTATGTTATGTGTTGATCTCAAAATATCTACAAATATAAGAATAACATACTAACCTAACCATTTTTCCTAATTAGGAAATTATGTTTAATTTTAACAAAAAATTAATTCTTTCAAATCCATTCCAAAATAAAAAAATAAAAATTTATTAGAAGAAAAAAAAATTATCTCTTATAAAAAAATAAAATTTCAATATTTAAATTTTGCAAGCAAACTCTATACTTAATACATATAAAACTTTTACGAGTTAACATAAAATTTGTATGTACTTAAAATTAAATTTGATGTAATTAATATAACATTTATATATAACTAAAAATTGTAAAAAATTTATAAAAATAAAATTTGTAAAAATATAAATACTTTAACTACTGGGAGTAATAAATTTATAAGAAAATTATAAATTTTTACAAGACAATTCATGTAAAACACACATATATAAAATATAATAATAAATTAAATATAAAACTTACTTTATAAAATTTATTATGATATTTTAGATGGAAAAAAATTTACGTCTATAAAACATAATAATATATTAAAATAAAAAATTACGTTGTAATAATAAAATTGACAAAGTTTATAATTTCATATCATATTATAAATTTAAAATTAAATTATAGTAATACTTTTACGTTATTTATTATGATATTATAATTTAATTATAAATTTTATATCATCATCATATTATAATTTTATATCATTATCACAGTATAATTTATAAATTTTATATCAATACCATTATCATACTATTATTTTTATAGGAGTAGTATTATAAATTTATAATATTATAATTTAAATTAAAGTTATAATGTTATAAATGTAAAAATTTATAATTTTCTTGCAAATTTATTACTCCTATTAGATAAAATATTTACACTGTTACAAATTTTATAAAGTTTTATAATTTTTCAGATTTGTTAATTACATCAAATTTAATTATAAGTACACACAAATTTTATATTAATACATAGAAATTTATATGTATTAATTATCGAGTTTATTTGTAAAATTTTATGATGTTCTTGTTGGGGAATTAATTGCCCGGATCTATTCGGGATGAATATTTAAATACAAATTTAATTCTAACAATTATTACTAGCATGAATTAATCATATATTAATTCAAATAATAATTCAACAACAAATCATGCATATAAATTTATCACATAAATCCTACGCATGTGGAATAGCTAGGAGTTTACGTGAACTAACCTCTCGGAGTGACAACCGTTGAGAAGATGGATATCCCGTTCACACGAACAAACCCAAAGAGTCTTCTCAAGTATTCACTCGTCCTTGTCCAACAATCCGGTGGAAAGATACTCGTGAACAATTAACAAAAGGAAAAATAAAATTATGTTGCACCACCTTTGTGAATTTCTAATTTTTCCAACACATGGAATTGCATGGGGATGAAAAATTCATCCCTTTTATTAATACTAGGTGGTGGCCGATTTTTGCCCAAGGAATAAGATGGGAAAATCTTTTTCTTGGTCTCCAAGAAATCTTGAATATATACCATATATTCTTTTCTCCATATTTAAAATATTCCACAAAAATCCCACCTCCTCTTGTTATGGTCTTTTTCGAAAAATTAAGGCAAGATTTCCAAGATTGAGATCTTCTTGAATTTATGAGATATTCTTGTATTCCAGGAATACATATCTTCCGTAATATATTTCCAAGAAAATCAAGAAAATATTTCCTTCCTTAATTTCACTCATTATTTTCGAAAATTGCTAAACAAATAACCAAGTGGGAGATTTCTTGAATTTAATGAGATAAACTTGTATTCCAAGAATACTAATCCTCATTCCATAACAAAATTCAAAGAAAATATTTCTCCCTCTTTTATTTATTTATTTTCAAAAAAATAGGAAAAATAGGCAACAACATTTTATTTAATTTTAAACACATTTTTCAGTTATTGGACTTTATATTTGGGCTACTTGAGGGGCCTTTAGGAGAATTAAGATTGAACCTTCCAATGGATCTCGAATTTCCAATATTGAGCCACAATATTATTCAAGCCCATAAATATTAATTAATCCCACTACATAATTAATATTGCACTATCCATCTTAACCCATATTACAGTTAATATGGCTCCCGGTTATTATTTCCCGCGTTTAAGATTATCCAGTCCATTAATTAATTTAAGCCACTGAAATAGTTTCACATTAATTAATATCTTTTTCCTTGGTTCAGGAACGACTCAACATTATTATCCATCTTAAAAAACTAATTCCACTTTGCAAGATCGGTATGATAAAACTTACGAGCCTCTCCGGGGACTAATCAAACAAAGGCGCTTAACTTTTTCATTCTCAAGTATTAAATCTTAACAATCGTCATGTAACTAATAATATTGCCCAAGAATCTGAGTATTGAATCACATTGATTCTCTACCCGTAATAAGTCAAAGCAATAGTTATTAATTCCTAGCTTTATCTATTTAAAGACGGATATTAAGAAATAACTAACAGAGGTCTAATTCTTCTATATTGATCTTGAAGAATTTATCTTCAATGTAGTCATCTTCGATTACAAACATAATGCCTTAGTGTAATCTCTTGGTCAAGAGAAGCCCGATCCAACTTACACTTCAACCTTTCACGATGGATTGTTCATTTCCATCTAGGTTGTGGTCCGTACTTTTAGTTACAAGGGAATTTATTAATTTAATCTTACGTGATCTGGTATCATTAAATTAACTACAATGTAACATTTAATTATTGAATGAATTATCTTTGTAAATATATGTAACATTCAATGATATTTAAAGCACAAGCTTAAAGAAGAGTTAATTTGGTGATAATTTGGTGATACCATCACGTAAGATCAAATTAACAGCCCTCGTGACTAAGTACAAATTCATAACCCAGATGAAAATGAACAACCCATCATGAAAGGTTGAAGTGTAAGGCTAGATTGACTTGTTTTGACCAAGGGATTACACTAGTGCATCCTAACGCTAAAAAGGACCCCCACCTACGAGGATAAATTATTCTGCAGATCAATATACAAGAATTAGACCTCAAAGGGTGCTGTTATTTCTTAATCTCCGCTCCTTAAATAGGATCGTGTGAAATTAATAACTATTGCTTTCGACTTATGACGGGAAGATAATCAATGCGATTCGACACCTCAGATCTTGGGCGATATTATTAGTTACATGACGATTGCAAGATTTAATACGGAGAATCGCGCAAGTAAGTACGACTTACTTGATTTGTCCCCTCAGGGGCTCGTAATCTTTATCATACCAAATCTTGCAAGTGGAAATTTATTTCGGTATGGATAATAATGTTGAGTCGTTTTTACTCCAAGGACAAAGATATTAATTAATATAAAGTTTGCTCAAATGACCTAATTAATTAATGGACTAAGATAATCTTAAACACGGAAAATAATGACCGAGAGCCATATTATTGTGAAGTCGTAATGTGGGTTAAGATGGATAGTTCAATATTAATTTTATAATGGAGTAAATTAATATTAATGGGTTTGAATAATATTTTGGCTAAATATTAAAGCTTCATAAAATTTATTGGAGGTCCAATCTTAATTCTCCTAAAGGCCCCCTCAAATAAATTTCAAACTAAAGTCCAATTAATGAAAAGGAGAAGAAAATATTTTGGCCCACTTTTCCTAATTATTTTAGAAAATAATAGATGGGAGAGAGAAAAGATTTTTTCTTGATTTTCTTGGAAAGATCTTGTGGAATAAGTATTCTTGAGATACAAGTTTATCCCATAAGTTCAAGAAAGAAAAAAGATCTTATTTCTTCCCTACTTATGTGAGATTTTCGAAAATATCTATAATATAAGGAGGTGAGATATTTTGTGGAATATTTTAATTATGGAGAAAAAAATATATTGGATATATTCAAGATTTCTTGGAGATCAAGAAAAATATTTTCCCATCTTATTCCTAGGGCTAAATTTCGACCACCTCATGTATTATAAATAGGGATGAGTTTTTCATTCCCAAGTGCAATTCCATGTGTTGGAAAAATTAAAAATCCACAAAGGTGGTAGCCAAAATTTTTCTTTTTTTTTTTAAGATTAAAATCGTTCGTTGATAATCCTCCAACCGGATTACGTTCGTGGACGTGGGACATATTTGAGAAGGCACTTTGGGTTGATCCAACGTCTCAGCGGTTGTCTCTACGAGAGGTTAGTATTTACGTAATTCCTAGATTCCGCATGCTTAGGTTTTACGTGAAATACGTGTACGCATGATGTTTATTTATTCATTAATTATTATGTTGAATTGAATTAGGATTAATTCATGTTAGTAATTAATTGATTTATTTAAATATGTATTTAAATTCAACTCGAATAGATCCGGGCACCCCTAATTTCCCAACAACTGGTATCAGAGCCTCGGTTTCGAGCTCTGCATTTAAATTGTTATTTAAATTATGTTGGCCATTAAATTTTATTGAAAATTAGATAGTAAAATTGCTAGATCTGTTTTGCAGGTATCCAATTGTCATGGTATTTAATGTGTTTATTTATTTCATGCTTATGAATGGTTTTAATTCGACTCGTTCGAATTTGTTTTTCTCGTGAAAAAATCCATGAGTAGATTAGGCTATTTGATTTGTTCAATGTAATAGACTAGTCTAGATTTAGGTTTATTTATTTGGTAAAATAAATTGCAACCTGATCGAAGACGAAGACGGAGATGGAGACGAGAAATTAAAATGGATCTGGAACTTTACGTGGGCGACGTGCGTCGCGCGAAACGTGCCAAGGGAGGCACGCGCGTAATGCGGACATTGTTAGTTGAACAGGCTGGGGCGCGACCACTGGCGAGATCGCCCCCGTAACGCATTACTGGCGGTGCTGCCAGGCGAAACACCGTGCTGGCAGGGCACGGCGCCGCCAGAGCTCGCGACCGACATGCTGTCGGGCCAGGCGGACAAGCAGCGTGAGGCCTTAACCGCCGTTCCACGGGCGAGCGGTGCTGCTAAAGGCAAGGCAGGCGCAGTAGTGTCGCGGGCGTGCGTACGGTCGAGCGCGGGAAAGCGCGGCGGTTGCTACGCCCGTTGGGGCTGCCGACGCTGCCGAGCACCGTATAGGCAACACGTGCTGTGCCTAGGCGCACGGGCAAGGTTGCTCGGCCAAGGGGCCGGCCGGATGCGGGCGTGCATCCCGGCTGCGAGCTACTTGGCGTGGCGTTTCGAGACGGAGTTCTTTTCGAGACGAATGAGTGGGAGAAATTCAAGACGACGTTTCTTCAAAATTAAGCCAAGAAAAATCAAATCATGAAAAATGGATAATTTGTGCCCAATATGTTTATTTTTCTGCTTTGCTTGATTTATTGTTGTATTTTCTTATTCTTTATTTAATTTGTTTAAATGTGTTTGCATGAGAATTGCCCAACGAAAAATCTCAAATTCAAAAATTACTAAGTATGTTTTAAATAATGAATTTGGTTTTGAATCAAATTAATTTTGACCTCCATGATTTATTTATTTGTGAAATCTTTTGGAGAAATTCCCCTAAGGGACGGCCAAAAGAAAGCCTTCACATGAATAAATTTTCAAAAGGATGATTGTGAATTATTATTAGTGGCGACGATGACCCTCCCAAGAGGCTCGATCAAAACGAAGTAGTAATTCTGTATTTAATCATGGTTATTACTTAGGTACAAAATTGATATGCATATACTTCGCCTAAGTCCTTATCAATTTTGTATTGGTCAAGTGGGAGCCAATTATTAATTGTTTTAATTAAAGGTTTGTAGCTGTTCTTGTTTGTAACCTGCTTAAATGTGATTTAAATGATGACCCTCTCAAGAGGCTCATTTAAAACTGTTTTGAGATGTTGGCTGATACATGTTCATATTTTTTTGAGATTTCAATATGAATCATGTGATCGAATTATGTGATTTTCTTTGTGTTGATCCGGATATCAACACAAGATGTGTGTTTATTTCAGTTCAGCATGTCGCAACCTTTTAATCCACTGTTTATATACTTAAAGTCAATAGAATTGTATAGGAGACTATGTTGATTGGAAACAAAAGTTATGATTGTCCTAACTGCACAAAATTACAAGTGGATTCTTGAGACACCAAAATCAGATGAGCCAACTGACGAGTCAAAAATGCGGGGCTCGTCAGATCACCTTGCGAGAGATGTCATCGCTAAAAATGGTGGTGGGCAATCCCGTAAGGGATTACATCCTCAAAATTGATGGCCCATCTGAACAAACTTGAGGTCCTTTGGTACTCCACTCTCTGTCCAAAAGTTTTTGAGCAATTTTGTTGGTCCCGGTGCAAACGAGTCTTACACGTGTATGGGGGGGGAATACACGTGTTCAGTAATTTTAAAACTTTTCTTCACTGAGGTCAGATTGGGTCAGGTTGTCCTGATGATTTGGTCCTGAGAAGCACAAATCGCTCTGAGTCAAAGTCTACCTGAGACAGTGATCCTGATCTGCTTTCAGATACCTCAGATAATCCCAACTGATCCTGAGTTATCAGAGTTACTGAGTTGCTTGAATAGCCACTCAGATGTGCGGGGTGGTTGACCCTAAGTTTATACTCGTTTTAATGCTTTGCTGAAAAAACCTTCCTTTTAATGGAATAGTGATTAGGATGTGATTCAGTTAGATACAACTTCAGTGGATTGATTCCAACTGAATATCAGTGAAAATATGCTTTCAGTTTAAAGGTATGCAACAGTTAATCAAAGCAATACAAAAAGCAAAGAACACAGCAAGTTATAGTGGTTCAGAGACTCAAGCTCCTACGTCCACTCTCTCTGACTCTTCAGAGAAATTCACTAATCACTTCTTAAGGTTTTCTGACTACCTCTGTAGTTTACTAACCTTTCCACTTCCTAAGGTTTTCTGACTACCTCTGTAGTTTACTAACCTTTCTATTTTGAGCTTTCTGACTACCTCTGTAGTTTACTTACTCAAAACACACACAAACTTTCTGACTATCCAAGATAGTTTACTCACTTCTTCTCTAGAGCTTCCTGACTACCTCAATGTAGTTTACTAACTCTTTACAACTCCAACTCACCAACAATCACACTCAAACTACCTTACAAAGGGTTTGGGGTTTCTTGGTTGGTTTCCAACTAGGATGAGATATCCTTTACAATTAAGAACAATGCAAAGGCTAGGATATCTCGACTAAGCTTTTGGATATAACTTATCAAGCTAGGCTTAGTGAAATGAGCTCTCTTCGATATAAAGCACTTGGGAAATTCTTGGGTTTTCGAGTGCTTCAACTTGCAATAATAAGTTTGAGCTCTTGAGTTGCTTACAAATTTCCCGTAACCTTCAATGTAGAGGGTCACAAGTATTTATAGGCATACACCAAGGTCACTCTTGAAAAACTATCCGTTGGAAGAGATAGCTTCGTGAGTTTCCTCTTATGGTGTATAATGAACGGCTATATTTAAGGTTTGAAACTCCCTAGCACGGTTTAGGCAAACAACTTTTCATGTAGTTGGTCATCACTTTTTGCAGTCTGGAACATAGTACCACTGACATATTTTAGTGACTTTATCATTTGTCGATGTCGATAAGATCTGATCTTTGTCTTCTTCTTTTTGACTTTTGTCTCCAGTTAAATGTAGACAAATACAACGACTCTTTTTGGTCAATATCTCTGAGTGATATAACCTTAACAACACTTTGTCTTAGTTCCTTTTGTCTGCATGAGAATGTCTTGGGCAATATCTATTTTTCTAAGTAATCGCGTTCTTCTCAGTATTGAATCCTTCCGATAGATATTTTCAGTGCCTCGGAACATTCGGTTTATCTTGAGCATTGATGCATTCTTGAGTCTTCGATAATTCTTGTGCCTTGATATCCTTATCGCTTGATCTTGGTCTTGATCTTACGTGTCTTGAGTCTTCGAGTCTTGATGTCTTGAGTCTTGATGTCTTGAGTCTTGATCTCTTCGAATCTTGATGTCTTAAATCTTCCGATATCTTGGCCGATATCTTGAGTCTTCATCTTGAATCTCGGTTTCTCTTTTCTCCTTTGAGTCTTGATATCTCGATTTCTCCTTTTGAGTCTTTAGTATCTCGATTCCTCGCTTGAAGTCTTGATATCTCGATTTCTCCTTTGAGTCTTGATATCTCGATTTCTCCTTTGAGTCTTTAGTATCTCAGTTCCTCATTTGAGTCTTGATATCTCGATTCCTCATTTGGTCTTGATTTCTCGATTTCTCTTGAAACAAGTTTCATCTTGGAAACTTTTTCTTGAAACTTCTTGAGTCTTGAAATCTATCACGATCTATATCTGTGACTATACATTGTGCAGATAACATCCTGAACACTCTAAAACTGAATCCTGACTCAACTATCAAGATTATCCTGAACATGTCATACTCAGGGGTTTTGGAATCTAATCAAAATCTTCTTTATTAAATTCATCTCCCAACAAATTTTGCCTCGCTAGCTGATTTGTTGCAAGCTTTGGTCTCGGACATTGATTGAGCACAAAACTCAAGCTTTGACTGTTGGGGAATTAATTGCCCGGATCTATTCGGGTTGAATATTTAAATACAAATTTAATTCTCTACCCATGATAAGTCAAAGCAATAGTTACCAACCACACGTGATCCTATTTAAGGAACGAAGTTAAGAAATAACGAACCACTGAGGTCCTAATTCTTCCTGGTTCAGTGCTGAAGAATTTATCCTCCTCAGAGTCCCGCTCAAAGGCATCGATCATGCACTAGTGTAATCTTTTGGTCAAGACAAGCCAATCTGAGCCTTACACTTCAACCTTTCACGATGGATTGTTCATTTCCATCTAGGTCGTGAACCTCGTACTTTTAGTTACAAGGGACTGTTAATTTAATCTTCTGTGATCTAGTATCACTAAATTAACTACAATGTAACGCGTACTAATAATTGAACAATTATGCAATAAATATATGTAACATTCAATGATATTTAAAGCATCAGTGATAAATAATTTATTTAAGTAAATAAGACAGAAAATTCAGTTTGGTTATACAAAGTAAAAGCATACTTTCCAGTATAACCCCAAAAATCTCCCACTTATACTCAAAGTCTGCTTTTAAGTATACTACAACACATCCGTGTAGTTCCTAATACGTGACATCTAATGTCACCTACACGAACCTAATAATATCTCCCACTTATACTCAAAGGAGATTGGCAACGGTTTTGACACCCATTCCTTCCACATGTCTCTCGAATGTATTCTGAGACAGACCCTTTGTGAATGGATCTGCTAGGTTATCTTCTAACGCAATTTTTGCCACCTCTATATCTCCTCTCTTAACGATTTCTCGTATAAGATGATATTTTCTTTCAATGTGTTTGCTGACCTTGTGGGCTCTTGGTTCCCTTGAATTTGCAACTGCTCTGGCATTATCACAGTAAATATCGATTATGCTGGGCAAATTCGAAACTACGTCTAAGTCCACTAGGAAGTTCTTGAGCCAAACCGCTTCTTTCGCCTCCTCGCAAACAGCTACGTATTCGGCTTCCATGGTAGAATTGGCGATGCATTTCTGCTTAACGCTTCTCCATGTCATGGCTCCTCCCCCCATGCAAAACACACTACCTGAGGTAGATTTTCTGGAGTCTATGTCTGATTGGAAATCAGAGTCCGTGTAACTGATGGGGATTAGACTAGCTGACTGATAAATTAACATTCTATCCCGAGTTCTTTTCAGATACTTCAGAATATTTTTAACTGCCGTCCAATGCTCTTTTCCCAGGTTACTTTGATATCTTGCCACCATGCCTACGACAAAGCAGATATTCGGTCTCGTGCACAGCATTGCATACATAAGGCTTCCGACAGCCGAAGCATAAGGAATGCCTTTCATGTCATCTATCTCTTTTTGTGTCTTAGGGCACATATCCTTGGATAGATGGATTCCATGCCTGAAAGGTACAAAGCCTTTCTTGGAATCCTGCATGCTGAATCGCTTCAAGACAATGTCTAAATATGAAGCTTGCGAAAAGCCTGTCATCATTTTCTTGTGATCTCGAGTGTTCTTGATCCTAAGGACGTGTCCGGCTTCCCCTAAGTTCTTCATATCAAACTGTTTTGAAAGCCATGCCCTTACGTCTGATAATACCTTTACATCGTCTCCGATGAGCAGAATATCGTCTACGTATAGTACTAAGAATACCAATGCAGTTCCGACACTCTTCTTGTACACACAACTTTCGTATTCATTTTGATCAAACCCATAAGACTTTATTACATGATCAAAACATTGGTTCCAAGCTCTGGATGCTTGTTTGAGTCCGTAAATGGACTTCTTGAGCTTACAAACTAGGTGTTCTTGGCATTTTCCAATAAAGCCTTGGGGTTGTTGCATATAGATTTCTTCTTCAAGACTTTCGTTAAGGAAAGCTGTCTTGACATCCATTTGCCAGATTTCAAAGTCGAGATGCGCAGCAATCGACAAGAGAATTCAGATGGACTTGAGCATTGCTACAGGTGAAAAGGTTTCCTCATAGTCGATATCTTCTTTCTGAGTATAACCTTTTGCCACAAGCCTTGCCTTGAAGGTTTCCACATTCCCGTCCGATCCTCTTTTCCTCTTGTATACCCACTTGCAGCCAATGGGTTTGACCCCATTGAGTGGTTCGACTAGCTCCCACACTCTGTTATGATACATAGAACACATTTCGGTTTCCATTGTTGTTTTCCAAGAGACTGCATCCTTGTCTTGGATTGCCTCATCGTAAGTCCATGGGTCTAATTCATCTTGATCGAGAACTAAGTCCGAGGATTCTCCTATCCCCATGAATCTCTTGGGTTGTCTCACAACCCTCCCACTATGTCGAGGTTTCGGTTGTGTAAGTGTGTCATTTAGTATGTCATCTTGTACAGTTGGCACTGAGGTTAGCCCTCTAAGCTCATTTAAGGTAATCTCACTTCTGGGCTTTCTTTCGTTCATATAGCCTTCTTCCAAAAATCTAAAGTGGGTGCTTATGACAACCTTTTGATCTTCGGGACCATAGAACATACACCCTTTTGTTCCCTCGGGGTATCCTATAAACAACCTTAATTCTGATCGAGGGTCCAATTTGTCGGCTTCCTTGTCCAACACATAGGCCGGACATCCCCAAATTCTCATGTGTCTCAAACTGGGCTTGCGCCTGGTCCACAATTCTTTGGGAGTTTTGGGAACCGACTTGGATGACACCAAGTTCAGAATATAAGCCGCTGTTTCCAAGGCCCCCAGAACGACTTGGGTAGATCCGCATAACTCATCATTGATCTAACCATTTCTAAAAGAGTTCTGTTTCTTCGCTCTGCAACCCCGTTTTGTTGAGGGGTTCCGGGTGCAGTTAGCTGGGATACAATCCCTTCAACTGACAAGTAGTTCAAGAACTCATCGCTGAGGTACTCGCCTCCACGATCATATCGTGGAGACTTGATACGTTTTTCCCTATGATTCTCTGCTTGAGCCTTAAATTCTTTGAATTTGTCAAAGGTCTCAGATTTATGCTTCATAAGGAAAATATAGCCGTACCTTGAGTAATCATCAATGAAGGTGACGAAATACTCATAACCTCCTCTTTCTTTGATCGACATTGGACCACATACGTCCGTGTGAACGATTTCTAACACTTCTTTGGCTCTATTCCCCTTGGCTCCGAATGCCCTCTTGGTCATTTTACCCTCCAAGCAAGATTCGCAAGTTGGGATTGGTTCAACCCGGAGAGACTCCAATGAACCATCTTCTACCAACCTTTGAATCCTTTTTGGATTAATATGTCCCAATCTAAGATGCCATAGAAGTGCCTCGTTCACGTTTGATGAACGTTTTCTTTTATCGGAAACAGTTGATATGTTATAGGATGCATTTCCTGAGTGGTGTGCATAGTTAATTGTATAGAGATTATTCAACAACGTTCCATGAAAGATAAATTTATCATAAAGAGAAATGGTAACAACTTTATCAAAAGTAACCGAATATCCATCAATGTAAAGTTTAGAAACCGAAATTAAATTCTTTCTAAAAGTAGGAACGTAAAGAACATCTCTTAAAATTAAAACTCTGTCTTCAAAAGACAGGTGCACTTCTCCCACTGCTTCAGCTGCCACTATTGTAGCATCGCCCAGTGTGATGAGGATCTCACTCCCACTAAGTTGTCGGGTCCGCTTGAACCCCTGTAAAGTGAAACAAACATGATCAGTGGATCCCGTATCCACCACCCATAAATGGGAGGCATACGCCGCTAAACAAGTTTCAACAACTAGTGCATGAGAATTACCTTACTTTCCATTCCTTTTGGGATTGGAACAGGCTTACCTCCATTGTCCCGAACTTCCGCTCTCCAAATGTTTCCTCTTGTTTGACCCTTCACTCTTGATGGACGTTGAGTCCACTTGGTTTAGCCTTTCTTTCTCACCATTCTTACCACCAATTGGCCTAGAAGGAAAAGAAGACCCTTTTGTGACCAAGTACTTTTTCTTGAACTCCTCTTCCTCTTCGACCAATGTAAGAGCATTTATCAGATCGTCCATAGTGAAATCTAGATCTTCCAATAGGTACTCTAGATAGGGATGATCATAGCTCTTTGGCAGAGTACGGAGAATAAAATCAACCTTAGTTTTGAAATCGCATTTTTCGCCAAGAATCTCAAGTTCCTCAAAGAGAACCATAACCCTAAGAACGTGCTCCCTTGCGGTCGTTCCTTCTTCCATTATTATCTTGGCCATTTCAAGCCTTATGCTTTGGATAGCCATATGGGCCGAATGTTAAAACATCTCTTCGAGATTCCGCATAATGTCTGCAGCTGATTCAAATCCTTGATGAAGGCGTTTCAACAAATCAGACATATTTGCCAACATTGTTTCCTTCACCAATTGATTAGTCAACTCCCATTCACTATGTTCCATCTCGTCCCATATGTTAGTACCCTTAGCAGGTTTTTCGGGTTTTGGTGTGTCAAGCACCCACTCGGATTTTTGTGCAGATAGAACAATCATAATTTTCCGTTTCCAAACGAAGTAGTTTTCACCAGTTAATTGATGGTCTTTAAGTATAGAATATAACGGATTAAAAGGTTGCGACATGCTGAACTGAAATAAATAACAATTTGTATAAGCACAAATATATCACAAGATTCGATCATATGCATCACATTAAAATCTCAAAAAAATATGAACATGCATCAGCCAACATCTCAAAAAAGTTTAAATAAGCCACGTGGTGTGGGTCATTATTTAAACACATTCAATCAGGTTGCAAACTAGAAACAATTATAAACCTTTAATATCCAGATTAATAGTTGGCTCCCACTTGACCAATATAAAATTGATAGGGACTTCGGGGAAGTATATGCATATCAATTTTATACCTAAGTAATAACCATGATTAAATACATAATCATTACTTCGCTTTGAACGAGCCTCGTGGGGAGGGTCATCGTCGCCACTAATAATGACCCACAATCATCCTTACGAAATTTATTCATGTGAAATCTATCTTTTGGCCGTCACGTGGGGGAAATTTCTCCAAAAGAATCAACAAATAAATAAATCATGGAGGAAAAAATTAATTCAATTTTATTATCCGGAATAAAATTGTCAATTAATTATTTAAACATACTTAGTAATTTTTTTGAAGATGAGATTTTTCGTTGGGCAATTCTCATGCAAACACATTTAAACAAATTAAATAAAGCACAAGAAAACACAACAATAAATCAAGCAAAGCAGAAAAATAAACATACTGGGCACAAATTATCCAATTGTCATGGTTTGATTTTTCTTGGCTTGATTTTGAAGAAATACCGTCTTGAATTTCTCCCACTTGATTGTCTCAAAAAATCACGTCTCGTACACCGATCAACTCGCGGGTCGGGGTGCCGCATATACACCCGACCGGCGTGTCGCCCTTCCGTCAAATGCGAGTCGCGCCCTAAGCGCCCTAACACACACCTCTGCCGAGCTCGCGCTGGTCTCGGCGGGGGTACGGCTGTGGATGCCCGGATCGCTACCTCCCCGCATAGCCAGCGTTACGTGTCTTGGCGCT
Organism: Stenogyne calaminthoides; assembly: GCA_037126765.1. NCBI lineage: Eukaryota > Viridiplantae > Streptophyta > Magnoliopsida > Lamiales > Lamiaceae > Stenogyne > Stenogyne calaminthoides. The sequence goes on along the minus strand of JBBCBC010000010.1, from coordinate 33,659,094 downwards.
CTGCGCTTCCGCCCGCCTTTTGATGTCTGCGCCCGTGCATCTGGTATTTGATCCTACCTGGCGGCCTGACCTGTACCCCACGCCGTCGCGTGCCTTGTACGTCTGCGTCGCGTAGCGTGCCTCTTGTATGCGTTCGCATAGCCTTAGCGCTGCCCTCGCCCATTCAGATCCGTCTTTTAATTCTTAAGTCTCGGCTTACATTTACGATCCAGTTTACAATTTATTTACAAAAAAATAAATAAAACTAGATCTAGACTAGTCTATTACATTGATCAAATCAAACAAATCCTAATCTACTCGTGGATTTTCTCACGAGGCAAAACGAATTCGAACATATCGAATTAAAAAAAAACCACAATTTATATGCATGCACAAATAAACACATTAAATTCCATGACAATTGGATACCTGCAAAAAAGATCTAGCAATTCTACTATCCAATTTCAAATTTAATGAAAATGAATTAAATTACAATTTTAAATTCAGAGCTCAAAACCGAGGCTCTGATACCAGTTATTGGGGAATTAATTGTCCGGATCTATTCGGGTTGAATATTTAAATACAAATTTAATTATAACAATTATTACTAGCATGAATTAATCCTATATTAATTCAAATAATAATACAACAACCAATCATACATACAAATTGTTCACGTAAATCCTACGCATGCGGAAATACTACGAGTTTACGTAAACTAACCTCTCGGAGTGACAACCGATGAGAAGATGGATCCCGTTCACACGAATACACCAAAAGGTCTTCTTAAGTATTCCCTTGCCCTTGTTCAACAATCCGGTGGAAGGAACTAGCGAACAATTTAACAAAAAAAAAAAAAAATGTTGCACCATCTTTGTGGATTTCTGATTTTTCAACACATGGAATTGCACTTGGGGATGAAAAATTCATCCCCTATTTATAATTATAGGGGGGGGGACGAAAATATTGGGGTGTTGGGTCTTTGGGAAATTTTCTTGCTTCTTCTTCAAGAAACAATCTTGAATATATCAAATATATTCTATTTCCCAAAATATCTCCCAAATAAAATCTCCTCCTCCTTATGTTATGGTATTTTCGAAAATATCATCATAAATAGCCAAGTGAGAGATTTCTTGAATTTAATGAGATAATCTTGTATTCCAAGAATACTTATCCCCATTCCATAACAAAATTCAAAGAAAATCTTTCTCCCTCTTTTATTCATAATTTTCGAAAAAATTGGAAAAATAAGCAACATTAATTTATTTTATTTTAAACATCTTTTTGAGTTATTGGACATTATGTTTGGGCTACTTGAGGGGCTTTTAGGAGAATTAAGATTGGACCTTCTAATGGACTTTGAATTTTCAATATTGAGCCACAATATTATTCAAGCCCATAAATATTAATTAATCCCACTACATAATTAATATTGCACTATCCATCTTAACCCATATTACTGTTAATATGACTCCCGATTATTATTTCCCGTGTTTAAGATTATCTAGCCCATTAATTAATTTAAGCCACTGAAATAACTTTCCATTAATTAACATCTTTTGTCCTTGGTCAAGGAACGGTTCAACATTATTATCCATACCGAAAACAAATTCCACTTGCAAGATTTGGTATGATAAATCTTATGAACCTCCCAAGGGGGCAAATCAAACGAGCGTACTCGCACACGATTCTTCGTATTAAATCTTAGCAATCGCATGTGACCAGTAATATTGCCCAAGATATAAAGTATGGAATCTCATTGATTCTCTACCCGTCATAAGTTAAAGCAATAATTACTAACCACACGCGATCCTATTTAAGGGACGAAGATTAAGAAATAACGAACCACTGAGGTCTAATTCTTCCTGGTTCAGTGCTGAAGAATTTATCCTCCTGTAGGTCCTGTTCAGTGTATCAGTCATGCACTAGTGTAATCTTTTGGTCAAGACAAGCCAATCTGAGCCTTACACTTCAACCTTTCACGATGGATTGTTCATTTCCATCTAGGTCGTGAACCGCATACTTTTAGTTACAAGGGACTGTTAATTTAATCTTCTGTGATCTGGTATCACTAAATTACTACAATGTAACGCGTACTAATAATTGAACAATTATGCAATAAATATATGTAACATTCAATGATATTTAAAGCATCAGTGATAAATAATTTATTTCAGTATATAAGACAGAAAATTCAGTTTGGTTATACAAAGTAAAAGCATACTTTCTAGTATAACCCCAACATTGACGGCAAGTGGTCCGTCTTCATTTTCTAGGCCAAGGAAAGGCAAGAAGAAGAAGAGGACCAAAAGCCATAAGCAATCAAACTCAACTGTTGCCAAGGGCAATGATAATATTGTTGGGATATAACCCCAACAAAGATGAGGAATGCTGGTAGTGTCAAGGAAAAATCCAAAGAGGAAATGTTTCAACTGCGGTAAAAGAGGACACTGGATGTCGGCCTGTTCCAAACCCAAGCGGAATGGAAAGAAAGGTAATTCTCTCACACTAGTTGTTGAAACTTGTTTAGCGGTGTATGCTACTCATTCATGGGTAGTGGATATGGGATCCATTGATCATGTTTGTTTCACTTTACAGGGGTTCAAGTGGACCCGACAACTTAGTGGAAGAGAGATCCTCGTCATGCTAGGTGATGCTACGAGAGTGGCAGCTGAAGCAGTGGGAGACGTGCACCTATCTTTTGAAGACAAGAGTTTAATCTTAAGAGATGTTCTTTATGTTCCAGTTTTTCGTAAAAACCTTATTTCAGTTTCAAAACTAATTGTTGATGGATATTTTGTTCATTTTAATAAGCATGTTACTGTTTTTCATAACGATGTGGTTATCTGTCATGGAACATTACAAAACAATCTCTACATTATTAACTGTGCACATCACTCACACAATGCATCCTATAACTCATCTACTATTTCGAGCAAAAGGAAACGTTCGACCAATGTGAACGAGACACTTCTTTGGCACCTAAGATTAGGTCATATTAATCCAAAAAGGATGCAAAGGTTGGTGCAAGATGGTTCATTGGAGTCTCACCTGGTTGAACCATTTCCAACTTGCGAATCATGTTTGGAGGGTAAAATGACCAAGAGGGCATTTGGAGCCAAGGGACTTAGAGCTAAAGAAGTGTTGGAGATCGTACATACCGATGTATGTGGTCCAATGTAAATCAAAGCAAGGGGCAGCTACGAGTATTTCGTTACGTTTATCGATGATTACTCGCGCTATGGATACATTTTCCTAATGAAGCATAAATCTGAGACCTTTGATAAATTCAAAGAATTTAAGGCTCAAGCAGAGAATCATAGGGAAAATTGTATCAAGTTTTTACGATCCGATCGTGGAGGCGAATACCTCAGCGATGAATTCTTGAACTACTTGTCGAAAGAAGGGATTGCATCCCAGTTGACTGCACCCGGTACCCCTCAACAAAATGGGGTTGCAGAACGAAGAAACAGAACGCTTCTAGAAATGGTAAGATCAATGATGAGTTATGAGGATTTACCAAAATCATTTTGGGGTTACGCCTTGCAAACAACAACTTATATTCTGAACTTAGTGCCATCCAAATCGGTTCCAAAAACCCCTAGGGAGTTGTGGACGGGGCGAAAGCCCAACTTAGGACACATGAGGATCTGGGGGTGTCTAACATACGTGTTGGATAGGGAAGCTGGGAAATTGGATGCACGTTCAGAATTAAGGTTGTTTATAGGATACCCCGAAGGAACAAAGGGATGCATGTTCTATGGTCCCGAAGATCAAAAGGTCGTAATCAGTACGCACTTTAGATTTTTGGAAGAAGACTATATGAATGATAAAAATCCTAGAAGAGATATTACCTTGGAAGAACTTAAGGGGCCAACTCCGTTGCCAACTGTACAAGAAGACATACCACGCGTCACGCCTACACAACCGGAACCTCGTCATAGTGGGAGGGTTGTCAGACAACCCGATCGATTCTTAGGGATCGGAGAGTCCTCGGACTTGATCTCGGGAGAAGAATCAGATCCATGGTCCTACAACGAGGCGATCCAAGACAAGGATACAACATCTTGGCAAACAACAATGGAAGCCGAGATGGGTTCAATGGATCACAATAAAGTGTGGGAGCTAGTCGAACCACTTAATGGGGTAAAACCCATTCGATGCAAGTGGGTATACAAGAGAAAAAGGGGACCAGACGGGAAGGTTGAAACCTTTAAAGCGAGACTAGTGGCGAAAGTGTACACTCAGAAAGAAGGGATCGACTATGAGGAAACCTTTTCGCCCGTAGCCATGCTCAAGTCCATCCGAATTCTCTTGTCGATTGCTGAACATCTAGATTTTGAGATCTGGTAAATGGATGTCAAGACAGCTTTCCTCAACGGAAGTCTTGACGAAGAAATCTATATGCAACAACCCGAAGACTTCATTGAAAAAGGCCAAAATCATCTGGTTTGCAAGCTAAAGAAGTACATTTATGGGCTGAAGCAGGCATCCCGTGCTTGGAATCAGTATTTTAATAAAGTTATAAAGTCCTACGATTTTGATCAAAATAGTTTCGAAAGTTGTGTGTATAAAAAGTGTGACGAAACTGCCTTGGTATTCTTGGTACTATACGTAGACGACATTCTGCTCATCGGGAACTATGAAAAGATGTTGTCAGATGTAAGGGCATGACTGTCAAAATAGTTTGATATGAAGGACTTGGAAGAAGCTGGTCACGTCCTAGGGATCAAGATCACTCGAGATCGCAAGAAAAGGATGATCGGGCTTTCGCAAGCTTCATACATAGATACCGTTTTGAAGCGATTCAGCATGCAAGATTCCAAGAAAGTCTTTGTACCTTTCAGACATGGAATCCATCTATCCAAGGAAATGTGTCCCAAGACACAAAAGGAAATAGATGACATGAAGGGCATCCCTTATGCTTCGGCTGTGGGAAGCCTCATGTACGCGATGCTGTGCACAAGACCGGATATCTGCTTCACCGTAGGAATGGTTGCAAGATATCAAAGTAACCCTGGGAAAGAGCATTGGACTGCGGTTAAGAACATTCTGAAGTATCTGAAGAGGACACGGGACATAATGTTAGTTTATCAATCGGACAGTCTAATCCCCATCGGTTATACGGACTCAGATTTCCAATCAGACATAAACTCCAGAAAGTCAACCTCGGGTAGTGTGTTTTGTATGGGGGGAGGAGCCATGACGTGGAGAAGCGTTAAGCAGAAATGCATCGCTGATTCTACCATGGAAGCCGAATATGTAGCTGCTTGTGAAGCAGCGAAAGAAGCGGTTTGGCTCAAGAACTTTCTGGTGGACTTGGACTTCGTTCCGAATTTGCCCAGCACGATCACGGTTTACTGTGATAACGCTGGAGCAGTTGGAAATTCTAGGGAATCGAGAGCCTACAAGGTCAGCAAACACATAGAAAGAAAATACCATCTTATACGAGAAATCGTTAAGAGAGGAGACATAGAGGTGGGAAAGATTGCGTCTGAAGACAACCTAGCAAATCCATTCACAAAGGGTCTACCTCAGAGTACATTCGAGAGACATGTGGAAGGAATGGGTGTCAAGAGCATTGCCAAACTACTTTGAGTATAAGTGGGAGAAATATTATTAGGTTCGTGTAGGGTAACATTAGATGTCACATAAAACACGAGACATGCTGTAGTATACTTAAAAGCAGACTTTGAGTATAAGTGGGAGATTGTTGGGGTTATACTGAAAAGTATGCTTTTACTTTGTATAACCAAACTGAATTTCTTATTTATTTTACTGAAATAAATTATTTATCACATGGTGCATTAAATATGAATGAATGTTATATATATTTATTGCATACCCATTCGATAAAGTCAGTACATATTACGTTGTAGTTAATTTGGTGATACCAGATCACAGAAGATCAAATTAACAGTTCCCCATGACTAAGTACAAATTTACAACCCAGATGGAAATGAACAACCCATCATGAAAGGTTGAAGTGTAGGGCTCGGATTGGCTTGTCTTGACCAAGGGATTACACTAGTGCATCCTGATGCGCTGAAAAGGACCTACAGGAGGATAAATTCTTCGGTACTGAATATACAAGAATTAGACCTCAATGGTGCGTTATTTCTTAATCTCCGTTCCTTAAATAGGATCGTGTGAAATTAATAACTATTGCTTTGGCTTATGATGGGAAGAGAATCAATGCGATTTGATACCTTGTATCTTGGGCGATATTATTAGTTACATGACGATTGCTAAGATTTATTACGGAGAATCGCGTGCAAGTACGGCTTGCTTGATTTGTCCCCTTGGTGGGCTCAGAATCTTTATCATACAAAATCTTGCAAGTGGAAATTTATTTTCGGTATGGATAATAATGTTGAGCTGTCTTTACTCCAAGGACAAAGATATTAATTAATATAAAGTCGGTTCAGTGACTTAATTAATTAATGGACTAAGATAATCTTAAACGCGGGAAATAATGACCGGGAGCCATATTATTCTGAAGTCGTAATGTGAGTTAAGATGGATAGTTCAAGATTAATTTTATAGTGGAGTAAATTAATATTAATGGGCTTGAATAATATTTTGGCTAAATATTAAAGCTTCATAGCCCATTGGAGGTCCAATCTTAATTCTCCTAAAGGCCCCTCAAATAGCCCAAACTAAAGTCCAATTAATGAAAAGGAGAAGAAAATATTTTGGCCCATTTTTCCTAATTATTTTCGAAAATAATAGATGGGAGAGAGAAAAGATTTTTTCTTGATTTTCTTGGAAAGATCTTGTGGAATAAGTATTCTTGAGATACAAGTTTATCCCATAAGTTCAAGAAAGGAAAAAAATCTTATTTCTTCCCTACTTATGTGAGATTTTCGAAAATATCTATAATATAAAGAGGTGGGATATTTTAATTATGGAGAAAAGAATATATTGGATATATTCAAGATTTCTTGGAGATCAAGAAAAATATTTTTCCATCTTATTCCTAGGGCTAAATTTTGACCAACTCATGTATTATAAATAGGGGATGAGTTTTTCATCCCCAAGTGCAATTCCATGTGTTGGAAAAATTAGAAATCCACAAAGGTGGTAGCCAAAAATTTTCTTTTCTTTTTTAAGATTAAAATCGTTCGTTGATAACCCTCCCACCGGATTACGTTCGTGGATGTGGGACATATTTGAGAAGGCACTTTGGGTTGATCCAACGTCTCTGCGGTTGTCTCTACGAGAGGTTAGTATTTACGTAATTCCTAGATTCCGCATGTTTAGGTTTTATGTGAAATACGTGTACGGATGATGTTTATTTGTTCATTAATTATTATGTTGAATTGAATTAGGATTAATTCATGTTAGTAATTAATTGGTTAATTTAAATATGTATTTAAATTCAACTCGAATAGATCCGGGCACCCCTAATTTCCCAACATCTCCCACTTATACTCAAAGTCTGCTTTTAAGTATACTACAACACGTCTCGTGTAGAATATACGTGACATCTAATGTCACCTACACGAACCTAATAATATCTCTCCCACTTATACTCAAAGAAGATTGACTACACACTTGACAACCATTCCTCCCACATGTCTCTTGAATGTTTCCAGAGGCAGACACTTTGTGAAGGATTAACTAGGTTATCCTCCAATGCGATCTTAGCCACCTCTTCATCTCCTCTCTTAATGATTTCTCGTCTAAGATTTCTTTCCTTCAGTGTGCTTGTTTGACTTGTGGACTCTTGGTTCCCTTGAATTTGCAACTACCCCTAGCAAATATTGCTAAACAAATTCGGAACTCCGTCCAAGTCCACTAAGAAGATCTAGAGCCAAACTGGTTCCTTCACTGCTTCACAGGCAGTTACTTGCCCGGCTTCCATGGTTGAGTCAGTGATGCATTTCTACTTCACACTCGTCCATTTCATGGCTACACTTCCCAAATTAAAACACAATAACTGAGGCAGATAGTTTCTGGAATCTTTGTCTGATTGGAAATTCGAGTCCGTGTAACTGATGGGAATCAGACTGTCTGACTGATAAACCAACATTCTATCGCGAGTTCTCTTTAGATACTTCAGAATGTTTTTAACTGCAGTCCAATGTTCTTTCCCCGGATTACTCTGATATCTTGCCACCATTCCAACGGCGAAGCAGATATCTGGTCTCGTGCACAGCATTACATACATGAGGCTTTCGACAGCCGAAGCATAAAGAACACCCTTCATGTCATCTATCTCCTTTTGCGTCTTCGGATATATTTCTTTAGATAGATGTATTCCATGTCTGAAAGGTACAAAACCTTTCTTGGAATCTTGCATGTTGAATCGCTTCAAGACAGTGTCTATGTATGAAGCTTGCGATAAGCCTATCATCATTTTCTTACGATCTCGAGTGATTTTGATCCCAAGGATGTGATCGGCTTCCCCTAAGTCCTTCATATCAAACTATTTTGACAGCCATGCCCTTACGTTTAACAATACCTTTACATCGTCTCCGATGAGCAGAATATCATCTATGTATAGTACTAAGAATACCAATGTAGTTCCGACACACTTCTTATACACACAACTTTCAAACTCGTTTTGATCGAACCCGTAAGACTTTATAACCTGATCAAAACATTGGTTCCAAGCACGCGACACTTGCTTTAGTCCATAAATGGATTTCTTGAGCTTGCAAACTAGATTTTCCTGGCCTTTTTCAATGAAGCCTTCGGGTTGTTACATATAGATTTCTTCTTCAAGACTTCCGTTGAGGAAAGTCGTCTTGTTATCCATTTGCCAGATCTCAAAATCGAGATGCGCAGCTATTGACAAGAGAATACAGATGGACTTGAGCATAGCTACAGGCAAAAAGGTCTCCTCATAGTCGATCCCTTCTTTCTGAGTATATCCTTTTGCCACAAGTCTAGCCTTGAAGGTTTCTACCTTTTCGTCCGTTCCTCTTTTTCTCTTGTATACCCACTTGCACCCAATGGACTTGACCCCATTAAGTGGTTCGACTAGCTCCCACATCTTATTATGATCCATAGAACCTATCTCGGCTTCCATTGCCGTTTGCCAAGAACTTGCGTCCTTGTCTTGGATTACCTCATTGTAAGTCCATGGGTCTGGTTCATCTTTACTGGGGACCAAGTCCAATGACTATCCTATCCCCATGAATCTCTCGAGCTGTCTCACAACCCTCCCACTACGACGAGGTTCCGGTTGTGTAAGTGTGTCGTTTGGTATGTCAACTTGTACACTTGGCTTTGAGGTAAGCCTTCTTAGCTCATCTAAGGTAATCTCACTTCTGGGCTTTCTATAGCTCATATAGTCTTCTTCCAAGAATCTAAAGTGCGTACTGATTACCACTTTTTGATCTTCGGGACTATAGTGTTGGGATTATACTGGAAAGTATGCTTTTAGTTTGTATAATCAAAACTGAATTTCAGACTTATTTACTGAAATAAATTGTTTATCACTGATGCTTTAAATATCATCGAATGTTACATATATTTACTGCATAACTGTTCAATAAATAGTACGTGTTATATTGCAGTTAATTTAGTGATACCAGATCACAGAAGATTAAATTAACAATCCCTTGTAACTAAAAGTACACCATTCACGACCTAGATGAAAATGAACAATCCATCGTAAAAGGTTGAAGTGTAAGGCTCGGATTGGCTTGTCTTGACCAAGAGATTACACTAGTGCATGACTGATGCACTGAATAGGACCTACAGGAGGACAAATTCTTCAGAACTAAACAAGGAAGAATTAGACCTCAGTGGTTCGTTATTTCTTAATCTTCGTTCCTTAAATAAGATTACGTGTGGTTGGTAACTATCACTTTGACTTATCATGGGTAGAGAATCAACGAGATTCAATACTTTTTATCTTGGGCAATATTATTGGTCACATGTGATTGCTAAGATTTAATACGGAGAATCGTGTGCAAGTACGCTTGTTCGATTTGCCCCCTTGGGAGGTTCATAAACTTTATCATACCAAATCTTGCAAGTGGAACTAGTTTCCGGTATGGATAATAATGTTGAACCGTTCCTTAACCAAGGACAAAAGATATTAATTAATAGAAAGCTATTTCAGTGGCTTGAATTAATTAATGGGCTAGATAATCTTAAACACGGGAAATGATAACCGGGAGCCATATTGACTGTAATATGGGTTAAGATGGATAGTGCAATATTAATTATGTAGTGGGATTAATTAATATTTATGGGCTTGAATAATATTGTGGCTCAATATTGATAATTCAAGATCCATTGGAAGGTCCAATCTTAATTCTCCTAAAGGCCCCCTAAGTAACCCCAACATAAAGTCCAATAACTGAAAAATGTGTTTAAAATAAAATAAATATTGTTGCCTTATTTTTCCTCATAAATTCGAAAATTATGGATTAAAATGGGAGAAAGATTTTCTTTGAATTTTGTTATGGAATGAAGATATGCATTCTTGGAATACAAGATTATCTCATTAAATTCAAGAAATCTCCCACTTGGTTATCCATATAGCAATTTTCGAAAATCTTGAAATATAAAGGGCAAGAAAGATTTTCTTGATTTTCTTGAAAAGATATGTATTTCTTGAAATACAAGAATATCTCATAAATTCAAGAAGATCCAAATCTTGGATTCTTGTTCCCTATATTTTTTGAAAATATTCCATAACAAAGATGAGGTGAGATTTTTGTGGAATATTATAATTATGGGAAAAAGAATATAGGACATATATTCAAGATTTCTTGGAGATCAAGAAAAGATTTTCCCACATTGTTTTTCCCCTAAAAATTCGACCACCACTCATCTATAAATAGGGGATGATTCTTTCATTCCCAAGTACAATTCCATGTGCTGGAAAAATTAGTAAATCCACAAAGGTGGTGCAACAAAGTTTATTTTCCTTTTGTTAATTGTTCGCAAGCATCCTACCACCGGATTGTCGAGCAAGGATTAAGGGAATACTTGGGAAGGTTTTTTTGGTGTGTCTAATCAACGAGGCCATTGCCATTCCAAGACGTACGTTCACGTTAACTCGTAGTAATTCCGCATGCGTAGGTTTTACGTGAATTAATTATATGCATGATATGTTGTTGGATTATTATTTGAATTAATATAGGATTAATTCATGCTAATAAGCCACGTGGGGTGGGTCATTATTTAAACACATTCAAGCAGGTTACAAACAAGAATAGTTACAAACCTTTAATGTCCAGATTAATAGTTGGCTCCCACTTGACCAATATAAAATTGATAGGGACTTCGGGGAAGTATATGCATATCAATTTTATACCTAAGTAATAACCATGATTAAATACATAATTACTATTTCGCTTTGAACGAGCCTCGTGGGGAGGGTCATCGTCGCCACTAATAATAATCCACAATCATCCCTTCGGAATTTATTCATGTGAAAACCATCTTTTGGCCGTCCCGTGGGGGGAATTTCTCCAAAAGAATTCACAAATAAATAAATCATGAAGGTCAAAATTAATTCAATTTTATTGTCCGGAATAAAATTGTAAATTAATTGTTTTCAAAACATACTTAGTAATTTTCGAAGGTGAGATTTTTCCAAAACAATTTCTCATGCATCGCATATTTAAACAAATTAAATAAGCACGGAAAAAATAAAGCAAACATCAAAACAAAAAAATTAAACACATTGGGCACATATATCCAATTGTCACGGTTAATTTTTGTCTTGTCTTGATCTTGAGAAATTATTTTCATAGCATTCATCGTTCGTCTCGAAAAGCTCCCACTCGACCGCAACATGTTCTTTAAAAATGTCCTCCGTCTAGGTCTGAGATGACATCCGGCATTAGGTAGCTTGCGGTCCGGAACACGTATCCGCGTGCTCCCGTGTGCACGCCCGCATTTGGTCCGGCCATCCCCGCCCGTCGCTCGGTGGCTCTCGGCGATTCGTCGCGGATATCTTGTAGCCCCCGCGCGTTGCTTTCGGCGGCCGTCACGGATCTGCGTCTTGCGCTTCGCCCTGCCTTACCTTCTTCACCCCCGCGCCGCTTCCATCCACCCCTGCCCGCGTGTGTCCGTAATGCGCTGCTGCGCACTTACTGCGATCTGCGTCCGTCAGCGTCAGTCACTTTGTCGCGCGTACCCTCGCGCGTACTGTAACCCAAGTTCGGCCCGTCGCGGCCGCGCCTTAACTGCGCCCATTGTGCCGGCCTCTTAACCCAACCCGTGCATATTACTAGCACCTCGTTGCTTTGGCTCGCGTACGTCCGGGCACTTGGTCGCACATCTTTAATTCTTCATCTTCGTTCTCGATCCGGTTATAATTTATTCACAAAAAATAAATAAACCTAGATCTAGACTAGTCTATTACATTGATCAAATCAAACAAATCCTAATCTACTCGTGGATTTTCTCACGAGGCAAAACGAATTCGAACGAATCGAATTAAAAACCACAATTTATATGCATGCATAAATAAACATTCATCAAATACCATGACAATTGGATACTTGCAAAAAAGATCTAGCAATTCTACTATCCAATTTCAAATTCAATGAAAAACGAATTAAATTACCATTTAAAATTCAGAGCCCGAAACCAAGGCTCTGATACCAGTTGTTGGGGAATTAATTGACCGGATCTATTCGGGATGAATATTTAAATACAAATTTAATTCTAACAATTTTTACTAGCATGAATTAATCCTATATTAATTCAAATAATAATTCAACAACAAATCATGCATATAAATTTATCACATAAATCCTACGCATGCGGAATAGCTAGGAGTTTACGTGAACTAACCTCTCGGAGTGACAACCGTTGAGAAGATGGATATCTCGTTCACACGAACAAACCCAAAGAGCCTTCTCAAGTGTTGGTCCTGGTGCAAACGAGTCTCACACGTGTATGGGGGGGGAATACACGTGTTCAGTGATTTTTAAAACTTTTCTTCACTGAGATCAGATGGGTCAGGATGTCCTGAGAATTTTGCCTTAAGAAGCACAAATCGCCCTGAGCCAAAGTCTACTGAGACAATGATCCTGAGCAGCTTTCAGAAGCTTCAGATTAGCCCAACTGATCCTGAGTTTATCATAGATCCTGAGAAGCTTGGATCAGATAATTATCTTACTGAATACTCAGTAGAGTTAGTTCAGTTTGGTAACTATCTATTCTAGCTAATCAAGAGTGAGGAATGGTTGGCCCTAAGTTTATTCTCGTTTTAGCTTGCTGAAAATATCTTTCTTAGTAAAATAGTGGTTAAGGCTGTGAACAATTTGATGCAGTTTCAGTGGATTGATTCCAACTGAATATCAGTAAAATATGCTTTCAGTGAAAAACATGCAACAAATATAATGCAGTACAGAAAGCAAACAACACAGCAATTATAGTGGTTCAGAGACTCAAGCTCCTACATCCACTCTCTCTGATCTTCAGAGAAATTCCTTAACACACTTCCTAAAGCTTTCAGGCTGACTCACTGCAGCTTACTCACTTTTCTACCTTGATTTTTCTGGCTGACTCACTGCAGCTTACTAACTCAACACACACAAGTTTTCAGACTACCACAAGTAGTTTACTAACTTCTCCTCTAGAGTTTTCTGGCTGACTAACCTGCAACTTACTCATTCTTTACAACTCTAACTCACCAACAAATCACACACACTCAAACTACCTTATCAAAGGGTTTAGGTTTGGGTTGGTTTCCAACTAGGGTGAGATATCCTTTACAATAAGAACAAATGCAAAGGTTAGGATATCTCTACTAATATTTGGATATATCTATCAAATCTAGGCTTAGTGAATGAGCTCTCTCCAATGTGAAACACTTGGGAAATTCTAGGGTTTTCGAGTGCTTCAATTTGCAAGAATACGAATGAGATCTTGAGTTGCTGTAATTTCCCGTAACCTCTCAATGGTGAAGGTCACTGGTATTTATAGGAAACTTTACCAAGGTTACTCTTTGAAAAACTATCCGTTGGAAGAGATAACATCAAGAGTTTCCTCTTCTGGTTATTGATGAAAGACTATTTTTAGGGTTTGAACACTCCCTTGCATGTTTTAGGTAATATGTAACCAAGTAGCCAATCACCAATTTTTGCAGTCTGGAACATAGTACTACTGACAAAATTCAGTGTCCTGTCGCTTTCAGTGTCAGTAAAGTACAGTGTTGTCTTCCTCTGATTGGTTCTTGTCTTCAGTGAATATAGACAAACAAAACGGCTCTTTTAGGTCAATCTCTCTGAATGAGACAACCTTAAACAACACTTAGTTTTAGTTCCTTTTGTCTGCACTTGAATGTTTTGGGCAATATCTATTCTTTTGTAAATATGCGTTTTCCTCAGTTTTGCATATATTCAGATAGATATTTCTTTAGTGCCTCTGAACATTCAGGTCTACCTGAGTCTTCAGTAACTACTGAGTCTTCAGTATCTTTTGAGTCTTCAGTAACTTCTGAGTCTTCAGTATCTTCCGAGTCTTCAGTTCTTTAGTATCTTCTGAATATTCAGGTCTACCCGAGTCTTCGGTATCAAAACCTGATTAATATCTGCTGATTATACATGGTGCAGATATCTTCCTTAACTATCTTATACTGAAACCTGACTCAGACTATCAAGATTATCTTGAACATGTCATACTCAGGGGTTTTGGGATCTAATCAAAACTCTTTATTAAATTCATCTCCCAACAATTTCCCCCTTTTTGATGATGCAAAAACCATCTTGTTACATTTAAGAAAACCTAACCTATACTCATGTTTCAGTTGTCTATTACAATCCAAAATGGCATAACCCAATAATTTCAAACATAAATGACATATCAAATAGTTAAAGACATGTAAGAAGATAATGAGATATTATCTTTGAGCATAAAAGATAAACTTTTCATTGATCAGTAGATAAGCATTACAGATTACAATGAAATTTCAAAAATAAAAGACATACATATAGAGTAAAAAGTCTTCAATCTTCTTCCACCTCATCATCAGGGACTTCAAGATTGAACATCCCATAATATCTCTTCTTCAATTCATCCCTCTTCTTGATGATTTCTGGATTGCTCCCTGTCAGTCCCAACTGAACAACATACTCAGCAACTTCATTGGCAATAACATCTTCATTGATGACTCATGTGCTGAATCTAGGTGCTGGGTACTTGTACTGACCAGGTGCTTTCAGAGATACATTATGCTCATCAGCTAGATTTATCCACCTCTGTAGATATTCAGGATAAAAATTCAGCTGATATTCTAGGAAGGCTTCATTGCGGTCAGAGCATCCTCCTCTGCATTCCTGCAGAACATCATGATTGAACCAGAAGGTTCTCTTAACCTCTTCCCAAGCATCATTGATCTGGAGTGGCATCCATTTATCAATGTGTGGCCATTTCGCACTCTGGTTTGTTCTTTGGACTTGCCCCATCTTTTTTTCCCAAAAGTTCTGAAAAACTTCCTCTTACGCTTTGCTCTTCTTCTTTCTTCTTCCTGGTTAGCTCTGCTCCTGATACAAACATTTCTTGCCTTTTCTCTTTTTCAGCACGCAGGGCAATGAGCTTGTTGTGCCAATCAAAATCCTTGACTTGAGCACTTGTATCATAGGTTCCAAAACCTTCCTGGAGCAATCTTTACGATTCGGTTTACATCTCTTTTACGAGGATCGAACTCTTGAGTTCGAGAGAAATCAACAATCAGTCTTCTCTGAATTGGTTTGGTAGAGACTTTCTTCTTCTTTCTTTTCGGCTTCAACAAATGCAACTGACTTCCTCTTCTCAGCTCTTTTTGGATCACCGTTCTCAACAACAAAGATGAGCAAAGAAATTTCGAGCTTTGTTTCGATTTTTCTCTTCGATCTGTTGGGGAATGAGTTGCCGCAGATCTATTCGGGGTGAATATTTAAATACAAATTTAATTCTTTAATTATTACTAGCATGAATTAATCCTATATTAATTCAAATAATAATTGCCACAACATATCATGCATATAATAAGCCACGTAAAACCTACGCATGCGGAATCTACGAGTTTACGTGAACGTACCTCACGGGATGGCAGTGAATTCGGTTGGACGGACTAACCAAAAGGACTTTCCAAGTATTCCCTTAGCCCTTGCTCGACAATCCGGTGGAAGGATACTGCATGAATTAACAAAAGGAAAAAATAAACTTTGTTGCACCACTTTCGTGGATTTGCTAATTTTTCCAGCACATGGAATTGTACTTGGGAATGAACTAATCATCCCCTATTTATAGGAGAGGAGGGGGTCGAAATTCTTGTAGAAAAACAATGTGGGAAAAGACTTTTCTTGGTCACCAAGAAATCTTGAATATATCTTCTATATTCTTTTTTCCATAATTAAAATATTCCACAAAAATTCCACCTCCTCTAATATTATGGAATTTTCGAAAATAATGCCTTGCAAGATTCCAAGATTTGAATCTTCTTGAATTTATGAGATATTCTTGTATTTCAAGAAATACATATCTTCCATAATATCTTTTCAAGAAAATCAAGAAAATCTTTCTTGCCCACTATATTTTCAAAATTTCGAAATTCTCTTATGAAATAACCAAGTGGGAGATTTCTTGAATTTAATGAGATAATCTTGTATTCCAAGAATACATATCTTCATTCCATAGCAAAATTCAAAGAAAATCTTTCTCCCTCTTTAATCCATAATTTTCAAAAAATAGAGGAAAAATTAAGCAACAATATTTATTTTATTTTAATCACCTTTTCAGTTAATGGACTATTTGTTGGGCTACTTAGGGGGCCTTTAGGAGAATTAAGATTGGACCTTCTAATGGATCTTGAATATCTAATATTGAGCCACAATATAATTCAAGCCCATAAATATTAATTAATCCCACTACATAATTAATATTGCACTATCCATCTTAACCCATATTACAGTCAATATGGCTCCCGGTCATTATTTCCCGTGTTTAAGATTATCTAGCCCATTAATTAATTCAAGCCACTGAAATAGCTTTCCGTTAATTAATATCTTTTGTCCTTGGTCGAGGAACGGTTCAACATTATTATCCATACCGGAAACTAATTCCACTTGCAAGATTTGGTATGATAAAGCTTATGAACCTCCCAAGGGGCCAAATCAAACAAGCGTACTTGCACACGATTCTTCGTATTAAGTCTTAGCTATCACATGTGACCAATAATATTGCCCAAGATAAAAAGTATTGAATCTCTCTCTGATTCGCTACCCATTATAAGTCAAAGCAATAGTTACCAATCCCACGTGATCCTATTTAAGGGACGAAGGTTAAGAAATAACGAACCACTGAGGTCTAATTCTTCCTTGTTCAGTTCTGAAGAATTTATCCTCCTGTAGGTCCTATTCAGCGCATCAGTCATGCACTAGTGTAATCTCTTGGTCAAGACAAACCAACCTGAGCCTTACACCTCAACCTTTCGTGATGGGTTGTTCATTTCCATCTAGGTCGTGAATGGCGTACTTTTAGTTACAAGGGACTGTTAATTTAATATTCTGTGATCTGGTATCACTAAATTAACTACAATGTAACATGTACGAATTATTGAACAGTTATGCAGTAAATATATGTAACATTCAATCATATTTAAATCATCAGTGATAAACAATTTATTTCAGTAAATAAGTCTGCTTTTCAGTATAATTTTTCGAAGTCTGTTAATTTTTCGAAAATTATGAATAAAAGAGGGAGAAAGATTTTCTTTGAATTTTGTTATGAAATGAGGATAAGTATTCTTGGAATACAATATTATCTCATTAAATTCAAGAAATCTCCCACTTGGCTATGTATGATGATATTTTCGAAAATACCATAACATAAGGAGGAGGAGATTTTATTTGGGAGATATTTTGGGAAATAGAATATATTGGATATATTCAAGATTGTTTCTTGAAGAAGAAGCAAGGAAATTTCCCAAAGACCCAACACCCCAATATTTTCGTCCCCCCTATAATTATAAATAGGGGATGAATTTTTCATCCCCAAGTGCAATTTAATGTGTTGGAAAAATTAGAAATCCTCAAAGGTGGTGCAACATATTTTTATTTTTCCTTTTGTTAAATTGTTCGCGAGTTCCTTCCACCGGATTGTTGAACAAGGGCAAGGGAATACTTGAGAAGACCTTCTGTTGTGTTCGTGTGAACGGGATCCATCTTCTCAACGGTTGTCACTCTGAGAGGTTAGTTTAAGTAAACTCGTAGTATTTACGCATGCGTAGGATTTACGTGACCTATTTGTATGCATGATTGGTTGTTGAATTATTATTTGAATTAATATAGGATTAATTCATGCTAGTAATAATTGTTAGAATTAAACTTATATTTAAATATTCAACCCGAATAGATCCGGGCAATTAATCCCCCAACAATTGGTATCAGAGCCTCGGTTTCGGGCTCTGAATTTTAAATTGTAATTTAATTCGTTATCATTAAATTTGAAATTGGATAGTAGAATTGCTAGATCTTTTTTGAAGGTATCCAATTGTCATGGAATTTAATGTGTTTATTTGTGCATGCATATAAATTGTGGTTTTTTTAATTCGATTCGTTCGAATTCTTTTTTCCTCGTGAGAAAATCCACGAGTAGATTAGGATTTGTTTGATTTTATCAATGTAATAGACTAGTCTAGATCTAGTTTTATTTATTTTTTTTATAAATAAATTGTAAATCAGATCGGAAACGAAAGCGGAGACGAAGAATTAAAAGACGGGATCCGGAACCAGGCGTAGGCAGCGTGCGTCGTGGGAAACATGCCTAGCGAGGCACCAGCGGCAGCGGATCTTGGCGCTCACGAGGCGTGGGGGCGGAGAGATCAACCCAGGCGCCTGAGCTCGAGCAGCCTCGTCTTGTGGCGGGCAAAAAAGCGGAGGCCTGTGAGGCGTGGGAGACGCTTGGTGATCTGAAGCCGAGGCGGTCTTGAGCCAGCGTAGATCCAGCGTGGCGCCGACCCTACTTAGAGACACCCGGCGCATACTTGGACGTCTTGTTGGGCACGCAAACGCCGGACGGATCGTTTGACATGGCGGGTCGGGTTCAAAGGTGTGCACCTACGACATGGTGATTGGTGTATGAGACGTGATTTTTTGAGACGATCGAGTGGGAGAAATTCAAGACGGCGTTTCTTCAAAATCAAGCCAAGAAAAATCAAACCATGACAATTGGATAACTTGTGCCCAATATGTTTATTTTTCTGCTATGCTTGATTTATTGTTGTGTTTTCTTGTGCTTTATTTAATTTGTTTAAATGTGTTTGCATGAGAATTGCTCAACAAAAAATCTCATCTTCAAAAAAAAAAAATTACTAAGTATGTTTAAATAATTAACTGACAATTTTATTCCGGATAATAAAATTGAATTAATTTTAACCTCCATGATTTATTTATTTGTGGATTCTTTTGGAGAAATTCCCCCCACGGGACGGCCAAAAGATAGATTTCACATGAATAAATTCCGTAAGGATGATTGTGGGTCATTATTAGTGGCGACGATGACCCTCCCCTCGAGGCTCGTTCAAAGCAAAGTAATGATTCTGTATTTAATCATGGTTATTACTTAGGTATAAAATTGATATGCATATACTTCCCCGAAGTCACTGTCAATTTTATATTGGTCAAGTGGGAGCCAACTATTAATCTGGATATTAAAGGTTTATAATTGTTTCTTGTTTGTAACCTGCTTGAATGTGTTTAAATAGTGACCCACCCCAAGTGGCTTATTTAAACTGTTTTGAGATGTTGGCTGATGCATGTTCATATTTTTTTGAGATTTTAATATGATGCATGTGATCGAATCTTGTGATATATTTGTGCGTATACAAATTATTATTTATTTCAGTTCATGTCGCAACCTTTTAATCCACTGTTCAATATACTTAAAGACAATTTGCTTACTGGTGAAAACTTCGTTGATTGGAATCGTAAACTTACTATTGTCCTCACTGCACAAAGCCATAACTGGGTTCTCACTACACCTAAACCAGAAAAGCCAAATTATGAGTCAACTAAAGCGGTTAAGAAAGAGTATGCTGACTGGGAGCGTTCCAACGAAATGGCAAAGTGAATGATCTTGGCTTCAATGTCAGATGTGTTGTAACACCAACACCAAAACGTTGAGACTGCTGCAGACATCATGACTAGTCTTAAAGCGATGTTTCAACATCAGAACCGTATGGCTGGTCAGATCACCATGAGGGACTTGTGTTGGGGAATGATTCGCACAGATCTATTCGGGGTGAATATTTAAATACAAATTTAATTCATTAATTATTACTAGCATGAATTAATCATATATTAATTCAAATAATAATTGCAACAACATATCATGCATATAAAAAGCCACGTAAAACCTACGCATGCGGAATCTACGGGTTTACGTGAACGTACCTCTCGGGATGGCAGTGGCTTTGGTCAGACGGACTAACCAAAAGGACTTCCCAAGTATTCCCTTAGCCCTTGCTCGACAATCCGGTGGAAGGATACTCGCGAACAATTAACAAAAGGAAAAAATAAACTTTGTTGCACCACTTATGTGGATTTGCTAATATTTCCAGCACATGGAATTGTACTTGGGAATGAACTAATCATCCCCTATTTATAAGTGGGAGGGTGGACGAAATTTATGTGATATTTCAATGTGGGAAAAGACTTTTCTTGGTCACCAAGAAATCTTGAATATATCCCTTATATTCTTTTTCCCATAATTAAAATATTCCACAAAAATCCCATCTCCTCTATTATGGACAAAATTTTCGAAAATTAAGTGTCACAAGAATCCAAGATTTGGATTTTCTTGAATTTATGAGATATCCTTGTATTTCAAGAAATACATATCTTCCATAATATCTTTTCAAGAAAATCAAGAAAATCTTTCTTGCCCACTATATTTTCAAAATTTCGAAATTTACTATATAGATAACCAAGTGGGAGATTTCTTGAATTTAATGAGATAATCTTGTATTCCAAGAATACATATCTTCATTCCATAACAAAATTCAAAGAAAATCTTTCTCCCTCTTTTATCCATATATTTCGAAAATTAGAGGAAATATTAAGCAACAATATTTATTTTATTTTAATCACCTTTTCAGTTATTGGACTATATGTTGGGCTACTCAGGGGGCCTTTAGGAGAATTAAGATTGGACCTTCTAATGGATCTTGAATATCTAATATTGAGCCACAATATAATTCAAGCCCATAAATATTAATTAATCCCACTACATAATTAATATTGCACCATCCATCTTAACCCATATTACAATCAATATGGCTCCCGTCATTATTTCCCGTGTTTAAGATTATCTAGCCCATTAATCAATTCAAGCCACCAAATAGCTTTCCGTTAATTAATATCTTTTGTCCTTGGTCAAGGAACGGTTCAACATTATTATCCATCTGGGAAACTAATTCCACTTGCAAGATTTTGTATGATAAAACTTATGAACCTCCCAAGGGGGCAAATCAAGCAAGCGTGCTTGCACACGATTCTTCGATTAAATCTTAGCAATCACATGTGACCAATAATATTGCCCAAGATAAAAAGTATTGAATCTCTCTACGATTCGCTACCCATGATAAGTCAAAGCAATAGTTACCAATCCCACGTGATCCTATTTAAGGGATTTAAGGTTAAGAAATAACGAACCAATCGAGGTCTAATTCTTCCTTGTTCGATTCAAGAATTTATCCTCCTGTGGTCCTATTCAAATAAGATCACCATGCACTAGTGTAATATCTTGGTCAAGACAAACCAATCTGAGCCTTACACCTCAACCTTTCGCGATGGTTGTTCATTTCCATCTAGGTCGTGAATGGCGTACTTTTAGTTACAAGGGACTGTTAATTTAATCTTCTGTGATCTGGTATCACTAAATTAACACCAATGCAGTAAATATATATAACATTCAATCATATTTAAAGGATCAGTGATAAACAATTTATTTCAGTAAATAAGTCTGGAAATTCAGTTTCGATTATACAAAGTAAAAAGCATACTTTTCAGTATAATCCCAACAACTTGCTCTTTATGAAAATAGTCGAGGGAAAGCCCTTAAGGGAGCACATTCTCCAGATGATGGCTCACCTCAACAAGCTTGAGGTACTTGGCGCTGAATACAATATCGAGACTCAAATCGATTTCGTGCTCCATTCTCTGCCGAAAAGTTTTGAACAGTTCAGGCTCAACTACCAAATGAATAATCAGAAGTTCTCGATGCCTGACCTGTTGCAAGGTTTAGTCTCGGCAGAGGCGATACTGGGGAAAAAGAACCAAGCCTTGGTGGCAAATGGATCCTCTTCTTCTTCTAGGCCAAAGGGTGGTAAGAGGAAGAAGAAGGACAAAGGCCACAAGCAAGTGAACTCAAGTGTTGCCAATGGCAAAGAAAAGGTGAAGGGAGGTGGAGGAGTGAGTAAACCATCTAAGGGGAAGTGCTTCAACTGCGGTGAAAAGGGACATTGGAGGTCAGCCTGTTCCAAACCCAAAAGGAATGGAAAGAAAGGTAATTCTCACGCACTAGTTGTTGAAACTTGTTTTGCGGCGTATGCCTCCCATTTATGGGTGGTGGATACGAGATCCACTGATCATGTTTGTTTCACTTTACAGGGGTTCAAGCGGACCCGGCAACTTAGTGGGAGTGAGATCCTCATCACACTGGGCGATGCTACGAGAGTGGCAGCTGAAGCAGTGGGAGAGTGACAGGGTTTTAATTTTAAGAGATGTTATTTACGTTCCTACTTTTAGAAAGAATTTAATTTTGGCTTCTAAACTTTACATTGATGGATATTCGGTTACTTTTGATAAAGTTGTTACCATTTCTCTTTATGATAAATTTATCTGTCATGGAATGTTGTTGAATAATCTCTATACAATTAACTGTGCACACCACTCACGAAATGCATCCTATAACACATCAACTGTTTCCGATAAAAGAAAACGTTCATCAGACGTGAACGAGACACTTCTATGGCATCTTAGATTGGGACATATTAATCCAAAAAGAATTCAAAGGTTGGTAGAAGATGGTTCATTAGAGTCTTTCTGAGTTGAACCAATCCCAACTTGCGAATCTTGCTTGGAGGGTAAAATGACCAAGAGGGCATTCGGAGCCAAGGGGGATAGAGCCAAAGAAGTGTTAGAAATCGTTCACACGGATGTATGTGGTCCAATGTCGATCAAAGCAAGAGGAGGTTATGAGTATTTCGTCACCTTCATTGATGATTACTCAAGGTACGGCTATATTTTCCTTATGAAGCATAAATCTGAGACCTTTGACAAATTCAAAGAATTTAAGGCTCAAGCAGAGAATCATAGGGAAAAACGTATCAAGTCTCTACGATTTGATCATGGAGGCGAGTACCTCAGCTATGAGTTGTTGAACTACTTGTCAGATGAAGGGATTGTATCCTAGCTAACTGCACCCGGAACCCCTCAACAAAATGGGGTTGCAGAGCGAAGAAACAGAACTCTTTTAGAAATGGTTAGATCAATGATGAGTTATGCAGATCTACCCAAGTCGTTCTGGGGTCACGCCTTGGAAACAGTGGCTTATATTCTGAACTTGGTGCCATCCAAGTTGGTTCCCAAAACTCCCAAAGAATTGTGGACCGGGCGCAAGCCCAGTTTGAGACAAATGAGAATTTGGGGGTGTCCGACCTATGTGTTGGACAAGGAAGCCGGCAAATTGGACCCTCGATCAGAATTAAGGCTGTTTATAGGATACCCCGAGGGAACAAAATGGTGTATGTTCTATGGTCCCGAAGATCAAAAGGTTGTCATAAGCACCCACT
The DNA here is from genome assembly GCA_037126765.1 of Stenogyne calaminthoides. Taxonomy (NCBI): domain Eukaryota; kingdom Viridiplantae; phylum Streptophyta; class Magnoliopsida; order Lamiales; family Lamiaceae; genus Stenogyne; species Stenogyne calaminthoides. Next base: position 33,635,357 of record JBBCBC010000010.1, on the reverse strand, counting down.
TTAGATTTTTGGAAGAAGATTATATGAACGAAAGAAAGCCCAGAAGTGAGATTACCTTAAATGAGCTTAGAGGGCTAACCTCAGTGCCAACTGTACAAGATGACATACCAAACAACACACTTACAGAACCGGAACCTCGATGTAGTGGGAGGGTTGTGAGATAACCCGAGAGATTCATGGGGATAGGAGAATCCTCGGACTTAGTTCCTGGTCAAGATGAATCAGACCCATGGACTTACGATGAGGCAATCAAAGACAAGGATGCGGTCTCTTGGCAAACAGCAATGGAAGCCGAAATGGGTTCTATGTATCATAACAGAGTGTGGGAGCTAGTCGAACCACTCAATGGGGTCAAACTCATTGGCTGCAAGTGGGTATACAAGAGGAAAAGAGGACCGGATGGGAAGGTGGAAACCTTCAAGGCAAGGCTTGTGGCGAAAGGTTATACTCAGAAAGAAGGGATCGACTATGAGGAAACCTTTTCACCTGTAGCAATGCTCAAGTCCATCTGAATTCTCTTGTCGATTGCTGCGCATCTCGACTTTGAAATCTGGCAAATGGATGTCAAGATGGCTTTCTTTAACGGAAGTCTTGAAGAAGAAATCTATATGCAACAACCCCAAGGCTTCATTAGAAAAGGCCAAGAACACCTAGTTTGTAAGCTCAAGAAGTCCATTTACGGACTCAAACAAGCATCCAGAGCTTGGAACCAATGCTTTGATCATGTAATAAAGTCTTATGGGTTTGATCAAAATGAATACGAAAGTTGTGTGTACAAGAATCGTGTCGGAACTGCATTGGTATTCTTAGTACTATACGTAGATGATATTCTGCTCATCGGAGATGATGTAAAGGTATTGTCAGACGTAAGGGCATGGCTTTCAAAACAGTTTTATATGAAGGACTTAGGGGAAGCCGGACACGTCCTTGGGATCAAGATCACTCGAGATCGCAAGAAGAGGATGATAGGCTTATCGCAAGCTTCATATATAGACACTGTCTTGAAGCGATTCAGCATGCAGGATTCCAAGAAAGGCTTCGTACCTTTTAGGCATGGAATCCATCTATCCAAGGATATGTACCCTAAGACACAAAATGAGATAGATGACATGAAAGACATTCCTTATGCTTCGACTGTCAGAAGCCTTATGTATGCAATGCTGTGCACGAGACTGGATATCTGCTTTTCCATAGGCATGGTGGCAAGATATCAAATTAACCCGGGAAAAGATCATTGGACAGCAGTTAAAAATATTCTGAAGTATCTGAAAAGAACTCGGGATAGAATGTTAATTTATCAGTCAGATAGTCTAATCCCCATCAGTTACACGGACTCGGATTTCCAATCAGACCTAAACTCCAGAAAATCTACCTCCGGTAGTGTGTTTTGCATAGGGGGAGGAGCCATGACATGGAGAAGCGTTAAGCAGAAATGCACCATCGATTCTACCATGGAAGCCGAATACGTAGCTGCTTGCAAGGCGACGAAAGAAGCGGTTTGGCTCAAGAACTTCCTAGTGGACTTGGATGTAGTTCCGAATTTGCCCAGCACAATCACTATTTACTGTGATAATGCCGGAGCAGTTGCAAATTCAAGGGAACCAAGAGCCCACAAGGCCAGCAAACACATTGAAAGGAAATACCATCTTATACGAGAAATCGTTAAGAGAGGAGATATAGAGGTGGCAAAAATCGCGTCAGAAGACAACCTAGAAGATCCATTCACAAAGGGTCTGCCTCAAAATACATTCGAGAGACATGTGGAAGGAATGGGTGTCAAGACCGTTGCCAATCTGCTTTGAGTATAAGTGGGAGATATTATTAGGTTCGTGTAGGTGACATTAGATGTCACGTATTAGGAACTACACAAGATATGCTGTAGTATACTTAAAAGCAGACTTTGAGTATAAGTGGGAGATTGTTGGGGTTATATTGGAAAGTATGCTTTTACTTTGTATAACCAAACTGAATTTTCTGTCATATTTACTGAAATAAATTATTTATCACTGATGCTTTAAATATCAATGAATGTTACATATATTTATTGCATAATTGTTCAATTATTAGTACGCGTTACATTGTAGTTAATTTATTGATACCAGATCACAGAAGATTAAATTAACAGTCCCTTGTAACTAAAAGTACGCGGTTCACGACCTAGATGGAAATGAACAATCCATCGTGAAAGGTTGAAGTGTAAGGCTCAGATTGGCTTGTCTTGACCAAAAGATTACACTAGTGCATGACTAATGCACTGAACAGGACCTACATGAGGATAAATTATTTAGCACTGAACCAGGAAGAATTAGACCTCAGTGGTTCGTTATTTCTTAATCTTCGTCCCTTAAATAGGATCGCGTGTGGTTAGTAATTATTGCTTTGACTTATGACGGGTAGAGAATCAATGAGATTCAATACTTTATCTCTTGGGCAATATTACTGGTCACATGCGATTGCTAAGATTTAATACGAAGAATCGTGTGCGAGTACGCTCGTTTGATTTGCCCCCTTGGGAGGTTCATAAGATTTATCATACCAAATCTTGCAAGTGGAATTTGTTTCCGGTATGGATAATAATGTTGAACCGTTCCTTGACAGATGTTAATTAATGGAAAGCTATTTCAGTGGCTTGAATTAATTAATGGGCTAGATAATCTTAAACACGGGAATAATAACCGGGAGCCATATTAACAGTAATATGGGTTAAGATGGATAGTGCAATATTAATTATGTAGTGCAATTAATTCCTCAACAGGCCCCATACAAGAGACCGGACCGTAGCTTCCGGAAGTCGGTTAAGTCGGATTTCGTGGCATCACATGACAAGAACAGGTCAGTCCTCACCGACGGTTACGTGCAATCTCTCCGACGCCTTTACAAAGTACCCCGGGATGTGCACTTTTACGGGGCGACCTCCGACGAGAGAGCCGACCAACCTCCGCCCGGGATGATCGTTGTCAACGAACATACAATGGAGGTCGGGATCCGGTTCCCGCTCCACCCGGCAATTTCTCACCTACTGGCGGCTTGGAATCAGAGTCTGACCCAGATCACTCCTAATGGATGGAGTTACATTCTTTCCACAATAACTGTGTTAGGACAGGCCGGGCTATATCGGTTGCCGAACCCTGGAGAAATATCTTTCGTGATGACGCCCATTGCCCAAGCCGGTTGCTACAATGCCGTGCGACTTCGCCGGGGCAGGGAGCTCATGGGTGGGATCCCTAACAAAGTCGATGGTTGGCACTGGAAGTGGTGGTTCGTTGGAGGGGTGTGGGAGTCCGTGTACCCTTCAAGCACTCTGCCCATACACGTCCCGACCGATTATGCCCATCGGGTCGACCACGGTGAGTTTCGCCTTTTTTTAGATTTAAACACTCGTACTGATCTAATTCTCCTCTTCTTTTGCAGTTTTCACACCCACCACCGCCGACCTTTATTGGGACTTCAAGGAGGCATTTGACATCATTCGCGACACTCCACCGAGCTGTCGGGACGTGAACGCTTTGAACACCGAGCTTGATCGACTCAACGCCAGCATGTATACTTATCCATGCCATTTGAAAATCCCCTGTAAGTTCCCTTACTCTGTGCTTATTACATTTTTCGATATCGACCGGACTGGTTGGCTTCTCATATTCCTGCAGTTCCTAACACCCCTGTTTACCGCCATAAGCCTTCTACGGACGTCATGGCCTCCCGCAAGAAGTCTGTTCTGGGAAAAATAAAGGGACTAGTGGCCTCCTATGTCTCCTCTCCGAGGCCGCCCCCCGTCGAGGTCGCCCCTCCAAGCCCAGCCCCTACCGGTCCCTCTGCTACCGACAAAGGCAAGAGGAAGGCCACGGGGTCGACTCCACCGACTTCCGGGCATGCTCAGAAGAAAGTGAGGGAGGAGATTTCGACCTACGAGTCTGAAATCAACAGGGGCCTGGGAAAGAAAGACCGAGTTCACCCCCGATCACAGACTGCTACCTCGCCCCCGACCTCGCCGCCAGCCAGTTCGCGGCCTGCCTCGCTAGCCCGGAGGAGAGGTCGACACGATGATGATGACTCCTTCTTAGGTTGGGAGGGGGAGCGGGTGAACGAGTAAGTCCTCACTATGATTTTCCTGACCTTTTTTCACATTAATCTTCATAGCTCTAATGGCTCGACTCTTCCTTTACAGCCCTGAACTCGGCCGCGCCGACTTTTGCCCAGAGGTGGTTAGCTTCCTAGGAGTCCTCCCAATAAGTGGCCGGGGTACATTTCCCGTAGCGTGCACAACCTACCCTGGGTGTGGACGCTTACTGATTATGATAACACCCGTCGTCAGAAAATGATGGGCAACATGTACTCGGCCATGGTCCACACTCTCAAGGCTACCTTTTATTTGGAGAGGACCAGTGCCCAAGCTGAAATCGAGCTCCGATATCTCCGGGAGTCCCAGGCTCGTGTATCCGATCAGGCCAGAATGATCTTGGTGGCAGCCAAGACTCAGAAGGGGCTGGAGAAAACCAATGCGGAGCATCTTCTGCGGATCTCAACCCTCGAGGGTCGCCTGGCTGAGCTAGAGGGCGTGCTAGCTGAGGAGAAGCTGAAGTCGGCCCGGGCGGAGACCGCACTGGCGGCCGAGAAGCTGAAGATGATCCAGTCGGAAGGGAGGGCGACCGAGGTGGAGGCCGGTCTGAGGGAGGAGCTGGCCAGAGCGAAAGGGGAGTTGGGCACTATGGAGGCCCAGTTCAAGGTCACCGAAGAGATGAACGCTAATTTTGCGTATGTGATGGCCTTTGCGGGTGCCATCCGAATATGTCACCAGGCGAACCCTTCTGGCGACCTTACTGGGCTGGTCGCCGACCTCAGGGACTACGTTCGGGCCAACCCTCTGGCCCCCGATGTTTTGCTGGATATCCAAGACCTGGAGGACATGGACGTTGATCTCTCATTTTTTCTAGATCCCCAGCAGATCGTGCGCCCTCTCCCTGACTCTCCGTTGGTTGACCTCCCAGATGCTACATCTTCCGAGCTCCTGGTGGAGAAGTCGACGAGCTCAGAGGCCGTTCCTCCCACTTTTGCCGATCCCGCCGAGCCCACCAGGGAGGAGATACCGAGGTCGGAGGTTGTTTCTCTAACTGTTGACATACCTGTCGAGCCCGTTATGGAGAGGATTTTAAGCTCAGAAGCCGATCCACCAGTGGTTACGCAGCAGGAGCCTCCTTTCGGGACGGTCATTACCCCGACCTCGACTGCTCCAGCCAAGAAGAATTGAGATTGCAGCTCTACTACCCTTTTTATTTTTTTTTTTTTTACCGTTGTACTAGCCTTCGGGCTTTGGTTTGCGATGTATTTCTCCAAACCTTTGGGTCTTCTATCAATGGAAGTTACTTTATGTTTTGGTCTGGTGCTTATCTTACTATGTAAAATAAACTCCCGTATTTCATTCCCCCCAAGTCGAGGTCGCAAGCTCGTCTTGGGGCCTTGACTTGAACTCGTACAACTTATCAACTTCTGGCAGGTTGGACTCGGGAAGTGTGCCTACGCCGACATCTCCTCCTCGGGGAGGCGAAGCGTTGCCTCGATTCTCCGAATCGGTGTGACGGTTGATAGATCCGCAATGATGGCCTGGGTATTTGGTGGCGGCGACGCGTAAATTGGGCCAACCGAGTCGCGATCTTTCCACGCAGCGCCCATACGTCTTGTACCGATTTCTTTATGGGGCCCTCGAGAGTTGGAATTTGCAACTTGACCCCCGCCTTCCATCTATAAATAGGGCGGGTATTTCACACTGAAGACTCACATTGTCCCCCTCTGATCTCCCCACGTTTCACCTCCAAGCTCCGGCTATGGGCGATTCCGGCGATCTTAGTTTCAAAACCCTTTCTGGCAGTAAGCCTCTCTGGCTCTGTACTCATTGCTTCCGGCACTCGGACCATCCTTGCGGCTCCCCTATCTCGGATTTTGATTTCACCGGAGGGTGACCATACAGCCATTGCCAAGTTTTGCTATTACTCGGGCGGCGGACCAGCCACCACCGTGACAGCAGAGCCCCTTGCTCACTGTATCTCGGGCGCCGATCGGGAGGATGGGATTAATGGTGACGGGCTTCTCCTGATATGCAATACAGATTTAATGCGAATCCGATCATGCCAAAATGCCCTTCACAATCCCTTTAGTTTTTTGCGTCGTAAAGATGGCACTCGTGCTTACTCACACGAGAAGCCTCATTGCAGCATCTGACACTCCAACGATGTTGTAACATCCTTTTCTGATAGTTTTGCAGCATCTTCCTCCAGAATTTCCTCCGTCCCAGGAGGTGCTACCCTAGTAGCAATGTAGTACAGACCAAGTCGCTAGTTCGAGTGGCTCCATAGTATAGACCAAGTCGCTAGTTCGATTCCAAAAAATGTGTTGTATTGGAATGCTCTTTTTACTGACCTTCGGGTCTATTGTAATGGGGTTTTCCCCGACCTCTGGGTCTTTATTAATGAAATTCTCCTTTTTAATTCCTTCATTGTGTTGACTTGATTTCCTTATGCAACTTTTGCTTAGTCCTTGTCGTCTTATTTTCTATGCGACTTGTTTCTTGGACATTTGCGTAGCCGTCTTATAAAGTCAGGGGATGGCCGCACCGCTAGGGTGGCGATCTCGCCTCCAGTATCTCTAAAGTCAGACCTCGAGTTTGCACGTTGTCAATCATGTTTTTTACACAACCTACATGTTATCGATCATGTCTTCCATGTGGTATGCATTTCATCGATCATATGTTTTTCGAGCGACCCGCTTGGTTTACACAGGAATCTTACATTTAAAAAAGAATAGAGAATTATTGTTATTACAAATATTTATTTACATCAGCTTGATCGATACAAGGATATAAATCTACTGGTAGTATTTTTTTCAAATGAGTTGCATTCCACGGATATTGGGCCTTGGTCCCATCTACTTTCTCAAGCTCGTATGCTCCATTTTGTAGGACCTTCGATATCTGGAATGGGCCCTCCCAATTGGGTCCGAGGGAACCTTTTGAGTCTCCGAGTATCTTTTTCAGTACTAGGTCCCCGACCTTGAAACGTCGAAGTCGCACTTTAGAGTTATAATATTTCTCAGACCTCTGTTTGTATCTGGCATTTCTCATATTGGCCTCTAATCGCTTTTCTTCGAGTAGGTCGAGGTTCCTCTCCAGGGCCTCATCATTGTGATTTAAAGCGACTTGGCTAGTCTAGAAAGTCGGGACATCGACCTCCGCGGGCACCACTGCCTAAGTTCTGAAGGCTAGCGAATAAGGGGTTTCACCTCATTGAATTTCTGCAGGTTGTTATGTACACCCACAACACATCTGGGAGCTTGCTAGCCCATTTCCCTTTTCCCCCTTCGATCTTGGCCTTGAGCGTGTGCTTTATGATTTTGTTCACGGCCTCGACCTCTCCGTTCGATTGGGGGTGGTATGGGGTGGAGAATAGCTTTGTGATCTTCCATTTTTTGAAGAAGGCGTCCACCTTTGTACCGTCAAACTACTTCCCATTGTCTGATATTATCACCTGAGGCAGTCCGAACCTGCAGATAATGTTGCGCCAAATGAACTTGATGACATGATCTTGGTCGATGGTTTCCAGCGCCTCAGCCTCGGCCCATTTTGTGAAGTAATCCACCGCTACCAAGGCATACTTGGCCGATCCTGGGGCCGTTGGGAGTGGCCCAATGATGTCTATCCCCCACTTTGCAAAAGGCCAAGGACTGAGGATACTTGTGAGCTCTTCTGGTGCGACCTTGATGGAGGGAGCATAAATTTGACATTTGTGGCATTTGCGGGCGAAGACGATAGCATCGGTTCTTAAGGTTGGCCAAACATATACTTGCCTTGTGGTTTTGTGGGCCAGCGACTCCCCCCCAGTGTGGTTTCCGCATGCCCCTTCGTGTATTTCTCGCAGGATGACTTGACCTTGTTCTGGTGTTATACATCGAAGTAGGGGTATGGCGAAGCCTTGCTTGTACAACTCCCCGCCGATCATTATGTAACGGGCGGCCCGTGTATGGGCTGGCGAGCTTGGATCGTCGTCGGTGTGAAGACCGCTTATCAAATACTCCATGATGGGTGTCATCGGTTCGAACCGTTCTTAAAATTAAACAGCGAACTTCGTCAAGCGAGCCGTCTTCATCTGATCTCTAGAAGTGGCGGCGAATCCTTGCACTAAATGGTATAGTGCCCGGTTTGCTCGTGAAAGTGGCAATACTTGTTGGGGTTACTGCATCCTTATTCTTCCTTTGGGCGGGGGAGGCAGTTCCGTTCCCAAATCTGGGTGAAAATGTTTCTGGGGGTCATGCCCAGAGCGTCCATCAATTTCACCGAAATGCTCTCCTCAAAAGGCTTGAAGCTTCCGGGCGGCTTGTACTGCGAAGAAGACTTTTTGGAACTTTTCTTGGTCTCTGCAACCTCATTAGTCTCAGATAATCGAGTTCGAGAGCTCCGTGGTGTGTGTATCAAGTCTCTGGCTTCATGCTCCAAAAGTTGGGCGTAGCTAGTCAGGTACTCTGCCGTCATGCGCCGCCAGAGTTTAGTCCCCTCCCTTAGGCCGGAGACAGCCCCCAACAATTTTGCTTCATCCCCAATGGGATCTCTTTCCAAAATCAGCTTGTCAATCCTCTCAATGTAAGACCGATCGGATTCAGTATCCCCGCTTTGGGTGTTCATCGGTATTTACTGGTCGTGGTCGAACGCCCGAGCGATAAAGTCTCGTTAAGAATAAAGCGGCGAATAGTTGCTTTCGAAAGTGTCCTTGATAGGGGCGGAGAGGGTGAATCATTAGTGAGCTGGTCGCTCGGGGTTAGAAGAACAACCGACATTTAATTAGCATCGATTAAGCGCCCATAGAGGCTATGTACGAGTTGTACTTCACTATATGGACCCTTGGTCTGTGCTCCCACCGTAGCGATCCAACGTCGTGACATTAATCTTTCTCTGGGTAGCCGCTAAGGTGACCAAAGTTTCGAGTGGGGAGTCCGGGCGGCGAGGAAAGGGTCTGTCCCGCTGGCCCATTTCAACTCTCCAGGCGCTCCATCAGTTACTTGACCGTGCAGGTCAACGCTGCGACCTGAGCTTCGTGGCGGTCAGTGGTCACCTTTGCCGCCGGGGGGTCGCCTCAATGCACGGCTGACCCCCTCGGTAAGTCGTTGTGGTGGAGGTTCAGTGCGAGAGAGAGGTCGTGCTCCACCTACTCAGCATGACGAGGCTCATATTGTGCCTCATCTTCCACGTTCCTTGGGGCTTGCTGACCCCCGAGGTCACCAAGTCGTTCGAACACATTGTTCGACCCCGCCGGCCTCCGGAGAAGTTGGCGATTGTGGACCAGGGCGTGTCTAGCCGGATCGTAGGCTAGTTGGCCCGCCGAATGCCCCTTCTGGGCTTGAGCAGCCTGCCTTTTTGAGGATCTGACCTCCTGGGCGGCCTTCTTAGGGGGAGGTTGCACGTTCTCCTCGTCAAACACGAGACGTTTCTTGTTGAGGAAGGCCATCAAGGCCTTTGCATCCTCGGGCGTCTACACCAGGTTCCACCAGTCAGGGGTCATCAACGGGTCTTGCTGGCGAGCGCGATGGGAGCCGGAGTGTTGAGAGCTCATAGAGGCCTCGCGCCCATCGCGGCCGTCCAGATCTTGCCCGTTCTATTGGCTTGATTGCTCGCCATTGGTATTGATCAGAGATAAGATGGGTTTTCCTTCGAACAAAGTGATTTCGTAGGAATTGTATTTCCCATAGACGGCGCCAATTGTTGTACCCAGTTTGATCATCGGCGAACAAACAAGTGAATTTGTTAAGTTCCGATCAAGATAATGGCGAAATCAATAAATTTGATACACGATTTGATTACCCAGTTTGTCTTTGGAATAGACTACGTCTGGGGGCACCAAGCCAGGATATTTTCTGTATTATTTCTGCCTAGGATACTAAGAGTTCTATCCTTTAAAATGTACATTACAAGTAATATTTATAGACACAGAACTAGGGACTACGGTCTTCGTGGGCTTCTCCCTCGTGGACCAACTAGGGTTTCCTTCCTTGCTCCGCAAGTCACGCTTGTAGATATGCTTTCCCTAGTTATATCCCGAGGAATCCGCCTCACCATAACTGCTCAAATCTTGTCCATATTTATCTCTAACCGAAGTCGCGACTTCTTCGACCGCGATGTCCGATTCTTTCAAGTCGCTCCGCGACTTCTTTGCTACGTCAAGCCGCTAGCGACCTTCTGAGATTTCAAAGTCGCTTCCCGTCCTACTCCAGCTGGATAAAGTCAGATAACAAGCTAAACATGAGATTGTCCAATCCCAAGCCTCCGTTAAACCGAGTTATTCCCCCCTACAACACTAAGGCTTTTGTTTTCAATTTCTCTCCAGCCTCCCTCTTTGCTTTTAGTAGGGTCTTCCCCCTAGCTTGCTTGTCCTCCTCTATACTTGACTTAATGGCTTGCTGAACTTGCTTTCTAGTTTCCCTTACTGACTCAACCACTGGGGCCTCTTCCCCATCTTCTTCTTCAGCGTCTTTTCATTTTTGCCTTTCATCCCTTTCTTGGTTGATCTGAACATTATTTTGGATGTAGGAAAAACTTTTGAATTTGCAAAGATATCTTCCTCTTCTCTGCAAGTTTTCAAGATGAAAGCAATCTTGGTGGCGTGTAAGATCCTTTTCTTGATCACAATAGTACCATCCTTTTCCCTTTTTACATGATCAACTTGATCACTGACTATTGTTATCAGATATTGCAACCAATTAAATGCTCTGGAAGGTGAGTATTCAATAGCAGCCATCAATCTCAGCTTAGGCTTACTAATCTGTTCTAGACTTCCAGTCCCCTCTTGAGGCATCTGCTCACAATGTCAAGAAGTACCCGATACTTGGGTTTCAAATACTTCTTGTTCAATGTGGCCTCAAGTTTAACAGGGGCTTCCACAATCCTATCCAAATATTCTTGCTCCCTACCCATCATGTACAAAGTAGGGTTCTCCCCTCTATCATTCAACTCATAAACAACATTTAAATTTTTAGGGATTATATAGAGCTCTCTAACAAAATCCACATACTTCGTACCATGTTCCAAATGAGAGATGGTAATCCTAGAATCTATGCAATTATCATCATCAAGTTGCATATTTGCCACAAATTCGATTACCTCTCTTGGGTATTCTGGATCTGGGCGATTCGCGACCAGGCAGGTGAGTTTAGCCAAACGGATCATGTGCAGCGCCTCCTCTTCATGTGTTGCATTTGCTGTACCATCTAGAGAGACAACATTCCCATAGCATGGTTTGTTGGAGATAACAAGTTTGTCAAAGATTGTCAAAGTCATTTTGGAGAATTTCTGTGAAGGGTTTTGAGATAGGTGAGAATTCTGGGCAATCGAAGATTTTGAAGCAGAGTGTTTGTGAAGACGAAGGTTTTTGAAATAGAGTACAAAGGAAGTTTGAAAGAGGTATATATTTGGAATCGGTTTTGATCCAAGGATAATCGTGCAGATTTAAAGAATCAACGGTTAGGATCAATTTAGGCTAAAATCGGGTAGTTGAAAGGATTACTTGAGAGTACTAGCCGCCAATTTTTATCCTAATTGGTGATTAATGAACAGTGCATTTAATTACTGTTCCTGCAGACCATTGACTTTCCTCAAGAATTTCAAATGTTGCGCCCAATTATTTCCTCAGGTGTTTTATCATTTATTGTCAATGATTTCTGAGATTCAGTTAGACAATAAATGTGGTGCATGAGTCAATAACTTCTTCAGACTAATTTTAACCATCAGTCTTACTGAGTTTTGACCTTGATAAAATGTCAGTATAAAACTGAGTACTGAACTTCAGGATTACTGAGTTTCCCAAGACTTCAGTGTTCAAGACCTTCATTTTATCCTGAGTTTTTCAGTAGAACCTGAAAAATTTCATGCATCTGAAAACCTTCAATTTTTCAAATTTGCCTTATTCACCTGGATCCAACATACCTAATTCAACTGATAGTTCTTGAAATCTTGATTCAGCCAAATGCTTAGTCAAGATATCAACTCTCTGTTTATCAGTATGAATTTTCTCCATTCTGATGTCCTTCTTTTCAACATGATCTCTAATAAAGTGATGTCTGATATCAACATGTTTACATCTGTTGTGCAATACCGGATTTTGTGTAATAGCAATTGAACTATTATTATCACAAAATATAGGTACTTCATTGGCGATAATCTTATAATCCCTCAATTGTTGTCTGAGCCAAAGAATCTGTGCACAACAACTTCCTGCAGCCATGTACTCAGCTTCAGTAGTACTGGTTGCTACTGAGGTATGTTTCTTTGAAAACCATGATATCAGTTTACTTCCAAGAAATTGACAAGTTCCTATAGTAGACTTCCTGTCAATTCTACATCCTCCATAATCAGCATCTGAATAACCAGTTAATTCCAGGTTATCATCAGCTGGATACCATAATCCTCTATTCACAGTGCCTTTAAGATATTTCAGAATCTTTTTGGCAGCCTCCATGTGACTAGCCTTAGGATTAGCTTGGTATCTTGCACATATTCCAACAACAAAAGTTATATCAGGCCTACTTGCTGTGAGATATAGCAATGATCCAATGATCCCTCTATAATCAGTGTGATTTACTGATTTACCTTCAGGATCAGGATCCATCTTGTAGTTAGTATTCATGGGAATTCTAACTGCATTGCAATTCTGTACACCATACTTAGCAATCAGATCTCTGGTGTATTTTGTTTGTTTGATGAAGATTCCTTCCTTAGTTTGTTTCACCTGAAGTCCAAGAAAGAAATTCATCTCCCCCATCATAGACATCTCAAACTTTCCTTTCATCAGAGCTGAGAACTTCTCACACATCTGATGGTTTGGAGATCCAAATATGATGTCATCCACATAAATCTGAACTAGTAAAATATCCTTTCCATCTTCTATCCTGAACAAGGTTCTATCACCTGTTCCTTTGGTAAAACCATGATCAGTAAGAAATTGAGAAAGGGTATCATACCATGCTTTGGGTGCTTGTTTAAGACCATACAAGGCTTTCCTGAGCCTGTAAACTTGGTCATTCTAACAAAATCCTGGAGGTTGTTCGACATATACCTCTTCCTTATGCACACCATTCAGAAATGCACTTTTCACATCCATTTGATTGACTGTGAATTTCGTGTGGGCATCATATGCAAGAAACATTCCGATGGCTTCTAGTCTTGCAACAGGTGCAAAGGTTTCATCATAATCCAAGCCTTCTTCTTGGGAATAACCTTGTGCAACTAGCCTTGCCTTGTTTCTTACAATGTTGTTGTTCTCATCTCTCTTATTCTTGAACACCCACTTAGTTCCAATCACATTGTGCCTCTTAGGTCTGTCCACTAGCTCCCAAACTTCATTTCTTGTGAACTGATTCAGCTCTTCTTGCATAGCAGTAATCCATAATGAATCTTGAAGAGCTTCTTCAATCTCAGTAGGTTCTTTTTCAGATAGGAACCTTCTTGTTTTAACTCCTTCTGATAGATCACCCACAATCTGACTTGTAGGATGACTATCCAACCATCTTCTCCTGGATGTTCCCCCTTCAGTAGTGTCCTCAACATCAGAAATGTTAGGTTCAGGTAATTCATCAAATTCAGGAAACAACAGAAAAGGAGAGAGTGAATCATCTTCCTCAGGGGAAATTCTATTCAGAACATTGTCAGAGACATTTGTTCCCCCTTGGTTGATAGATTCAAAGTTTGCCTCAGCTGTGACCACATCTTCATCAGCATTACATACCTGAGTCTGAACTGGTGTATGTTCAGATTGGTTAGCTTCAGTGTGTTGGCTTTCCTTCAGTGGAGAATTTTCATCCTAAGTCTCACCATCCTGAGTATTTCCATCCTGAACTTCTTTGTCTAAGTCTGATTCACTTCATTCATAGAAAGTGATTGACTTCTTCTTTTCAGGTTCAGAGGATGTTTTATCATTCTTTTTCAGGCTAAGTCTGGTGATTCTCTTGGTCAGTTCTCCTGAGTCATGTTCCTGTTTCTTCTGAACACAAGTAGATTCATCAAACACAACATGAGGTGTTTCTTCCACAATAAGACTCCTACAGTTGTAAACTCTGAAGGCTTTACTGATTTAAGAATATCCTAAGAATATCCCTTCATCAGCTTTGCTATCAAAAGTTTTCAACTGATCTTTACCATTATTGTGTATGAAACACTTGCAACCAAACACACGAAAGAAAGAAACAAGAGGCTTCCATTCATTCCACAACTCATAAGGAGTTTTTCCTTGATTCTTGGTCAGTATGGATCTGTTCTGAGAGTAGCATGCAGTGTTGATAGCTTCAGCCCAAAATCTCTTAGGAATATCAGCTTCAACAATCATTGTTCTTGTAGCTTCTTTCAGAGTCCTATTTCTTCTTTCAGCAACACCATTTTGTTGTGGGGTCCTTGCAGCTGATGTTTCATGAGCTATTCCATTTGCTGCACAATAATCAGATATAATATGGTTGATAAATTTAGTTCCTTTATCTGATCTGATTTTGACCACACTCAGATTCTTTTCAGTACTGAGTCTTTTCAGTAGTTCAGGCAGTTTTGTCTGAGTCTCTTTCTTACTGAGTAAGAATATGACCCATGTGTATCTAGCGTAGTCATCAACTACCATAAGTTTATATTTCTTGTCATTAGTGCTCACAGGTGTTACTGGACCAAAGAGATCCATATGTAACAATTATAGTATTCTGTTAGTAGAAACTTCTACTTTGCTTTTGAATGATGCTCTGATTTTTTTCCTTTCTTACAAGCATCACATACATGATCTTTACTGAACACTTCATTTGGTAATCCCCTCACAAGTGCTAATCTTGCAAGTTTGTTCAGGGTTTTGAAGTTTAAGTGATTCAGCCTTTTGTGCCACAACCAACTGGTATCAGTAGACCTTTTTGCAACCAAACATGTATCTTTAGAAGATAATTTCCAATCAGCAAGATACACATTTCCTTTTCTAGTACCAGTAAGTAATATTTGTTGTGAAACATTGTCTTTCACATAACATAAGTTCTTTGAGAACTCAACACTTAATCCTTTGTCACAGAATTGACTGATTGAAAGCAAGTTATGCTTTAAACCAGACACATATGAAACACCATGGATATGAACAGAATCAACTTCAAGAGTTCCATATCCTTCAGTCTGTCCTTTGGAATTGTCTCCAAATGTAATTTGAGGGCCGTTTTGCTCAACATAGTCAGTGAGTAATTGCTTGTATCTTGTCATATGTCTTGAACATCCACTGTCCAAATACCATGCAGCAGGAGTCAATTCATTTCCACTCATTAGGGCTATGTTGTCTTCATTCAGCTCAGTGCCCTTTTCCTTCACCTGAAAAACAGATCAGGTCTTAGGTACTCATTTGGTGTAGGGTCCTACCAAGTTAGTTGTACCTTTTGGAACCCAAATCTGCCTGATAACTCTAATTACTTTAGAGTGGCTGATTTGTCTCCCATAAACATCTACATACACATTCACCACCCTAGGTGCCTTGGCAGTACCCTGTGTATGAGTGTCAGCCTTAGCATGAACATGAGCCTTAGAGTTCTTCTTGGGTTCAGGCCTCTTGTTCAAATGCCTTGGCTTTGGTGCAGCTGGTCTCTGTCTCTGCTGACTTGGGTTCAGGAAACCTTTACCCTTAGACAAGTGGGGTTTAGGTTGCCTGTACTGAAATTGTGGTCTTTCAGTAATCTGAGGACTTGGTCTATTCAGCTGAGAATATCTCTGCTGAGTGTTTCTCTTCTGAAAATTCCTCTGATGGTTCAGTGCAGATTTCTTCAGGTTGGTAATCTTAGCCTGAGGTTTTGAAGTACTGGCCTGAAAATGTCCTACTGAGTGTTCAGGTTTTCTAGCCTTTTCCTGAGGTTTGGGCTTTCTTACCTGATCCTGCTATTTTTCTGAAACCATAGGTCCTTTACCCTTGTCCAAAACACTGGGTTGTTCTTCAGTAAGAAGATTAGTACATGCCACTGGTTTAACAAAGACAGTCTTAGTGCTACTAGAAGCAGCATTCAGAAGACCTTGTGAGGTTCCCCCTGGATTATATCCCAATCCAGCCTTTATAGTTGCAGGTCTTTGATAACTCTGAATTTCATCTATTACTATAGATGTAGAATTCAATATAGCTAACTTTCTCTGCGCACTATCCTCACTTTTCTTTAGAGTTTCACGCTTCTCAAAGAGGTCATTGAACTCAGTTCTGATAAGCTGAATTTCCTCAGTGGATTTCTCTAATTTTCCATTCAGGATCTCTATCACCTTCTCCTTTTCTGAGAGTTGTACTTTCAGAACATCTAGTTCAACAGTAGTTCCCATTAGTTAAGAAGTGATTTCAGCAGTATTAGAGTCTTTCCACTTCAGATTCTCAGCAGTCAGTTCCTTGTTCTGCTCTTGAGTTTCTATGAGCAGTTCTTGTAACACAGAATAGTCCTTCATAAGATTCTCAAAAGAATCCATCAGGTCAAAGTTACTGGTTACAGATGAACTTGAAAACTCAGGTGCTTGTGTAGGAGCAACAACAGAGATAGAAGAATTTACCTCCTCCATAGCAACAAGGCAGACATCATCACTGTCACTATCTGAGAATATCTCATCTGAAGAACTGGATCCTTCTTCAGATTGTTCTTCTTCTTCTGCAATCATAGCCTTCTTGCTAGAGATCTTTCTGTCTCTCTTGGCTTGTCTCTCCTTTCTTTCTTTAGCACTCAACTCAGGACAATCATACTGAAAGTGAACCTTCTTTTGGCAGTTATAGCATATGTTGGTATCATCATCCTGATCACTTTCCTCCTTGGTCTTGGAGTCTTTCTTCCTGGATGAGGAACCTTCAGCTTTGTGGTCCTTCATTTTCTCAGTGGATCTGTCCTCAGCCTCTGAGTTATTCCTGTTCTTGTACCTGTGGTTCCTGTAATATTTCTTGTATTTTCCATATCTGCTATTGAGTCTTTCAAACCTCCTTGCCATCAGTACTAGCTTATCCTCTTGCTCACAGGATTTCTCTTTGGCTTTGAAAGCCACATTTTTGCTAGATGAAGAATCATCTTTGCTATCAGATTTCTTAGTTTTCTTGTCAATCACAAACTGTTGGGAAATTTGTATTTAAGTTTTGATGGAAGTTCCAAAACACGTTGTAATAGGACCAGTCAGACCTGTTAGCTGACTGGTGACTTAGAATCAGATTAAGATGACCAGCTGAAATGTATAGATAGCTGATGTAAAAGATAGGTCACATATTGAGGTGGAACTCAATATGTATAGGTCAGGTCGAAATATCAGATGACCCGGATAAGGTCGGATGATCGGATAGAAAAGAACAAATCAAGACAAGAAGTCAAGATCGGTGAAGACAAAGACACCGAGACTCGAGATGAACTCAAGACTTGATAAACCTCAAGACTTCGGTTAAACTCAAGACTCATATGAACTGAAAGACTCGATAAACCGAAGACTAAAATAAACCTCAAGACTTCAAGATGATCAAGACACCGAGGCTCAGAGTCACCTAAAGATCGAAGACTACCAAAGACCAAGACCTACATCAATCGAGTCCGCAAATTGTGCTAAGACAATGCGATCGAAGACTCTACAAGGTAGACCGGGTCGATTATCCGATCAAGTCACCAAGCACCGAGTCAACCAAAATGGTACACGACAAGACGAATATTCTACAAAAGAAATATCAATCGCCTAACGGACAAATCTCAAGGCTGCCCAAATGGGCTGCCGAGAAAAAGCGACACGTGTACAAAAAAGAGCCGATAATGCGGATTCGATCTCATGGACATAAACGACGCTAATCATGCCTACGGCCACGCCGATATTCGAGCACGCCACAATCATATCCTACAACCTACCTAATATAGCCCAAAATTCAAATTGCTCTCCAACGACTCTTTGATTTAAATGGTCTATAAAATGGGATTGCTCTTCAAAATTGAAGAATATATATCGAGAACATACCGGATCGAAAGTGCGGTCAAAAAAAGAAGCAAAAACTATAGCGAAATTTCCGCTCAAGAACACGAATTTGAAGATTATTCTTAAGTGTTCATCCCAATGTTCTTAGCATAGAAATCCTATCCTCTAGCATTTGGCTACATAAACACTAGGATAGATTTCGTTGGAACCACAACAAACCTTTACCCAAACTCAAAGTTAGGTTAAGTTTGTTATTCTGCAAGATTTCGGTATCAGGGATTCTAGTTTACGATTTACGGGATCGGTTGAGTGTGAACTCGATAAACATCTGTTGGGTGTTGGACTAACACATAAAACTAAGTCCATCGGTTAAGTTGGTTAAGTTGGTGCCCCCGTGTTTAAGGGAAGAGTGGACGAAAGAGCGGGTTTTAAATCGAACCACTATAAAATCTTGTGTGCATTTACTTGCTCTTTTTGTGCTTTTACACTATTCACACAACCGAGCTTAAAATTGCATACATATTCTAAGTTAACATCGATCGCACTAAGCAATCGATCCGTCGAGTTGACACCTTAATCACCGTTGAAAACTGACTTGAGAATCTGATTTGATAAAACTGGTTTTTCACACGGGTATTTACAAGCTTCCACACTATCAGTTAAACTGACAGATATCAAACTGATTTGCCCTCAGGCACTCAGTAAGATTGAACATCAGTCCAAGCTGACTCACTAGCACTCTGATCAGGCAATCTGCAATCACACCTGATCTGCACGAAAAGTTTTCAGAAGTCCATTCACCCCTCCCCTCTAGACTTCTGCCCTCACACGTTCGGGACCTACAAGTGGTATCAGAGCAGTGGTTCTACAGACCACTGGCTTTGAGTATCATCGATTCTTGAGGAAGAATCTTTGTGGTCATTTGAACAGATCTTGAAAAACCGTTTACAAAACTCATTCGTTTTCAAAATCACATTCAGCATGGATAATACCTCTGGTATGTATCATGATTTGCCTAAGTTTTCAATTGATGAGTATGCAGATTGGACAATATACATGTGCAACCATCTAGGGTCGATAAGCGGCAGAATGATGGAAGTCATTGAACGAGGACCCATCATCATATATCATGACAACCCAACAGTTGGAGAAGATCCAGATTTTGCACCTGAAAGCCTTGTTCGAAAAAGTCCAGCCCTGATGGATGCAGAAGAAAGAAAGATGTATACTCTAGATACAATAGCCAGGCATATAATCATGAAAACGATGGATAAGATCACCAAGGAGAAGATAAAGTATCTCAAAACAGCGAAACAAATGTGGGATACTCTTGCTGAGATGTGCAAAGGAAATGATCAGATCAAAGACAAATAGATTACAAAATTTGAATCGGTGAAGTTCGAGAAGCTCAAGATGTTGCCAAACGAAACCATCAACGAGCTCGATGGGAGGATCACCATGTCAGTAAACAAGCTACGAGAACTTGGACGAGAGATGTCAGATAAAGACATCAATTATAAGATCTTGAGATCTCTCACCAAGAAGTGGGACATGAAAGTCACAGTAATCAAGGATTGCCAAGACATTGCCAAGATGAAGCCAAGTAGCTTATTCCTAAGTCTTAAAGCCCATGAGTTTGATTTAATCGAAAGAGGGCAAGCAGATGAAGACGAGTCGCTTGCTGAAGCCTCAACCTCCACATCAAAATCAGTTGCATTCAAAGCAACCAGCAGCAGATCAAAGGCCACTGAACCTGTTGGAAGCATAATAAGCCAAGCAGAACAGATCGCTCTGCTTACCAGGAAACTTGAAAGATCGAACATTCAACTTGGTAAGTATCGCAGATTCTACAGAGACTATCAAGACAACAGAGGAAGAAACAGGAGGCCAACCGGATCATCACTAGAAAGAAAAAATCGATGATGATCGGATCACGAAGATGATAAAAGAGATGATCGGTCGAAGAGAGAAGAGACAACAACCGACGAAGGAGTTCTGATTACAATCAGAAAGGAAAGTCACCTGACAGATCCTATAGACGGAGTGACTCACCTGGCAGAGGAAGTTCCGTGGATCGTGGATCATGCTTCAACTGTGAGAAACCAGGTCACTATAGCTCCGACGCCTGCACGACTCCCCCAGAGAAAGAGAAGAGAAGAACAAAAAGAGAGTTACGCTTCAGAGACAGAAAAGCCATGGTTGCTGACACATCAGGAATTGATGATTCCTATCTACCTTCTGAGGATTCTGGCTACTCATTTGTAGAAGATTTCTGTCTGATAAGCAATGCAAATGATTTCTTCGACCATGAAGATCTGATATTCTCTTCAGATGACGATGAAATCACCGATGGCCGCGGAGGAAAAACTAATCCGAGGTAACCTCCAAACCTTCGCTTTTTCAATTTCCACACCAATTATTATTAGCACACTCTTTGGAGAGATTGACTTGCAGCTATACTCTGAGCAATTGCTTGATGATCTCTCTAACGCAGTAGACACTTATACAATAGTGGAAGCTGAAAATGATAAGCTAAGGATAAAAAATAATCAGCTTTTTAGAGAGAATGTTTGTCGAGAAAGCAAATTAACCGAAATCAATTTGGCCGCCGGGAAGGTAACTGAAGAACTTAAAGTTCTGAAAGTTAAATCTTCTGATCAGGAGAAGCAGATTAAAGAACAGCTAGCAATTAACAAACAGCAACCTGATGAATTCAAAATTCTACAAGCTAAGTTTGATGAGCTATTCCGACTACATGAGAGTCTAAAATCTACTGAGGATAGTTTGCGCAAGAAAATAGAGGTTTTCACGAAGTCATCAAAAACCGTTCAAGATATGAGCACCTATTTTCGAACGCCGACTAACAAGAAGGAAATTAGGTATGAGAACCCTTCTACATCCTCAAAAGCCCCGTTTGGTTCACTTCAAAAGGGTGTAATCAAACGAGTCTCTGACAAAGATACACAAAAAGCTAAACATGTATCTGATAAGGGAAAGAGACTGGCACGAAAGCAAGTAAGACAAGTGCCTAATCGAAAAGGGAATGAGAAATGGACCTCAACTGATTAAGCATCAGCCGAGAATCAACAGAAGAACCCAGTTCTTCAAGAGACCTCAACACGATCTCAGCAGATTAGGTATCAGAAGAGACAACCTAGTAAAAAGGAAATCTAATCTGAGACCCAATCAAGGTCAGCTGCCTAACAAGCAAGCTATAGGTAAACTGCAAAGACCATCTATGCCGAGAAGATATGAATCTTTTAATGGTAGCAGTCGTACCTACCCTTATAACCAGAGACCTAGGGCTGCTGCACCAGAGCCCCACTGGGTTAAAAGAAGACAAAATGTAAAGAAAAATCCCAAGTCTTCTGATTCACTCAAGGCTCGCACAAGTAATCATACCAATCAGAAAGCATATAAAGAGACGTATGATTATGTTGATGTTTATGGGAGACAAATCAGGCCTTCTAATCTATCTGATTACCATAGAAGTGCCCTGTTTGTGTGGATCCCTAAATCCACCACTAACCCCCCAGGACCCAATTCCAAAGGGGTACCTAAAGCCTGATTCGATTGCAGGTTCGCGTGGGTTTGGCCAACAAAGGAGGTGTACAAGCAACTATCTGGTACATCGATAGTGGATGCTCAAGGCACATGACTGGAAGCAAACATCTCCTTAGCTCTTACAAAGAACAAGAAGGCCCACGTGTACTCTTCGGTGATGATAACTTTGGTTTTACCAAAGGATTTGGAACCTTAGAGAATGATGATGTACAAGTAACTGGAGTCTCGTATGTTGAAGGATTAAAGCATAACCTACTATCAGTATCACAATTCTGCGACAACGGATTCAGTGTTGAGTTCTCGGCGATCATTTGTATTTATTAGGAATCGAGCTACTCAACAAATCTTGCTAAATGGTTCAAGGAAAGGCAAGCCGCGATCTACACAAACATTGGAAACAGTTGTCCAAGAAATGCATGCTGAATTGTTAAGAGTTCCAAAAGTAGCAGTTGGCTCTGGCACAAAAGAATGAGTCATCTGAACTTTAAGACTCTTAACAAGATAGCTAGGATGCCTTTGGTTGAGGGACTTCCGAATGAGGTATTCTCAAAGGATCAGACATGTGCCGCATGTCAGAAGGGAAAACAAGTTAAAACCTCATTCAAGGGAATACCTTGACCAGCATCTAGTAGAGTACTGCAACTGCTCCATATTGATCTATTCGGACCAGTTACACCAGTTAGTCTCAGTGGACGCAAATATACTCTGGTAATTGTGGATGATTATTCCAAGTTTACTTGGGTTGTATTCTTATACAAGAAGAATGAGTCAATGACAAAGATACCCGAGCTGCTCAAGAAACTACAAAACGAAAAGGGTGTCAGCATAGTAAAAATCAGATCAGATAAAGGTACAAAATTTCTGAACTCTTTTGTTGGGAGATGAATTTAATAAAGATATGATTTTGATTAGATCCCAAAACCCCTGAGTATGACATGTTCAGGATAATCTTGATAGTTAGTCGATTTGGTTTTAGAGTATTCGATTTTATCTCGCAAAATGTATAGTCGTGAGATATAGATCGAGTTAGATCTCAAGATTCTCAAGAACTCAAGAAGTTTCAAGAAACCGAAGTTTCAAGAAAACCAAGTTTCAAAGAAAATCAAGGTTTCCAAGTTTCAAGATGAAACCGAGAAATCAAGACTCGGAGAAATCGAGATATCAAGACTCAAATTAGAAATCGAGATATCAAGACTCAAAGATGAAATCGAGAATCAAGACTCAAAGATGAAGACTCGTGATATCACCAAGATATCCAGAAGACTCGTAAGACCTCAAGACTCGTAAGACTCAAGACTCGTAAGACTCAAGATCAAGATCAAGATCAAGATCAAGAATATCGGCGGCACAAGAATTATCAAGACTCAAAGAATGCATCAATGCTCAAGATAAACCTGAATGTTCCGAGGCAATCGAAAATATCTATCCATTCAAGATGCAATATCGAGAAGATCGCGATTCCTTAGAAAAGTAGATATTGCCCAAGACATTCAAATGCAGACAAAAGGAACTAAGACAAAGTGTTGTTAAGGTTATATCACTCAGAGATTGTAACCAAAAAGAGCCGTTGAGTTGTCTAAAATCACTGAACACGTGTATTCCCCCCCATACACGTGTAAGACTCATTTGCACCGGGACCAACAAGTGGTATCAGAGCAGTGGTTCAACTTGACCACCTGCTTTGTTGACCAAAGTTTTATTTGCTAAAATACTTGTGGTCTATCTGAACTGATCTTATTTGCTGAACTCTTAAAAGACTCAGATAAAATGTCTTCTAAGAAACTTCCCATGTTCTCGGTAGACTGAGAATGCAGGCTCATTTGTATTCTAAACATGAACGTATGTGGAGAGTGGTCTCTGAAGGGCCATTCCAATTTACTGTGGTGAATCCCAGAGGAACAGAAACTGAGAGAAACGATCACAGAACAGAATTTCCTAAGTCTGATGACCAACTGACTCCTGAGGAGTGGAAGTTAGTCAATCTAGACTATATTGCTAAATACACACTATACAGTACAATTGATGATGGTGTGATGGGAATGATCTCTCACTGCAATACTGCAAAAGAAATTTGGGATAGACTAGCTGTAATGTGCCAAGGCACATATCATATCAAAGAAAATAAACTTTCAGTTGCAATTGGAAAGTTTGATAGTTTTGAAATGGATGAAGGTGAATCTATAGACAAATTGGAAGTCAGATTCACTAGCATTATGAATGATCTAAATGCACTTGGAAAGAAATATCCACAGAGAGAAGTTACATTGAAAATTCTTAGAGGTCTTTCTAAGAAATGGGATATACATGTCGTGGTGATTGAAAACACCAAAAACATTAATTCAATGCCATATCAACAAGTCTTCTCTGAGCTAAAGGCCTATGAGTTCATAATTGATAAAAAATCTAAAAAGGCTGACAGCAAAGATGATTCATCATCTGGTAAAAATGTGGCCTTCAAAGCCAAAGATAAAACCTGTGAAACTAGAGAGTCTGAGAACTCCCTTGCTAAGAATCAGGATGAGCTTGAGGATAAGCTAAAGACGATGGCAAGGAGGTTTGAAAAAGACTTAATAGTCGATATGGAAAATACAAAAAACTATTACAGAAATCACAGTACCGGAAAGAAACCCGAGGACAAACCAACCGAGAAGAGAAAGGACACGAAAGTCGGTCTTCATCCGCAAAGAAGGACTCCAAGTCCAAAGAAGAAAGTGATCGGGATGATGATGCCAACAGATGCTACAATTGCCAAAAAAAGAAAGGTCACTTCCAAATGATTGTCCGGATCGAAAAAGCTAGGGATAGAAGAGAAAGACAAAGCTAAAAGAGACAAGAAGTTCTCTAGCAAAAAGGCCATGGTTGCGTAAGAAGAACATTCTCGAGGAGGATCTAGCTCTTCAGATGAAATCTTCTCGAGCGGGATGATGATGACATCCGTCGATGGCTATTGAGGAGGTAAACTCTTCTTTCTCCGTTGTTGCTTCCTACACTAGCACAAGAGTTGTCAAGTTCAACCGTAAAACAAATCAATTTAACTTTGATGGATTCTTTTGAGAGTATGATGAAGGACTATGCTGTTTTACAAGAACTACTAAATGAAACTCAAGAGCAGAATAAGGAACTGAAGGCTGAAAATCATAAGTGGAAAGACTCTAGCAAAACTGAAATCACTTCTCAATTAATGGGAGCTACTGATGAACTGGATGTTCTAAAAGTACAACTCTCGGGAGAAAGAGAAATTGACAAAGGACCCTAACGAAAAGCTAGAGAAATCCAATCAAGAGATTCAAATTGATCGTAACTAAGTTCAATGACCTCTCGAGAAGCATGAAACTCTACGAAATGTGAGGATAGTCTTGGAGAAGAAGCAAACTCTATTGAATCATCGCATCTAAAGTAATAGATGAAATTCGAGAGTTACCAGAGATCTGCCACTATAAAATCTGGATTGGGATACATTCCAGGGGGAACCTCACAAGGTCATCTGAATGATGCATCAAGTAGCAAGAAGACAATCTTTGTAAAACCAGTGGCACCTGTTGGGAAATTTATAGTTTTGATGAAAGTTCCAAAAACACATGTAATAGGACCAAATCGGACACAGTGGATCGATGTTTATATTACCCCTATAGAGACCAATTGATAATTATCAGATAGAATAACCGATGTAATAGATAGGTCACATATTGAGGGGGAACTCAATATGTATAGGTCGATCCAAGACTCAAAGAACAAATTTGATATCCGACAGCCGTAATGCTAGAGAAGAACGGAAGATCGATCGACCGATCTAGACAGATATCTCAGCTGAAGTCATGAAGCTCAAACTC
This sequence comes from Stenogyne calaminthoides, assembly GCA_037126765.1. Lineage (NCBI taxonomy): Eukaryota > Viridiplantae > Streptophyta > Magnoliopsida > Lamiales > Lamiaceae > Stenogyne > Stenogyne calaminthoides. Next base: position 33,610,028 of record JBBCBC010000010.1, on the reverse strand, counting down.
AGAATACTTAAAGATCAGATGACTTCCAGAAGATCAGACCAGAAGACCTACATCAGCCGAGTCTGCTAGTTGAAGCTAAGTCAACCAAAGACCGAAGACTCCATCAGTAGATCGATTCGGGCCTGTGATCGATCAGTCACCACCAGTGAAATCTGATGTTTCACCTAATCATACGTCTATGATCTGAACAAGAAGAATGTCAAGCTTAGTTGGAAGAACAACTCAAAAAGTGAGTCTGCTATCCAATAAGAACAAGACACGATGATCGAGCCTAATTGCGGGATTTCGATGCTACCTCTCTCAGAACGGCTACAAAGTACAAATTCACGCTTTTGGCCATGCCGCCCACGAAGCTCGTCACATCAATCCTCGCAAGTCTACTAAATATAGCCTGAAATTCAAATTGCTCTCCAACGGCTCTTTGATTTCAAGGTCTATAAATATGGGATCACACTTTAGAGTGAATATGTGAGAAAAACGGAAACGCTGAACAATCAAGAAGCTCAAGCTAATTTCAGATTTCCGCACAAGAACACGATCAAGAAGATTACTTTTATTAAGTGTTCATCCCATAAGTTCTTAGCATAGAAATCTTTTCATGTAGTTGTTAGGCTGCTTATACGCAAGAAAAGATTTCATAGTTGGAACCAAACAATCTTACCCAAACCCCCAAGTTAGGTTAAGTTGTTTAGCAAGATTTCAGACTAGGGTTTCTAGTTACGATCTCCGGGATTGGTTGAGTGTGAACTCTTTAAACATCTAGTCGATTGTCTTGGTTGGACTAACACATAAAACTAAGTCCAGTTGGTTAAGTCGGTGCCCCTTGTGATAGGGAAGAGTGGACGTAGGATTGGTTTGTCCGAACCACTATAAATCTTGTGTGCCTCTACTGCTTTGATTAACTGCTTACACAATTGCACACAACCTTTAAAGCGCATACACATTCCAAGTTGAGATCAGCTAGCACCAAGCTTCTGATCTGATCATACTTGACACTTCAGTCAATTGATTAAAAGACTAACTTTGGAATCTGATTTATCAAAACTGGTTTTTCACACGGGTAAAACTTAAGCTTCCGCACACATCAGTTAAACTGATAGTTACCGAACTGATCTGCTTCAGAGAGATCGAGAAAGTTGGTTATCGACCCCAAACCGATTCACTCGCGACTCGATCAAAGCTAATCGCCTCACACCGATTCAAGAAAAAGTTTTCGAAGTCTATTCACCCCTCCCCTCTAGACTTCTGCCCTCACTAAATCCGTTCGGGACCTACAAGTGGTATCAGAGCAGCTGGTTCTACAGACCACTGACTCCGTGTATCATCGATTCTTGAGGAAGAATCTTTGTGGTCAACTGAACTGATCTTGAAAAACCATTTTTAAAACTCATTCATTTTCCAAAATCACTCGGCATGGATAACACCTCGGTATGTATCATGATCTCGCCGTTCTCAATCGATGAGTATGCGAGATTGGGCCATATATATGTCCAACCATCTAGGTTCGATAAGCGGCAGAATGATGGAAGTCATCGAAAGAGGACCCATCATCATTTATTACGACAACCCTGCAGTTGGAGGAGATCCAGACTTTGCACCGGAGTCTTGTGCGAAAAAAGCCCAAATTTTGATGGATGCGGAAGAAAAGAAAATCGCATATACTCTAGATACTATCGCGAGGCATATTATCATGAAAACCATGGATAAGGTCACCAAGGAAAAGATTAAGTATCTCAAAACTGCGAAAACAATGTGGGATACTCTAGCTGAGATATGCGAGGGAAATGAATGATAAAAGACAAATAGTCTACAAGCCCGAACCGCAAAGTTCAAAAAAGCAAGATGTTTGCCCAACGAAACCATCAACAAACTCGATGGAAGGATTACAATGTCTATAAACAAGCTTTCGAGAACTTGGTAGAGATGTCCGATAAAGATATCAACTACAAAAATCCTAAGGTCTCTCACCAAGAAATGGGACATGAAGGTCACGCGGAATCAAGGATTGCCAAGACATTTCAAAAATGAAGCCAAGTAACTTGTTCTTGAGCCTTAAAGCTCACGAGTTCGATTTGATTGAAAGAGGACAAGCTGATGAAGATGAGGTGCCCGCTGAAGCCTCAACTTCAAAATCAGTTGCTTTTAAGGCAACCAGCGCAGAAACGAAGGCCAACGAACCTATTGGGAATATAATGAGTCGAGTAATAGATCGCTTCCGCTTACTGTGAAGCTTGAGAAGTCAAACGTCCAACTTGGTAAATATCAAGATTTTATAAGGACTATCAACATAGCCGAGGATTTAGATAGGAGATCGACAAATGATCTCCGTAAAGAACCAGATCTGATGATCGGAGGGATCACAGAGATGAAAGGAAGAGAGATAGTCAGACGGAGGAAGGAAGAGATAATCAATCAGACAGAAGAAGCTCAGACTACTATCAGAAAGGAAAGTCACCTGATAGGTCATACAGACAAAGTGATTCACCCGAAGGAAAGGTTCGGTGGATCAAGGAGCGTCTTTTAACCGTGAGAAGAAGCCACTACAAATAGCTGACCGCCTGCACTGACGCCAAGAGAAAGGGAAGAAAAGAGGAACGTAAGAGAGCAACGTTATAGGGACGTAAGAGCTATGGTTGCCGATACGCCGAATCGACGATTCCTATCTCCCCTCCTCGAGGACTCGATACTCCTCAGAGAAGACTTCGCCCGATCGCCAAGTTGTTGACTTCTATGAAAATGAAGATCCGATATTCTCTTTTGATGATGATGATGAGATCTCTTTGATGGCCGGGGAGGACCAATCTGAGGTAACCTCCAAACCCTACTTCGTTCACTTCTACACACGCTATCATTAGACACACCTTTGGGAGATTGACTGCAGCTCTACTCCAGAAAGCAATTGCTTGAGGATCTCTCCAATGCAAAGAGACACTTATGCTATAGTGGAAGTTTGAAAATGATAAGTCGAGGACCGTAAATAATCGACTTAAAGAAAAATGATCTTAGTAAAGCCTCTCGAACTTAGATCACCAAAAAGCTTTCGAAGGCAACCGAGGAATTTAAAATTCTCGGTTAAAGCCTCTGATCGGAGAAGCATCAAAGATCACCGGCAATTAACAAAAAAACAAAAGTGATGACTTCAAAATCCTACAAGCAAAATTCGATGAGTCGCTCCCAAAAGCATGAAAGTCTAAAATCATCCGAGGATAATCTGCGTAAGAAAATAGAGGTTTTTTCAAAATCATCTAAAACCGCTCAAGACATGAACGCCTATTTTTTGAACAACGATTAATAAGAAGGGACTTGGCTATGAGAACCCCTCCACATCCTCAAAAGCCCCTACCGATTCATCTCAAAAAGGTGTAATCGCATTTAATTTACACAAAGATACACCAAAAGCCAAACATGTATCTAATAAGGAAAAGGACCATTGATCGTAAAGGCGGTGCCAACCGTAACGGGAAATGAAATGGACCCCAACCGGTAAAGCATCACCGAGGAATCAACAAGAAGAACCCAGTTCTTCCTCAAGAAACCTCAACCTAATCAACGGATCGAGAATCGAAAAGACAACCTCAAAAGGGAAGTACATCCGAGACCCAATCAAGGTCAAATTGCCTAATAAGCATGCTTCGTAAAAAATGCAAAAAACCACCTATGCCGAAAAGATATGAATCTTTTGATGGTAGCGAACGTACCTACCCCTATAATCGAAAATCTAGGGTCGTCAAGACCGACCAACCACACCGGATAAGAAGAAGACAAACAGAAAAGATAAATCCCAAATCTTCTAATTCATCCAAGGTTCACACTAATAATCATACAAAAAAAAGCGAAAGATATAAAGAGATGTATGATTATGTTGACAGTATGAGACAAATCAGCCTTCGATCTAACCGATCACAATAGAAGTGCTCTGTTTGTATGGATCCCCAAAACTAATCCTAACCCCTCGGACCCCAATCCAAAAGGGGTACCTAAAGCCCGATCCGATTGGGTTCGCGGGGTCCGCCAACAAAGGAGGTGTGCAAGCAACTATCCGGTACATCGATAGTGGATGCTCAAGGCACATGATCGAAAGCAAACATCTCCTCGACTCTTACATAGAAATGTAAAGGCCCGCGTGTACTCTTTCGGTGATGATAACTTTGGTTATACCAAAGGGTTCTAACCTTAGAGAATGATGATGTACAAGTAACTGGAGTCTCGTATGTCGAAGGTCTGAAGCACAACCTATTATCGGTTTCACAATTCTGCGACAACGGATTCTGTGTTGAGTTCTCGACTGATCAATGCACTATTAAGAATCGAGCCACTCAATAGATTTTGCTAACTGGTTCAAGGAAAGGGACGATCTACACAGCTGATTGGAACAGTTGCCCAAGAAATGCATGCTGGTTGTCAAGAGTTCCAAAAGTAGCTCTGGCTCGCACAAAAGGATAAGCCATCTGAACTTTAAAACTCTTAACAAGATTGCAAGGATGTCTCTAGTGGAAGGACTTCCGAATGAAGTATTTTCAAAGGATCAGACATGTACTGCATGTCAGAAGGGAAAACAGGTCAAAGCTTCATTCAAAGGAATTCCGGACCAAAGATCCAAAGAGAGTAAATTGCAAATGCTTCATATGGATCTATTCGGACCCGTTACACGGTCGATCTCAATGGACGAAAAATACACTCTGTAATCGTGGATGACTACTCCAAGTTTACGGGTTATATTCTTACATAAGAAGAATGAGACGACAAACGAAGATACCCGAGTCGCTAAAAATGATTACAAAATGAGAAGGTGTCAACGTAGTAAAAAATCGATCATATAAAGGCATGCAATTTACAACTCTTTTATTACTAATTTTTGCTCTAAGTTTGGTATACAGCATGAAACATCAGCTTCAAGGACGCCACAACAAAATGGAGTAGCTGAACGGAGGAACAGAACTCTCAAAAGAAGTTTCGCTCACACGATGTTAAATTTAACATGCAATACCAAGCCGTTTACAAGCGTATAATCAACACCGCATGCCATACTCGTAATGGATGTCTTCCGACTAAGGCTCACTACAAAACACCCTATGAACTGTGGAAGGACGAAAACCTCGTGTCTCTTACTTCCATGTTTTTTAGGTGTAAGTGTTTCATACACAAACAATGGGAAGAGTCGGGTTGAAGACTTTTGAGGCCAAGTCGATGAGGGTATATTCTTAGGATATTCCTCATCTAGCAAGGCTTTCGGGGTTTACAATGCATTTAACCCTACTTGTGGAAGAAACACCCCATGTAGTCTTTGATGAAGCATCTTCTGAACAAGAGAAATCTGCCGCAGAACAAGATGTACCTGATCAACAAGAACCTGATGTTCAGAAAATGGATCAGCTGACGATCAAGGAAAAAGAATCAGAAATCGTAATAATATACATTCCAGATCTAGTCGATTCACCGCATCATTCGGATCCTAAGGTACGAAAAATTGTCGATGAAGAAGTCGACATACCGAGATAAGATCAATCGAACCATCCGGTTCAAAAGGAACATCTGAAGTTCCCACGAATGACATCGGCCACATGATGAGTCCAACATCACCGAGACTTGTTCTTATCAAGTGGATCATAACTTCGGCACCACTCCCAATTGCTAGTAATGAAATTTTATCGAAAACGGACGATGTTCTCCAAAACCGACGACATCGTAAGCGTAGGACTGGATAACCGGTCATCCAACTGATCTAATAATCGGAGACCCATCTGATAAAGTTAAAACTAGACATCAGATTGGTGAAAGTGCCATGTATTGTTTGTTATCCGCCTATGAAGGAACCAACAACAATAGAGGAGGCTCTACAAGACGCAAAGTCGGATTCTAGCCATGCAAGAAGAGCCGGAACGATTCGAGAGAAATCAAGTTTGGAAACGGTAGATGCACCAAGTCATCAAGACATTATTGGCACGGGTGGGTATTCAAGAACAAGAGAGATGAGAAAACGTCATCACCGTAAATAAGGCAAGACTTGTTGCTAAGGGGTATTCACAATCGTAAGGAATTGATTATGATGAGACCTTTGCACCGGCCGCCGCCTAGAAGCCATTCGGGTTGCTTTACGGCATATGCTTCCCACAGAGGGTTCATCGTGGTATCGATGGACGTAAAGAGTGCTTTCTTAAACGGGGTACTAGCAGAGGGAAGTTTATGTCAAACAACCTCCGTGCTTTGAAAAGGGCAACCAAGTGTACCGTTTAAGAAAAGCTCTTTATGGTTCAAACAAGCTCCTCGAGCTTGGTATGATACACTCTCTCGATTTCTTGATCGACGATTGGATTCACTAAAGGAACAATGGGACGTAACATTATTCGAATAGAAGATGGAGAAGATATTCGATGGTTCAGATCTCGTGGGCGACATCATCTTCTTGGATCCCCTAACAAGAGTCTATGTGAAAGATTCAAAGAACCGATGCAAGGGAAGTTCGAGATGTCCATGATGGGTCGTGAAATTACTTTCTAGGTCTTCAAGTAAAGCAAAGTACGTATGGATATTCATCTCGCCAAGCAAAGTACACTAGGAATTTATTGGCTAAGTTTGGAGTTCAAAATTGTAAGGAAGCTAAAATTCCTATGATGACCGGATTCAAGATGGATCCGATGAGGATGGTCGAAAACAAATCGGAAGAATATAGGGCTCTCATTGGATCTCTATTATACCCGACCGCCAAAGACCCATATATAACCTTCGAGAGGGTGTATGTGCGATTTCGAGCAAATCCAATGATAAGCCACCTAGAAGCGACTAAAGCGGATTCTTAAGTATCTGAAGGGGACGGTAAATCTTGGTTTATTTTACCCATCGATGATAATCTAGAGCTTAGTGGGTATTCGATTACGATTATGGAGGTTGCAAGATTGACGAAAAAATCCACCTCGTGAACTTGTCGGTTCTTAGGAAGTAAAAAGCGATCTCGTGGTTCTCAAAAAAGCGGACATCGATTCGGCCATCTATCTACTATCAAGCGAGAATATATGCGGCAGAAGTTGTTGTTCTCAATCTTTCTGGCTTAGTCGGCGGTGAGGATTATAACATTGAAGCTAACAATGTACCTATTTTTTGTGATGCGATAATAGTCTTTATTGCAATCACTCGTAATCCCGTTCTACATACAAGATGCAAGCATGTGGATGTCGGACATCATTTTATAAGAGATCATGTTGAAAAGAAGAATATCGAAATGGAAAAGATTCATAATTGATATACGTAAAAGTCGATATTCTAACCAAGCCACTAGCCGAGATCGATTCGGAGAGAATTATGCAATGAGCTAGGGCTTCGGATCTTGGAGAAAATGCACCTAAAATGTTTGATGGAATGATCTCGAGAACCACCGGTTAAGAGACTAACCAAAGTTGAAAGGAATTAGTTGAGTTTGGTATCTCAAATCGATCGTAAGATCGATCAAGAACCGATGTGAGAAATCGATCGATTTACAAGATTATCGTGTTAAAAAGGAACCGATCGATTTAAGGTTTATCGATTAAAGGAAACGCCACTTTTTAAAAGGAATATCCGATTAAATCACTTGGATTATTTTACGTCTTTGTAAGTCGATTAAGCTGATGTTCAACAAGCAAGATTCACAAGTAGTATTCACAAGATTAAAGCTTGAAATCGCATAAGGATACTGAAATTTTACACAACAATGGAATAATAGAAATTTTCATTGATAAAGACCAAGGTCGGTTTACATTACAAGATACAAGTACAAAAAAGGACCCGGAGGTCAATACATAAGTGATAACCAAAAACCCTAAACCTATAACCCTAAACCCTCATCCTAACCCAAGTGGAGCAGGGAGAGAGAGAGATTTTAAATCTGATGCTCTCATTTTCCCCCACTTAACAAGGGGTGAGAGAGGCTTTAAAAAAAAAATCCAAGGCGCTCGCAGAAGCTGAAGATCAAGAAAAATGGAGCGAGAGCGGCCTTTGATAGGATTTTTTTAGCCGAGAGCCCTAAGAAAGAGTCAAATGGGCTCTCCAAATTGTTAAATGGTGAGTTGATATAGGAAGATCACCGTTGTTGTCCGATCAAGACCGTATATCAAACTCACGCTCATTTTCGCACTAAGTCTGTTGATGCTCGTTACGCCATAACGATAGACACACAAGGTGCATACGGTTAGGAGAAGTGTCTTCTCGGTTGCAAAAAAGAGTTCGGCCGCCGGTGGTGGTAGAGAAGCTTTGCAACAATCGTATGTGAAATCTTTGATGATAACGAGAACAGCAATAAGGGACGCAGAGGGTTGATTTGAGAAGCTGAAATCATTGAAAAAGGGGTAAAGGTGTTTGCCGGAAGTTTAACCGGAAATAAGGGTTCACCAGGATACATGATTCTACAAAGAAGATAAGTATGGTGAATGGGTTATGTTGTGTAAAACAATTGGTCCAATTTATAGAGGCCAAGCAAGGGTGCAAATGCAAATACAAGTTCTCAAAACCTTTTAGAGAAATCTGCATCAAAAGGACAGCGTGTAGGAATCACGCGACTGATAATTGGATAAATTTACGGCGGATTGACATATCGAAAGATTCAGACGATAATTACGCATGTCAAATCGCGCCAACTTAGGGAATAGAGTCTACTATTCTAGACTAAGTTTTGGCGGTAACACTTATTCCAAGAATTGGATTGACTTGAGAAGAATCAGATTAGGTCAACCAAAATCTGATACATACGAAGCTGATCAGATGAGGAAGATCAGCTGAGCTTAAAACTCCAACAAATCAGATACATCAGTCTATGGGAAAAACAGAAATATCAGTTGAAGGGGGAACTTCAACTGATCAAGGAGGATCAGAAGGGAAATCAGACATATTCAAGGAAAGATCAGCTGAGCTTGAAACTTCAACAGATCAGATGCAAGTGAAAAAGATCAGCTAAAATGATCAGTTGGGAAATTTTAAGGCTTAGGCAGAATACTAAGATCAACAAGTGAAATCAACATGGACAAGTGGTATTGACTGATTACGATATCACCAACCGATCACGTTTTTTTTTTTTCTCTTGTTCTTTGCTTATTTATCGGATCTTATCTGATATTATTTGCCTTACTGTACCCATTATCCTTGTGACGTATTCTCTGCAAATCATTTAATGCGGACGTGGGGAACATGTATTAACTGCTATTAAACGTGCTTTTAAATCCAAAAGGTTTTCGTACGTGCTTTTCCTGACCCTACGATCAAAACCGCTTAATCTGGAGCGTTTAATCTTTTCAAACGGTTGATCTTCCAAATCGTGTCTTCTCTTTCCCTCCTCGTCTTTATAAAGTTCATCAAAAACCATACCAGAGTTTTCCATTTCACAAACTTGCGATTTATTCTCTGAAAACTCCAGATTACTTCTCTCAAATTCAAAGTGTTTTCCTAAGTTTCAAAATCATCTTTCCGAAAAAAATAGAATCGGTAATTTATGTTTATTTGATGTAGCTTTTTAAAATCTATTGATCTTAAGTGTTTCTATCCTGTGTTATGCTTTATTGTTCTTTGAGTTTCGCCAGGTGATATTCTTTGTATTAATGCACAACATTTTTAACCAAATCTATCTTATCTCAGAGATGATCACTCACGGTATGGGCAAAATAATGTGCAACTATACTGAATCGGCAACAAAGATTGTGGATGATAAGTTAAATGCAGTTCAATATCACTTTCGGGATTCGAATCCATGGAGGTCGAGCAAATTCTTCAAAAGCGTGCCTTGAGAAATTTTATACCTCTTTCAACGCAATCCAGTGATGCAAAGATGAAGCACTAGAATTCCTAAGGAATTTAAGAGTGATACTGGATGCTCCAGAGACGAACTACTTTCGACGATCAACCGCGAAGAAATCGATTGACGAATGATGATATAACCCGGCCCTCTGCTCACCTACCCAAAAGGACGGATCTCTACCTTTGCTCATTCTGAGGAGAACGAAGATGAAATTTGATCGAAAAAGAGCTCTTCGAGAGAGGTCGACAAACATCATACGCCGTTTTTTTGTCGCCAATGCTCAAGAGGAAATAACGATTGTTGTTTGACATATTGTCAAAAAACAATTATGGGTATCAGATTCACCCAGATGCGATTACATCCGGCTAAACCGCATAAAGATGGTCGCAATAATTGATGAAGCTAAGAACATCAATTGGTATGGGTTTTACAAGGCCATTCTGCTCCAAGAACATGAGAAATTTGGAGTTGATGAATGGAGGCGGTATTTCAAAGAAGAAGATCAAAGAATCTCAACAAGGTTGCGCTTATCCTCCAGATAAAATGCCAACGGCCAAATGGTAACAGAATGGATCAAGTCCTATAAGGCTTTTTTCACACCCCACTTCACCATTTTGGGCCACCAGACGATGATACGCGCCAACCCCCCCCAAAGTCAAAGAAAGGGAAAGGCAAGAAGGCAACTCTTCGCGCACCAGATCTTGGGCGATCACCAAGCCGGGTGAAGGACACCCGAAGGCCCACCAGATGCCCCCAAGAAGAAGAAAAAGAAAATCGGTGAAGGCCCAGGACAAGAGGTCAAGAAGGCGAAAACAAGCCCCCATGACTCGATGTTAGAGGATGAGTCGATGAAGAAGGATCGCGAGCGGTCTGTTGCACCACAAAAAATCAGGTGAAGCATCGACAGCAAAGCCTGAAGTTTGAAAGATCGCCAGTCATTCTCGAGGAAGTCGCGACAAGTCGATCGATCTCCTTCTCCTCAAGCCAAATTGAATCACCACTCGACTAACAAATTCGAAAGCATGTCTCTCCTATTCCTCCACCGCCCGCCAAACGAAAATCGCATCAGTTCACGAACCCGAAACCGTGACATCATTTAAACAAAAGCATGATGTGGAACCCGAAGACTGCTTCCACAAAGCAGAACCTCTCGCAGTCGAATCGACGCCCAACTTCCGCTTACTCAAGCACAACCGGAACCTTCCACATCTCATCAAACCGAATCCGACAGACAATTCCCCGAGTCCAGATCAACAAAGATCATAATCGGGAAATTGATCGAAATCTTGAATCGAAGAGAAATTGATGAGTTGTACCCCGCCCTGTCGCCCAACCCGCCATAAGAGAGGAAGTTTTGGAGATCCTCACCTGGAGAGATCTTCGATTAAAAAGCTTCTCAGACTTTATAATAATTATTGAACAGATGGGCGGTGCGGATGAGTTTGCAGACTTCGATTTTGACATGAGGAAATCTGCTAAAGTGGGATCACCAAATTGGTGATATCATCCGCTAAATCTGTCAAAGCTCTGATCCACAGGAAGCTAGGGTTGCGGACAGAAGAATCGAAATCTACGACAAAGCTCTCAAGCGGATGCCATCATGAAGGATCACGGGGCTTGCCGATGATAGTGGAGAGTCGGTGTTTGCAGTTCATGACCAACCACTGGAGGCACAAACAACTGAACCAGATCAAGTGACACTCAACATTCCAACATCACACGTCACTACTGATCAACTTCAGGAGATCAAATCTTGTCTCAAAGATCTCCTGAAAGAAGAAGTTGAGGGACTGATAGCTGATCAAAGGCAGATTGCCATCAAGGAAATAAAAGATGAAAGGGAAATGGCTATTTCCCCAGTTAGGGCAATAAAAGATCGATTCTCCCAAATCGTGTCCCATCGTCAATTTGAACTGATAAAGACCGTTGATGCCAAACTGACTCAGGTGGAACAACAACAAGTTTCTTTTCTGATGCTCACTGACAAGCTAGAATTGACAGAAGAGAAACTTGATAAACTGATTAAAACACTCTCTACTGCCATGGAATCTGTCAAGACTGAACTGATATCAAAGATTCAAGAGCTAACTACTCAAACTTCAGCGTATTTGTTGCAGATCTCAACAAGGCGATCGCAGGTCAACCTTTGGTTCTCTGACCTCCCACCTCACTACTCTTTTTGATCAAACCAAAAAGGGGGAAGGACAGAATGAGAAACCAACTGACACAACAGGTGAAGGGACATCACAAACTCGGACTGAGAGAGTCACAAGAAAAAAAAAACCCGGTGATACATGATAGATAAGATATTGGGCTGAAAAGATGTCCAAAGAGCAGATAGCGTATAAGAAGTCTTAAAAAAGCTAAGAAGAAAGAAGGGCAGACAAAATGGCAGAGGCAGAAAATCTGAACAAGAAATTCAGATCGAGAGTGAAGAAAGGAAGGGCTGGAAAATCCGTACCAGAACCTAAGCTGCCAGCAAGAGTTGATGAGATCATCCCAAAAACTGCTGCAAGATGCTAAGAAATTTGAGGAATGGAATAAGATCGAGGAGGGATGGCTTCGATGCCTTTGTTCTTAATCTTGTCCCACAAGAAGAATCTCCCGATGAAGAATTCCTCAACCGGTTACAAAATAAATACCCGGATTTTCCAAGTATCCGGAAAATGAGGCCAAAGCCGATCAATGTAAAAATAACTCGCCAAGAGTATGATCTGCTGGAGTACTCGAAGAAGGCAGATGGCTCATTTGACAGACTGGCATTTCAAAGATTCTATTTTGACATCCTGCACAGAACGCAAATAATCGATCCTCGTGATGATGATGTCAAATGGAAACTTTATCGACGGTAACGTACCTCAAGATCAAAGAGAGATGCCAGAAGGATACAAGCCCAAAGAGTGAAGATCAGAAGACTACTCAGGATCAGCTGTTATTATTTTCAAACTTTTCTGATGTAACATGTAATCAACATTCATTAATGAGAAAAGTTTATTTTTCTGATCCTAAGACAAAGTCTCATTGTCTTCTGATTATATGCTCTTAACTGTTCTATTTTTTATCAACTGTGTTTGGTTTCTCAAAGTGTTTTGGTTTCATCAAAAAGGGGGAAATTGTTGGGAAATTTATAGTTTTGATGAAAGTTCCAAAAACACATGTAATAGGACCAGTCAGACCTGTTAGCTGACTGATGTTTATATTACCCGCTATAGGAGACCAGTTGATAATTACTGTATAGAACAACTGATGTAATAGATAGGTCACATATTGAGGGGGAACTCAATATGTATAGGTCGAATCAAGACTCAAAGAACAAAATTGATATCCGGACGGGCGAATCTTTAGAGAAGAATGAAGATCGGATCGATCGATCTGAGACAGATATCTCAAATTTGAAGTCATGAAGCTCAAACTCGAAATACTTGAAGATCGGATGACTTCCGGAAGATCGGACCGAAGACCTACATCGGTAAGTCCGCTAGTTGAGGCTAAGTCAACCAAAGACTAGAAGACTCCATCAGGTAGACCGATCGATTCAGACCGATCGTATAAACTCACCAGGTGAAATCTGATGTTTCACCTAATCATACGTCTATGATCTGAACAAGAAGAATGTCAAGCTTAGTTGGAAGAACAACTCCGAAAAAGTGAGTCTGCTATCCAATAAGAACAAGACACGATGATCGAGAGCCGTGAATTCGGGGATTTCGATGCTACCTCTCTCAGAATACTTGGCTACAAAGTACAAATTCATGCTTTTGGTCATGCCGTTCTGAAGCTCGTCACATCAAGCCTACAAAGTCTACCAAATATAGCCTGAAATTCAAATTGCTCTCCAACGGCTCTTTGATTTCAAGGTCTATAAATATGGGATCACACTTTAGAGTGAATATGTGAGAAAAACTAAACGCTTGAACAATCAAGAAGCTCAAGCTAATTTCGATTTCCGACAAAGAACACGATCAAGAAGATTACTTTTATTAAGTGTTCATCCCATAAGTTCTTAGCATAGAAATCTTTTCATCTAGTTTGTTAGGGCTTTTATACGCAAAAAAAGATTTCATAGTTGAACTAAACAATCTTACCCAAACCCCCAAGTTAGGTTAAGTTGTTTAGCAAGATTTCGCACTAGGGTTTCTAGTTCGATCTCTGGGATCGGTTGAGTGTGAACTCTTTAAACATCTAGTCGATTAATCTTGTGTTGGACTAACACATAAAACTAAGTCCAGTTGGTTAAGTCGGTGCCCCTTGTGATAGGGAAGAGTGGACGTAGGACTGGTTTGTCCGAACCACTATAAATCTTGTGTGCCTCTACTTGCTTTGATTAATCGCTTACACAATCGCACACAACCTTTAAAAAGCGCATACACATTCCAAGTTGAGATCAGCTAGCACCAAGCTTCTGGTCTGATCATACTTGACACTTCAGTCAACTGATTAAAAGACTAACTTTGGAATCTGATTTATCAAAACTGGTTTTTCACACGGGTAAAACTTAAGCTTCCGCACACATCAGTTAAACTGATAGTTACCGAACTGATCTACTTTAGGAGATCAGTAAGGTTGTTATCAGCCAAAACTGATTCACTCGCACTCTGATCAAAGCTAATCGCCTCACACTGATCTGCAAGACAAAAAGTTTTCAGAAGTCTATTCACCCCTCCCCTCTAGACTTCTGCCCTCACTAAACCCGTTCGGGACCTACAACACCTACACTTCAAACTGAAGAAATGCCCAAGGTTGTAGACAAGGGAAAAGGACCTATGGTTCCAGTAAAACTGAATGATCAGGTAAGAAAGCCCAAACCTCAGGTGAAGGCTAGAAAACCTGAGCACTCGCTTGAAAAAATTTCGTGCAAGTACTTCAAAGCCTCAGGCTAAGAATGCAAACCTGAAAGGATCTGCACTGAACCATCAGAGGAATCTTCAGAAGAGAAACACTCAGCAGAGACATTCTCAACTAAAGAGACCAAGTCCTTAGTATAATGAAAGACCCAAATTTCAGTACAGGCAACCTGAACCCCACTTGCCTAAGGGTAAACGTTACCTAAACCCAAGTCAACAAAGATTCAGACCGGCTGCACAGAAGCCAAAGCAACTGAACAAAAGGCCTGTCTCAAGAAAAACTCTAAGGCTCATGTTCATGCTAAGGCAAGCACTCATACACGAAACGCTAAGGCACCCGTAGTAGTAAATGTGTATGTAGATGTTTATGGAAGATGATCAGCCACTCTAAAGTGATTAGAGTTGTCGAGCAGATTTGGATTCGAAAGGTACAAATTAACCTTGTAGGACCCTACACAAATTGGGTACCTAAGAATTGATCTGCTTTTTCAGAGGAAAACAAGGGCACTAAGCTGATTGAAGATCACATAGCACTGATGAGTAGAGATGAAAAAGGCCCTGTTGTATGGTATCTTGACAAAGGATGCTCAAGACATATGACAGATTCAAGAAGATACTCAAAGACTATGTTGAACAAAGAGGCCCTCGATCACTTTTTGGAGATAACTCCAAGGACGGATCAAGGATATGGAACTTTGGAAATCGACTTCGAGTTCATATCCATGGTGTTTCATATGTATCTGGATTGAAGCATAACTTGCTTTCAATAAGCCAATTACGTGATAAGGGTTTTAATGTTGAGTTCTCTAAGAACTTATGTTATGTGAAAGATGATATCTCACGAAAAAATATTCTTGGTGGTACTAGAAAAGGAAATGTGTATCTTGGCGATTGGAGTTCAACTCCTAAAGATACATGTTTGGTTGCAAAAAGTTCCACATATACCAGTTGGTTATGGCATAAAAGAATGAATCACCTGAATTTCAAAACCCTGAATAAACTTGCAAGATTAGCTCTTGTGAGAGGGTTGCCTAATGAAGTGTTCAGTAAGGAACTTGTTTGTGATGCGTGCCAAAAAGGAAAACAAGTTAAAGCATCATTTAAAAAGCAAAGTAGATGTTTCTATTGAGAGAATACTTCAGTTGTTGCATATGGATCTTTTTGGTCCAATAACACCAGTAAGCACTAATGGCAGGAAATATACACTCGTAGTAGTTGATGACTACTCAAGATATACTTGGGTCATATTCTTACTCAGTAAGAAAGAGACTCAGATAAAGCTGCCTGAATTACTGAAAAGGCTCAGTATTGAGAAAAATCTGAGTGTGGTCAAAATCAGATCTGACAAAGGAACTGAATTTATAAACCATATTATATCTGATTATTGTGCAGCAAATGGAATTACTCATGAAACATCAGCTGCAAGGACCCCTCAACAAAATGGTGTTGCTGAAAGAAGGAACAGGACTCTAAAAGAAGCTGCAAGGACAATGATAGTTGAAGCTGATATTCCTAAAAGATTTTGGGCTGAAGCTGTCAACACTGCATGCTATTCACAGAACAGATCCATGCTGACCAAGAGTCAAGGCAAAACACCCTATGAGCTTTGGAATGAAAGGAAGCCTCTTGTTTCTTTCTTTCGTGTGTTTGGTTGCAAGTGTTTCATACACAATAATGGTAAAGATCAGTTGAAAACATTTGATAGTAAAGCTGATGAAGGAATATTCTTAGGATATTCGAAGTTAGTAAAAAAAAGCTTTCGAGTTTACAAATGTGGGACTCTTATTGTGGAGGAAACACCTCATGTTGTTTTTTTGATGAATCTACTTGTGTTCGGAAAAAAGCAGAACATGATCTTGAAGAACCCCCTCAAGAGAATCACCAGATTAAGCCCGAAAAAGAATGACAAAATATCCATTTGAACACGAAAAGAAGAAAGTCACCACCATCTATGATTGGAGTGACTCAGACTCAGATAAAGAAGTTCAGGATGGAACTCAGGATGGAAAGTCTTCACTGAAGGAGAACCAACACACTGAAGCTGACCAATCTGAACAGACACCAGTTCAGACTCAAGTATGTGATGCCAATGAAGATGTGGTCACAGCTGAGGCAAATTCTGAATCTATCAACCAAAGGGGAACAAATGTCTCTGACAATGTTCTGAATAGAATTTCCCCTGAGGAAGATGATTCCCTTTCTCCTTTTCTGTTGTTCCCTGAGTTTATTGAATTAACTTAACCTAACATTTCAAATGTTGAGGATACTATTAAAGGGGGAACATCTAGAAGAAGATGGTTAGATAGTCATCCTACAAGTCAGATTGTGGGTGATCTAACTAAAGGTGTCAAAACAAGAAGGTTCCATGGTGAAAGTGCACTATTCTATTCGCTTCCTTCTCGTAAAAAAAGAGCTCTTGAGATTGATGAAGCTCTACAAGATTCTTTTTTTGGATTCTTTGCTATGCAAGATGAAATTTGAATCAATTCTCAAGGAATGAAGTATGGGAGCTAGTAGATAGACTGAAAAGCACAATGTTATTGGAACCAAGTGGGTATTCAAGAATAAAAGAGATGGAAACAACAACATTGTAAGAAACAATGCAAATTTAGTTGCGGAAGGTTATTCCCAAGAAGAAGGCTTGGATTATGATGAAACCTTTGCACTTTGTTGCAAGACTAGAAGCCATCAGATTGTTTCTTGCATATGTTGCCCGCATGAAGTTCATATTCTATCAAATGGATGTGAAAAGTGCATTTACGAGCGGTGTGCTTAAAGAAGAGGTTTATGTAGAACAACCTCCCCGGTTTCAAAAGAATGACCAAGTTTACGAACTCGAAAAAAGCCTTGTATGGTCTTAAGCAAGCACCCGAGCATGGTATGATACTCTTTCTCGGTTTCTTCTTGAACATGGTTTTGTCAAAAATCTGTTGATAGAACTCTGTTCAGGGATAGAAGATGGGGAAGATATCTTCTTGGTTCGATATATGTTGATGACATCATTTTTGGATCTCCAAACCATCAGTTGTGTGAAAAGTTTTCAACACTAATGAAAGGCAAGTTTGAGATGTCAATGATGGGAGAGATGAATTTCTTTCTAGGTCTTCAAGTGAAACAATCAAAGGAAGGAATCTTCATCAACCGAACCAAAGTACACCGAGATCTCGATTGCAAAATATGGTGTATGCGAATTGCGGTCTTGATTAGAATTCCTATGAATACTAACTACAAGATGGATCCCGATTACGAAGGTAAATCGATAAGTCATCTGATTATAGAGGAATCATTGGATCATTGCTCTATCTCACGACAAGTAGGCGAATATAACATTTCTTTGTTGGGATATGTGCAAGATACTAAGCTAATCCTAAGGCTAGTCACATGGAGGCTGCCAAAAAGATACTGAAGTATCTTAAGGGCACAGTGAATAGAGGATTATGGTATCCAGCTGATGATAACCTTGAATTAACTGGTTACTCAGATGTTGGTTATGGAGATTGTAGAATTGACAGGAAGTCCACTACAGAAACTTGTCAATTTCTTAGAAGTAAGCTGATATCTTGGTTTTCGAAGAAAGCAGGACCTCGATAGCAACCAATCTTCTTGAAATTTGAATACATGGGCTGCGGGGAAGGCTGCTTTGCTCAAATTCTTTGGCTCAGACAACAATTAAGGGATTATAAAGTTGTAGCCAATGAAGTACCAATATCTATTTCACAAAATAGTGCCATTGCTATTTCACAAAATCCGGTATTGCACACCAGATGCAAGCATGTGGATATCATACATCACTTCATCAGAGATCATGTTGAGAAAAATGACATCAGGATGGAGAAAATTCATACTGATAAGCAGAGAGCTGATATCTTGACTAAACCTTTGGCTGAATCAAGATTTCAGGAACTATCAGTTGAATTAGGGATGTTAGATCCAGGTGTATAGAGTAAAAACTGAAAAATTGAAGGTTTTCAAATGCATGAAGTTTTCTCGAGATTCTCTTGAGAAACTTCGGGATAAAATTGGAATCTTGAATCGAGTCTCGTGAAACTCAGATTCTTGAAGGTCAAGATTTCGATGGCATCTTGAACCCATTCAATTTTCGATCATCATCTTGAAATTTTATCAAGGTCAATACTCAGTAAGACTGATAGAGGGAAATTAGTCTGAAGAAGTAATGACTCATGCGACTCATTTATTGCTTAAGTAAAACTCAGTATTCATTTGCAATAAATACAAAACACCTGAAGAATGTTTTTGGGCGGGATCTTTGAAATTCCTAAGAAGGTCAACAATCATTAAATGCTCTGTTACTTTTAATAACCAATAAGGTTAAAATGGCGGCTTACTTTTCGGAGGATCGACCTTTCGCATACCCGATTTATCGTGGATTAATCTTAACCGTTGTTTTTTATCAAACCGGTACGATTCCCCATGATCTCACGATTTATATTCCTTTGAAAGCCATTCAAGCCAAATTTTATTAAATCCTTCACTCCCAAAACCCTCTGCAAAATCCCTTTACCCAGAAAAGCTTCATCGCTCCAAACCCTAAATCTTCAAATCTCAAAATGGCTCCTACCATATTCGAAAGATTGGCCGAAACAAATAAGCCATGGTATGAGTACGTGGTTTCTCTGGAGAGTACTTCCAATGCCAAGCACGAAGAAGAGGTGCTCCACTTGATTCGGTTGGCAAAATTGACGAACCTCGTCGCGAACCGACCGGAGGCAGAGTATACTCGCGAGGTAATAGAGTTCATCGCTAATTTGGAAATAGATGAGGATGATTGTATTGAGTCCAAGATTTCTCTTTCGCATCTTGAACAAACAATGAAGTATGTGGATTTTGTTCGAGAGCTTTATATTGTCCCTAAGCATTTAAACAACATTTTTGAGTTGTGCGATAGGGGAGATGATCCCTCATTGCATATGTTGGGACGGGAGCAAGAGTATCTTGATGGGATTACTGAGAATCCTGTTAAGTTTGAAGCAACTCTGCATAAGCGGCATCCAAAGCCGAAATACAGAGTGTTGATGGATATTGTGGGAAAGTGCATCATGAGTCGATCTGGAAGCTTTGAGCGGTCGGCCTCCCAAACTCCGGCTGATGGCGGCGATTGAGTACTCACCCACGGCGTTCAACTGGTTGAAATGTCGATCAAGGTGGTGAGTGAGCAAGCCAAGGTCATAAAAAAGGGAGGATGGGGTAATTTCGATCAAAAGCAGGATCCTCCATGCTACCAAAATAACTTTTATTTTGGAAATGTCTTGAGAGGGAGGAGGATATCTTTTCCAACTCTAATCCATTCCCTAAGTCCAAAGTAATGTTCAAGCCCATTCTTTGCAAAAGAGGACTATCAAGGGAAGAAAGAGAAAAATGTGGAATCACCGATTCTTGGTCGTTGCTGAAAGAAAGCCAACAAACCGGGGAAGGTTTTGTTGGATGCCAAGATGGATCGGGGTGAGAAATTGAAGAAGCAAAAAGACCCTTTCTCCAAAGCGCCAAAAAGAATGGTGGTTCTCACCGATGAAGATGAGGAAAGTGAGATCGAGGAGATTGACTGAGAGAGCCAAACCGCCTTTCGAATCGCCTTTTACTTGTATTGGCTTAGGCTATCTCAAAGGCACAGGATCAAACCGAGGAGCAAGTCTTCTCTCGAGGTTCTTGAGACGCCGCTTAGTTTACGATAAGTTCTCTCAAGAAATCTTCCAAGGACCTCGGACCTCGAGAGCAAGTCTGATTCTCACGAGAAGCACTGCTCGAGACCTCAAAAAATGTTGATTCCCCTCCGAGGAAGTGCCCACTCAAGTCTCGAGAGCAAACCGAAATTCCCAATTGAGGAGGCGCCAATCGGGACCTCGAACCAAGTCGATTCAGATCGAGGAGTCATGCGCCCAAACCTCGAGTTCTTGAGCCTCGGGGAGCCGATGAATTTTGATGAGCTCTGAATGAAGCAAGTTAGTCGATATTTCGGAGACTTTCCAATCAACCTGAGAGCCCGATGCTCAAGAAAAGTGAAGCTGAAGAGACCGAATGGCGAATCAAGGGGGAACGGTTCATCCTTGACCTCCAAGACATCTTCTTCAGATTGAGGTCAACGGTCTACATCCTCAACCAGACTCTTCTGGAGATGCTCAACATTGTTTCATTCAGAGGCGAAGACCGGTGGAACGAGGAGACAACTTTTCTCATCAATTCTCAGGGTTCATAAAAACCAAGCTCAGGATGAAAATCTCAGACTTTGATGAGCTTGTGAAGAGGAAGGTTGCTGAGAGGAAAGTTGCTGAAGTTGGTGCCCCGAGCTCCAAAGACAAATCTCAGGATGGGGACCAACAAGGGGATGATGAGAGTCAATCTCAGAAGGAGAAAGACTCAACTGATGTTGATCAAATCATTTGTCGAACATCCTCGGGGATCGGTTAGCCTTGGGTAACTTTTTTGCACTATTAATAATTATGTCGGATTATTGAAGTTCCTACCTTTAAATCTGTAATGTCTGATATACAGACTGAGGCTCAGGTGGACACCCAAGCTCAGGGTGAATCCCAGACTCAGACTGAGTCTGAAGCCCCAGTTCAGACTAAAGCTCAAGTTCGGATCGAGACTCGGGATGAAACAAAATTAACTCGGGAGGCACAAAGCAGATCGATATGCTCTTGAGATTGACCTCACCCCTGTGATGGAGAAGCTGGAGAAGGTTGAGTCAATCCTGAACAAAATTGCTCAGATGGAGGAGGTTTTGGCCAATCAAACTCAGAAGATTGACGACTTTTGAGTTCTTCTTCGAACTGGTGCTACTTGAGATACTCTATGACAAAAGTGACCTCCATGGAAGGAAAGTTAGAAGAGAAGATGGAGGGGGTCAAGGCCGAAGCTTAATCGCAGAGTCAAGGTAAGATCGGGAGCGGACTCAAATTCTAGAAGCAAAGTTGGTAGAGAAGAATGAGATCTTTGGTAAAGAATGTTTGTTGAGGAAATGAGCTCAATGCTCATGGCCAAGATGACAGATATATGTTCAAGGAAGCTCTCTCTAGCCAATTTGCTCATCTGTCTTCAAGAATTCTCTTCAGGGCGAAGAACCACCTCGAAGGCTCGAGGAGGAGCAAGATCGGATGGCGGGGAGGTGCGGAGTGTCGAGAAGAACAATACCATATGAACACAAAGACTCTCCAAAGCTTCGCGAGTATGGTTCCAAGAAGGGGGAAAGACACGAGCCGATCTCGAAATTTATTGGAACATACTTTGAAAGGCAAGGTTGTTAAGGATCTTTGAAAAGAATATCATTGCTGAAGCCATGAAGGAGATAGAGGCCATTTGGGAAGCTAAAGTTCAAGAAGGTGGAGAAGTCGATCTACACTCGGGTTTCAGAGGAAACAATGCAAGAAGTTGCAATATAGAAACCGAGTGGTAGAGGAAGAATTGGTACAAGCCTTAGATGGTCTTTGAATTGCCCATCAAGAGAAAGGTTATGGCGATGGAAGAGCCCGAGGGCAAAAAAGAGCAAAGGCTTCTAAGCCGATTCGGAGAAAATTGATCTTTGGATATTGAAGAATCGAGGTTGAGCCAAAGAAGAAGGTCTTCAATACCGTAAGCGCTCAAAACACTCCAAATTGAACAAGCAAAAAAAAATTTATACATTTTACGGTATACCAAAGATCGAAAAGAAGGAGAAGAAGAGCGAAAAAAGAAGGAGTGGGTTCAAAAAGTTCGCAAAGCAAGAGGAGGGGAACACAAAAGCATCGAAATGGCGCGTGTTGACAAATGGATGCGATCCAACTCAACGATGCATGGGAAGAAATTAAGAGAACTTTTGATTCTATTATGATGTGCTCGAGAGAATGGAGAGGAGAGCTCGGATCCCAATGAGGCTTTCATCGACTATCTCCTCGACCTTCTATCCTAAATATCTTCAAGGCTTTGGATAAATCTTGCGGATGAAGGAAAGGTCACGAGATAACCGCCCCACGTCCATACGTGTACCCTCCTCCCCCAGTGGAGAATGGTCAGTGTAAATGAAAAGCCATTGCTCAAGAAATATCTCGATCGCCATTCGGTTAGGTCCGACGGGAACAATCGATATCATTAAAAAAAAAAAATAGATCTTGTTTGAAAAGAAGATATTACGGAATGTTCAACCTTGAAGTCCCTGCTGATGAGGTGGAAGAAGATCAGAACTGAAGAGCCGAGCTGAAGAACAGAAGAAGACTAAAGAATGAAGACTCAGAAGATTCATGTAATCCTTTATCTTTTTTGTCTTTTTGATTTTGTTAGATAAGATTCATTGTAAACTTGTAACAGTCTACCTATCATCAATGAAACCTTATCATTTATGCTCAAAACCTAATATCTCATTTCTTATTTACATGTCTTTAATTTTGATATAATGATTGTCATTATCTTAATTGTTGGGAAATTGCTCAAAAGATAATTTAATTTTTTTCATATGTCTTTAATTTTGATATGTGATTGTCTCTGAATTAATTGTTGGGAAATTAAGTATTTGGTGATGAATCCTTTGAGAGATTCTTTACTGAAGAAATTGTTGGGAGATTAATTGTTGGGAGACTCATTATGTATGGAAATTGTTGGGAGATAAAACCAATCTTGTAATAGGATAAAACCCAAAACACGAGTATAGGTTAAGTATATTTGTAACAAGATGGTTTTTGGCATCATCAAAAAGGGGGAAATTGTTGGAGATGAATTTAATAAAGATATGATTTTGATTAGATCCCAAAACCCCTTAAAAACTGAATCCTGACTCAACTATAAAGATATGATTTTGATTAGATCCCAAAACCCCTGAGTATGACATGTTCAGGATAATCTTGATAGTTGAGTCAGGATTCAGTTTTTAGAGTATTCAGGATGTTATCTGCAAAATGTATAGTCAGCAGATATAGATCAGGTTAGGATCTGAAGATTTTGAAGAACTTCGATGAAGTTTAAAGAAGCCGAAGTTTCAGTATGAAACTGAAGTTTAAAGTTTCGATATGATGAAATCGAGAAATCGAAGACTCAAAGAGAAATCGAGATATCAAGACTAAAGCAGAAATCGAGATCTCAAGACTCGATGTGAAATCGAGGAATCAAGACTTCGACATGAAGACTCGATATATCGGTCCAAGATATCTGTAAAGACTCGATCTCCACGAAGACTCGAGAAGACCACAAGACTCGAAGACTCAAGACTCGAAGATCAAGATCAAGATCAAGAATATCAAGGCACAATAATTATCAAGACTTCGTAATGTCTTCAATGCTCGATATAAACCTGAATGTTCCGAGGCACTGAAAATATCTATCTGAAGGATGCAATACTGAGAAGATCGCGATTTCTTAGAAAAATAGATATTGCCCAAGACATTCAAATGCAGACAAAAGGAACTAAGACAAAGTGTTGTTAAGGTTATATCACTTTCGAGATTGTAACCAAAAAGAGTCGTTTAGTTGTCTACCTTTAATCGGAGACAAAAAGTCAAAAAGAGGAAGACAAAGATCCACCATATCGACAATCGACAAATGACGAGTCAATCAAAAAGATGTCAAGTACTAAGTTCCAGATCGCAAAAAAGTGAAGACCGGCTACATGAAAGGCTATTGCCTAAAACGTGTTAGGGAGTCTCAAACCCTAAATATAGCCTTTCTTCACACACCATAAGAGGAAACTCACGAAGCTATCTCTTCCAACGGATAGTTTTTCAAGAGTAACCTTGGTGTATGCCTATAAATACTTGTGACCCTCTACATTGTAAGGTTACGGGAAATTTGTAAGCAACTCAAGAGCTCAAACTTATTATTGCAAGTTGAAGCACTCGAAAAACCAAGAATTTCCCAAGTGCTTTAAATCGAAGAGAGCTCATTCCACTAAGCCTAGCTTGATAAGATATATCCAAAGCTTAGTCGAGATATTCTAGCCTTTGCATTGGTCTTTATTGTAAAGGATATCTCATTCTAGTTGGAAACCAACCAAGAAACCCCAAACCCTTTGTAAGGTAGTTTGAGTGTGATTGTTGGTGAGATTGGAGTTGTAAAGAGTTAGTAAACTACATTGAGGTAGTCAGAAAGCTCTAGAGAAGAAGTGAGTAATCTATCTTGGATAGACAGGAAGCTCTAGAGAAGAAGTGAGTAATCTATCTTGGATAGACAGAAAGCTTGTGTGAGTTTTGAGTTAGTAAACTACAAAGGTAGTCAGAAAGCTCAAAAATTAGAAAGGTTAGTAAACTACAGAGGTAGTCAGAAAGCCTTAGGAAGTGATTAGTGAATTTCTCTGAAGAGATCAGGGAGAGTGGACGTAGGAGCTTGAGTCTCTGGACCACTATAATTTGTTGTGTTCTTTGCTTTTACTGTTTTTGCTTGATTTATCTCTGTTTGCATTCTTGTGTTTTGAAAGCATATTTTTCATCGATATTTCAGTTGGAATCAATCCACTGAAAGTTGTATATAATTGAATCACAACCTAATCACTATTCCATTAAAGGAAGGTATTCAGTAAAAGCTTAAAAAGAGTATAAACTAAGGGCCAACCATTCCGCACATCTGAGTAGCTAGAACAGATAGTTACCAAACTGAACTTACTCTTCTGAGGGTTCATAAGTTAGTTATCTGATCCAAGTAACTCGAGGATCTCTGAAAACTTCGGGACTCGGTTGGGATTATCTCGAGGTATCTGAAAGCGACTCGGGATCAACATCTCGATGAGACTTTGACTTCGAGGCGATTTGTGCTTCTCGGGACCAAATCATCGGACAACCTAACCCAAGCCGGCCTCGATAAAAAAAAAGTTTTAAAATCATCGAACACGTGTATTCCCCCCCCACACGTGTAAGACTCGTTTTACGGACCAACATCTTTTATTCTTGATTTTTTGACCGAGTTTGGTATCTGACATGAGACGTCAACTGCAAGAACGCTACAACAAAATGGAGTAGCAGAACGGAGAAACATAACTCTCAAGGAAGCTGCTCGCACTATGTTAGCTGAACATGCGACACCAAGCCATTTCTAGGCAGAAGCCATCAATCTTTTGCATGCCACACTCGAAGCAGATGTTCTCGACAAAGACTCACTTCAAAACACCCTATGAACTGTGGAAGGGCAGAATACCTCGTGTTTCTTACTTCCATGTTTTTGGGTGCAAGTGTTTCATACACAACAATGGGAAGAGTTAGTTGAAGACTTTTGAGGCCAAGTCAGATGAGGGTATATTCTTAGGATATTCCTCATCCAGCAAGGCTTTCAGGGTTTACAACAAATGAACCCTAGTTGTGGAAGAAACACCCCATGTGGTCTTTGATGAGACATCTTCTGAACAAGAGAAAAGGCGCCTCGAGAACAAAGCGTGCAGATCAACCGTTTTTGATACTCGAAAAATGGATCGGCTAAGTATCAAGGAGAAAGAATCAACACGTAATGATGTATATCCCGAACTTGATCTTGTTGATTCACCAGTCAATCGGACCTAAAGTACGCTGGCAATCGTCGATGAACCGGGTGGTACAAACAGATAAAGTATCAATGAACCATCGGTTCGGGGGGAACTCTGAAGTTCCTCTGAATGAGACATCGACACATGATGAGTCCAACATCAGCTGAGACATGTTCTTATCAAGTGGATCATAATTCCGCACCAACTAGTAAGGAACTACTATCAGAAGTGGATGATGTTCTCCAAATGACGCGCCGTCGAGAATAGAAGGACCTGGATTACCAGTCATCCAACTGATCTGATTATCGGAGACCCATCTGATAGAGTCAAAACTAGACATCAGATTGGTGAAAGTGCCATGTATTGTTGTTATATGTCCTTGAAGGAACCAACTACAGTAGAAGAAGCTCTACAAGACGCAATCTGGATTCTAGCCATGCAAGAAGAACTGGAACAGTTTGAGAGGAATCAAGTTTGGAAACTGGAGGACAGACCAACTCATCAAGACGTGATTGGCACGAAGTGGGTATTCAAGAACAAGAGAGATGAGAATAATGTCATAACTAGGAATAAGGCAAGACTTGTTGCTAAGGGGTACTCACAATCAGAAGGAATTGATTATGATGAGACCTTTGCACCAGTCGCTCGCCTAGAAGCCATTTGGCTGTTTCTGGCATATGTTGCCCACAGAGGGTTCATTGTGTATCAGATGGATGTAAAGAGTGCATTCTTAAATGGGGTATTGGCAGAGGAAGTTTATGTTGAACAACCTCCAGGCTTTGAAAAAGGCAACCAAGTGTACCGTTTAAGAAAAGCTCTTTATGGCCTGAAACAAGCTCCTCGAGCTTAGTATGATACACTCTCCCAGTTCTTGATAGACAGCGGATTCACTAAAGGAATAGTGGACAGAACCTTATTCGTAATAGAAGATGGGGAAGATATTCTGATGGTTCAGATTCGTGGGCGACATCATCTTGGATCTCCCAACAAGAAGCTATGTGAGAAGTTCAGCAAATTGATGCAAGGGAAGTTCGAGATGTCCATGATGGGTCAGATGAATTACTTTCTGGGTCTACAGGTCAAGTAGAGTACAGAAGGGATATTCATCTGCCAAAGCGGTACACAAAGGAATCTCTTGGCCAAGTTCGGAGTTCAACACCGTGTAAGGAAGAGATTTCCCATGATGACCGGGTTCAAGATGGATCCGATGAGGGGCGGTCGAAAAACTAATCGAAAAAGAATATAGGGCTCTCATTGGATCTCTACTATACCTAATCGCCAAAGACCCCGATATCACTTTTTGCGGTAGGTGTATGTGCGATTTCAAGCAAATTCAATGCAAAAGCCACCTAGAAGCGGTAAGCGGATTCTCAAGTATCTGAAGGGGACGATAAACCTTGGTTTATTTTACCCATCGATGATAATCTAGAGCTTAGTGGTTATTCGATTACGATTCACGGAGGTTGCGAAATCGACAGAAGTCAACCTCGGGTTCATGTCGGTTTACGGGAAATAAAAACCGATCTCTTGGTTTTCGAAGAAGCGGACATCGATTCATGACATCTACTATTGGGCGAGAATATATGGCTGCGAGGAAGTTGTTGTTCCCAATTGCTCGGCTAAGTCGGCAGGTGAGGGATTACAACATCGTAGCTAAACGTGCCTATATTCTCGTGATGATAATAGTCTTATTGCAATCACTTTCGAAATCTGTTCTACATACAAGATGCAAGCATGTGGATGTCAGACATCATTTTATCAGAGATCATGTTGAAAAGAAGAATATCAGACAAGCAGAAAGCTGATATTTTAACCAAGCCGCTAGCTGAGATCAGATTCAGAGAATTATGCAATGAGCTAGGGCTTCTGGATCTTGGAGAAAAAGCACCAGGAATGTTTGGTGGACTGGTCTCCAGAACCAGTTGGTTAACAGACTAATCAGGTTAAGAGGAATCAGTTGAGTTAGGTATCTCAACTGATCAGACAAGGAACCGATCAGAAAATCAGACAAGGAGCCGATCTGAAGATCAGTCAAGGAGCAGATCAGTTCAAGATATATCAGATTAAGGGGGAACTGATCAGATTGGAAGGTTATACTTTATAAGTCGATTAAAGCTACGGTCAACAAGCAAGTATAAGTTTAAAGCTACAAATCGCATAAGTCGGAAGAGGCAACACAATAATGAAATAACAGAATTTTTCATTGATAAGGACCCGGAGGTCAGATTACAAGCTACAAGTACAAGAAGACCCGGAGGTCATTACATAAACCATAAACCATAAACCCTAAGCCAACCCAAGGTAGGGAAGGGGAGAGAGAGATTTTAAGAGCTTGATGCTCTTATTATCCCTCGACCCTAAAAGGGGCGTGAGAGGCCTTAAGGAAAATCCTGAGCCACCCTCAGAGCTTCGGAGTGAGGAGCGAGAGCGGCCTTGAAGGATTTCTGTGCCAGGAGCCCCTAGACCTAAAATCAATGGGCTCTCCATCTGTTAAATGGGACACAAGTGCCAAAGAGTTGGTCAAAAGGACCATAAGGTCACTAGTGTCGCATGTAAATATTGAGTTTGATATACGAAGATCAGCTGTTATCTGATGCAGACCATATACCAAACTCATGTTTTGTTTCAGGTTGATGCTAATTCCGTCATCTCGATAGGCGCACAAGGTGCATACGGTTAGGAGAAGTACCTTCTCATTTGCTATAGCAGATCTGCAGCCTTGGTGGTAGAGAAGCTTTGCAATAATTGTATGTGAAATCTTCGATGACGACGAAAGCAGTGTGAAGGAACACACAGGGTTGATTTGAGAAGTTGAATTCATTGGAAAAGGGTTAAAGGTTTTTGCCGGAAGTTTCACAGGAAATAAGGAATTCATCAGAAAGCATGGAGTATAAGCTAAAGAAAGATGAATGGTTTATGTTGTGTTGTTTGCCTAACACCCTAGGCCAATTTATAGGAGAAATTAGGGGTATAAATGCAAATTTATTTTCTCAGAAGATCTTAAGAGAAATTTGTATTGACAACGCGTAAGGAACAAGCGGCTAATGGTTGGATGAGTTGATGGTATGAGTAATCACAACGTATCTATGCCATTATTACGGAATGTCAAATTGCGCCAATTTGGGAATCGAGGCGACTTTTTGACTCCCCGAAGTAAATGTTTTGGCGGGAGTAGACTTAAGTGCATAGTAATTGCGGCATGAATAGAAGAAGACTGAAGGATGAAGTGTATCAGATAAGTGTATTAGATAAAGTGGATCAGATAAGTAACGAAGTGGATCAAACAGAAATCTGATCAGATGAGTGGAATATTGTTGGGAAATGCTTAAGGCTACCATCAGTAAGGTCAACAAGTACCAGATCAGATCACGGTGGTAACTGGTTGATTACAATATCAATCAGTCAGATACGTTTCTTATTTATCCCTTTCTGAACATCTTATATGCATTATTTAAATAAAATTGGTTTTCACTCTGCCTTCTCTCAACTTTATGACGCATGCACTGCAAAACATTTAATGCGGACATGGGAATGTGTACTTAATGAGTTTTATTGCGAATTTTCGAGTCCGAAATACGAGAAGACTACTTTTCTCAAACGTGCGATTAAAACACTTTTCGGCCGACTAATCTCAGCCATTGACTTCAAAACACGGATACTTGAGTACCTTTGGAAAGTTGTGCAAAAAGTTTTCCCTCGCATACTATAAATCCAAATCTTTCTCGGAAAACTTCTTTCCACTACTTCGTCTTCTCAAAACTCTTAAAAGATCAAATTTTTTCAAAATCTTCATAAATTTACTTTCAAAATCAATTGATTTTACTTTCACGATTTCTAAATCCTACGAATCAACTTACAGTCTTGATGCTGTCACTTCCTATAAGATCAGTGCCATGACGGAAATCATCAAGAAGGCTTCAGACATGGATTGGTTGGGTATGATCAAGGCACGATTGCGGAAAGACTATAGGAAGTTCAAACTGACCCAGAAAAATGAAGTGTGCTTATCTTCCAAGTGCTCTTTCATACACAAAATCTCAATCATTCTGTCAGACAAGCTGCCAAAGAATTATGAATGGAATGAGAATGGAGCGAAGATATATCAAGCAAAGCACAAGGCCATGTTGGGCAAGGATGAGCCCCTGCCTGGACAATCTGATGAGGATCTTACTCCTTATGTGCCCAAACCCAAGGGAGAAAAGAAGGGAAAGGAAAAGGCAACTGCATCTTCAGAAGTGCAGGGAACGGCTATTCCAGAGAAGAGGTTGAAGAGGAAGGATCTGGCCAAGAAACCAGATGCTCAGTGAAAACGTCAGAAGAGAGTTACATCTCCTCTGAAGACTGCTCCGAGTTCTACTCAGCAAGTTCACAGAACGAAGGATCTGATTCAGGTGGAATCAGAAAAGGAGATAGCAGTCAGTTCTGAGCACACTGCCAGAGAAGTAAGGGACGAGCAGATGCTTGAAGAAGAAGGAGAGAAAGCTGTCAGAGGGACAGAAGTGGTGCACTCTGAGGAAGAATCACCATCTGATTCTATGCCTCTCACCAAGATCTTCCAGAAAGCAAGATCGCCTACGCCCACTTCCAAATCGCCATCACCCTCTCCTCACAAAACATTCTCACCCTCACCCTCACCAATCAGATCACCCAGATCTCCCACTCTCCCAATCATTGAACCTGTTCAGGAAACTGAACAACCTCAACAAGCTGAAAACGAACCTGAACCACATATATCCCCATCTCACTCCCAATCTCCAAACAAGATACAAGAACCTGAGAGATCTGACAAGCATGTGTCCATCTCTCATAATCCCTTCAATACCAGAACCGTGCTTGCTTCACCTGTTTCAAAAAGCCCGATCATAAGAATAATGAAGCAACAAATCAAGGAGTATCTAATGGATCTGTGCCCTGAATTGGATCAACATCCTGGCATCCAGCAACAGATAGAAGAAATTGTGTTCTGGAGGGATATCAGACTGAAAAGCATCGAGGAATTTCTGATTCTCATGGCAACTCTGGGATCTGATTTCTTTGTAGACTTGGAGATGAAGTGCTTGAACAATGCTGGGATTGAAAGCGCTGTCGAATTGGCATCTGACGATGATATCAGATGGTTGATTCATGAAAGGTTCAGAATTGCTGATAACATGGAGGAAACTGTTCAACCTCCTACAGATCATGAGGGAGCTGCCGATGAACCAAGAATGGGTGCTGCAGATGAGACCCGACTTGGCAAGGCTTCAACATTTGACCAGACTGCTATGCTGAGCTCCGATACCCTAGATCTTTATACTGAGAAGATTCAGGATGGGGTCAAGGTTGCTATTGAAGATAAATTCACAGCTCTCACAACAGATCTGATGAAGCGGTTTGAAGAAGAGCAAGCCAAACTGGTTGACAGAGAAAGAAGTCACACAGTTGGGATGCAGAATGACATCCTTTCTGAAGTAATGCAACTAGTAAATCCTCTTGCTGAGAAGCTCAATCTCCAGTCTGATAAACTCAAAGTTCTATGCTCAATGAGACACAGGCACTATTGGAAAATGTCTGGGCATCCTTGGAGAAAACTGACAACCACATGAATATGGGTTGGAAACACTTTACAGCTTCTACTGAACGAGCAAGAAGGGACATCGAATTTGCTCTCAGACGCTTTTTAACACCTGCACCTTCTGCCACCGCTCAGATCACTCCTCTTGTTGTTGAGGAACTCAGAGAGGAGATCACACGGCAGTTTATTGCTCTGAATCGTAGGCTGTCCAACCTCTTTGATGAAACCAAAAAGGGGGAAGGACAAGAGAAGAAAGAAAAACAGACACAGTTGGTATCTATTGCATCTTTTCCAGAAGCCACTGTATCTGACTTGCCAGCCACTCCATCTACTGATCTTGTTGCTGAATTAAAAGAAACTGTGGAGCAACACAGCAAAGAGATCACTGAGCAGAAGATTGCTCTTTCAGAAGTCATTGCTAGAGTCGACAAGATTGAAGACTTCTCTTCGTCCGTACAGAAAAGAATGGAAATTGATGATCAGGCCAAGAGCCTTGAACTCGCTAAGAAATTAGCAGAAGAAGATGAACGAGATGATCTTGAGCAAACTCTGAGGAGAAAGAAAGACAAAGGCAAGATGGTGAAAGCTACTGCTGAAGTTCAGAGTCAAGGCCAATTATTCTCTACCAAAAGACAGATGTCTCCTGAACAAATTCAAGAGCAAACCAGACAGAGAATAAGAGAGGCTGCCATCAAGAAGCAGAAGTTAGCAGAGGCTAAGGGACTAAACATCGCATACATCAGAAGGAAGAGGAAGAATGAAGCTGCAGCAGAGGAGATTGCTTGGGAAAGGAATGCCCTTCCGGCATCTGTTAAAGACATCCTCTGTACCCGGCTAGATCTGCTTCCAGAATGGGATCAGATCAGAGGAGAATGATTGTGTGACGTGTACATACTGGAGATGATTCCGATTCATCAAGATCAAACTGAAAATGATGATGAATTTCGGAACTGGTTAGAAACGAAGTACCCAGACTTCTACCAGATGGTGATGAAGGAAGGAAAGATCATGTCACTGATACCTGAAGCTCCTCCCTTTGAACAACTCCTTCCACCTTTGAGTCCAGACAACAAGCTAGATGCTGTCAAATTCAAGAATGCCTACTATGGATTTGCTGACAAAGGAGGGATCCATAGAAGAGAAGATCTGGACAAGCTGATGCAAAGGATGTACAAGATGTTTGGCATCCCCAAAGAACTTCAAATGTTCAAGTACACCTGAGGAAGACAACTTGGAATCAGATGATAGGTATGTTTACATGTATTCTATAACGCACACACCTATCTGAATGAAATATTTCATCTCTCTGATTCTAAGACAACATCTCATTGTCTTCTGAAGTATGTACTGCTTTACATTATCTGCATTTCTATTCGTGGTATCTGTTTTTTCTGATTAAGTGTTTTGGTTCCATCAAAAAGGGGGAAATTATTGGGAAATTTATATTTAAGTTTTGATGGAAGTTCCAAAACAGGTTGTAATAGGACCAATCGGACACAAGGTATGACGATGACTTAGAATCGATTAAGATGACCAAATTTGAAATGTATAGATAATCGATGTAAAGATAGGTCACATATTGAGGGGGAACTCAATATGTATAGGTCAGGTCGAAATATCAAATGACCAGATAAGATCAGATGATCAGAAGGCTAAGAACAAATCAGAAGACAAGAAGTCAGAAGATCAGGTGAAGACAAAAGACACTGAGACTCAAATGAACCTGAAGACTCGGATAAACCTCAAGACTTCGCTTAAACTCAAGACTCGGATGAACCTCGAAAGACTCAGATAAACCAAAGACTCAAGAATAAAACTCAAGACTCAAGATGACCAAGACACTGAGGCTCGAGTCACCAAGATCGAAGACTACCAAAGACACGAAACCTACATCGCCGAGTCCCGAAATTGTCTTAAGACAATCTGCATCGAAGACTCTACAAGGTAGATCGAAAGCATTATCCCGATCAAGTCACCAAGACCAAGGCCAACCAAAATGGTACACCGCATAAGGCGAATATTCTACAAAAGGAATATCAATCGCCTAACGGATAAATATTGAAATGCCGCCTCGCCGGGCTGCGAGAAAGCGACACGTGTACAAAAAGAGCTGACAATGCGGGATTCGACGCTGCGGACATAAACGGTGCTAATCATGCTTACGGCCAAGCCGATATTTGGAGCACGTCATAATCATATCCTACAACCTACCTAATATAGCCCGAAATTCAAATTGCTCTCCAACGGCTCTTTGATTTCGTGGTCTATAAAATGGGATTGGTCTTCAAAATTGAAGAATATATACTGAGAACATACCGGATCGAGCAGACTGAAAAAGAAGCAAAAACTATAGCAGAATTTCTGCTCAAAGAACACCGAATTTGAAGATTATTCTTAAGTGTTCATCCCATTGTTCTTAGCATAGAAATCCTATCCTCTAGCATTTGGCTACATAAACACTAGGATAGATTTCCGGTTGGAACCACAACAAACCTTTACCTAAACTCAAAGTTAGGTTAAGTTTGTTACCGCAAGATTTCAGACTAGGGATTCTAGTTTCTGATTTCTGGGATCGGTTGAGTGTGAACTCGATAAACATCTGTTGGGTGTTGGACTAACACATAAAACTAAGTCCAGTCGGTTAAGTTGGTTAAGTTGGTGCCCCTGTGTTAAGGGAAGAGTGGACGTAAGACGGGTTTCGTCTGAACCACTATAAAATCTTGTGTGCATTTACTTGCTCTTTATTGCTTTACACTATTCACACAACTGAGCTTAAAATTGCATACATATTCTAAGTTAACATCAGTCTACACCAAGCAACTGATCTGATCAGGTTGACACCTTAGTCAGCTGGTTGAAAACTGACTTGAGAATCTGATTTGATAAAACTGGTTTTTCACACTGTATTTACAAGCTTCCGCACTATCAGTTAAACTGACAGATATCAAACTGATCTGCCCTCAGGCACTCAGTAAGATTGAACATCAGTCCAAGCTGACTCACTAGCACTCTGATCAGGCAATCTGCAATCACACCTGATCCGCACGAAAAGTTTTCAGAAGTCCATTCACCCCTCCCCTCTAGACTTCTGCCCTCACAAAACCCGTTCGGGACCTACACAAACTCATAAGCTTTCAGTTCAGAGAAAACTTGTTGGTATGGCATGGAATCAATATTTTTGGTGTTTTCAATCACCACAACATGTATATCTCATTTCTTAGATAATCCTCTAATAATTTTCAGTATCACTTCTCTTTGTGGGTATCTTCTCCCAAGAGCATCCAGATCATTCATAATGCTAGTGAATCTGACTTCCAGTTTGTCAATGGATTCACCATCTTCCATTTCAAAGCTGTCAAACTTTCCAATAGCAACAGAAAGTTTGTTCTCTTTAATATGATATGTGCCTTGACACATAATAGCAAGTGTGTCCCATATTTTCTTTGCAGTTTCACAGTGAGAAATCATCCCCATAACACCATCATTAATAGTTCTATATAGAGTATCTTTAGAAATATAGTCCAAATTGACTAACTTTCTCTCATCAGGAGTAAGTTGATCATCAGGCTTTGGAAATTCATCTCTGGGGTCATTCCTTTCAGTATTAGTGATTCTGGGATTCACAACAGTGTATTTGAATGGTCCTTCAGAAACCACTCTCCACATTCTCTCTTGTTTGGAATACAGATGATCCTGCATTCTCAGTCTCCATAGGTCATAGCTCTCAACAGAGAACATAGGAAGTTTCTTAGAAGGCATGATGAATGAGCCTTGTAAGATATCAGCAATAAGATCTATTCAGTAGACCACCAAAGTCTTTACAGCAAATAGAATATGGCTACCAAAGCAAGTGGCCAAAATGAACCACTGCTCTGATACCACTTGTTGGTCCCGGTGCAAACGAGTCTTACACGTGTATGGGGGGAATACACGTGTTCAGTGATTTTTAAAACTTTTCTTCACTGAGATCAGATGGGTCAGGATGTCCTGAGAATTTTGCCCTGAGAAGCACAAATCGCCCTGAGTCAAAGTCTACTGAGACAATGATCCTGAGCAGCTTTCAGAAGCTTCAGATTAGCCCAACTGATCCTGAGTTTTATCAGAGATCTTGAGAAGCTTGGATCAGATAATTATCTTACTGAATACTCAGTAGAGTTAGTTCAGTTTGGTAATTATCTGTTCTAGCTAATCAAGAGTGTGGAATGGTTGGCCCTAAGTTTATACTCATTTTAGCTTGCTGAAAATCTCTTCCTTAGTAAAATAGTGGTTAAGGCTGTGAACAATTTGATGCAGTTTCAGTGGATTGATTCCAACTGAATATTAGTAAAATATGCTTTCAGTGAAAAACATGCAACAGATATAATGCAGTACAGAAAGCAAACAACACAGCAATTATAGTGGTTCAGAGACTCAAGCTCCTACATCCACTCTCTCTGATCTTCAGAGAAATTCCTTAACACACTTCCTAAAGCTTTCAGGCTGACTCACTGCAGCTTACTCACTTTTCTACCTTGAGTTTTCTAGTTGACTCACTGCAGCTTTCTAACTCAACACACACAAGTTTTCAGACTACCACAAGTAGCTTACTAACTTCTCCTCTAGAGTTTTCTGGCATACTAACCTGCAGCTTACTCACTCTTTACAACTCTAACTCACCAACAAATCACACACACTCAAACTACCTTATCAAAGGGTTTGGGTTTGGGTTGGTTTCCAACTAGGGTGAGATATCCTTTACAATAAGAACAAATGCAAAGGCTAGGATATCTCTACTAAGCTTTGGATATATCTATCAAATCTAGGCTTAGTGAATGAGCTCTCTCCAATGTCAAACACTTGGGAAATTCTAGGGTTTTCGAGTGCTTCAATTTGCAAGAATACGAATGAGCTCTTGAGTTGCTGTAATTTCCCGTAACCTCTCAATGGTGAAGGTCACTGGTATTTATAGGAAACTTTACCAAGGTCACTCTTTGAAAAACTATCCGTTGGAAGATATAGCATCAAGAGTTTCCTCTTCTGGTTATTGATGAACGACTATTTTTAGGGTTTGAACACTCCCTTGCATGTTTTAGGTAATATGTATCCAAGTAGTCAATCACCAATTTTTGCAGTCTGGAACATAGTACTACTGACAAAATTCAGTATCCTGTCGCTTTCAGTGTCAGTAAAGTACAGTGGTGTCTTCCTCTGATTGGTTCTTGTCTTCAGTGAATATAGACAAACAAAATGGCCCTTTTAGGTCAATCTCTCTGAATGAGACAACCTTAAGCAACACTTAGTTTTAGTTCCTTTTTTTCTGCACTTGAATGTTTTGGGCAATATTTATTCTTTTGTAAATGTGTGTTTTCCTCAGTTTTGCATATATTCAGATAGATATTTCTTCAGTGCCTCTGAACATGCAGTCTACACGAGTCTTGATATCTCTTGAGTCTTGATATCTTCGAGTCTTGATAACTTCCGTCTTGATTATCTTACGAGTCTTGAGTTCTTGAGATCTTCCGAACATTGTGTCTACCTGAGTCTTCATTATCAAAATCTGATTAATATTTGTTGACTATACATGGTGCAGATATCTTCCTTAACTATCTTATACTGAAACCTGACTCAGACTATCAAGATTATCCTGAACATGTCATACTTAGGGGTTTTGGGATCTAATCAAAACTCTTTATTAAATTCATCTCTCAACATCAAGTATTCCCTCGTCCTTGTCCAACAATCCGGTGGAAAGATACTCGTGAACAATTAACAAAAGGAAAAATAAAATTATGTTGCACCACCTTTGTGGATTTCTAATTTTTCCAACACATGGAATTGCATGGGGATGAAAAATTCATCCCCTATTTATAATACTAGGTGGTGGCCAATTTTTGCCCTAGGAATAAGATGGAAAAATCTTTTTCTTGGTCACCAAGAAATCTTGAATATATACCATATATTCTTTTCTTTATATTTAAAATATTCCACAAAAATCCCACCTCCTCTTGTTATGGTCTTTTTCGAAAAATTAAGGCAAGATTTCCAAGATTGGGATCTTCTTGAATTTATGAGATATTTTTGTATTCCAAGAATGCATATCTTCCATAATATCTTTCCAAGAAAATCAAGAAAATCTTTCCTTCCTTAATTTCACTCATTATTTTCGAAAATTGCTAAACAAATAACCAAGTGGGAGATTTCTTGAATTTAATGAGATAAACTTGTATTCCAAGAATACTTATCCTCATTCCATAACAAAATTCAAAGAAAATCTTTCTCCCTCTTTTATTTATTTATTTTCGAAAAAATAGGAAAAATAGGCAACAACATTTTATTTAATTTTAAACACCTTTTTCAGTTA
The DNA here is from genome assembly GCA_037126765.1 of Stenogyne calaminthoides. Classification (NCBI taxonomy): domain Eukaryota; kingdom Viridiplantae; phylum Streptophyta; class Magnoliopsida; order Lamiales; family Lamiaceae; genus Stenogyne; species Stenogyne calaminthoides. The sequence continues at coordinate 33,572,105 of JBBCBC010000010.1, read as the reverse complement.
TTGGACTTTATATTTTGGCTACTTGAGGGGCCTTTAGGAGAATTAAGATTGGACCTTCCAATGGACCTCGAATTTCCAATATTGAGCCACAATATTATTCAAGCCCATAAATATTAATTAATCCCACTACATAATTAATATTGCACTATCCATCTTAACCCATATTACAATTAATATGGCTCCCGATTATTATTTTCCGCGTTTAAGATTATCCAGTCCATTAATTAATTTAAGCCACTGAAATAGCTTCATATTAATTAATATCTTTTTCCTTGGTTCAGGAACGGCTCAACATTATTATCCATACCGGAAAACTAATTCCACTTGAAAGATTTGGTATGATAAAAATTCTGAGCCTCCCAAGGACTAATCAAACAAGACGCACTTGCACACCGATTCTCCGTATTAAATCTTAGCAATCGTCATGTAACTAATAATATTGTCCAAGATACAAGGTATTGAATCACATTGATTCTCTACCCATCGTAAGTCAAAGCAATAGTTATTAATTCCACACGATCCTATTTAAGGAACGGAGATTAAGAAATAACTAACCACTGAGGTCTTATTCTTCTATAATCAGTACTGAATAATTTATCCTCCTGTAGGTCCTCTTCAGTGCAGCATAATGCACTAGTGTAATCTCTTGGTCAAGACAAGTCAATCTGAGCCTTACACTTCAACCTTTCACGATGGATTGTTCATTTCCATCTAGGTTGTGAATTCCGTACTTTTAGTTACAAGGGACTGTTAATTTAATCTTCTGTGATTTGGTATCACTAAATTAACTACAATGTAACACGTACTAATTATTGAACAATTATGCAGTAAATATATGTAACATTCAATGATATTTAAAGCAACAATGATAAATAATTTATTTCAGTAAATAAGCCCGAAATTCAGTCTGGTTATACAAAGTAAAATCATACTTTCCAGTATAACCCCAACAGTTCTTCTAATATATTTTTATTTTTTATTAAATTTTAGATTTATAAGATAGATAAAAATTATAAGAGTTGGTATGCTGTGAAACTTGTTCACCGTGAAACTGGTTTTTTTTTTTTACAGACATACTCTTTAGTAATATAAGTCACACCCTTCAGTTATTACTACGACACTCTTTGCTATAATATAAGTCACACCCTCACTTTTATGATTAATACTCTTTATAGTAAAAAATCACACCCTTTACAATAAAAAGTCACACTCTTTAGTAATATAAATCACACTCCTAAACCAGTTTCACCTTGAAACTTGTTCACAGTATACTTTGACAAATTATAATATGTGTATTCCAATTAAATAAAAAAACTTAATTATTAATTAATTTATATATGTGTAGCTTAAATTAAATATCTATAAATATGTGTATAAGATTTTTTGAAATGGAATTTTGAAGGAATTATTTTTTTGCTAAAATTAAACATAATTTCCTCAATAGGAAAAAGGGTTATGTTAGTATGTTATTCTTTTATTTGTAGATATTTTGAAATCAACACATGGCGCAAATCTAAAGGATGTAACAGGAGATGTAACACCATTGTGTAACAGGAGATCCTGACCGAAATATATATATTATAATGGGAAACAAATCTTAATTTTTGGGAAAAAAAATAGAAAAAATCTTTCTATATATATAATAGCAGAAATCGACCAAAATTTAGAAATCATTGGATTTTTCCGCCAAAAATTATTGTCTAATTGAGAAACGAATATTTGAAATAGATATTTATAAATTATAACGGATTGAGAAAAATATTTAAAAAAAATATGTTGTATATTTCCACAAACTTTAATGTTAAATTGGGAAACAAATCTTTTGAATAAATATTAATAAATTATAATTAATTGAAAAAAAAATTAGAATAAATATGTATAAAATAAATATTAACAAATTATAATGGATTGAGAAAAATCTTTGAAAAAATTATGTAGAATATTTCCACAAACACTAATATTAAACTGGGAAATAAATTTTTAGAATATAAAAAAAATCTTTTTAATTTATCTAATTAAATCAAATATTTTATTTTATAGTTACGAGATTCCTAAAAATCCATTCTTAAAAATTATATATAAAGATACACACCCATATTATAAAGAAGATCTATTCCTAAAAATTATATATAAAGCACACGCCTTTTTTCTTCTTTTATGGCTAAAAATAATTTATAAACATTCATGGTATATTGCAGGGTATATTGAGATAAGTAATTTGAATTCTCAATTGATTGTGAATATTTATGACATTAAGGTATATCATTTTGTTTTGTATATTGCAGAAAATCCCTCTATATTACTAATAGAGAGTTTTTATTGTTTGTGTGTCAATTTTTGGTGAGTTTTGATGATGTGTCATTCATATAGAGAGTTTGGCATTTTGGTGTGTTAATAATGATGATGTGTCATTAGTATAATAATTTTAAAAAAATATTATATAAGAAATGGTTGAGTCAATCAATTATTTAAAATTATATGAATAAAGTTAAGTTATATATTTATACTTTATTATAATGTTTATACATAAATTATACTCCCTCCGTCCTATTTTTGATTATCCATTTACTGTAGACACGGAGATTAAGAAAAAGTAGGAGATAATAGTATTAAATGGTGTAAAGTGGGTAAAGTGGGTTTGGTGGAGAGATATAATAGTATTAAATGGTGTAAAGTGGGTTTGATGGAGAGAAATAATAGTATTAAATATTATTGAATGTTGTTTTATTGTCTTATTTGGAAATGGAAAAAGAAAATTATGACTGCTATTTATGGAAAGCGGATAATCAAAATCAGGACGGATGGAGTATAAGACTTCTCCTATTAATTTTGAAATGATTTATCAATTGTGAAACAAATTCAGAATCAATTTCATATATTTTTACATGATTATATTAACTCAACCTAGCATACATTTTGATATAATTATAATAAATTCATTCAAAATTATAATTTTATTAAATTTTAAAATAATTATGTAATATTTTTTCAATTAAACATTAAAAATATTATAATTTTGAATATTAAAAATTCCGTGTAACAAGCGGGCACTACGCTAGTATTTTTATATTCATAGGTAGATCCATGTCTTTTTTCTTCTTTTTTGTTCATAGGTTTCTTCTTTTTTGTTCATATCAATTCTTCTAATTTGATGAATTTGTTAATTTGATTTTGTTTTAAATATTGCAGGAAATATTAAGGTAAATAATTTGAGATGAATTTGTTAATCTGTTTTTTTCTTTTTTTTGTATACTATATTGTATACCAAGGTAAGTAATTTGAGTTCTCAATTAATTATGAATGTTTATGACGATTGTGTATATGATAAGCAATATGAGTTTGTGTTTGTATATTGCAGAAAATATTTTTATGTTCATAGGTTTCTTCTTTTCTATTTGACGTGTATTCTTATAAATGGGATGAGATTTATTGACTTATATATTATTTGATAATTTACTTATGTTGTGCACGTTGATAAACAATTCAATCCACGAATTTGCAAGATTCACCGTAAACTCGATCTTTTTAGTAAATCACTGTTATGTATAAAAAATTTCATTATTATGCATAAAAACTTTTTATTGGTTTATTTTTATGTTTTTTATGTTCAATTTTTTATTTAGCTGAACTTTTATTTTTACTTTTGCTTTTGATGTTCGATTTTTTGTTTTGCAGGATTTTTGTTTTTATTTTTTGCTTTTATGTTCAGGATAGTTCATATTGATTTATTTGCTACACAATTTGTGTTATGAATACTTATAAATTTTGATTCACATTAATTGTGCACCCGTGCATCGCACGGGTTCAATTACTAATATGATAACAATAAATAAGTAAATAACGACAAATACATTATCATCTTAATAGAAAAGATTCAAAACTACTACTCCCTCCATCCTAATTTAAATTGAGAATTTCTTAAAAAGAAAATAAAACATTTTTCTTTACAAAACAATACCCCTTACAAACAATATTTATTTACACCACATGTCACTCTATTATATACACTAAATTCATTTTATACCATTTAATACTAATAAACAACATTTTTCTTAAAGTTGAATTGGCATCTATACCCCTCAACCAATCTCACTTTATACTATTTAATACTAATAAACAATATTTTTTTTAAAAAACTTGTGTCTATAGTAAATGGCAAAACAAAATTAGGATGGAGGTAGTAGTAATTTGCTACTCATCTCTTCTGCTACAAAAAGTAATAGATAAAGATGAGATTTAAAACATCAAATTGGAAAAATAAATTATAGCTAACTTATGATTAATGGACTTTTGTCAATTTTGTATGATCCATCAATTCGATACATATATAAATGTATAAAATATTAATTTGTATGATCCATCAATTAAATACATATATAAATGTATATAATATTAATTTGTATATTATATACTATAATTAGCGGTGCGATCAATGCGGTTGTGCACTTAAAATTGAAGTTGTTTTGTTTGTGCGGTGCGATTTGCTAACAAAAATATAATCACAAATCAATAATGATAAGGTGTTGCAAAGTAAAGATAGTGTTTGTAGTGTTTGCCTACTAAGGGTGGGTGTTTTGTACACTATAAACTACTTTTAGAAACATCTATTTTTAAAGTTATTTCTTATAACTTTAAAAAAAAAAAGATGTTTGGAGCTATTTTTTTATGGGGTGTTTGCAATAAATTATAAGTGATTATAGCCATCTAAAATTATGTGCATATTCAATTTGGAGTGTTTTATTTTTCTTTTATTAGATTAAATAAGCTTTTAAAAACTATAAGCTTGAAAGGGGGTTTTTTTTTAATTATGAGCATTTTTTAAGTATTGTTAACCTTTTTTTTTTTGCAAACACTATCATTTTTCTTTGAATTTTTTTTACAAATACCATCAACTTCTGCTGTTAATTAATTTTCTCACAATCATTAATTTGAATCACTACTTCAAAAGCATATTTTTTTTGCAAACACCTCCTTAGAATTATAAAACACACAATAAATAGTAAGAAATATTTATTTTTTAAATTTACTCCTCATAACTTTAAAAATAAATACTAATTGCTAATAGAATTTTGTAAATGCAGAATGTCTTGAATTGTGAAAGCATGTCCCAATGTAAGAATATTGTTAGCTGGAGAATCAATAACGACGATTTTTTTTTAATCATTAAAGGGTCAATCCTCAATTCGTTTTGTTTCTTTTCATTTTTCTAGTACAAAGTTTATGAAAAAAATATAAAGTGTACATTTCGTTTCCGTAAATTTCTTGTAAATTTCGGTGAGAGAAAGACATAGAATAAACTAATATAAGAAAATATAAAGTATAGGGCCCCTGTATTGTGTCTTTCTCTCTTCGAAATTTACAAGAAATTTACATAAGAAAATGGAAAGGATCCAAATCCCAGGTTTAATCCGATTTAACGGGGTTTTTTCTCCTGTACACGTTTCCACTTACCAAATCGAAAAAAGTGAATTTATAACTCTTTGGTCTGGACTGGATTAGTGACTAATATATCCATTAATACCGATTGAAGCTGCTGGTAAAATATTAAAAACACTGCTATATATTAAAAAAATTGGATGTTTCGTTTAGACTAAAAAGCTATAAGCTAAAAGCAGCAAAGAGTTTTTTGATAGCTTTATGAACTTTTTTTAAAATACTGTGAATTTTTTTTTTAAACACTATTAATTTTTCTTTGATTTTTTTTAATAAACACTATGAACTTCTACTATTAAATTAATTTTCACATAATCACGAATTTTTAATCAATTTTTCAAAGTGTAATATTTTTGCAAACGCCCCCTGTAAATAAAATATTTTTTTTTTATTTATACCCTTCAAATAATTCAATGCTACACCCGATATTATTATTTTTCTCACACTAAAGTCAATTTTATCTTCTTTAATATATATAAAAGAGAAAATAGTTTTTTTGGTCCTATAATTTTGCCTCTTTTTTATTTTGGTCCTATTGACTTTATATTTTGATTTTCGTTCTGTAACTTACATATTTTCGACTTTTTAGTTTTTTTTACTTTTAAATTTTCAATTTTGTCATGTAACTTACATATTTTTACCACTTTTTTATTTTGATTTATGTAAGTTATAAGACGAAAATAAAAATTTAAAAGTCAATAATTCTAAAAATTTGAAAATGTGTATTACAGGATAAAAAAAAATTAACATGACCAAAAATCAAAATGTGACAAAGTTATAGAACGAAAAAAATTACTTTCACTTATATAAATGTCATTACTTTATCATTTAATTTTTTAATAAAAAAACAATTTTATCTTATCATAATAATAAATAAATTTTAAATTAAAACTCGTATATATAATAAATATCTATACATATATAATAACAAAATGTTGGGCCAAAATTGGGTTAAAACAATTGTTACAATTTTTTTCATGAAATTTTAAAAATGTTATCTAATGGCATGTAATTCAAATGATATAGCTAAATTTGTTTTGTCTTCTTTGCATGTGAGAGGTTCAAGGTTCAATTCTCCATTTCAACAACACATATATTTTGAGTATTTTCTAATTTTTATTTTTAAACTAGGTTAATTTATACCTAACTAATAACAAAATATTATACAAAAAATAGAAATAAATATTTGCAACAAAAAAATTTATTAGAAATTTGTCATGAAATTTTAAAAGTTGTGTATTGATGATTAAAATAATTATATTTTGAGTAATTTCTAAATTATTAATATTATTTTTGAACTAAATCTATTTATTTTCGTTGATACCTCGGTAACCGACCCAAGGACCATATAATACGAGGAATCAGAACCCACCATCGACTAGAAGGGTGTCCACTTCAAGTAGAGCAAAGCATTGTATGAATTGATCAAAAACTAGATCTATGTATACCTATCTAATAATAAAATATTATATAATAAAATATTATTACAAATTTATCATGAAAATTAAATTTTTTTATAAATAATTAATAATATAAATAATAAAAGTTTGTATTTTATATGGATATATATTTTTAAAAACAAATTCTCCCTCCGTCTTTTTTAGATTGACTTTAACACGAGTTTTAATGGGGGAGTTGTTTATTAACATTTGAAGGGAATAAAATAAACTTTTTATAAGGGTACTTAGTCACTTTTAGATAATGAGACAAGAAAAGAAGTTAATTTCGTATGTAATTATTAGGATATGAGATGTAATTTAATGATATTTGTAGGGTGATAGATTGAAACTCTATTGTTACTTTATTGATATGTTGTGTATATGACAAAGGACAAAACTTTTTGAATTTGAGTAACACTTCTATAAATCAGATCTATACATGAACTTTATCATTATTTTGCACAATAACTATCATTGTTGTGTACAAAAATTATCATTGTTCAAGATATGCTTTATTTTTCAAATAATTATAGTTTTTGTATATAACAGTGATAATTTTTATATATAACAGTGATAATTTTTGTACATAACCGTGATATTAAAAAAATAGAGTTCACAGTGAACTCGAGGTTGCAAAAGTTTTTGTCTTTGAAATTTGAGCAATAAAAAAAAAGGTGGAGGGAGTATTATATAAATTTGTCATGAAAATTTAATAGTTGTGTATTGATGATCAAAATAATTATATTTTGATTCATTTCTAAATTATTAATATTATTTTTGAACTAAATCTATTTATATTTTTATGTAATTTAATGATATTTGTAGGGTGATAAATTGAAACTCTACTGTTACTTTATCGATATGTTGTGTATATGACAAAAGACAAACCTTTTTTAATTTGAGTAACACTTCTATAAATCAGATCTATTCATGAACTCTATCATTATTATGCACAGTAATTATCATTGTTGTGTACAAAAAATTATCATTGTTCAAGATATGCTTTATTTTTCAAATAATGATAGTTTTTGTATATAACAGTGACAATTCTTATGCATAACAGTGATAATTTTTATACATAACCGTGATATTATAAAAATAGAGTTCACCTTGAACTCGAGGTCGCACAAGTTTTTGTCTTTGAAATTTGAGCAATAAAAAAAATGCGGAGGGAGTATTATATATATGAAAATGTTTAATTTATATACTTATTTGTATGATATGAGGTCATGATTATTCCAGTTACCATACATTAATTGCATACTATTGACATTAGTCTTAAATTATTAAATAAACAATTTAAAATTAAACTATTAGTTGAATTGTAAAATAACATGACTAGGTGATTGTGATAAAACTCGATTTATATACTTATTTGTACGATTATTATATGATCTGAGATTTAAATTGATTAATCCAATTATTATAAATTAATTGCAAGTACTATTAGACTTAAATTATTAGTTGAATGAAAGATTGTAAAATAACATTAAATTGGTTGTTATAAAACTCGGTACCCACATAAGAGAAAATATCAATTGAGACCAACACAGGACAAAGAGTTGATTTTGGGAATGACGCTGACCTTACCAGACAATAGATTTTTTTTAAAGTTTTAGAGAAGATAATATTGACTAATGGAATGATCATTAATAAGAGTTAGAGACAACTACATAACCTTAAACTTTCTTAAGGAGATTAATTTTGGGTAGTACGTGCTGCCATGTCCAGTGTAATTAGGCGGGATATTTTGAAGATTTTTATATGAGATGACGACAATATGAGACGATCAACGAGGTTTATAAGAAAATAATTTAAAATTTTCAAAAGAAACAATATCTTTTAAACTTGAATTATTTAATAATGTAAACTTTTTTAACAGTTAAAACGTCACCCATTTTTGTAAAAGTAATAAAATTTTCACAGATTAACATTACATCTAAATGAAAAAAATATATACTTATGAAATATATAAAATAAAGAATAAAGAATAATAAGGAAAAAATTTATAACTATAGGTAAAATAATAATTTCTAATTAATTTAACTTGAAAATTAAATATATTTCATATCGTATATTCATTTTATACTCACAGATCGTGCAACTTACGGGTGATATATTAGTTTAAATAAAATAAAAATCAAATGGAGAGAGTACGTCTTCATTAATCATGAATCATCATCTATTAATAACAGAGTTACTCTCATCCCTAAAAGAACATTAATGGCAAACTGCGGATTATCCATCATAAATGAAAGAAAAGCAAGCAATAAATACCAAAATTTTGTCACTGGAAACATTAAATAAAATTCCACCAAATTTGCCTTTAAATGTTGCACAAGATGACAGTATGCAATAAATAAAGATTCTTGAACCCTGAAAGGAAAGACAAGAAAATTAAAAAGGAGAAAAAAAATCTTAATGTGTTTCCATTCTCTTTTTGGGTTTCATATGTATCTAAGTGCAGTGACGGAGCAATGATTTTTGACCAGGGGGTCCAACTAATAGGAGAAAAAAATATTTTTTGATCATATAGCTTTTCTGTAATCTGTTTTCGTTCCAAAAGTTTAACTGTTTAATTTTGGTCTCATAACTATCTCTATTGTCCAATTTTGATCTCATTTTCACAAAAAATAGAAAATTTTATCATTTTCAATTATGAGCAAATCACGAGTCGATTAAAATTGACGGTTTCCGAGCTCTTAGCTAACATAGACGTTGACTATTAAACAAAAACTCATTTTTTAAAGAATTAGAAAGAACAAGAAACTTCATCTTAAGTTGTGGAAAAAATAAATTTTTATTTAACAGTCATCGTCCACGTCAACTACAAGCTTAAAAACCCTCAATTTTAACCGATATGTGACTTGCGCATGACCGAAAATGACAAAATTTTCTATTTTTCAGCGAAAATGGGGCCAAAATTGGACATAGGACGAAAAATGGATTACAATAAAGTTATGGGACCAGTTTATTTTTTCTCCAACTAATAGTAATAAAAATGTACGAAAATAAAAGTTTAAAACAAAAATATAAACCAATACCTATACTTATATAATCAAAATTTTAAATGTAATTACATGACATTAGACAATAACATTCATCTTCGACTCTTCATGATTTGGAAGTATTGCGCGCATGATCATTTTTTACTAACTTTCTGTCACAACCCACTTTCAGATAACCAAATAAATAACATGTTCGAAATAAATTTACGAAAAAATGACTTGTGACTTTTTATTTTTATTAAACAATTAACAGAATGATTTATCCTTTGAACACTTAAAACTTGATAAGAATGACTCATAATATACAAAATTATATATATATATATAATATATACTACAACTTGAACACAAGCCCCACAGGTCATCATCCATGTATACAACTCTCAGAATCTGCAGGTACTCCAACCACCACCAGTGTAAGTTGACAAAATTACCTACAATGCATAAACTATGTGAGATATATAAATCTCAGTAAACATAAATTATGCATGATGCTGTGAATCTTTTAAAATCCTCTCTATGCACTCTCTTTTTAGAAATCACCAATTTATTTATGAAACACTCATTAGGGCCCCTGACACACTGTTATACATCAGAATGAGCTCAACATCCACATAATCCAATGACCAATATAAATATCACATAAGTATGATTCGGACGTGAGGCCCATCCTCTTGTGGCCCAACAGGGGTTCTCCTCGCACATACGCCCCCTATATATGTCCATCAAGAAGTCATTCCACCACTCCGAATCATAACGGTGCAGTCCGAGGATCCACCCTCTAACGGCCCAGCGAGGTCCATCACCAAACTCGACCCCCTGTCCGCTTAAGAAGTCCCCTCACTGAACACCCACACAACATATCACAAATACTCGATAAGGGTTCTCCTCACACGTACGCCCCTTATCATATAAAACGCCCCACAAGGGTTCTCCTCACACATACGCCCCCTGTGTTTCTAATGTATAACCAGTGACCAAAACACACACATCATCTGCTCAAATATCTTCTCATGATAATGCATGGTATGCATGATGCAGTGCAATGCAACACAAGATATTTCACGATTCACATGACGCCAAACTCACAGATTCGATTCATATAAAATATCGAGCTCACTAGCTCCTTCCACGATAACCACTGAATATTAATCAAATATTACAATACACGTAATCTCCACGTAATATTACAATACACGTAATCTCCACGTATTATCAATTAAACACATATAATTCACAAAATATTATGTTTATGCATTATAGTTGCAAATATATTTCTACTTACCTCAAACCCGTAAAAGATGAATAACTCGAACTCTTAATCCTCCTTATCTCCTCCCACTAGCAAATTTGTTCACCATCTTCCACCGTCCACCTTCTCCCTCAAATTTTCTCTTCCAACTTTATGTGTGCGTATAAGTTTAATTTATACTAATCAAAAGATTTGGGGTGTCTAGAAATTTCTCCCGTCCCACCGCCTTTGTTAGCTTCCAAGGGACGCTTTCCTTCTTTCTTTTCTTTTTACTTATTTTATCTTATTTTATCAATATTATATCACCTTATAATATTTAGATGCCATGCATACATACGTATAGTGTACATTTATGTATGTATGCTTAGCAATCAAATTTCATTGTTATTACTATTATTATTATTATATATTATACCCCACTAACTTTATATAATAATATACTTTTACTTTAGTTATTATATTTATTAAGCTATTAATTAATAACAGAATTGTGAGAAATCGGGTATCACACGTTCTAAGAAATATTTTTCCTATGTATAAAACCAAATAATTATTAATTCAAAATTTTGTCTCCAATTTGGTTAAGTAGTGAACTCTAGATGCGTTGCATTGTTGAAAATGCTCTTCCTACTGTAGTTGTGGCAACGGGTAAGATCAGTGATGACTTAACAAACAAATAAACAAATGAGAATATACAATATGATTTTTATTATAGCAACCATATTTTGAGTAAAACCTCCTATTTCAGTAATCGTATGATTTTTATTATAGCAACCATCTTTTGAGTAAGACCTCCTATTCCAGTAACCGTAGAGAAATTTTCATTTAAACTCATGTCAATACTAAAATTTTCACTGTCAAGTTTAAGTACAACAACTTAATTTTATTGAAACATATATATGTGATTAAATATTTTTTTATGCTATATAAATGTGATATTACTAAATATACCTTGAAAATTTTTAAAATCTCAGGGGGGCCCAGTGCCCCCCCCCCTACCCTTCCTCGCTCCGTCCTTGTCTAGGTTCACCGTGTATTCATAGTGCATTTTAAAATTATGCAACTTGTTATATTAAAAGATATAACTTTTTTATACTGAACCATATAACTATTTTTTTTATATTAATAATTGCACCGTTCAGTGTAAACAAGTTGCATATTTTAATATAACAAGTTATATAATTTTAAAATGCACTATGAGTGCATGATACAACTAGATGCAAACAAGAGTTAGCCCTTAGACTGTCTTAATTCTGTTTTTCTCCCTCTTGCTTGGACGATTTTAAGAGGAAAGTATGGAGTATAAATATGTTGTGTTAATGTTTGTCCTATAAAAAAATCACCATTGAGCTTTGGTTAAATATTGTATGCATCCAAGTGCACCGTGCACCTTTATTACATTATAAAATTATACAATTTATTACACTGAAAGATACAATTTGTTTACACTGAATTGTACAATTATTTTTGCATATTAATAATTGCACAGTTCAGTGTAAACAAATTGTATATTTTAATATAACAAATTGCATAATTTTAAAATGCAATATGAGTGCACGGTGCAACTGATGCAAACATGAGTAAGACCTTAGACCTCTTACTTCTTTTTTCTCTCTTGCTTGGACGATTTTAAAAGGAATGTATGGAGTATAAATATGTTGTATTAATATTTTCCTATAAAAAAAATCACCATTGAGCTTTGGCTAAGTATTGTATGCATTCAGGTGCACCGTGCATTCTTACTGCATTATAAAATCATACAATTTGTTATACTGAAAAATGTAATTTGTTTACATTGAACCATGTAATTATTTTTGCATATTAATAATTATACGGTTCAGTATAAACAAGTTGCATATTTCAATATAATAAGTTGCATGATTTTAAAATGCATTATGAGTGCATGGTGCACCTATACGCACATGACATCTACTCTTGAACTTTATATTATCACTAGTTTAATGTCCGCGTATTACGCAGTTCTTTAATTAAAAATATAATATTCATAACGTATAATATATTTAATAATAAAAAATATAATTATGTGCATAAATGCACTAAATATGAATTAATAATTGTTTATGGTGTATATTAGTATATACTTGCTTAAACAGTTATTGAAATAAAATTATTGTATCAAATTTTATCTATTCTGCAATTGATTCACGAATCCCTAATTTAAATTTGAGAGAAAAATTTACTTGAATAATTAATTTGGTGGTTTAAGTGTAATAAAATAATAGTTTGTATAGTTTAGTACAACAAAAAATAATTAGGTTGTTTAGATACAATTTCAGTGATAGTTTAGTGGATTTAGTGCAATTAGAAATAAATATAATGTAAGAAGTGCAAGGTTCAAACCTTAGATATTACAAAAAAAATTAATTAAAATGCACATTAAAATGTCATATGAATGTCACATATTAACTACAAATCAATTGAAAAATGACACATCAATTCAATAAAATGTGATAACTCATCCAAATTAATTTCAAGATGACACATCATCCAAATTAACCATAAGAAAACACATCATCAAAATGAACTCTCTATTAATAATATAAGGGCCCGTTTGCTTCTCTGGATTGGGGGTGATAGACTTTTTAATTCGGCCCAATCCGTCGTTTGGTTTCTGTGACTGTGGTCCATGATTAAAAAAGAGCCCGGTATGAAAAATAAAGTTATCAGCCCATTTAATGATTATGAGTCACAGGGTGAGGGCTGAAATAATTTAGTCCGGCCTTCTTGGTGTTTGTGTAAAGACATATTTACCCTCATATCTTTTAAAATCAGACGTAAATACCCTTTTATAACATACATATTACATACATACCACTATAAATACTCATACCAAACGTTAATTACATTTTTTGCCATCATCCCTTTCGTGATGAACATTGCAGAGAAACTCGAAAGCATGGATCCCAATAACAACGTTTCATTATCGTCGAAATCATCGATTAAGAAAAGGTAAGAGAAATTACCGGCTTGTCTTTCTCTAGTTGTCAGTGGCAGATGGGGAAAAGGATCCTGTGTTGTACAGGAGGGTGTTGTGCACCCTCCCCACCATTGGATTACACACACCCGCACGGGTGTGTGTGTGTGTGCGTGTATGATTCAATGATGTGTGTGTGCAGGAGGGTGCCGTACATCACTAGATCTAATTCCGGCGGAGGGAGAGGGGTACATGGTACCTCCAAAATGAAATGTACCCCTCTTTATACTTTGTATTAAAAAAATAAAATTGTATTTTATTATGTATAATTAGGAAAAAAATACTCAAATTTATCCCCAAATTTTAAATTCTACTCAAATGTATCCCAAAATCGCGAATCCTGGATCCGCCACTGCTAGTTGTCGTCGTAAAATTTGGGGGTTTTATAAAAATCAACCATTACTGAGAAAGGGTTTGGAATTAGAGTTAAATCGAGTTAGATCTTTTGTTTTTAAATATTTTCGATTAGATTATAGGTATTTGGGATGATGATAACAACCTTGCTTATTGCGATTTAATTGATTTTCAAATTTTAGGCTTATTTGACATGATTCGTAGGGTTTTATTCCTAATCTCTGCTGCCATTCCTCTTCAATTGCATCCTGTCGATGCTGCCCAGAAAGATGTCAAGAATCAACTCTCCTTTTGATACTTAAAATTATGTTACTGATAATCAGTTACTCAACTTGGTAAAAGTTACTAATGTGCTCCAGGATTCTCCACCATTATGTTAGACATTCATTTTGGAATATTAGAAAAATTAAACACAAAATTGAGTTGTCTAGTTTTTTGTTTCAAATTGTAATGTTGGAAATCATGTGAAAATATAGCACAGATTATTTCTCTACAGTCATCAATAATAGATCAAAACCTTTTAGGATCTACGGATTTGCAAATTAGAATCTCAGCTAGCTGATCTCAATTGCTAGTTAACTTGTTTTTACTGTTTGATAATGAATTCTCGTTTCAATTATATTTATGTGTTTGCAGCTTGCTACCAAGTTCCGCAACAGTGGACAAACATGTGTTTGTGCAAACAGAATACTAGTCCAAGAAGGTATTTGACAATTTCTGAAGATTGTAATTTCTTTATCCTTTATTTTTTTCTCTGAAAATGAGAATTTTATCAATATGATAATTGAAATGGATTTTATTCACATTAGCAGTAATTGATCCCATAACACAGCATTGTTGTTCCCAGTTAACCCTTCTTGATGAGTGGGATGTAATAACAAAATGATATAGCTTGAGGATTTACCCTCTTAGAATTGTTTTTTTTCAGGTCGAATCATTTGTGCAAGATGCCTTCTCAAAGGTTTGTTTGTTTCCTCTTATTGAATTATAGCTTCAATTCTTAGTTCCTCGTGAAAAAATATGCCCAGCTTGAAAAATATATTGATGAATCGTACTGCTTGCACTAACAAATATTGCTTTCTGGTTAAAGGGAGCTAAAGTCCTTACTGGAGGCAAGAGACACAGCCTCGGGATGACATTTTCCGTGTATTTTTTTTAATAGTATTAGTTGTTTTAGTGAAAGGTATTAGTTGTTTTAGTAAAGAGTATTAGTTTTTAAACTATAAAGTATTAGTTTTTTTTTTATGAACTCCAAAGTATTAGTTTACTTCCTAAAAATATGGTTGAAGGGTAATTTCGACATTTACCATATTTATCTTATTCATCACTCAACCCAAACAAACTTTTAATAATTTGTTATACAATACTTAAAATTTAATCCATCAATCCAAACATACAACCAAATTAAAATAGTAAGATTGTAAATAGTGCAATCCTACTATATCCTGTCATTACATATCTATCTCATCTATTGAAGCAAACTAAGGGATTATATAGTCCAATTGTGTCAATTAAAAATGTTTCCACATGTGGAGTTTTCATTGGATTAGAGAAAAAGGCCAAATAAACATACTAAATCAAATTATTGTAAATTTGACCCCTACCATTTTGCTTTGATACACGCGAAAATTTATTTAAAAGTTGACCGTCACAACCATCAATTTCAAGCACAAACCATCGATGTACCAAACAAAATCATGAATTTACGCATAACAAGGCAAGAAATACATTGGGTTTCTTGAGAGTAATGTGCATAAAAATGATGCAAATTAAAAAATAATGAGGATTTTAATATCAAAATTAGTTACTCCCTTCCTCCATCTCATTCTTATTTATCTATTTTGCTTTTGACACAAATTTTAATTGAGACGAAAAGAATAATATTTAAAGTGATTTGTAATTAATGATATTATAGTCTTTTTGTATTTTATTACTAAAGTAAATGATCTTTTTTGGGTAAAAATAATAACATTAGATGTAATTTTGTGATATTGTGATAGACCATTTTTTAAAATGAATAAACAAGTATGGGAGACGGAAGTAGTATAAATTTGCATGCTCACATCTTCATATTTTGATATTTTAGAAAAAAATATATTAATAAATCTTTCTAAAATCCCAAATTCTTGAACAACTACGTTTTTTTTTTTTCAGTGTTTTAGCGGAATTATTTATTAGTATTTGAAATAATAAAGTGATTTTTAAGGTGGGGTATGATAGTCTTACACATCCTCTATCATACGCATTTCTTAAAATTACTTTATCATTTCAGATATCTTAATAAAAAAACTCGCCGCTAAAAACACGAAATAAAACAAGAATCATTTAAGTCATTTCGGACGGAGGGAGTACAATTTTTTATGTAAATTATCAATAGGTACAAACATAATTGAATATACAGTTAAAATTACATATGAAAATTGCAAATATACATACATATATGCAATCATTTTATATCTATTAATAAATTATAATTTTAAAATATGTTTATGAGTAAGTCTCCGCTATTTTGCAGATCTCTGTCTCTATTTCATTTCTTTGGAATTTTGTACTCTTTATAACATATCAAAGAAAATTGGTAACATCATGAATCATACCATATCCACCACAAAAGAATAATTAGTTACATTATGAATTGAATCAAGCAAGCCAACAAAGTACAAAATACACTTACTACACCCAGATCAAATAGTGAAAAGAAGAGTTAGCAATTGAGTATTGGGTGACTATTATTTTTCAAAAATTTAAATTATATTTATATTATGGAGATTTGATTCGAGGGTTCCCCCTGTTAGCTTTATTCTAATTTCTTGGGGATTTCAAATTTCTCATCCTTAAGAAAATTGGTAACATTATGGAATTAAATTCAAGATAAAAAAATGATATCATTATAATTTATTTATTTTTATTAGAAAATGGGATATTTATTCATCCTGGATGCTCTTTTAGTTCAAAACTTAAACAAAAACAGATCCTAACTCTTTCTATATTAACAAAGTTCTGGGATTCTCACACCACTCAGTAAATGAAATTTTATGCCTTCAAATACTTTTTCATTTTATTCAGCTCCATAATCTAAATTTAATATCATGCATGAGATCTTTAAGCTCTGTTCTAACGCTTCGAAAGATAATGTTATTTTTCGACTTCACGACATTCAAATTACGTATCTCCACATACAAAAATGATATAATTATAATAAGTTGGGCATATGATTGATCTACCCAATAAATTATAAATTGATCATATATTGTACTCTAATAAGTGGTTACAATGTATAGTCGTATACAATCACACATGTAGAGTGTCTTTCAATTAAGTTTCGTTCACAAATTTTCTATCTTTTTTTCTATCAATGCTATTAATTTCAATAGATTAAAAAAAATAGAAGTTGTGTCCACAGTTTTATGCCATCTTATTAAATATTGTATTTCTAAAAAGATTCTATGTAGGGCAGTGATCGAATGCAAGATATTCCTAGGAGATCCATGAAACATTTAATTACATAATAAAATAAAAAAGTTTAAGAAATTTATGATCATATTCAAATCAAGAAAAAGAGAAAAAGAAAAAAGAAAAAAAATTAAACAAAAATATTTATCCATAATTCTATATGACAGGAGTACTAATTATGGACACATATTGTGAGAGTACTTTGGGCTGCAAATTAAGCTAAGTAAAGGGCCTTATATCCACATTTTGGGTCTTTTATGTTGACAAGAAATATCAAGGCCCAATTTAATTTTATTATTTTTTCACTAGACAGTTTGCATTTACTTGACAATAAAAAGGTCAGTACAAGTTATCTCATCAATTAATTTTCATGTCAAATTTGTTGAAAATTTTAAATGAACAAGGCTACTTTTTGTGTACCCCTTCTTAAATTCCTTTTTTTTTTGGGGGAAAAATTATTTTAGTTAATTACAATTACATTTCTTTTGACCGACATATATAAATTAATAATCTAGAAAATAATAAAGAAATGAGTATAAAGGGGTGAGTGAACCCTCTAAATATGAGGTGGCTATTGCACTTGGATGTAAATGAATCGAGTCATTTGTTTACTATTCAGGGTTGGATTCAAGAAAAGTTCATTTAAGCTTGTTTAATATCATTAACATAAAACAAATAAATTTGAAGTTCAATATTATTTGGCTCGATCACTCGTATAAATTATCTTCAATAGTTTGACTTTATTTATAATTTTCACAATTATTATTTATTCCAATTAATGAAACTAGAGAGTTTTCAAGATTTATTCTATATTCTTAGATATATATAATTTACTTTTGCAATGAACGGATGAAAATTTAATTTATAATTAATATTTTATAAGCTTATTTTGGTTCGGAAAAGCCCGTGAACTATCATAATATCCAATAAATTAAGCTCGAGTTCAATAATAAATAGATCAACCTAAAAATACTTTAAAAAAAAAATTATCGATTAAATGGTGACTTAAATCCATGTTTTCTCGGTATAGATAATGGCACTGTACTCTAACCACTTGAGTTATTCCAATTCGTCTAGAAATACTTTAAATTTAGCTCAAGTCAGTTAGATTACATCCAAAAAAAACGGTAGGAGGATACAAGAAAATGAGAAAGAAAAAAAGGCAAACTACTTTAATATTTTATTCATCCACTAAACTCCTACAAGGCCAAGTTCAGCATAGAGATTCAAATAATGGTTCTTATAAGTTATAATGGTTTCAAAAAAAAAAATAGTTATGACTTGTAGAGATTTTAATGGTTTGGGTTTAGGTCCATCTTGCTTTGTGCGACAATTTATTTATTTGTGAGACTTAATTTTTGTTGATGTATATTTGACAATTAAACTGAAAGCTGAACGCTTTATCTAATTAACTACAATTCAGTGGACACTGGATAGTTTGTGATTGAAGCGTCTTTGCGTGAGGCAGTCTTCTGATGAGGCAGAGATATAAGTTGGGCGTTTATCTTTTATAACGTTTTTTTTATGGATGGTGGGGTGTAATTTGTGTTAAGTTATGCATAATGCCGTATAACTTTTTATCTTTGAGAATTTGCTTCTATTTATTTATTGGGCCCAGTAGGCATGCTATTATTTTGAGCCCAACAGGTTTGCATTTTTATTTTTAAATAGCAGTCCACTAAAAACTAGATCATTTAAAATTCCGGTAATTCGGTTAATCACTAAAATAATACCGAGTTCTATCAATATTCAGTTATTTCACTTTCATTTGATTTGCTCGTTGTTTTTTTTTTAATAACTCGTATCCGGCCCCAACACCAACTAATCCGGTGCTCGTGGCTTGTTTACTTTCAAAACAATGTTTCATATTATTGATTTTGAGTGCAATTTATTAAATTAAATTTAGTGAACTACTCAATGATAAATCCTCAGGTTATTTAGTGAAATCAGTGTATATACTCAAAAAGATCGCCAACAAAGATCATATAAGTATGTAATGAAATATAATCTATACTATAATTCATTGTTATGTTATTTTATTTACAAGATAATTAGTGCTACATGTCTTGAGTCAAAAAAGTTGTAAATTAATTAACATCTCATTCAACAACTGATCAAGAATCATTAATTCAAGATCTCTCCCAATTTCCATCAAACAATTCCCATTTTTGGACAACCAACTCGACTTCATCATCTCCATTCCTGCCAACTCTCCCATTTCTTCCCATTTTTCTGCATAATCATTTGGGAAATTGTTGATCACCTTTTTCTCTCCACAATTCTCAAGCTCATCTGACAATGGCCTCCTCAATTTTGAATTTGCCAGTCTTGAAACCTCCCCTGTTTCATCAATTTTAATTAAGCCAAACAAATTTTATTAAAATAAGGTTAATGGGAATTTCTACTATCACTTTTTATCAGGGGCTAAGTCTTTGTATGTGCATCGTGCACTCATAGTGCATTATGGAACTGTGCAACTTGTTATACTGAAAGATGCAATTTATTTATACTGAAACGTGCAATTATTATTATTTTTCATATTAATAATTGCACGTCAGTGTAAACAAGTTGCATCTTCCAGTATAATAAATTGCACGGTTCTAAAATACACTATGAGTGCACGGTGCACCAAGAGACACATAAGACCCACTCTTTATTAGTTTACAATATTCTATATCAAAATTATTTAAATTGTAATTAGTCAATTTTGTCTAATATAGGTTGAATTAAAAATAAATTGCAATCTATATATATCTATGTAATATAATTATGTTATGTTTATCAATTTACAATTTGTACTATAGTCTTTACCAATTTGTAATCTATACAGTTTCTTGGTATAAATTGTAAAAATAGAACTTATCTTTGTCACTAATTGCACCTCGAGAGATGAACTTCCGATTTTTGTAGGACAAGTACTAAATTTTAAATTGTTGAAAAAAAAAAGGGGTCTCGTGCAAATTCAAAAGCAAAACAGTAATATGCGAATTGACGAAAAATGCCCCCTGTTTTTTCCTATGAATTTGCCCGATGTCATTTTTTTTTTTTCCTAACAATTTGAAAGTTCAATAACTGTACTATAAAACTCGAAAGTTTGGTATTCGATGTGCATAGAGTGGCAAAATATAA
The DNA here is from genome assembly GCA_037126765.1 of Stenogyne calaminthoides. Taxonomy (NCBI): domain Eukaryota; kingdom Viridiplantae; phylum Streptophyta; class Magnoliopsida; order Lamiales; family Lamiaceae; genus Stenogyne; species Stenogyne calaminthoides. Next base: position 33,551,042 of record JBBCBC010000010.1, on the reverse strand, counting down.
GTTTTGTTTTTACAATTTGTTTATTTTCCAATCCGATTGCACCTGTATACGAGTATTGAGTTGCAAATTGATAAAAAAAAGTCATATAGCGTAAGTTGCAAATTGATGTTAACCTATAAAAGTATCAAGAATCAGAGGGTACGATTTTGAACCATCAAACAAACCTGATGAAGCAGATTCTTGATCAGCTGCGAATCCCACAAACTCAAGAACTGAGTTGGGGCTAGAGTTCTCCGAGTCACCTTCCGCTTCATACCCGAGTTCCACTTCGTTCGCCTTCTTACCTCGTATTTTCGACCTAAGAACATTCCCTGCTTTTCCACCCCTGATTTCAAATTCCAAAACCCCTTCTGAAAAATCCGTATCCACTGTTCTGTTTTCTTTATTCTTTCCATGTGCACAATCTCTGTCTCTTCTTCTTCTCCTCTGTTTTTCCCTCTTGGAATTCCTCCCCGATTTCCTCCGTTCAAAGCTGAGAATGAAATAGTTATCATCTTGAAGCTCTCTGTAAGCTGGAAATCTTGATTTCTTGTAAATAGATGAACTAATTACCGGGAGTGATTCGAGCCCCATTAGTCTAGCCACTAAACCGGGCGTGCTGCCACAAGATTCGACGACAATTTCAACGTCTTTGTTGAAATGATGGAAAGGTCGGAGAGGGAGATTGCTAAAACAGAGGATTCGACGTAGGATTTTTGAAATGCAGCCGGCCGTGGTTGTTTTGTTGCAGGAAGAAGAAGAAGCAGGGGAGGAGAAGAGGGACATGATCAGCTAATAAAAACTTGGAATAAGGAAATAGGTGGTATTAGAATTTTCAAAGACCAATGATTGGAAAAGAATGATGAAGAAGAAGAATAAAAGGGAAAAGAGAAGTGTTGAATTTTGAAAATAAGGAGCAAAAAGAAGTGTTGGTGATGAGTGGAAAAGCAGATATTATGACGAAAAGAAAAAGGAGAGATTTTGAATAATAGGGAGCCGGGGTGGCGGGCTTTTGAGTTTGAATGTCAGTGGGACATAACAATTTTTTAATTTTATTTTTAAGGGTAACTTCAACTTGGAGGTAATGGGGATAATGAGAATCACTTAATGTTATTTGGTAATTTTAATACACAAGTAATGAGAATAAAAATAAACAAACGATTCTGCTCATTTCAATTCAATCCTCATCCCGATATCCATTTTTAATATTATAACCAAGAAAACAATCTGAATCAATAATCCTTAATGATTGGCCCTTCAAATGATCTTTCATTCCATTACTGATTATCATTCTCAAGTCATACCAAACGGATCCTAAATTGATTTTTTACTGTACAATTAATTTATATTTTGTGTGTATCTTGTTTCATAAATTCTGCATGGGAGTTATTTATGTATGTCCTAAACCAAGATAACGAAGGATTGTTGCGGTAGACTTGTCACAGCCAGCGTGAAAATTTGTCAGATCACCATTACATGAGCCAATTATTTGGGACTAATAACACGATTTGTTTGTTATTATTATTATTATTTTTTTAAAGGAACGATGTCTTTGTTATTAATTGTTCCATTAAAACATATTAGTTTGTCAATATTAGTTATTTTTTTTAAAAGTGTTACTTGATATATTATAAAGTAATAATTGTGAATTAATTGTATTTATAATTGTTTTAACATAAAATCAGCTCTTGTACTATAACTCAATGAGTGCTCACAAGACAACTGAATGGAAAAATGTACAATTTGAACTATTAAAATCATTTAAAAGATAAAAATCAAAATTTCAAACGAACATCGTCCCCAATTTTTTTTTTTTTTTTTGAGAATTAATTAACTAGACAGTATGTTAAATTTACAAAAGGAGACTGGAGACTCTACGAAAAACAGAATAAACAACTCGAAAAAAAAAATACAAAGATTCATGGAAAAACATAGTTAACTAAACAAACTGTTAAATTCAAAAAGGGAAACTGAAACAGAATAAAAAGAGAGAACAAAGTGTTGATAGAGATAGAAAGAGGGTGGTGTTTCCCACGCCTTGCTCTCCAATGGTCAATTCTACAAATTGTCCTCTTTAAAAACATATTGTTGTTGCTTTTTTACTACCAAAAAAGCAACGGTGGCCAATGTTTCTTTGATTATTGTCTTGGTCCCATCTTTGCCCATCTTGTAGATTTTTGTAAGATATGAAAATACAAGACAAAATACCTAATTTCAAAATTGTGTTCCTTTCAAAAAAAAAAAAAAAAGTGTTCCTTTCTTTTATTTAACTCTTAGTTTATCGTCAGGTCTACTTTTATAATTTCGTATAGGGTAAAGTTTGTATGAATTATACCGTGTAAATCATATTAAGATAGACAAGTTCAAATTTATGAGAAGACTCATTTTTAATTAAATCTGAATGGATTGAGTTGGATTGGAGGTGTAGATTGACTTGCACCAATTTTACATCCCTAAATTTACTATAAAAGTGTTTGTGCTTATTTAATATATTCCTAATAAAAAATAGTGAAAATTTTAAAAATATAGGCTTGACAATTACATATTGAAATATTAAATGAAAAAGTTTCTGTCAACCAACAAAATATCACACATACAAAGCAATATCATCATCAATGTGTAAAATAATGTGAACATAAAAAAGAGAAAATTCTAGTACAAGGGGCAAGGTTTTGGGACCATGATAGTCTACGGATCAGCAATTGCTGAATTTTGGACATACTTGAATACTTACACTAGGTTACTAAATTTCAATTCTTGAATTCCAGTAGGGCTTAAAAGAAAAAGGGTTTTATAATAGTTGATTCAAATAGAGTAGCACAAATTCAGTCTACATAATAGCACAATTTAGTTCGAGTTGAAGGTGAGTAGTAATAAAATACAAAAATAATTTGACACACGTGTATTTTCAATTTGTAAGTGACGTAAGGTTACATCATCTTATATTTTTTTAGTGTTATCCTTCATTTGGGGTCTTTTGACCTAATTCGGTTTGGGTGTATATATGGATTTGTTAGGATTTAAATTGTCATTATAACGAAATTGTTAGAAATAAAATTAAATGACACAAATTTTGTTCTCAGTTCGTCAGGAAAGACTACGTCTGGTGGCACTACCAAGTCAGAAAATTTACTAATATTTTTTATGATAACAATTATAATGAACCAGATAGATATTTTTAGGCGAAACTGAGTCAGAACCCTAAAGGCTAAATTTTGGTCGAATCTTCTAAAACAGACCTCTTTCTATATTTCAACACTTAAAAACATACTTATTTCATGGCTATCGATAACTAATAAAATCATGATTTACTAAATGTTTTGATACAAATATTTGAGCATCACATTCAAATTGAATACGAATCCTATTTAAAATTTAGATAATAAATAAATAAATAAATACAAATATAAATATTTTAGTATTTTGTTGAATTCGAATCAAATATTAACATTAGTACTGAATCAATTTATTTACAACCATATTTTGTGCACATGCAAGCAGCAAAAAATACTTTGCCTAGAGTCCACAGTTTGAAATTTTGTCTTAAAATTTATTTATTATTATGAGATGTGCCACGAAAGTTTAGACAAACAAATGCATTATCATTCTACAAGAAGTATATATAGTTGCATAATTGGTCACCTATGTGGCTATCAGGCTATGTTTGAAGTTGTGCTAGTCATTTTCTTTTTATCATTGAAAAATCTATTTGATAAGTAATTTAATAAATTACAAAACGCATTGGTTATACTCCGGTCAATTAATGAAAAATAAATAAAAATCAAGAGAGTTATAAGATCATTTAATCAATTTTTAATTGTGTGAACGCATTGGTGATTTTTACTTTTACTTTCTAAAAGAAAGAAAAAAAAAAGAGAAAATGGAGTCTAGGAAGAAAAGGTCAGGTCTTGTATATAGCAGATGCACTGTGCACTTTATTGTATATTTTTTAAACATGACTTGTTGCACTGAATCATACAACTTGATAAGCGGCTCCATACCCGTATTTAAGTGGTGTTTTGAAACACCATTTACACTCAAGAAGCATTTTTTTTTTTTTTTTTAAATTGGGTCTCACCAATTTTTTTTAAAAAATGTGTATTAACTATAGTAAGGGCATGTTTGCAAGTTGCAATTAAAAAGTGCTTCCCAAACACACAAATTGCGGTTGAAAATAGGCACTTGTGCTGCAACTTAAGCCGAGTAAAACTTTGGGCTGCAAATTAAGCCAAGTAAAACTTTGAGCTGCAAATTGTGAGTTCTATATGGGCCGCATATCCACATTTGTGGGCCTTTTATTCTTGATGCTTTTTTTTTTTTTTTTTTAATTCTTGATGCTTAAAAATTGGTCAATTTAGATTTTTTTTTAAAAAAAATTTCCTTTACTAGGTATTTTGAATTTAATTTAAAAAGAAATTGACAGTATAATTTCTTTCATTTAATCTGGACTATGCCCTTCAGAACTGACCCAGTTGCTCAACTACCTCATCAATTAACTATTATGTCACATTTGTTGAAAACTTGAAATAAACAAGGAGTCAAGGACTATTATATGTGAACCACTTCTAAGATCCCTTGTTTTTTTTTCTGGAAATTGTAGTTAGTTAATTACAATAATATTTATTTTTGCCCGACTTTTACAAATTAATTATCCGAAAAAATAATAAAGAAATATAGGTATAATTACAAATTATAACCTGTATATTGTCATTTTTACAAATTGTAATTCATATTATTTTTTCCAACAAAATGCAACTTGTATTAGTAAAAAAGTGATCGATTCCAACCCGAGATTCATTTTTTGTGAAACTTTCCAGTTAAATATAATCTACAATTGATATGTTGAATATACCACAACGTCAAAAAGTATTTTAATAAACATCAAATTGAAGAAAATCGATAGAAAATTTTCAAAAAAAATGAATCGAGGTTGGAATCTTTAAATTTTATTGGTACATGTGGCATTTTGTTAAAAATATATTGCAATTTTTTATTAACCCAGAAATATATATAGCGGGTGAATGAACCCTTTATTTATTAATAATGGTTTGGGTTAATGGGCTTAAGCCAATCATTCTATAAACTCTTCTTTATCACTGGACTCAAAGAATTATAGACAGGTTTAATCCACTCCTAAAGGACTCAAAAATGGGTTTGGGCTTTACTGATGAGATATGAAATGACATTAGGTTTTATTAGGATATGAAATGTTCACCTAAATTTGTCAACTAACATTAGGTTTTATTAAGATAAATTTTTATATTAATTTCCAAAAGGCAGCAAAGGTGTTTGCCCAGAAAAAAAGGAAAATTAGTTTCTTGAAATTGTTCTTTTTTTCCCCCTAAAACGCATCTTCTTTTGCAAATTGTCAAAAAAAGGGAAAAAAGAAAAAAAGAAAAAAATGGAGAATGTGATACTTGATTTGTGCAAATTGTAATGTCAACGGGCACCATACATATTATTTCAATAAATTCGTTCAAAATTGAATATTAATAGATGTTGTCAAAAGCATTATTCTATTACTGTCACTGGAGAGGTCTCAAGTGTATGCAGGTGCATCGAAAATTTATAGTGCATTTTAAAACCATGCAACCCTTTATACTAAAAGATGAGACTTATTTATACTGAACCGTACAATTATTTTTCTATATAGTAGTTACACGATTCAATGTAAATAAATTACATCTTTTATTATAACAAATTGCATGAATCTAAAATTCACTAGGAGTGCACAATGCACCTGGAGTATACACAATTAAATGAATTATCTTTAATCTACATGTAGTATATATGTTCCTTAATTCAGTGTCACCTATAATGGTTTGAAATTGGGCTTATCACAAAATTTTTTAGAGGCACAGTGCATGAGACGGTCTCGCAGGCATAATTTGGCATCGACGTTTTAACACTTTAAGAGGGGTGGATGTCATATTTGCTAGATTGTAGTCTGTCTCATGCATGAGACTGTTTCATGTGAGTTTTTGTTCTTTTTTTAATCATCGTAAAATCTCCCTCGATCAAGTAAGCTTTCCAGATGTTGAGTATGTGGTGGAGGTTTGATATGGGATAATGAGTCTTTCTTAATTTATTCCATTTCCTCTGAATTTTGTACTCTTTTGAACATGTCCAAGAAAATTAATTTGTAACATTATGAATCGAATTGAATTCTCATCTTTAAAAAAATTGGTAATGTTAAGGTAGGATGTAAATGGATCCAATTCTCCACTTAAAATAGATTGGGATTTGTATTGAATTCGTTTTCTATTTTTTTCCCTCTCTATTCATACCTTTTATTTTTTAGGAGTAATCAATTACAATAGTGTTTTCTATCACCGGACACATAATACATATTTTCGTCTCGTTATAAATTGAAATTGCAATCATTACAAGAGAAAAATCATCCGAAACTACGGAATCTTTATGTTCGGTTTTGTACGTTTTAATTTATTTTTAAATTTCACCTTTTTAATGCGACGTGAATTCATGAATTTGCTTAATCGAAGTTTCTTTAGTCATGCTCGTTTTCTATGATGGATATATTAATACGATGATGTATTTGTTCTCATTCTTATTTTGATTTATACGAAATATCGTTTTGATTCTTGATTAATGCGACGGTGGTCCATGTTTAGTTTTAGGCCACGGTTATGTACACCGCCATAATTGGTAAGTAGACCACTTGGATTAGAACATCACTCCAAGATTAGTACACCCTCCATAAAAATCTCTTTTTACTCTTGAAAAATCATATTGTATTTTTTTGGGGATAATTTCAACCCAATACAAGATTTTACAACTCATAACAACCCACTACAAATACATTTTTTTAATTTCAATCCACTACAAAATAACCATTAAAAAGACTTGAATACCCCTAATTAGAAATTGACGTCCCATATTATATCAATATATCACCCACTCTCACATTTCGTTTTCAAAATTAATTCTCTCTCCATTCTCTCTCCAAAATTAATTAAGCGTCTTCCCCACCCCACCGCCCCGCCCCGCCCCGCCGCCACTCATCCCCACCTCACCGCGCCGCTGCCCCAACCTCCAACCTCTGCACCGCCGCCACTATTCCCCAATGCACCGCACCGCACCGCCGCCCCAACCTCCAACCTCTGCACAGCACCGCACCGCCGGCCCAATCTCTATCCCATGGAAGATCTTGAAGGTGGAGTTTGGCACGAAGCGACACGCGACACCGATGCTTTATCCTTCAAGATCCTCCGCGTCGACGCCTCCAAGATCCGCCGCGTCACTGCCGCGCCTCGCACCGACACCTTCAAGATCTGTCGCGCGTCGCTTCGTCACTGCCGCTGGGTCTCATTTCTGTTTTGGTTTGATTTCTTGGTGCTAAAATTTTTTGGTTTGTTTTCTTTTTTTGTAAAAGCGACGTGGCGTTTTGATAATATCTGAAAACTGGTATTAGTTGACAATATATGTATATGTGTGTGTATATTTCAAGATTTGGTGGTGGGTTAATTGAGTGGGAAGGGATTGAGATCTGGTGTATATGTGTGTGTGTATTTTCAAGATCTGGTGGTGGGTTAATTGTGCAGTGAATTTATTGTTGGATCTTGTTCACGAAAATTGGGATGTGTAGGGGAGAAGCATATTGGTCAAGCATATCTAGAATCTTCTAGATCAACTTGAGCCACAATTCATGGAGATTAGTTCAGCACAAATCTTGCAACCACCTTTTGAATTTTGTATTTTGAATTTGAATGTATCTCTATAAATCATGTTGTACACTCACTTTGTAAAACAAAAAATACAGACTACCCTTTTCTATATGGTATCAGAGCGCTATCGGTGGCCTACAATACTTAACTATCACGCGCCCAGATATTGCCTTCCCGGTCAACCGACTTGCTCAGCATATGTCGTCTCCCACTCCTGAAGCTTGGCACTCTGTCAAACAATTATTCCGTTACTTAAAAGGCACTCTTCACCACGGCACATTGCTTCGTCGAGCCGACAATCTCAGTCTAACAGCCTACTCCGACTCCGACTTTGGGGGTGACTTGTCAGATTGCAAATCAACATCTGCATACATCGTTTTTCTTGGCAAAACGCCCATATCCTGGCGTTCTCGAAAACAACGCTCTGTGGCGCGCTCTTCCACCGAGGCGGAATACCGTTCGCTAGCAACTGCGACTTCTGAAGTATGCTGGCTTCGCCACTTGTTCGATGATCTTCAAATTACCTTTCCTGCTCCTCCTCGGCTCCTATGTGATAATATTGGGGCAACTCGTCTTGCATTGAATCCGGTGCAACACTCACGCATGAAACACATCGCCATTGACCTTCATTTTGTTCGTGATCTTGCCTCCAAAGGCATCTTAGCAGTCTCGTATGTAAACACTCAAGATCAGCTAGCAGACTTGCTCACCAAGCCTCTTGCACGGACACGCTTCCAAGACTTGCGCTCCAAAATTTATGTGGCTGACGGGACGTCAATTTTGCGGGGCGTATTGGTCAAGCATATCTAGAATCTTCTAGTTCAACTTGAGCCACGATACATGGAGATTAGTTCAGCACAAATCTTGCAACCACCTTTTGAATTTTGTATTTTGAATTTGAATGTATCTCTATAAATCATGTTGTACACTCACTTTGTAAAACAAAAAATACAGATTACCCTTTTCTATAAAGCATACCTGGTAAATTGTCTTTCACATTTGGCTTATCTTAATTTCTCGCCTCAAATTGTCTTTCACATTTGACTTTTATTCTGTTTTCTTTGTGCTCAAAGTGAATTGTGCAAATTTTTGTTGCGTTTGTGCAAATATATTTTCTTCGTTTGTGCCAAAAAAAAATTGATACTCTTGTCATTTGGTGTTTCATAGATAAAGTGAGTTCGAGATTTGCACATATAAGAATTTTTTTTTGAGTATAAAGTGAATTTGTGCAAAAAAATAAAATAAAAAATTGCACAGATGAAAATATTTTCGATGTAATATTTATTTAGTGTTGATGCTTGTCTATAAATGAAGATAGAATTGTAATATTGTTGTCTTCTTCCCCATTTTCTATAATTTGATGAATTATTACTTTAACCCATAATTACATATTTCTTTTTCTTCCTCATTCTGAAATTAGTAAAATATTCATCGATTATTGCAAACATATTTTTGCACTGAAGTTGAATTTATTTTGTCTTTCGTGCAAAAAAAAATAAACAAGGCCAGTATAAAAAAATGTAGGTAATAAACAAGAAAACAGAATAAAAATTAAAATGTAGTAAAAAAATTTGAATTTTTCCTAATGAAATTTAATTTTTTTTTTTTTTTTTAAATAATGTAAAAAATTATATTATCTGTGCAAAAAATTATATGTCTGTGCAAAAAATGAACAGTAAAAATGTCTCATTTATGAACAGTACCGTCAGATTTCTTGATTTTTTCATTAAGGGTATTTTAGTCTTTATAAGTGTTAAATTATATTGGATTGAAATAAGGGTTTTAGATTGTATCTAAGTGATATGTTTTCTCCCACATTGTATCATGATACTCCCCCATTTTTTTGTCCTCTTGCCTCTTTCTCAACGGCCAGCCTCCGTTCGTTCGTCTTCTCCCCATCTCCAAAAAAACATCATCACCCCTCCCCGCCCTACCTGCAACGCCCCCTTCACATCTTCTTTTCCTCCCGCACTGCGGCATCTCAGTCTGCGCCTGCCACTATCGGCACCGCCGCACGTAGTCTCGGCGACTCATCCTGCTATTTTCTTTCTTGACAAATCTAATTTCACTTTTTTTTTTCAATGGAATTTTCTATATTGTTCTAATTTTTTGGTTATTCTCAAAAATAAATTCCGAATTATTTGTTTTTATTCATTTTTTTTTATCTACATGATTCCACATTTTATTCCGAAAAATCTACTCTTTTCCGAAAAAGAATTCCGAAAATTTTGTTATTTTTCGAAAAAATAAATCCAAAATATTATCATTTTTTCGAACTTGATTTTTCGATTTTATTTGACTTTTTTCGAAAAAAAATTTCGAAATATTTGATTCTTTTTCTATTTCTTTTTAATAGATTTATAAAAAAATCTTGTGCCAACTCGGTGGCTACTCGGAGGTTGACTCGGCAGCAACCTTGTGGTTAACTCGGCGGCAAATCGAGGAATGATGGAGTGTATAATTTTTTTTTGATTCATGGAGTGTATAATTTAGAGTTTGAATAAATTACATTTGTTTAAATTAATAAAAGGGTAACATAGTCTTTTTATGTGTGATATTTTTAAAAAAATATTCTAGGAGGATTACTTACTTATTAGGTTGGTGCATATAATCGTGGCCTTGGTTTTATTCCATACTTTTTGTGAATATGATAGGAAATAATATAAAATAATTAACTACACATTTTCTTTATAAATTTTGACTTTTAGATAAGATATTTTTTAATGATATTAGAGATGAAATTCTCCCAGAATATCTTCAATAATATTAGTAATATTATGTAGGAAACAGATCCCCTGTTGTATAGCACGGTACTGTGCAAGTTTAATTACATTTTACATGGATTCAGATCTGGTGTTGTACAACACCCTCATGTGCATACACACATCATTGGATCACACAACACCCTCCTGTACAGCACCGAATCCCCTTCCATTTTACATCGTATTTTACATCGTACCAAGTTTAATAATCTTATAAAGGAAAAATAAGAAGAGATAAAAAAATTACGATTCAATGAAAACATGCATGATTTGTCAAATGGGCGCGGCTATCTACACTCACTAATTTACTAAGTTCACCAACTACTTAGTACACCCACCTCATATTTTACTTATTTTTAAATTTTACTTAATGCACCCACTTGAAATTTAAAATTATACCCTAATATAATATTTACCAGCACACCTCTATTTTAATTCCCCCAATCCCCACCCAAAAACCACCCCTCGATCGTCTAAAGAAGAAGCCCTAATTATTTTTCTTCCATTTTTAGAGTACATCTCAATTAAATTTATAGAAGAAATATCTCAATCTAAATACTATTTAGAATTGAGGGTAAATAGTATTGATTTTTTTCTAAGATGATTTGGTGTTGGCTTGCTATGGGGTATTAAGAGGTGGCCTAGGATAGAGATGTGTCTACCAAATGATGGTAATACTAGGGGGTGGACGATGCAAGATACCAATTTTTTTTTTTTATCTACCATTCTACCATCAAAAAATTTTCGATATACCGAAAATTCATACCTTTGTCATACCGAAAATTTCGGTATACCGAATTTCGGTATACCAAAATTTCGATACCGAAAAAAGTCATACCGTTGTCATACCCAAAATTTCGGTATGCGAAATTTCGATATGACAACCAGATAATTTAAAATTTTGATATATCGAAAATTTTGGTATTTTTAGTATATCGAAATTTTTTGGTATGCCAATATTGATACTGATACCGTACCATTGCAAAAATTGCTTCTACTTCAAACCAAACCAAACCAAAATTCGAGCATATTAACACCCCCAACAATTAGTATGCAATTCAAACCAAACCAAACCAAAAAATTGGTATGCAATTCAAACCAGACAATCTCAGCATATTAACACCCCCAACAATACCTAATTTAACACCCCAAACAATCCCTAATTTAACAAATTTGATTCTTGCATAAAAAAAAAAAAAAAAAAAAAGAGCATAACTTTATTAGAGATGTGAGGGAGAAAGAGAGCGGGTGGCTTTGGCTTTGGGGCGGCGTGGTCACGTGGTGGATGGTTTGGCTTGGGCGACCGCGGTATTTGAAGAAATGAAATGGAGGAAGAGAATGAGCGGGAGGCGTGAGGGAGGGCGGCGACAAGGAGAGAGGAGGCGAGGCGACAACAAGGGAGGGAGGCGGGCGACGGGGTGATAGGGGAGAGGGGTGGATAAAGCGAGAGGAGAAGGGCGACAATGGCGGGAGGAGAAATGTATGTGAGTCAGTGGGGAGTGGGGATGTAGATGGAGTTGTGGGAGGCAATGGGAGGGGGTGAGGGTGAGAAGGGAGAAGGGTAAGAAGGGGAGGCGGGTGTAGACGAGTTAGGGTTTATTTTTGTGATTTGTGTGTGTGTGTATATATATAATATAATTATTATTTATTTTTAAAAAAATATATGAAATTGAATATAGGATTTTTAGGTATCTAAAAATATTTGATATCTTAATATCTCAAAAATATTCGGTATACCAAAAATATTTCGATATCTAAAAATATTTCTTTGATATATCGCGATATCTTAATTTCTATATTCATATACCGCTTCTGCAAATCTGAAATTTTTTGATGCGGTACCATCTGCATCGAAAATTTTCGGTATGCCAAAAATTCGATAAATTCGATATTTTTTGATGCGATAAGTCTTGATATACCGCATTTTCGGTATTTCCTCCAAATACTAGGTAATACAGTGTGTTCTGTGTGTTTATATGCATGGGTTCTTGAGTTGTGAAGGAAAACAGATGTGTTTAATTAATTAAATGTTTTATTTTTTATAAAGGGCATATTAGTATTTTTCATTAAGAATATCTTTGTAAAAAGTATAAGTGGGTGGACTAAGCATTTTAGTGGGTGTGAGTAGCTGCGCTCTTTGTCAAATCAATAATATATAGTGTCAATTAAATCATTAATTACATTTAATAAAAAATATTATAATTAGATGGAAATGTTTGTTGTAAATAATCTATTATTGTGGACATTACTTTGTGTTAGTTTTATTAGTGGGCTTTATGCCACATGGGTTTTAGGGCTTCAGCCCAATTGTTATTATAAATATCTTCTTCATTGTAACGCCGTGAGATGAGAGAATACAGAGATCATAGTGAAAACCCTCCTGGCTTGGTCGCCCCCAGACGTAGTCCTTCTGGACGAACTGAGTAAATAAATCGGTGTTCTTGCTTCTTTTCTTTACATTTATAATATATTTTACAACACGTTATCAGCACGAATGTTCTACCCTAGATATCATCGTATCAGGTGAAACGTCGATCAAATTCACAAAACCCATTAATTACTCCTGGTATGCTTTTCGTCAAACCACATCACTGTATTTTATCATTTTATGAATAATTGGTGTATTGAATTGATGTTTTTATATAATTTCACTTACGGGTTGCCCTAAGCGGCTTAGCCGAATAAATTATTTGATGTATTAGTTTTCTTATTATGATTTTACCTCTAGATACATTTAATTTTCGTTTGGGTAATGCTTAGAGTTATATGGTTGTGACCGTAACCTCTTTTGATGGAAACAACAAATTATTATTGTAAGTGGGATTTGAAAGGAGTGTGGGTCTTGATCATGATCATGCCCAATTTATTAATGATTACGTATTATTAAAAAATTTCTACGGTAGTGATTTATTCATGAAGATTATACTCCTTTTTTGTGTAAGTTAAACCAATAGGATTAGAGAATGGGCAAAGGCTGATGCCTATGTTTCCTTGTTGGGAGATGAATTTTAATAAAGATTTATGATTTTGATTAGATCCCAAAACCCCTGAGTATGACATATTCAGAATGATCTTGATAGTTGAGTCAGGATTCAGTTTTTAGAATATTCAGGATGTTATCTGCAGAATGTATAGTCAACAGATATAGTTCAGGATAGTTACTGAAGACTCGATGAGGATCTTGAAATAATCAAGACTCGGCGAGAAGACTCGATTTTATCGGTCAAGATAAAACTACAAAGATTCGAAAGACCACAAGACTCGAGGAAGACCAAAGACTCGAAAGACTCAAAGACACAAAGACTGAAGACTGAGGAACTAAAGATCAAGAATCTTTGAAGGCCGCAGAATTATCGAAGACTCGATAAAGGTACTGAATGCTCAGTATGAACCTGAATGTTCCGAGGCACTGAATATATCTATCTGAAGGATGCAATACTGAGAAGATCGCGATTCCTTAGAAAGTTAGATATCTGCCAAGACATTCAAATGCAGACAAAAGGAACTAAGTCAGAAGTGTTGTTAAGGTTATATCAAACTCAGAGTTTGTAACCAAAAAAGAGCCGCTTGAAGGTGTCTACCTTTTAACTGGAGACAAAAGTCAAAAAGAAAAGACAACATCGTACCATACCGACATCGACAAAGGATGTGTCTCTGAAAAAGATGTCGATGTACAAAAAGTTCGAGATTTGCAAAAAGTGAAGACCCGGCTACATGAAAGGTTATTGCCTAGAAAGTGTTAGGGAGTTTCAAACCCTAAATATAGCCGTTTCACACACCACAAGAGGGAACTCACGAAGCTGTCTCTCCAACGGATAGTTTTCAAGAGTGACCTTGGTGTATGCCTATAAATACTGGTGACCCTCTACATTGTAAGGTGACGGAAATTTATACGCAACTTAAGAGCTCAAGCCTATTCTTGTAAAAGATAAAAGCACTTTCGAAAAACTTAGAATTTCCCAAGTGCTTCAATATTGAAGAGAGCTCACTATACTAAGCCTAGCTTAATAAGAATTATCAAAGCTTAGTCGAGATATCCTAACCCTTTGCATTGTGCTTTATTGTAAAGGATATCTCATCCTAGTTGAAAAAACCAACCAAGAAACCCCAAACCCTTGTGAAGGTAGTTGGAGTGTGTTTGTTGGTGAGAAGTGTTGTAAAGAGTTAGTAAACTACACGAAGTAGTCGAAAAACTCTAGAGGAGAAGTTAGTAAGCTGCGGGGGTAGTCCAAAGCTTGTGTGTGATTGAGTAAGTAAACTACGGAGGTAGTCGAAAAGCTCAAGGTCGGGTTGAGTAAGTAAACTACACGTGGAGTAGTCGAAAAACTTCGGGGCGAGTTGAGTAAGTAAACTACGAGGTAGTCGAGAAAGCTTCGAAGTTGATAGTGAATTTCTCCCAAGAGTCGGGGAGAGTGGACGTAGGAGCTTGAGTCTCGAACCACTATAATTGTTCGTTCTTTATTGCTTTCCTTATCATGCTTATTTGTTGCATTGACTTGATTTTGAAAAGCATACTTTTCACTGATATTCAGTTGGAATCAATCCACTGAAGTTGCATAAGTGAATCACAGCCTAATCACTATTTCATAAAGGGAAGGTTTTCAGTAAAGCTTAAAACGAGTATAAACTAAGGGCCAACCATTCCGCTGTGAGTAGCTAGAGAACGATAGTTACCAAACCGAACGTATTCTTACGAGGGTTCATAAAGTTAGTTATCTTATCCAAGAAACTTCGGGATCTCGACACTCGGGACTCGGTTGGGATTATCTCGAGGTTTTAAAAGCGGCTTCGGGATCACTGTCTCGATGAACTTTGACTCAGAGCGATCTGTGCTTCTCAGAACCTAATCTTCAGGATTATCTGACCCAAGCTGACCTTAGTAAAAAAAAGTTTTAAAAACACTGAACACGTGTATTCCCCCCCATACACGTGTAAGACTCGTTTGCACTGGGACCAACATTCCTTTTATCAAATGAAAAGGCATCCATCCATTAAGTTTTGTAAAAGGTAAATAAAACTAAAATGAAGTCCTAAGTGATCATTTCTATTAAATGTCTGATTCTGTGAGTTATCCATCGCATTCGCATGTAATCAAATCATTTATTATTATTAAGTATTTTGTTGATTGATAGCTTTGTCTGATATGAGGAATTTGTCATAAAAGCATAGTAGATCTTTTGATCCGTACATACCTCCATTTTCTTTTTACCGATAAATAGTTGATAGATTAATAAGATTTGTGTGTATTGACCTATGCTCCCGTTGTTCTTAATTGACGGGTAGTGTAGTTGATTGCGATTTTGTAATTTCTCGAATCTGCTATTTACATCGTATGAATAATGAAATTTTTACTTTTATGACTTTTTTATTTCACTTCGTGTACATATGAAACCGATACCCAAGTACGAAGTACTAACAAGGAAAATTATGTTTAAGCAATTATAATTTTGAGTATGTGGCCCTATTAAATTTTTCTATAATTTACCTTTGGCTTGTTGGGATTATACTGGAAAGTATGTTTTTACTTTGTATAATCAAACTGAATTTCGGACTTATTTATTGAATTAAATTGTTTATCACTGATGCTGTGAATATTATCGAATGTTACATATATTTACTGCATAACTGTTCAATAAATAGTATGTGTTACATTGTAGTTAATTTAGTGATACCAGATCACAGAAGATTAAATTAACAGTTCCTTGTAACCAAAAGTACACCATTCACGACCTAGATGGAAATGAACAATCCATCGTGAGAGGTTGAAGTGTAACGCTCAGATTGGCTTGTCTTGACCAAAGAGATTACACTAGTGCATGTCAAGTGCATTGAAGAGGACCTACAGGAGGATAAATTCTTCAGAACTGAACTAGGAAGAATTAGACCTCAGTGGTTCGTTATTTCTTAATCTTCGTCCCTTAAATAGGATCACGTGTGGTTAGTAAGTATTGCTTTGACTTATTACCGGTAGAGAATCAACGAGATTCAATACTTTATATCTTGGACAATATTATTGGTCACATGTGTAGCTAAGATTTAATACGAAGAATCGTGTGCAAGTACGCTTGTTCGATTTGCCCACTTGGGAGGTTCATAAGTTTTATCATACCAAATCTTGCAAGTGGAACTAGTTTCCGGTATGAGTAATAATGTTGAACCGTTCCTTTACCAAGGACAAAAAGATATTAATTAATGGAAAACTATTTCAGTGGCTTGAATTAATTAATGGGCTAGATAATCTTAAACACGGGAAATAATAACCGGGAGTCATATTGACTGTAATATGGGTTAAGATGGATAGTGCAATATTAATTATGTAGTGGGATTAATTAATATTTTATGGGCTTGAATAATATTGTGGCTCAATATTGATAATTCAAGATCCATTGGAAGGTCCAATCTTAATTCTCCTAAAGGCCCCCCAAGTAGCCCAACATAAAGTCCAATAACTGGAAAAGGTGTTTAAAAATAAAATAAATATTTGTTGCTAATTTCCTCATATTTTTCGAAAATTATGAATAAGAGGGGAGAAAGATTTTCTTTGAATTTTACTATGGAATGAAGATATGTATTCTTGAAATACAAGATTATCTCATTAAATTCAAGAAATCTCCCACTTGGTTATTCATATGTATATTTCTAATTTTTTGAATAATTAAGGGAAAGAAAGATTTTCTTGATTTTCTTGAAAAGATATTATGGAAGATATGTATTTCTTGGAATACAAGAATATCTCATAAATTCAAGAAGATCCAAATCTTGGAACCTTGATCCTTAAATTTCGAAAATTCCATAACAAGATGAGGTGGGATTTTTTGTGGAATATTTTAATTATGGAGAAAAGAATATAGGAGATATATTCAAGATTTCTTGGAGATCAAGAAAAAGATTTTCCCATCTTATTCAGGCACAAAATTTCGACCAACACCCCTCTATAAATAGGGGATGGATGTTTCATTCCCAAAACACATGAAAATTGGTTTTTCAGAAAAATATCAGCGTCGATAAAACATCAAATATTTTGAAACGTCGACAGATTGTATATTTTCGAAAAACATCAATTGTGAGAGTGCAATTCCATGTGCTGGAAATATTAGTAAATCCACAAAAGTTGTGCAACAAATTTTATTTTTCCTTTTAGTTAATTGTTCGCGGGAATCCTACCACCGGATTGTCGAGCAAGGGTTAAGGGAATACTTTGGGAAGGCTTTTTGGTGTGTTCTCATTGACAAGTCCATTGCCATTCCAAGAGGTAAGTTTACGTAAACTTCGTAGTAATTCGCATCGTAGGGATTTACGTGAATTTTTTATATGCATGATTTATTGTTAAATTATTATTTGAATTAATATAGGATTAATTCATGCTAGTAATAATTGTTAGAATTAAATTTGTATTTAAATATTCATCCCGAATAGATCCAGGCAATTCGTTCCCCAACAATTGGTATCAGAGCCTCGGTTTCGGGCTCTGATCTTTAAATTGTAATTTAATTAAACTTTCATTAAATTTGAAATTGGATAGTAGAATTGCTAGATCTTTTTGCGGTATCCAATTGTCATGGAATTTAATGTGTTTATTTATGCATGCATATAAATTGTTGTTTTTAATTCGATTAGTTCGGATTCGTTTTTGCCTCGTGAGAAAATCCACGAAAGAGATTAGTATTTGTTTGATTTGATCAATGTAATAGACTACCTAGATCTAGGTTTATTTATTTTTGTAAATAAATTATAACCGGATCGAAAAATGGAGGCGAGACGAAGAATTAAAAGATCGATCCGGAAACACAGATAAATACAAGGCCGTCAGCGAACGCAAGTTAAGAGGGGAGGACGCGGACGCTGACGCTATGGGCGAAAGCACGGGCGAGGGGCGAGGGGTCCGAGGGGCCGAAGACGCTGATCCGACGGGCGACGCGACAGTGACGACGGCGATGCGGGCGGCTATGCTGACGGGCGATGCCACTGAGGCACGGGCGACATCGGACGGGCGACGCCGCCGATTTGGCGCGGGCGATGGGGCGACGTGCTCTGGCGCCGGAGCGCTACAAGACGGGCGCCATTCGACACGGCCGGGAGTAAGTAGGGGGCACCGACCCGAGAGCCGGGTTTACGACGGGCTTGACAAGGCATTTTTTTGAAACGTTCAAGTGGGAGCTTTTTCGAGAGGAACGATGAAGGTAATGAAGACGATTTCTCAAGATCAAGACATGACAAAATTAACCATGACAATTGGATAAATGTGCCCAATATGTTTAATTTTTGTCTTGATGTTTATGCATTATTTATGCTTATTTTAATTGTGTTTATGCATGAGAAAATATTTTGAAAAATCTCACTTTCGAAAATTACTAAGTATGCTTAAACAATTAATTGACAATTTTATGAATAATAAAATTGAATTAATTTTGACCTCCATGATTTATTTATTTGTGAATTCTTTTGGAGAAATTCCCCTCACGGGACGGTCAAAAGATAGCTTTCACATGAATAAATTCCAAATGGATGATTGTGGATTATTACTAGTGGCGATGATGGCCCTCCCCACGAGGCTCGTTCAAAGCGAAATAATAATTCTGTATTTAATCATGGTTATTACTTAGGTATAAAATTGATATGCATATACTTCCCCGAAGTCCCTGTCAATTTTATATTGGTCAAGTGAGAGCCAACTATTAATCTAGTTATTAAAGGTTTGTAATTGTTCTTGTTTGTAACCTGCTTGAATGTGTTTAAATAATGACCCACCCCACGTGGCTTATTTAAACTGTTTTGAGATGTTGGCTGATGCATGTTCATATTTTTTTGAGATTTTAATATGAAACATGTGATCGAACCTTGTGATATATTTGTGCTTATGCATATTATTATTTATTTCGATTCGGCAAAGTTTGTAACATTTTTTAATCCATTTCTATTATACTTAAAAGTCAATACAATATGTATGGAAACTATATTGATTGGAAACGAAAAATTATAATTGTCTAATCGCACAAAAAGCACAAGTGGATTCTTGACACACCAAAATCGGATGAGCCAACCGACGGGTCAAAAATGCGGGACCCGTCAAATCACCTTCTTGAGAGATGTCGTCATTGAAAATGGTGGAGGACAAACCCGTAAGGATTATGTCCTCGAAATGATGGCCCATCCAACAAACTTGAGGTTCCGAGTCGCAGATTATAATCTGGAGACTCGGATGAATTTGGTACTTCACTCTCGCCCAAAAGTTTACGAGCATTTTGGCCTCGCTAGCTGATTTGTTGCAAGTTTTGGTTTCGGCAGAGATGTTGATGGGGCACCAAACTCAAGCTTTAACGGCAAGTGGTAAGTCTTCATTTTCTAGGCCAAGGGAAGGCAAGAAAAAGAAGAGGACCAAAAGTTATAAGCAATAAAACTCAACTGTAGCCAAGGGCAATGGTAAGATGAGGAATGCTTGTGGTGTCAAGGAAAATCCAAAGAGGAAGTGTTTAAGCTTCGGTGAAAGAGGACAATGGAGGTTTGCCTGTTCCAACCCCAAAAGGGACGGAAAGAAAGGTAATTCTCACGCACTAGTTGTTGAAACTTGTTTAGCAGCGTATACTTCTCATTCATGGGTAGTTGATACGAGATCCACTAATCATGTTTGCTTCACGGGTTCAAACTGATTCGGCAACTTAGTGGGAGTGAGATCGTCATCACAATGGGCGATGTTACGAAAGTAGCGGTTATTGTAATGCTACGTAAGTGGCAGATATTGCAATGCTACGATAGTAACAGTTATTGCAATGCTACGTAAGTAGCAGACATTGCAGTGCTACATGAGTAGTGGTTAAAGCAGTGGGAGAAGTGCACCTGTCTTTTAAAGATAAAGTTTTTTGAGATTATCTTTATGTTCCCAGTTTTAGAAAGAATTCACTTTCAGTTTCTAAAAATTCTATTAATGGATACTTAGTTTCTTCTAATAAGAATGACATCATTTCTTCAAATAATGAGTGTATCTGTTATGGGACATTGGTCAAGTAATCTCTATACAATTAACTGTGCACACCACTCACGAAATGCATCCTATAACACATCAACTATTTCCGGGAAAAAGAAAACATTCATCAGACATGAACGAAACACTTCTATGGCATCTAAGATTGGGACATATTAATCCAAAGAGGATCCAAAGGTTGGTGAAAGATGGTTCACTAGAGTCTCTCCAAGCTGAACCAATTCCAACCTGCGAATCATGTTTGGAGGGTAAAATGACCAAGAGAGTATTCGGAGCCAAGGGGAATAGAGCCAAAGAAGTGTTAGAAATCGTTCACACAGACGTATGTGGTCCAATGTCAACCATGGCAAGAGGAGGTTACGAGTATTTCTTCACTTTTATTGATGACTACTCAAGGTACGGTTATATTTTCCTTATGAAGCATAAATCTGAGACCTTTGAGAAATTCAAAGAATTTAAGGCTCAAGCAAAGAATCATAGGGAAAAACGTATCAAGTCTCTATGATCCGATCGTGGAGGCGAGTACCTCAGCGATGAGTTTTTGAACTACTTGTCGGATGAAGGGATTGCATCCCAGCTAACTGCACCCGGAACCCCTCAACAAAACGGGGTTGCAAAGCGAAGAAACAAAACTCTTTTGGAAATGGTTAGATCAATGATGAGTTATGCGGATCTTCCCAAGTCGTTCTGGGGTCATGCCTTGGAAACAACGGCTTATATTCTGAACTTGGTGCCATCCAAATCAATTCCCAAAACTCCCAAAGAATTGTGGACCGGGCGCAAGCCCAGTTTGAGACACATGAGAATTTTGGGGTGTCCGGCCTACGTGTTGGACAAGGAAGCCGGAAAATTGGATCCTCGATCAGAATTAAGGCTGTTTATGGGATACACCGAGGGAACAAAAGGGTGTATGTTCTATGGTCCCGAAGATCAAAAGGTGGTAATAAGCAACCACTTTAGATTTTTGGAAGAAGACTATATGAACGAAAGAAGACCCAGAAGTGAGATTACCTTAAGTGATCTAAGGAGGCTAACCTCATTGTCAACTGTACAAGATGACATACCAAACGACACACTTACACAACCGGAACCTCGTCGTAGTGGGAGGGTTGTGAAACAGCCCGAGAGATTCATGGGAATAGGAGAGTCCTCGGACTTGATTCACCGGTCAAGACAAATCAGACCCATGCACATATGATGAGGCAATCCAAGACAAGGATGCGGTTTCTTGGCAAAAGGCAATGAAAGCAGAAATGGGGTCTATGGATCATAACAGAGTGTGGGAGCTAGTTGAACCACTTAATGGGGTCAAACCTATTGGTTGCAAGTGGGTATACAAGAGAAAGAGGGGATCGGACGGGAAGGAGGAAACCTTCAAGGCAAGGCTTGAGGCGAAAGGTTATACTCAGAAAGAATGGATCGACTATGAGGAAACCTTTTCACCTGTAGCAATGCTCAAGTCCATCCGGATTCTCTTGTCGATTGCTGCACATCTCGATTTTAAAATCTGGCAAATGGATGTCAAGACAGCTTTCCTTAACGGAAGTCTTGATGAGGAAATCTATATGCAACAACCCCAAGGCTTCATTGAAATGGGCCAAGAACACCTAGTTTGTAAGCTCATGAAGTCCATTTACGGACTCAAACAGGCATCCAGAGCTTGGAACCAATGTTTTGATCATGTTATAAAGTCTTATGGGTTTGATCAAAACGAGTTCGAAAGTTGTGTGTACAAAAAGCGTGTCGGAACTGCATTGGTATTCTTAGTACTATACGTAGATGACATTCTGCTCATTGGGAATGATGTAAAGGTGTTATCGGACGTAAGGGCATGGCTTTCAAAACAGTTTGATATGAAGGACTTAGGGGAAGCCGGACACATCCTTGGGATCAAGATCACTCGAGATCGCAAGAAAAGGATGATAGGCTTGTCGCAAGCTTCATACATAGACACTGTCTTGAAACGATTCAGCATGCAGGATTCCAAGAAAGGCTTCGTACCTTTCAGACGTGGAATCCATCTATCCAAGGAAATGTGCCCTAAGACACAAAGGGAGATAGATGACATGAAAGACATTCGTTATGCTTCGGCTGTCGGAAGTCTTATGTATGCAATGTTGTGCACGAGACCGGATATCTGCTTTGTCGTTGGCATGGTGGCAAGATATCAAAGTAACCCGGGGAAAGAACATTGGATGGCAGTTAAAAACATTCTGAAATATCTGAAAAGAACTCGAGATAGAATGTTGGTTTATCAGTCAGATAGTCTAATCCCCATCGGCTACACGGACTCGGATTTCCAATCAGACATAGATTCCAGAAACTATCTGCCTCAGTTAGTGTGCTTTCATTTGGGAAGTGTAGCTATGAAATGGACGAGTGTGAAGCAGAAATGCATCACTGACTCAACCATGGAACCAGTTTGGCTCTAGACCTTCTTAGTGGACTTGGATGAAGTTCCGAATTTGTCTAGCAATATTTGCTAGGGGCAGTTGCAAATTCAAGGGAACCAAGAGTCCACGAGTCAAACAAGCACACTGAAGGAAAGGAATCTTAGACGAGAAATCGTTAAGAGAGAAGATGAAGAGGTGGCTAAGATCGCATTGGAAGATAACCTAGTGTATACTTTCACAAAGTGTCTGCCTCTGGAAACATTCAAAGAGACATGTGGGAGGAATGGTTGTCAAGTGCGTAGCCAATCTGCTTTGAGTATAAGTGGGAGACATGTTGGGTAATAGGTTGCACAGATCTATTCGGGGTGAATATTTAAATACAAATTTATTTTTTTAATTATTACTAGCATGAATTAATCCTATATTAATTCAAATAATAATACAACAACATATCATGCATATAATAATTCACGTAAAACCTACGCATGCGGAATCCTACGAGTTTACGTGAACGTACCTCTTGGGATGGCAACAGTGTGGCTGAATAGACTAACCGTAAGGACTTCCCAAGTATTCCCTTAACCCTCGATTAAATTATCCCAATTGGAAGGATTCTTGTGAACAATTTAACAAAAGGAAAATAAATATGTTGCACCACCTTTGTGGATTTACTAATTTTTCCAAAGACATGGAATTGTACACTACTCACAATTGTCGTTTTTCGAAAAAATACAATCTGTCGATGTTACAAAATATTTGATATTTTTTTGACGCTGATATTTTTCCAAAAAACCAATTTTCGTGTGTTACTGGGAATGAACCATTCATCCCCTATTTATAGAGGCTAAAGTGGACAAAAATTTTGGCAAAATATGATGTGGGGAAATCTTTTCTTGATCTCCAAGAAATCTTGAATATGTCTCCTATATTCTTTTTCCCATAATCATAATATTCAACAAAAATCCCACCTTATCTATTTGCTATGGAATTCGAAAATATTGGGGTCCAAGATTCCAAGATTTGGATCTTCTTGAATTTATGAGATATTCTTGTATTTCAAGAAATACATATCTTCCATAATATATTTTCAAGAAAATCAAGAAAATCTTTCTTGCCCACTATATTTTCAAGATTTTTGAAATTATCATTATAGATAACCAAGTGGGAGATTTCTTGAATTTAATGAGATAATCTTGTATTCCAAGAATACATATCTTCATTCCATAACAAAATTCAAAGAAAATCTTTCTCCCATTATATCTATAAATTTCGAAATTTTAGTTGGAAAAATAAGCAACAATATTTATTTTATTTTAATCACCTTTTTAGGTTATTGGACTATATGTTGGGCTACTCAGGGGGCCTTTAGGAGAATTAAGATTGGACCTTCTAATGGACCTTGAATATCTAATATTGAGCCACAATATAATTCAAGCCCATAAATATTAATTAATCCACTACATAATTAATATTGCACTATCCATCTTAACCCATATTACGGTCAATATGGCTCCGGTCATTATTTCCCGTGTTTAAGATTATCTAGCCCATTAATTAATTCAAGCCCATTGAAAAAAACTTTCCATTAATTAATATCTTATATCCTTGGTCAAGGAACGGTTCAACATTATTATCCATCTGGGAAACTAATTCCCTTTGCAAGATTTGGTATGATAAAACTTATGAACCTCCCGAACCGTCGAACAAAAGCGTCTTCCACGATTCTTAAATATTAAATCTTAGCAATCACATGTGACTAATAATATTGCCAAGATAAAAGTATTGAATCTCATTGATTATTTTACCCATGATAAGTCAAAGCAATAGTTACCAATCCCGTGATCCTATTTAAGGGGCGAAGATTAAGAAATAACGAACCACTTTGAGGTCTAATTCTTCCTTGTATAATTTAAAGAATTTATCCTCCTGTATTTATCTATTCAGAATATCATCGTTACATATATTTATCTTAGTTGTTCAATCTCTTGGTCAAGATAATTGTATACGAATTTAGTGATACCTTTCACGATGGGTTGTTCATTTCCATCTAGGTTGTGAATAAAAGTACACTTTTTGACGACAAGGATGGAAATTTAATCCATCGTGATTGAGGTATCGCTAAATTAACTTGTCTGTAAAAGAGATTACACTTATTGAGCAGTTATCAAGAGGAAATATATGTAACATTCGATAATATTTAAATTATCGGTTCGATAAACAATTTATTTCCCTTAAATAGATAAGCGGTGGTTAAAATTTATTCGCTTTTGACTTATTACGGCAGAGAATCAACGAGATTCAATACTTTATATCTTGGGCAATATTATTGGTCACATGTAGCTAAGATTTAATACGGAATCGTAGTGCAAGCACGCTTGTTTGATTTGCCCACTGGGAGGTTCATAAGTTTTATCATACCAAATCTTGCAAAGGGAACTAGTTTTCTGTGATGAGTAATAATGTTGAATCGCTCTTTACCAAGGACAAAAAAATAATAATTAATGGAAAGCTATTTCAAAGGGCTTGAATTAATTAATAGGCTAGATAATCTTAAACACGAAATAATAACCTCGAGCCATATTGACCGTAATACGGGTTAAGATGGATAGTGCAATATTAATTATGTAATGGGATTAATTAATATTTTATGGGCTTGAATAATATTGTAGCTCAATATTGATAATTCAAGATCCATTGGAAGGTCCAATCTTAATTCTCCTAAAGGCCCCCCAGGTAGCCCAACATAAAGTCCAATAACTGGAAAATGTATTTAAAAATAAAATAAATATTTGTTGCTAATTTCCTCATATTTTTCGAAAATTATGAATAAGAGGGGAGAAAGATTTTCTTTGAATTTTGTTATGGAATGAAGATATGTATTCTTGAAATACAAGATTATCTCATTAAATTCAAGAAATCTCCCACTTGGTTATTCATATGTATATTTCGAATTTTTTGAATAATTAAGGGAAAGAAAGATTTTCTTGATTTTATTGAAAAAATATTATGGAAGATATGTATTTCTTGGAATACAAGAATATCTCATAAATTCAAGAAGATCCAAATCTTGGAACCTTGATCCTTAAATTTCGAAAATTCCATAACAAGATGAGGTGGATTTTTTTGTGGAATATTTTAATTATGGAGAAAAGAATATAGGAGATATATTCAAGATTTCTTGGAGATCAAGAAAAAGATTTTCCCATCTTATCCAGGCACAAAATTTCGACCAACACCCCTCTATAAATAGGGGATGAATGTTTCATTCCCAAAACACACGAAAATTGGTTTTTCGGAAAAATATCAGCGTCGATAAAATATCAAATATTTTGAAACGTCGACAGATTGTATATTTTCGAAAAACGTCAATTGTGAGAGTGCAATTCCATGTGCTGGAAAAATTAGTAAATCCACAAAAGTGGTGCAACAAATTTTATTTTTCCTTTTAGTTAATTGTTCGCGGGAATCCTACCACCGGATTGTCGAGCAAGGATTAAGGGAATACTTTGGGAAGGCTTTTTGGTGTGTTCTCATCGACAAGTCCATTGTCATTCCAAGAGGTAAGTTTACGTAAACTCGTAGTAATTCCGCATGCGTAGGATTTACGTGAACTGTTTATATGCATGATTTATTTTTGAATTATTATTTGAATTAATATAGGATTAATTCATGCTAGTAATAATTGTTAGAATTAAATTTGTATTTAAATATTCATCCCGAATAGATCCAGGCAATTCGTTCCCCAATGTGGCTAACCCTTCTTGTTGTTGAGTTTTTCTTTTGAACTCGATATTGGCTATTGCACATGTTCGGTTGCTGGAGAAATGCATAAAATCGACTAAACTATCTCCATCTATAATACGAGGAAATAGATTGTTCGTCTCCTGAAACTCTCAGGAGCCTGCGCTCGACGCGATCCAAGTCTATCATAAGACGATATTGGAACTCTTACCCAAGGATTCCGCTCTGGTAAAGAAGCTTAATCCCTTTTAAATTTCAGCAATTAGAATTATTTGCCGCAGAATAGGTTTGAGAATTATTTGCTATAGAAATTAAGATTTCTGTGAAAATTCCCTATTTGCCTATTATTACTGATCCTTGCGGCTGATCGTTTCCTTGAAATTTTATTGAATCAGAACTACATATGAAAGTTTATATTAAAATTTTCTTATGGACAATTGTAGTAAAAAATATTTTATATTACAAAAAGAAAATCTATCAAACTTACTCTTCACTGTATTACTTCATGACTTGAATTTTTCATGTCGAAATTCACCCTGCTATACCTGTTTTGAGTAGGAAACAATATAAATTGTGCATGAAAACTTTTCCACTAAAATTAAGTCATTATATGATCAAAATAGAATTTCATCATACATTGAAAATGATGATCCTTTGAATGATGTACTAATTTGCCTGAAGCAAATTTATCAAAATTATGACATGAGCTGTTCAAAATATGATAAGTCGGATTTTGACTAATTCTATTTACAAAGTATGTCAAACAACATAATCTCTTATGCAAATTAATTTATTTGTGGGGCTTATGCAAAGACATAAATTGAAAATTTTGATAGTACGACATTCTCTTACTAAAGTTGGAATTGTATATTTTATTTCTCTTGAATAGAGTCATGAAAAAACTTGTGGACTGATATAATTTGCCCGAAGCAAATTTATTGCCAAATTTTATTGAACTTAAAATTTTGGATTATCCAATAAATCCATTTGAATGGTTAATGTCGATTTGATGACATTAATGATTATTATATGGCATTGAGAATTAAAATTGAGCATTTAATCACGTCCACATCGAGAATGGTTTAGTTGAATTACTAATAGATTTTATCAAAATAATTACTAGACTATTATTGCAGAATTCCAACTTACTTATTTCATGTTGGGGGCTAAAAATTTTACATGGTGCTACACTAATTCAAATCTGACCCACTGCATATTAGGAATCCCCATTTTATAACTAGTGCTTAAGAACTAAATATTTCCCATCTGCAAATATTAGAATGTGCAATATTTATTTTCATTATCACCACCACAGTGTACCTCAAATCACAGCCCAGTTGGCTGATTGCACATTTGATGAAGATCATGTTGGGATTATACTGAAAAGTATGCTTTTTACTTTGTATAATCGAAACTGAATTTTCAGACTTATTTTCTGAAATAAATTGTTTATCACTGATGCTTTAAATATTATCGAATGTTACATATATTTCTTTGATAAGCTGCTCAATAAGTCGTATCGTGTTACATTGTAGTTAATTTAGTGATACCGAGATCACGAAAGATTAAATTAACAAATCCGCTTGTAACTAAAAGTACGCTATTCACGACCTAGATGGAAATGAACAACTCATCGTGAAAGGTTGAAGTGTAAGGCTCAGATTGGCTTGTCTTGACCAAGAGATTACACTAGTGCATGACTGATGTACTGAATAGGACCTACAGGAGGATAAATTCTTCAGAACTGAACAAGGAAGAATTAGACCTCAGTGGTTCATTGTTTCTTAATCTTCGTCCCTTAAATAGGATCATGTGGGATTGGTAACTATTGCTTTGACTTATCATGGGTAGCGAATCAGAGAGATTCAATACTTTTTATCTTGGGCAATATTATTAGTCACATGTGATTGCTAAGATTTAATCTGAAGAATCGTGTGCAAAATACGCTTTGTTCGATTTGCCCCCTTGGGAGGTTCATAAGCTTTATCATACCAAATCTTGCAAGTGGAATTAGTTTCCGGTATGGATAATAATGTTGAACCGTTCCTTGACCAAGGATAAAAGATATTAATTAATGGGAAGCTATTTCAGTGGCTTGAATTAATTAATGGGCTAGATAATCTTAAACACGGAAATAATGACCTAGAGCCATATTATTTGTAATATGGGTTAAGATGGATAGTCTTGATATTAATTATGTAGTGGGATTAATTAATATTTATGGGCTTGAATTATATTGTGGCTCAATATTAGATATTCAAGGTCCATTAGAAGGTCCAATCTTAATTCTCCTAAAGGCCCCCTGAGTAGCCCAACATATAGTCCATTAACTGAAAAGGTGATTAAAATAAAATAAATAATGTTGCTTATTTTTCCAATAATATTTCGAAAATTATGGATAAAATTGGGAGAAAGATTTTCTTTGAATTTTGTTATGGAATGAAGATATGTATTCTTGGAATACAGGATTATCTCATTAAATTCAAGAAATCTCCCACTTGGTTAATTCATATGTGTTTTTCGAAAAAAAATAGAAAATATAGGGCAAGAAAGATTTTCTTGATTTTCTTGAAAAGATATTGTGGAAGATATGTATTTCTTGAAATACAAGAATATCTCATAAATTCAAGAAGATCCAAATCTTGGAATCTTGGACCCCAATATTTTCGAATTCCATAGCAAATAGATAAGGTGGGATTTTTGTGGAATATTATGATTATGGGAAAAAGAATATAGGAGATATATTCAAGATTTCTTGGAGATCAAGAAAAGATTTTCCCACATCATATTTTGCCAAAATTTTCGTCCACACTAGTATCTATAAATAGAGGATGATTCTTTCATTCCCAAGTACAATTCCATGTGCTGAAAAAATTAGTAAATCCACAAAGGTGGTGCAACATATTTTATTTTCCTTTTGTTAAATCGTTCACAAGAATCCTTCCACCGGATAGTCGAACGAGGACTAAGGGAATACTTGGGAAGTCCTTACGGTTAGTCTATTCAGCCATACCTTTGCCATCTCAAGAGGTACGTTCACGTAAACTCGTAGAATTCCGCATGCGTAGGTTTTACGTGAATTATTATATGCATGATATGTTGTTGGATTATTATTTGAATTAATATAGGATTAATTCATGCTAGTAATAATTAAATAATTAAATTTGTATTTAAATATTCATCCCGAATAGATCTGTGCAACTTATTCCCCAACAAGCTGTATCGAGCCACGGTTTGCTCAATTTTTAAATTGTAATTTAATTCGTGGGCATTAATTTTGAAATTGGATTGTAGAATTGCTAGATCTATTTTGCAGGTATCCAATTGTCATGGAATTTAATGTGTTTTTTTATGCATGCATATAAACTGTGGTTTTAATTCGATTCGTTCGGATTTGTTTTGTCTTGTGAGAAAATCCACGAGTAGACTAGGATTTATTTGATTTGATCAATGTAATAGACTAGTCTAGATCTAGGTTTATTTATTTTTGGTAAATAAATTGTAACCGGATCGGAAACGAAGAGAAGATGAAAAATTAAAGGACAAAATCCGAATCCCATGTGGGGGCGCGCGTGCGTACCGGCACGCACGGCCAGGGCGAGGCCGAGGCGGCCGAGCGCCGTGAGGAATGAAACGAGCCGCCGGGCGGGCGAAGGCGCACGCAAAGACTGCGGCGTACGGGCCGAAAGCGACGGACGCGGCGCAGAAATGGGGCGCCGCTGGGACGCTGGCGCCGCTGTGGTCGCGTTAGGTGGAGAGACGGGCGAACAAGCGCGTCTTGCGCTTGCGCACGCCATACGCCGCTTTGCCGAGGACCGCCAAATCTCGCTTAGAGATGTGCCGAGGCGTCTTGGAGGTATCTTGGGGCGCTGGACCACGCCGGGCCGGCTAAGGTGCCGAGAAAGAGTCTAGGCAGTGGTGGCCGGCGGGATCTTGGCGCGTGCATACGGCAATTGAAGCTACTTGGCGTGGTGTTTCGAGACGGAGTATTTTTTGAGACGATCGAGTGGGAGAAATTCGAGACGGTGTTTCTTCAAGATCAAGCCAAGAAAAATCAAACCATGACAATTGGATAATTTGTGCCCAATATGTTTATTTTTCTGTTTTGCTTGATTTTTTTTTGTGCTATCTTATGCTTTATTTAATTTGTTTAAATGTGTTTGCATGAGAATTGCCCAAATGAAAAATCTCACCTTCAAAAATTACTAAGTATGTTTAAATAATTAATTGACAATTTTATTTCGGATAATAAAATTGAATTAATTTTGACCTCCATGATTTATTTATTTGTGAATTCTTTTGGAGAAATTTCCCCCACGGGACGGTCAAAAGATAGCTTTCACATGAATGAATTCCAAGTGGATGATTGTGGGTTATTACTAGTGGCGACGATGACCCTCCCCACGAGGCTCGTTCAAAGCGAAATAATGATCCTGTATTTAATCATGGTTATTACTTAGGTATAAAATTGATATGCATATACTTCCTAAGTCCCCGCCAATTTTATATTGGTCAAGGGGAGCCAACTATTAATCTGGATATTAAAGGTTTGTAACTTTTCTTGTTTGTAACCTGCTTGAATGTGTTTAAATAATGACCCACCACACGTGGCTTATTTAAACTGTTTTGAGATGTTGGCTGATGCATGTTCATATTTTTTTTTAGATTTTAATATGATGCATGTGATCGAACCTTGTGATATATTTGTGCTTATGCATATTATTATTTATTTTAGTTCATCATGTCGCAACCTTTTAATCCACTATTCAATATACTTAAAGACAATTTGCTCACTGGAGAAAATTTTGTTGATTGGAATCGAAAACTCACTATTGTCCTCAATCGCACAAAGCCATAATCGGGTTCTCGACCACACCTAAAAACGGGTAAACCATCGATGAGTCCACTAAAACGGTTAAGAAAGAGTATCTTGATCGGGAGCGGTCTAACTAAATGGCAAAGTGTACCATCTTGGCTTCTATGTCGATGTGTTGCAACACCAACACCGAACGTTGAGACCGGGCAAGGAAATCATGACTAGTCTTAAAAGCGATGTTTCAACATCGAACCGTGTGGCTTGTCGGATCACCATGAGGACTTGCTCTCTATGAAAATGGTGGAGGGAAACCCCCGTAAGGGAGCACGTTCTCCAGATGATGGCTCACCTTAATAAACTTGAGGTACTTGGCGCTGAATACGATATCGAGACCCAAATCGATTTCGTGCTCCACTCTCTGCCGAAAAGTTTTGAACAGTTCAGGTTGAACTACCAGATGAATAATCAGAAGTTCTCGATGCCTGATCCGTTTCAAGCTTTAGTCTTGGCAGAGGCGATATTGGGGCAAAAGAGCCAAGCCTTGGTGGCAAACGGACCTTCTTCTTCTTCTAGACCAAGGGGTGGTAAGAACAAGAAAAAGAACAAAGGCCACAAGCAAGTGAACTCAAGTGTTGCCAATGGCAAAGATAAGGTGAAGAAGGGTGGTGGAGTGAACAAGCCAGCTAAGGGGAAGTGCTTCAACTGCGGTGAGAAAGGACATTGGAGGTCTGCCTATTCCAGACCCAAAAGGGATGGAAAGAAAGGTAATTCTCACGCACTAGTTGTTGAAACTTTGTTTAGCGTCGTATGCCTCCCATTTATGGGTGGTGGATACGGGATCCACTGATCATGTTTGTTTCACATTATAGGGGTTCAAGCGGACCCGGCAACTTAGTGGGAGTGAGGTCCTCATCACACCGGGCGATCTTCTACGAGTGGCGGTGAAGCGATGGGAGAAGTGCACCTGTCTTTTGAAGACAGAGTTTTAATTTTAGAGATGTTCTTTACGTTCCGAATTTTAGAAAGAATTTGATTTCAGTTTCTAAACTTTTTATGATAGATATTCGGTTACTTTTTAATAAAGTTGTTACCATTTCTCTTTTTGATAAATTTATCTGTCATGGAACGTTGTCGAATCATCTCTATACAATTAACTGTGCACACCACTCTCCCTAAATGTATCCTATAACACATCAATCAAGTTTCCGAGAAAAGAAAACGTTCATCGACGTGAACGAGACACTTTTTTTGGCATCTAAGATTGGGTCATATAAATCCAAAGAGGATCCAAAGGTTGGTGAGAGACTTGTTCACTAGGAGCTTCTCCAAGTTGAACCGATTCCAACCTCGCAATTATGTTTGGAGGGTAATATGACCAAGAGGGCATTTGGAGCCAAGGGGAATAGGGCCAAAGAAGTGTTAGAGATCGTTCACACAGATGTATGTGGTCAAATGTCAACCAAAGCAAGAGGAGGTTATGAGTAATTTTATTGATGATTACTCAAAGTACGGTTACATTTTCCTTGTGAAGCATAAATCTGAGACCTTTGAGAAATTCAAAGAATTTAAGGCTCAAACAGAGAATCATAGGGAAAAACGTATCAAGTCTCTACGATCCGATCGTGGAGGCGAATACCTCAAATGATGAGTTTTTGAACCACTTATCGATGAAGGGATTGTATCCCACTCATCGCACTGAAACCCTCAACAAAAGCGGGGTTGCAGAGCGAAAAACATAACTCTTTTGGAAATGGTTAGATCAATGATGAGTTATGCGGATCTTCCCGAAATCGCGGGGTCATGCCTTGGAACAATGCTTACTTACATTCTGAACTTGGTGCCATCCAAATCGGTTCCCAAAACTCCCAAAGAATTGTGGACCCACGCAAGCCTAGTATGAGACACATGAGAATTTGGGGGTGTCCGCCCACGTGTTGGACAAGGAAGCCGGAAATTGGATCCTCGATCGTAATTAAGGTTGTTTGTAGGATACCCCGAGGAACAAAAAAGTGTATGTTCTATGGTCCCGAAGATCAAAAGGTGGTCATCGGCAAGACCCACTTTAGATTTTTGGAAGAAGACTATATGAACCAAAGAAAACCCAGAAGTGAGATTACCTTAAATGAGCTAAGAAGGCAAACCTCAATGCCAACTGTACTAGATGATATACCAAACGACACAATTTCACAACCGGAGCCTCGTCGTAGTGGGAGGGTTGTAAGACAGCCCGAGAGATTCATGGGAATAGGAGAGTCCTCTAACTTGATTCCTGGACAAGACGAATCAGACCCATGGACATATGACTAGGCACTCCAAGATAAGGATCTTGATTCTTGGCAAAACAAAAGAATGAAAGCCGAAATGGGTTCTATGTTTCATAATAGAGTGTGGGAGCTAGTCGAACCACTTAATGGGGTCAAACCCATTGGATGCAAGTGGGTATATAAGAGGAAAAGAGGACTAGACGGGAAGGTTGAAACCTTTGAAGCAAGACTAGTGGCGAAAGGTTACACTCAGAAAGAAGGGATCGATTATGAGGAAATTTTTTCGCCCGTAGCCATGCTTAAGTCCATCCGTATTCTCTTATCGATTGCTGCGTATTTCGACTTTGAAATCTGGCAAATGGATGTCAAGACAGCTTTCCTTAACGGAAGTCTTGATGAAGAGATCTATATGCAATAACCCCAAGGTTTCATTGAAACAGGCCAAGAACACCTAGTTTGTAAGCTCAAGAGGTCCATTTACGGACTCAAACGGGCATCCAGAGCTAGGAACCAATGTTTTGATCATGTTATAAAGTCTTATGGGTTCGATCAAAATGAGTTTGAAAGTTGTGTGTATAAAAAGCGTGTCGAAACTGCATTGGTATTCTTAGTACTATACGTAGATGACATTCTTATCATCGGGAACGATGTGAAGGTGTTATCAGACGTAAGGGCATGGCTTTCAAAACAGTTTGATATGAAAGACTTAGGGAAAGCCGGACACATCCTTGGGATCAAGATAACTCGAGATCGCAGGAAAAGGATGATCGGGTTATCGCAAGTTTCATACATAGACACTGTCTTGAAACGATTCAGCATGCAAGATTCCAAGAAAGGATTTGTACCTTTCAGACTTGGAATCCATCTATCCAAGAAAATGTCCCCTAAGACGCAAAAGGAGATAGATGACATGAAAGGCATTCCTTGTGCTTCGGCTATCGGAAGCCTTATGTATGCAATGCTGTGTACGAGATCGGATATCTGCTTTGCCGTAGGCATGGTAGCAAGATATCAAAGTAACCCAGGGAAAGAGCATTGAACGACAGTTAAAAACATTCTGAAGTATCTGAAAAGAACTCGGGGTAGAATGTTGATTTATCAGTCAGATACTCCAATCCCCATCGGCTACACGGACTCGAATGTCCAATCAAACTTAGATTCCAGAAACTATCTGCCTCAGTTAGTGTGTTTCATTTGGGAAGTGTAGCCATCAAATGGACGAGTGTGAAGCAGAAATGCATCACTGACTCAACCATGAAAATCGGGTAAGTAGCTGCTTGTGAAGTAGTGAAAGAACCGATTTGGCTCTAGAACTTCTTAGTGGACTTGGATGGAGTTCCGAATTTGTCTAGCAATATTTACTAGGGGCAGTTGCAAATTCAAGGGAACCAAGAGTCCACGAGTCAAACAAGCACACTAAAGGAAAGACATCTTATACGAGAAATCGTTAAGAGAGAAGATAAAGATGTGGCAAAGATAGCGTCTAAGGACAACCTAGCAGATTCATTCACAAAGGGTCTGCCTCTGAATACATTCGAGAGACATATGGAAGGAATGGGTGTCAAGACCATTGCCAATCTGCTTTGAGTATAAGTGGGAGAAATTATTAGGTTCGTGTAGGTGACATTAGATGTCACGGACTACACGAGACATGTTGTAGTATACTTAAAAGCAGACTTTGAGTATAAGTGGGAGATTGTTGGGATTATACTGAAAAGTATGCTTTTTACTTTGTATAATCGAAACTGAATTTTCAGACTTATTTACTGAAATAAATTGTTTATCACTGATGCTTTAAATATTATCGAATGTTACATATATTTACGGCATAACTGTTCAATAAGTCGTACGTGTTACATTGTAGTTAATTTAGTGATACCAGATCACAGAAGATTAAATTAACAGTCCCTTGTAACTAAAAGTACGCTATTCAAAACTTAGATGGAAATGAACAACCCATCGTGAAAGGTTGAAGTGTAAGGCTTAGACTGACTTGTCTTGACCAAGAGATTACACTAGGGCATGACTGATGTACTGAATAGGACCTACAAGAGGATAAATTCTTCAGAACTGAACAAGGAAGAATTAGACCTCAGTGGTTCATTGTTTCTTAATCTTCGTCCCTTAAATAGGATCATGTGGGATTGGTAACTATTGCTTTGACTTATCATGGGTAGCGAATCAGAGAGATTCAATACTTTTTATCTTGGGCAATATTATTAGTCATATTTGATTGCTAAGATTTAATACGAAGAATCGTGTGCAAGTACGCTTGTTCGATTTGCCCCCTTGGGAGGTTCATAAGCTTTATCATACCAAATCTTGCAAGTGGAATTAGTTTCCGGTATGGATAATAATGTTGAATTGTTCCTTGACCAAGGATAAAAGATATTAATTAATGGGAAGCTATTTCAGTGGCTTGAATTAATTATAATCTTAAACACGAGAAATAATGACCGGGAGCCATATTGACTGTAATATGGGTTAAGATGGATAGTGCAATATTAATTATGTAGTGGGATTAATTAATATTTATGGGCTAGAATTATATTGTGGCTCAATATTAGATATTCAAGGTTCATTAGAAGGTCCAATCTTAATTCTCCTAAAGGCCCCCTGAGTAGCCCAACACATAGTCCATTAACTGAAATGGTGATTAAAATAAAATAAATAATGTTGCTTATTTTTCCAATAATATTTCGAAAATTATGGATAAAATTTGGAGAAAGATTTTCTTTGAATTTTGTTATGGAATGAAGTTATGTATTCTTGGAATACAAGATTATCTCATTAAATTCAAGAAATCTCCCACTTGGTTAATTCACATGTGTTTTTCGAAAAAATTAGAAAATATAGGGCAAGAAAGATTTTCTTGATTTTCTTGAAAAGATATTATGGAAGATATGTATTTCTTGAAATACAAGAATATCTCATAAATTCAAGAAGATCCAAATCTTGGAATCTTGGACCCCAATATTTTCGAATTCCATAGCAAATAGATAAGGTGGGATTTTTGTGTAATATTATGATTATGGGAAAAAGAATATAGGAGATATATTCAAGATTTCTTGGAGATCAAGAAAAGATTTTCCCACATCATATTTTGCCAAAATTTTCGTCCACCCTAGTATCTATAAATAGGGGATGATTCTTTCATTCCCAAGTACAATTCTATGTGCTGGAAAAATTAGTAAATCCACAAAGGTGGTGCAACATATTTTATTTTCCTTTTGTTAAATCGTTCACAAGAATCCTTCCACCGGATAGTCGAACGAGGACTAAGGGAATACTTGGGAAGTCCTTACGGTTAGTCTATTCAGCCATACCGTTGCCATCTCAAGAGGTACGTTCACGTAAACTCGTAGAATTTCGCATGCGTAGGTTTTACGTGAATTATTATATGCATAATATGTTGTTGGATTATTATTTGAATTAATATAGGATTAATTCATGCTAGTAATAATTAAAGAATTAAATTTGTATTTAAATATTCATCCCGAATAGATCTGTGCAACTTATTCCCCAACAGATCATTTCTCGGCATTAGTGGGAGATAAGAATTTATAATTCAATGAATGCCGAGAAAGTTCGTGGAATATAAAAAGATCTTCAATATTTAAATCCACGCACTAGTCAAAGTGAACTGGAAGTTCATAGTATAATTAACTTGCAATATTTAGCAAGTGACCTTCCAGATTAATTTACCGATGATAAAGAAGTGACTAAAGCACATATACTTGTTGTAAATGCACCAAAAAGAGTAAATGTGCTAATTTTAGGCAATTATATATGTTAATGCCCCTACACGCCAGAAGCGTAAAGGACCCCTTATTATGTAAGACATAAATCCGCGGTAATTACTAAAGCTAGCAAATATATTCAGTCACTCTTGAAGTGTCTTGAAGAGATTCGTCCCGAAGACGAAAATTCTAGTAATGAAGCACGTGCACAAAATAATAAAAATACTAGAATTGCAGAACGACCAGATCAAAATATTATGGGAAATGATGAAGATCTGGTTGATATAAATATAGAAATTATAAATACAGGAGAAATTTACCAATGTTGTCGACAACTTATTCACCGCCACAATTGCTCTTACTATAAAAAATCTGGATCTAGTACCCAAAAGTCAATAGTTGAGCCGGAAGCACTTTGACTGGGTAAAATAGGAAGAAGCAATTGAGGCAGAGCTCGATTTACTAATATTCTTGACTTTATCGTACATACACCCTGAAACGTTATCCCTGTTGGATATAAATGTGTATTTGTACGAAAAGAAAGTGAGAATAATGACGTAATGAGGTACAAAGCGAGATGTAGCTCATGGGTTTTTGCAGAGACCCGATATTGATTTAATTAAATATATACTCTTGTTATGTATGAAATAAAGTTCCGCTACTTAATATCTCTGGCAGTTAGTAAAATTAAATTTAGAAATGCAGTTGATAGACGTAACCGCATGCTTATATTGATCAATAGATGTCAATATTTATATGAAATTCCCCTGATGAGGAATGGTTAGAATCGTACTATGTACGACATTAAAATTACAAAGGTCATTATATGACATAAAAATATTTGGGTCGAATATTCCACGATCGATTCAATAAATTCATCCCGAGGAAGGAATAAATAAACATTGAAATATTTCCTTACGTGTTTACAAAGAAATTATTTTGGTGGTGTTTGTATTATCTCTGTTTCTGGTGATAATCTAAATATTGTTGGAACAAGTAAGGAAATCAAAGAAAGCTAATTTAATCTTAGAGATTGAATTTTGAAATAAGTGAAATCAAGTATTGTCTCGACCAGCAGATCGAGCACTTCCCTAAAGCAAAATGAATCTTTATATACCAGTTAACTTACTTGAAGAAGGTATTGGAGAGATTTTATCTTAAATCTCATTTACTTAGCACACTAGTAATTGTTTGATCCCTTGAAGTGGATAAAGACAAATTTAGACTTAAAGAAGATACATATGACATGTTAGGACCAAAAGTTCCTTATCAGAGTGTCCTTAGTGCATTACTAGGTTTTAAGAACTGCACCAAATCCGATATTGAATTTATATTGAATTTGCTTGCGAGATTAAGTTAGTGCTTCTCCTATAAGGAGACATTTTAAAACTTTAAAGCATATGTTCAATATCTTCGACGTTTGCTATATTTTGATTTAAATACATTTATAATTCATGTGATAATGACATATCTCCTATCATCCATTATGAGGAAAATGCAACTTTTGTTGCCCAATGAATAATAGGAATGCTAAAGGGAACTTGACAAAACTTATATCCCCTAAAATTCTTTTACCTGCATGAACTCCAGAAGAGTGTGAAAGCATAATACAAAAGGCTTGGAAGACTGTTGTCTTCAGGGGGAGCGTTTTTTAAGATTGAATTTAGAAGATCATTAGTTGTACTTTTTCTTATTTTACTAAGTTTCTCTCTTTGAATTATTCTAGCGAAATGTTAGTTAGGCTTGAACATCACGTCGTAATGTCCAAGGGGGAGTGTTGTAAATAATCTATTATTGTGGACATTACTTTGTGTTAGTTTTATTAGTGGGCTTTATGTCACATGAGTTTTAGGGCTTCAGTCCAATTGTTATTATAAATATCTTCTTCATTGTAACGCCGTGAGATGAGAGGATACAGAGATCATAATGAAAATCCTCCTGGCTTGGTCGCCCCCAGACGTAGTCC
Organism: Stenogyne calaminthoides; assembly: GCA_037126765.1. NCBI lineage: Eukaryota > Viridiplantae > Streptophyta > Magnoliopsida > Lamiales > Lamiaceae > Stenogyne > Stenogyne calaminthoides. The sequence goes on along the minus strand of JBBCBC010000010.1, from coordinate 33,511,717 downwards.
TTCTGGACGCACTGGGTAAATAAATCGGTGTTCTTACTTCTTTTTTTTACATTTATATTATATTTTACAATAATTTTCACCTCGAATGAATATAGTGGTTACAAATGAACGCAATAGTCCTTAATTTCCTCCTACCGATTACCTTTACCTAACATAACTTAATACAATTATTTGTACTTAAAAATAGAAATAAAATTATTAATATCGAAAAGGACAAAGTCCTATAAGCATTTCGTGCAATTTAAATGACTTTTTAAAAAAAATGAAATTTGTTTTATTTGCACCGTTTTAATGAAAACAGCTGTATTTATAAAAAAAAATCATTTAAATTGCTCTTGTCAAGGGTTTTGGACAATTTCGAGAATAAATATGGATTCTTGAGAAGAAAAGATGCAGGTGAATTTGAAAGAGCTCGTAAGAACTTATAATTTAATTAAAACAAAAATTTGTATGAAATGGTGTATAAATTAGTATAAATCAATATTCATCCTTTCAATGTGTTAAAATGTCATTCTCAAATTATACCCCATCTCACACAAGTGTTTCTTTAATTAATTCTAAATTAATAAAGAAACTACCTAGCTAGTCTAATTAACCCACGTAACTGACCTTGAAAATTTTATTTAATTATTAAATTTGAAGTTAATTGACTATTCTTAATATTGCGATAAAACATTGAGTGGGTCTCGTGTGCACCCTGGTGCACCTTGCACTCATAGTGCATTTTAGAAGCATGCAACTATACAAAATAGAAACGTGCAACTATTCCAATCAGAAGCGTGCAATTATGTTTTCATATTAACAGTTGTACTTTTCTGTGTAAATAAATCGCATTTTTTTTCAAAGATAACAAATTGCAGACGCTTAAAAATGACTATGAGTCTTGCGATGTCTTTACCGGTGCATAGGGATGGCAAAATGCCCCGCCCTGAAGCCGACCCGCCTCGCCCTCCCCGGTTGGGCCAGGTCAGCCCCGCCCCGCAAACGGGGCAAATCGGATATGGGTTTTAGTATTGCCCTGCCCTGGGCCGCCCCGCCCCGACTCCATTATATATAATTATATATATATATATATATATATATTATTAATAAGAAAAATATATATACTAACCCTAAACAACTTGTTGCCTCTTTATTATCTAACCCTAATTTCTAAATTTGCTGTCATTCGCCGCTAACTCTCCCTCGCTCAACTCTCAATCTCACCGCGACTCCACCCGAGTGCCGCGCCTTCAATCCACCGTCGTCGGCCGCTCAACCGATCAAGCCACCGCAGTCCGCCCTCCGCCCTCCGCAGCCCGCGGCTCGCGCTTGCAGTCGCGAGTCGCGTATGTCTCGCAACACTACGCTTGCTCTGCCCTCGTGCCTCCGCAGTCCGCTCTCCGCCTCCGCCTTCATTTGCGCACTGTTAGTTTTTTTATTTTATTTTGTATGCGTTTTTTTTTTTTTTAAATTAGAACCTGTGTTCCGGAGAAGTTTGAGCAGTGAGCACATGCACATCTAGTCTCTAATTTGCTAGGAAGTAAGAATAAATATTTGTGTAATTTTTCTGAGTATGATTTAGTATGAACACAGATTTGTGTAATTTGCTAAGTATGATTTAGTAACTTTTTAAAAAAAAATGGAACTGTTAATAGTAATAATGAGAGTGATTTAGTATAATTTATAATATAACTAGTTTATAGTGGGATTGGTTATGGTATTAGTTCTTGTTCATTCATACAAATTTAGTATTTTATTACATGTAACTGATTATAATATTAATGGGATTCTGATTTCTGAAAACTAATCTACAACATTAGGTTAATGGGATTTGTGAATCTGATTATAGTATATAATGAAATACTTTTGATTTGTAACTTTTTAGTCTTATATTTTTTTCTATATATGATGCTTAATGAGATTTTGAGAATGGATAACATTAATGAGATTGTAAGTCTTATATATTTCAGTTTGTTTTGGAATTGATTTTTTTAATTTTTTTATTAATAGGTATCGAAATGGAAATGGCTGATGAAGGGGCATCTTCATCCATGTCAATGATTAGCTCTCAAGGGATACTTGACTCTCCATCTCAAGTGTCAATTGGCTCTCCGGAGACACTCAACGCTTCCTCTCAAGATGATGGGCAAGACAATTTGAATGAATCACCGAATCAAGCTGCTGAAAACCCAAAAGCACCAGGCGGAACAGCAGGAAAAATATATTCGAAAGCGTGGGATGACTATAACATACTGTACATTAAGGGAATACGGAAAGCAGAAAGTGTGGGATGACTATAACTATTTTATTGCACGTGTTAGTATTAACAATTATTTTGTTCTCACCCCTCCCAACACCATATTTGAAATTCTTTTCTAATTGTAGGAATGATGTGGCTGTGGAAGGCATCTTGTGAGGTGGAAATGAGAAATGAAGAAGAAGAATGGAGAAGTTGAGCTCCTAAAAGTCTTTTTTGTTAACTTTGGACATGAAATTGTAGTGAATTTGGAGATTTGGTATTTTGGTAGAGTTCATTTTGGACATGAAATTTAGAAATCGTGATGACTTTGATGATTTGATGGTTTTTGAATTTCTAGTTTAATTGTGGATTTATAATTTTTGGACATATGTTTTATTTATGGTGAATGTGGTGGATTTGATAATTTGATTTATAGTTTAGCTTGTATTATGTTAAGTACTATATTAAATGTGAACATGTTTATAGGTAAAAAAAACTGTATTTATTGAATAAAGAATGGGGGCGGGTCCGGGGCGGGCTTGGGGCGTTAAGTTGTGCCCCGCAGCGGGGTGCGGGGCAGGGCGGGTCAACTGTTGACGTGAGCGGGGCAGACATGAGTAGTTAGCTATCCGCCCCGCCCCATTGTCATTCCTATAATTTAGACGTGCACAAACTTGACTTAGAGCCCGTTTGGCTTAGCATATTTTAAATATCTTATAAGTTCTAACATCTTAAAAGTTATTTTAAGAGCTTATAAGATGTAGTTTTTAAGTTGCTTATAAGTTTTTAAAGTGTTCGATTAATACAATTTATAATTTCTTTAATAATTTTTTAAAAATATATATATTTTTAATTATATAATATAATTTATTTTAAATAAAAAAAATTCGAAAATATTTTTTTTTTGAAATAATTTTTTTTTTCAAAATATTTTGTTTTCGAATTTTTTTTTTTAATAATTTTTTTTTCTGAAAATAATTTTTTTTTCCTGAATTTTTTTTTTTTCGAAAATAATTTTGTTTTCTGAAAATAATTTTTTTTTCCGCTTAAAACATGACGGGTTGGGTTGAATTCGGACCGGATTTGGATCGAGATGTGTTGAGATTAGGAGTGGAAAATTTACCAAAAATACCGGCTTACCATACCGGAAATATACTGAATTTACCGGAATTTTAGGTATACCAGAATTTTCGGTACGGTACGGTACGGTAACGGTATAAATTTTCAAAAGTCCTGGTATACCGGTATAACAAAATATTTTTCGGTATACCGATATACCGATACATTGGATATATACCGTATCATATTTAGAAAAATATATAATATATTTTATTTTTTAATTTAATTAATATTTGAGACCATGTTTGGCTGATTCTGTAGGGCCATGTTTGGCTGATTCTTTGGTTTGATTATTGAGGTACAATACAATTCCATCTCTGTGTGAATAACCCCAACCACAAAAAAACAGGACAGTATTTATTACATTCCCATCCAGTAGCAGTAATTTGCAGTGTCACCTTTTTATCTTGTGACTAGTTATTTTTCTGAAAAGGGTATTTATTTACTAGTATTAGTGTTTTTGTACTGATGGAGTTACGAAAGATTCACACTTTAGTGTGTTCTTCATAATTTGAGGGGCATTGCATGTAAATTATTCCTGGATCTTGATTGTTCATAAACGGTGAAGTGAGATACCGTTTTTGTCCTAGAAATTTATCATTTTATTTTGAATTGTCTCTGTGGGTTTCCTGATTCAAGCTGAAAATTGGAATTCGTAGAATTTTTTTGAGTATTCCCATAGTTAAAAATCCATAAGGGAGATATATGTTGGTAAGAGATTATTATTCATAAAATATAGGTTTTTTAAATAAATAATCAAGGTATGAACGGTATATCGTTAATTTGGTATGAAACAGTATACAGTTAATTCGGTATGTACCAAAAATTTCGGTACGGTACGGTATACCGAAATTTCGGTACGGTATACGGTATGTGATTTTAGCATACCGAATTTACGGTATACCGAACTTCGGTATACCATAATTTTCAGTACGGTATGGTATAAATTTTCATATACCGTAAATTACGGTACGTTATACGATATGATCGATACGGTACGGTATGCCACCCCTAGTTGAGATAGGGTAGAGCTTATATTATTTTTGTAAAATAAGTTGAGATATCCCAACTTATTTTTTTTTGAGCTTATAAGATCTAAAGAACTTTTTTTTGAGATCTTATAAGATGCTAAACATCTTATTTTGCCAAACAAAATGAAGGAACTTATAAGCTCTTAAACAACTTATAAACTGTTTTAAAGAGCTTATAAGCTGTGACTTAGTTTATTAGAATAGATCCTAATAAATCCTATTTAACCTTAATTTTAATACACATGCACAAACGTGTAAAGCCAGGTTTTAGGTTTTCTTTTTCAACACAAACCAGGTTTTAGGTTTTGAGAATCAAATTTTGAGATAATCGTTTTTAGTTCGGGATTTTGAAAATTAATTATAGAAAATCACCTATAAAACTATTATCATATTTTCAAATATAATGCATTTACTCTCTTTACATTTTAATATATTTAAATCATAATACACATAATTCAGTAAGTATATTTTGTATTTACATAGAAATTAATTAATATTCATTATTAAGGGTATGTTTGTTTCCCGACTATCTCGGTCGGACTTTGGACTTTACAATCTCAAACCCCCATTTGTTTTGAAATATAATGTAAGAATTTTAAAATCCTATTAATCATACTCTACTCCATCACCTACTACTACTTTACTTTTTATTCTTTTAATACATTCACATCATCTATTTTTTTATTCTCCCAATACACTCAAAATAATATAATAATATCACATCAATCAACTTTTTCATCATCCTACCCTATAAAATTCCACAATAAACATACATCTTAACTATTCATCAAGATTTTGAAATTCTAAAACTTCAAAATCCGAAATTTTCCACGCCACTATAATCCCAAAACAAACATACCCAAGTGTCTCAGGTACTTCATTTTGCATGCCCCTCATCAAATAGGAGTAGTTATATATTTAGCTCTAGCTTATCGCATAAACCGTTTACTTGATTTTATAGTTTCTTAGTATGTACTCCCTCCGTCCCAGAAGACTTAGCACACTTTCTTTTTTGGTATGTCCCATAAGACTTTGTACACTCATTTTTGGACACCTCTTCTCCACTTATAACCTTACAACACACACTTACTACCCCCATACACACTTACTACCCCCCATAAAGCAACTTTTCTTAACCTCTGCGCCGAAAAGTTGGCGCAGAGTCTTCCGGGACGGAGGGAGTATTGATAATCAATTACTCCCCGTCCATCAAAACTGTGCTTATTTTATTTTGACATGTTGTACGGGAAGGTAAATTAAGTCAATTTATGAATAACATAATTGATTGTAAGTAAAGTATAATGATAACTTGAATAATTAAGTGATTGTTGGACGATGAAGATAAAAAAAATTATGTCAATAAACGTATTTAATTTATCTTTTCGTACAACATGTCAAAACGAAATGAACACAATTTTGATGGACGGAGAGAGTACTTCTTTAGCATTCACAATAATCATCCACATAATTAACACTACAAATCGTTTGTTATTTTTTCTTCTACCACTTTTATACATGAAGCTAGAAGAAAAGTCTCAAACTGATAACTACTTATCATTAGTGTACTGAACTCATAATTAAATTAGTCCCCCCCCCTCCCCCTCGGTGTTTTAGTTACGAAATAATAATAATATAAGGTATGTGTAGTAATGAATAGAATAATAAGTGACATTTTTTTGTAATATTGAGTGAAAGATAAAAATTATGGATAGTAGAATCATGGGTGAAATTGTATAGGGCGAAGGGGGTCATTTGAAATTTTATATATATAATTATTTATTGTTAACTCGATAACGTTAGAGTTTTTGACTAATTTTAAAGTGTGCGTTCTTTTCCTATATACTATCTCCGTCCACCAATTTTATGTCTGTTTGACTTTTATACGCGTTTTTGCGAGCAATTTTGTATTAGTAAATGATAAAGTGACTTTTAAGGAGTGGTATGATAGATGAGGGGTTTATCTATCATACCCCTCCTTAAAAATCATTTTATCATTTCAATTATTAATACAAAACAAGCTCGCAAAAACGCTTGTAAAAGTCAAATAGACACAAGATTGGTGGATGGAGGGAGTAATTTTTTTAGACAAAAATCTGTATAAGACGGTATCATATATGAGACGGTGTACAACCTAACACAAATCAACATTCACCTTCTCAACGTGTTAAAGCGACAATGCTCAAATTATGTTCCGTCTCACCGTGAGAACTTCTCATGCAAGTGTGCCTCATTTTCTTAATATCTTTCAGGTGAGGAGGAGGGAACGAAAGAGAAAAAGATATATATATATATATATATATTCACATTTTAAATATGTATATTTATATATATATGTATTTAACTCAGTTAATATAAATTTATTTAGTCCAAATATAAAAAAATTAAAAAGTACAATTAATTACATTTTATTATAAATTGGCCCACCTAGGCTAAATTTCTGGTTCAGTCACTGAGTGAAATTACTTTTTCCATTTGTGGAAAGAAAACTCATTATGAGACAGATAAAAAAAGTGAGAAACTTATAGTAGGACGAAGGGAATATAATTTTATTTATTAATTTTACATATCGATTTTTGACACTAAATTAAATTTTATCTTATTTAAAATTCAAAATAAACATCATATTACTATCATTAGGTCTCCTGTGAACAAGTTTCATAATATAAAATTTATACTTATTATACTTACAAACTAATATGATAACATTTATCAAATGATACTATTACACTGACAATACGAACATTAATTTATAAAAGTAATAATATCATTTTATAAGTATAATAATATCAATTTCATAGCATGAACAAGTTTTAAAAAATAATTTGTGCATTACTATTTATGCGGATTTCTAAATACCCTTTCAAAAACCGACTTTTAAAAATCACTTAAAACACAAATCAAACATCACCTACTCATGCCCCCACACACATGCAGCTAGCATATGCACACACAAAATGTCATACATGCAGATACTTTAAAGACAAAAATTTGTAAGAATCAGAGTTCAACATGAACTTAATTTTTTTAGTATCATTGTTATGGATAAAAATTATCAATGTTATACATAAAAAAAACTATTACTCTCTCCGTCCCGGATCAGTTTTCACAGTTGACTTTTATACATGTTTTTGCGAGCGAGTTTTGTATTAGTAATTGAAATGATAAAGTGACTTTTAAGGAGATGTATGATAGATAAGGGGCTCATCTATCACATCCCCCTTAAAAGTCACTTTATCATTTCAATTACTAATTCAAAACTCGTTCGCAAAAATGCGTGTAACAATTAACTGTGAAAATTAATTTGGGACAGATGTAGAATTATTATACACAAACTCCTACTGTTTAAAAATAAACGGTGAAAACTTTTGTTCATAACAATAATAATTTTTGCACATAATAGTAATTGACCTGATTCATATATGTGATTCACATGTATGATGCGTATATAGCGAGATGAGGGACACTCAAATTAGTGAAACTTAATATTAGCATGCAACTCACGGCAAGTTGAAAGAAGTTGTACATGTTTGGTCGTGACAATATATTTTACCACACCTGCATGCTTGTGTGAAAACATAATTTGGCCGCCCACCGACAAAAATAAATGTTGTAGTACCTTTTTCTTTGAACGGCAAATAAGACTTTTATTAAACGGGTACAAGATATACCCCTCGATGAAGTATCTATAATTACAAAACTCATCACTCTATAATTCTTTTAGGATTTGCTAACCAATCATAATAAAATAAATTCGAACATTTCAACTCTTTAACGTAAAGTTAACTCCAAAATCTAATTTTTATGTCATCAACTAATCTAGGAACTGAAAATTCGACATCATTAAAGATTAGCTCGTTTCTTCCTTTCCATATTGCCCACACACAAATGATGTACTGTATTTTTAATAAACTAAGACTAATTCATAGGCCTTTCAAAATATTCATAGATATAATTTGTCATCAAGTCTTGATCTAAGATATAATTATCTTTTGATCTCACTCTACGATACCAAACTTTAGCCTCATCTTTCATATTTTTATTTTCAGAAAAATAGAAAACATTGCATTTTTTAAATTGTGAGTCAAATTTGAACTTTTCAATTTTTGTATGTGCAAAATTACAATATATGAGCAGAATCATTGTGTATGTACAGTTTATTTCGATGTGAGAAAAAAACACTTCGAAAACTACAATTTAGACATTGTCAATACGTGATGTCAGTGGTAAAGAAAAATGTATCAGATTTTAAAATTGCAAATGACCCTCAATTCTGCATATTATTGTTTACATAAGGGCAATTAAGACTTTTTATCCCAAAATTTTGTACCTAAAAGTAAGACTTAAAAAACCTTATATTTTAAAATAAAAGTGCTCCATAAATTATAGTGAAGAGTGAGCTCCCGCCGCCAATTACAAAACTAAATGATGTACTCTATATTTGACAAAATTGCCTAAACCTACAAACCTAACTTAGGGGACCGCGGATTCATGAAATACGTTGATCATATACCAATAAATGGCCGCTTGCGTCTGTCACATGGATACGTAGCTGGTTGTCAGGGTGAGCAGGTCGTCGTGGAGAGGTCTCTTGACCCTGCTCGTCAGGGTAAATAGGTCATCGTGGAGAGCTTGTCGGGGAGAGCTCCCTTGGCCTACTCGTCAGGGTGAACAGGTCGTCATGGAGAGGTCTTCAGGGATAACTCTCTTGTCCCTGCTATTCAGGGTGAGCAGGTAGTTATGGAGGGCTCATGTGGGAGAGCTCTCTTGGCCCTGCTCATCAGAGTGAGCAGCTCGTCTGGAAGAGCTTTCTTATCCCTACTCGTCAAGGTGAGCAGACCGTTGTGGAGGCCGTCAGGAAGAGCTCTCTTGGCCCTGCTCGTCGGGGTGAGCAGATCGTCATGGAGAGCTCGTCGGGGGGAGCAGCACTCTTGGCCCTGTTCGTCGAGTGAGCAGGTCGTCGTGGAGAGCTCGTCTGGAATAGCTCTCATAGCTCTGCTCGTCAAGGTGGTCACCTTGTCGGCCACGTGTTTGATCGCCTAAATCGGTGAACTGTCCTTCAAGTTATGGTAGTGACAATTATGTATTGACTTCCCTTTGTTGGTATCTACATGGTGGTTGACGAGCCGGATAAGTTGGTCATTTAAAGGATTATGACCTAAACCACATATTATATAAATGGTATAACAAGTGTAAATAAATTTTATGTTTCAATGCAACAAATTATATAATTGTATAATACATTATGAAATGCACGGTTCACCTAATGCATTATTCTAAAATATTTGTGATAGATATTGAATAATAATGAATCTAACGCTGGTTTTCCTAGGTGGTCAGATTCTACACTCATTATTAGTAATTAAATCAAATCAAAACAAACCAATAGCGGTTTGTATTATGTTTTGATAGTATAACATATGCATAGGTCCACAACACTACAAGTTCAATACATGGAATATTAAAAATCAAAATCATTGATATTGTTATTTTCAACAATAATATAATTTCTGGTACAAAATTAAACAGAAAAATGGTTTGGCGCCAAAACTAGTGATAAAACTAAAGTTGGTAGAGGCCCATCCCTAAATATTATTTGTGGAAGACAATAGTTTATCATCAGTTTGGTAATAAACTATGTCTCCAGAATCACTAACATAATGATCTCTACTCATGCTTTTCAACAACGTGGGAACCAAGTGAAATGGAATTGCCCCAGATTTATTGGGTTCTCTGTAATAATTTCCCAGGACCTTTTTAGCTTCCCTTGTCTGCAAAATCAACACCATACATCAAATCAATAACCATATATTTCTATTGGACAATAAATATTATGTAAATTTGTATGGATCTAAAATCCTCGTATATTCGATTCAATTATTTTCCTTCATCATCTAATTAGAAACACACTGCCCCACAAATTTTTAATGTACTTATTTCAGGTTGGAAGATTTGAAAATTGAAACCAAAAAGAGTTTGCTTGAATTGATATGGATATGAAGTCAATTACTGTGGATTACATTTTGAGTCATACAAGAAGGGGTGTTTGCAAATGATTTTAAAAACTTCTGCTATTACTTTGAAAGCTTAAACGAGTGAGTATTTTCAAATAAATGATTCTCTTCTTACTACTTTTAAGAAAACAAATTTTGGTTAAAATTTTCACACAACCTTTTAAATTATAATCATTTATTCGAAGTAAAAACAGAATATGAAAGTCTACACAACTTGCACAGATCTAAAACTATATTTCAATCCAACCACAACCTAGTTAATTTCTTTGAAATTGTCTTGCATGCTCACCCTTCTAAAAACAAGTAATGTTATTTGCACATACGGAAAATTTAAAATATGAACAGGTCTCCAGTGAAACTTTTTCACAGTATGAAATTTATACCATTACACTTATAAATTGATATCATAACACTTATTAGCTGATACCATTACCTTTATAAACTGATATCACAACATTAAATACTATATCTAATAATTAATAAGAATAATGATATCAACTTATAAGTGTAATGATATCAATTTCATAATATAAACAAGTTCCACAGGAGAGTTTGTGTTAAAATATTCACCAATTCTTGGAACCTTTTTGCAAATAGGACAAACACAAGAGCATATATATATTTGTAATCAATTAAGAGTATTTAAAAGAAGGAGGTCACGTGATTAGGGACAAAAAAAGAGATCTTACCGCCTCAACTAAGTGGTAGTGGGGGATCTGAGGGAAGAGATGGTGTATAACGTGGGTCCCAATATCATGGTGGATTTTATTAAACAATCCATAGTCTTGATCTACTGTTGTCAGTCCCCCCCTTAAATAACTCCATTCCTGCACACAAACAAAACACCATCCTTCACTATTTAAATACTCCTAAATATCTTAAATATAGTAAAGACTGTCATAGATATTTGTGTTGAAATAAACAATTGTGCATCTCAAAAGAATATATGCTGTTGTTGTGAATAAAGAAATGCAGGACCTGGCCGCGGTACCAGGGGAGCTTCTTGTCGTAACCATGGTGGTGCAAATATGTCACTGTGTCCAACCACACCACAAACATCTGCAACATTATTAAATAAAAAGATATGTAAATGAATCAAGTCCTAATTTGATGGTATCTTAGTTATTCGAAATCCCATCAAAAGATCCGTTTTTACAACTTCAATGTTGCATTTTCCATTTCATGTGAACTCGGATTAATATGAACATGTGAACTCGGATTAATATGAACTCCCTTATTCGAAGTGTCACTACTTAGCATGCAAAGTGCCACTGTTTAGCAAGCAAAGTATCACTATGCAATGATTTTAAAAAGAACAACACGTGAAATCAAATATTTTTAAATGGTGATACTTCTAATACTAAATATAATACTTCACTCCGTATACTAAAAGTTGATACTTAAAAAAAAAAATTCACGTGAATCGAATTTCCAGGGTATCTACTCTTTCTATTTTAGGTGCACCCAGAAAATGACTGAATACATTTAATATGTACAATATTTTTAAAATGTTTGTACAATTGAATAAAGCTCTAAACTCACGTCAAAACAAAAGAATAAAGCTATAAAGTGAGTGTATAAAGTCATTTTTGGGTGTTAATAGCGCAACACCTTTATATTATACTCCCTAAGTCGTCATCCTTCATTTTTCACACAAATGAATAAAATATCATTCATTGTGCTTGATATACCCTTATTAAATTAAATGAAAAAAACAACAATACTTAATACCAATGTATATTAAATAGGGGCATTTTAAACAATTTACATCATTTCAAAAAGAAATGAGACTGTATTCTGGGACAAACTAAAAAGGAACATGTGATGTGAGTATCTCATTTACTTCAAAATGGAACAAAATAGGAAATTTCAATTAGGTTACCCAAAATCACATCATGAAATCATCAATATGCAATAATTAAGACATAAAACAGCTACCAAAATTAACAATAAAAGAGGTATAGAGCAATCAAATAAAATAATTACCAAGTAGGGAACTCCATAGAGCTTGAGGACCATGAGAGGTGGGACAATTGTGGAGACAAAGAATAGAAAAGCAACCATGGTGGCCCAACATATGGTTGAAGTCATTACCAATGTTCTCTCACTAGCTTTAAACAAATCGCTGTAGGGGTTAAAGTGAGATCCAGTTTTTCCAGGACTTCTCCACCACTGAACAATAAAAAAATACTATAATTAAATAACTGATACTGCTTTGATTACCTATTCTTTCTATACTAAAAAGGAAACATCTAAATTAATTGAATCTCAGTGCTTTATTCTATTAATGCATAGTGTATCACAGTAATATGCACTAAATAACGACAATAAGGAAGTAAAGAGAGTGTTACCAAATATATTGGGTATGCAAACATGGGAAATGGGATTTTGTATCTAAAGAATTTGGTGGAGTAGTCCAGCTTGCTGTATAGCTTTTCAGTCAACTGCAATAATATTTGGCAAAATACATAAGTACAATGGCAAGATCTCGTAGAATTTTTTAAACATGCAACTTGTTTTATTAATATATACAACTTGGTTATACTGAAATATATAACTTATTTTCACGGACACAATTTGAATGATTCAGTCTAAAAAAATTGTATATTTCAAAATACACTTAAGTTGTGTGGTTGCACAAGAGAATGATATAGACATTTAAATTAAATAATTTGGGAATAAATAAATACTACACTAGAAAATATTTGGAGATATTGGACCGTACCGGTACCCATGATTCGTCCCTTTCAACATGCCCATGATTCTGATGGTGCGTTCTGTGGCTGATTCGCCTATTAATTTGTGCATATATTAGATAATAAAAACGTATATTTGTTATATAAAAATTATACTTTTTATAAAACAAATTCATAGATTTATCTCAAATACTAACCATCCATGGTAGGGTACAAGAATTGATGAATGGAGTACATGTCCCACCACATTATTCAAAGTAGCATTGTCCGAAAAACTTCCATGACCACTGCAATTAACCAATAATTGAATTAAATCAAAACAGAGACTAAAGTAATTGTATCATATTTCACAAAAAAAAAATCATTACTTTACTAAAGTGCACATCTACGCATTTAGAAAATAAAGGATCTCATTCTCGCCTATTTTATTCCGTATTAAATGCATGTGTATATACGACCATGGGTAAATCAGTAAATTCACACAGAACAGATACCAAATTCCACACCATTAACGAAAAAAAATGCGATTCAGAAAACAAAAAAAATTACCAATCGTGGCCGAGAACGAACAATGCCCAAAACATAGTGCCCTGCACAATCCAATACGCCGGCCAAAGCGCCCAATTATCGGCGTAGGCGGCGGCGGCGAGCAGCAATCCGACGACGACGACGTCCCACGCGACGTAGGCGAGCGACCGCCACGGATTCTTCACCCAGCAATGCGGCGGAATTGCCGCCCGGATATCGGCAATCCTGAAGGGCGGCGGCGCGGCAGGGTCGAATCGGTCGGCCGCACGCTTCCCGATGCCCTCGTACTCCCCCGCATCTCCACTCTTGGAGAGACGCGCACTGGAAAAAACCGCCATTGCGAAACAAAAATCGAGTGGCTCTCAGAGGAGAATTGGGGGAGAATGTGTGGGCGTATTTATATCGAAATGGGGATAGAAAATGTGCGTGTATGTATTGAGAGAGAAATGTATGTATAGGCAGTGTTTAACGAGGATTTGTGGAGGAGAGGGGATGAGAGATGACCGGGTCGGTGATTATAGAAATGGCAAGTGCTGTTATATAGGGTTATATGACAGATCCAACTTTCAGTTCCATTTGCAAAACAGGTAAAATTTTCAATTTATTGCGCTGTTGTATTTCAGGCCCATTTCGTATAAAAGTAATTAATGTTTGGCAGAAAGAAAAGAAAAGTAACCCTTTTGCACCCTTTATTTCTTTTTTCTTCTTTTTTTTCATTTTTCTTAAATTTAGAGTAAATTCCAATAAACCATGTTTATACATGAAATTTATCCTTCTTAAGTGCAAAAACTATTATTTTTACACATAAAAAAATTCATTATTTGTGCATAAACAATCAAGTTTTTTATATATAAAATAAGACAAAAACTTTTATAGACCTGATTCATGCTATGAATCCAAGTCAAATTCATATACTATAAATGAGTCAGATATATATATAATTGAACCCATTCTTTGTTTGCGCCTCTTCCATTCTCCTCTCTCGTGTAAAACTGCCTCTTTCCTTTCTCCTCTCTCCCAGCGTATGAAACTACCTTTGCGACAACTCGCGATGATTTTCGTTCCGACGATTAGAAGCTTATGATGTGCCGCCATTGAATTTGCCATTTTCTGGGATTTAGGGTTTACAACGGTTTTACTACTTGCTGACGGAATGAAATTGAAATGGAAGAAAAAGTAAACAAATAAAAAATATAAAACTATGAACGAGAATAAAAAAAGGGAAGAATAGAACCCTGGATTAAGCTACGCCGCTCCTTCGTTGTCAAACGTGCACTGCAAAAAATAACAGTGATAGTTTTTTTGAATAACAGTGAGAGTAAAAAATATAAAACTATGAACGAGAATTAAAAAAGGGAAGAACAGAACCCTGGATTAAGCTACTCCGCTCCTTCGTTGTCAAACGTGCACTGCAAAAAATAACAGTGATAGTTTTTTTGAATAACAGTGAGAGTTTTTTTTAATAACGGTGAGAGTTTTTTTAAATAACAGTGAGAGTTTTTTTGAATAATAGTGAGAGTTTTTTTAAATAACAGTGATAGTTTTTTTGAATAACAGTGAGAGTTTTTTTGAATAACGGTGAGAGTTTTTCTGAATAACAGTGATAGTTTTATAGAATAACAGTGATAGTTTTATAGAATAACAGTGAGAGTTTTATAAAATAACAGTGATAGTTTTATAGAATAACAGTGATAGTTTTATAGCATAACAGTGATAATTTTATATCATAACAGTGAGAGTTTTATAACATTGATATTTTTATAGAATAAAAGTGATAGTTTTATAGCATAACAGTGATAGTTTTATAGTATAACAGTGAGAGTTTTATAACAGTGATAGTTTTATAGAATAACAGTGATAATTTTATAGCATAACAATGAGAGTTTTATAGCATAACAGTGATAGTTTTAATAGAATAACAGTAACTAGGGCGAAATTTGGATCAACTCATCCTTCAAAATGGGCCATATTGAATAAGAGTTCATAGTGTGAACCTAGTTTATAGGAGTATTACTCATAAAATAATGAGACTAAAAACAATGAGTTCATACTGAATTCGAGTTCACACAAATTTTTTATCTTATATTTATGTGGAATTTTGAGTAGTTGGCTCTTAAGTTAAGAAATTAATCTGCGTATGAAATAGTTGGGGGCTTCCAACTCGACCGACCTCACCAACACAGCAAAACTTGACACATTAGTCACGTATTATTAATTGGTTAGTCACGTATTATTAATTGGTTATGTACTATATTGACAAGTATGCAAATATAATGGTGCACCAATTGTACGGGTTTAGAATTTGTGAAA
Organism: Stenogyne calaminthoides; assembly: GCA_037126765.1. NCBI lineage: Eukaryota > Viridiplantae > Streptophyta > Magnoliopsida > Lamiales > Lamiaceae > Stenogyne > Stenogyne calaminthoides. Next base: position 33,495,801 of record JBBCBC010000010.1, on the reverse strand, counting down.
TTGAGACTCCCTCCTTCCACTAATTTATCTATCATACTCTTCCTTAAAAGTCACTTTATCATTTCAATTACTAATACAAAACTCGCTCACAAAAACGCTTTGAAAAGTCAAACAGACATAAGATTGATGGGCGAAGGTAGTATTATAGTTAGGGAATGTTTGGTTGGACAATTTGCTATTTTGTTAGATTCACTTTGTGGTGATAAAGGTATTTCCGTCATTTCGAGTGATGTATTGACTGTTTTATTCTTAATAAAATATTTTATGAGTTAATGGAGACAAGTCTTATTAAGAGTAAAATAGAAAAAATGCACATTCGCCCCAAAGTGAATCACACCTTCAGCAATACCGAAAAAAAAAAAATTATGCTTGATATAGTGGAGAATACATTCTTCTCAATTAGGGGAGGTACGAGTTACATTTCACCCCTCAATTATATTCATAGGGTTTCTCGTTTTTTTATTTTTACCAGCAACCCCTCAATTTATTTATTTTTAAATTTAGGTTCTTTTATATTTGAAGTGTCACTAATACACATTTGGTCTTGGACAGCTGTGAAAAATGACCTTGGAGAGCGCATCAGTTGTCCAAGCTTGGACAGCTGATAAAAAACCGATGTCCAAGAAAAGCACTTGGACAGCGGTTTTTAACCGCTTTTGAAGTTTTATATTGGACAGCGGTTGATAACCGCTGTCCAAGATGATATATTTTTTTTATTCGTTTTTTACTTTACATAGACAAATGTTGAAAAACCGCGTCCAATATCTTTTTTTTTTAATTATTAATTTACATTTTAAAAATCCTATAATAAAACTATATACGTCCAATACCATATAATAAAACTTATATATACATCCAATACCATATAATAAAACTTATATATATGTCCAATACCATATAATAAAACTTATATATACGTCCAATACCATATAACATAAACCAAAAATCCTATAATAAAACCATAAACCACATATATATACCAAAACATCAAAATATATAAAGATACAATCATAAACATACGTCCAATACACCAAAAACATGAAATATATATCATCACAAATATATAATTTAATTACATGCTACCAATATTTCAAACAACATTCTCTCAATATTGATCGTATGAATATAAGAAACGATTGTAAAGGTACCCAGTCCAATCGTTTTTCCATTTCTCCAGTCTTTTCTTAGAGTAAGACTTGAGCTCACGTTCATAGACAAACTGCAAACAACAAATCATTCAATATAGTATGAATTTTTATTCAATCAATAATAATTTAAATAAGTTAAAAATTGACTTACATTGGGAGAAATGTTCGTTATAGAAGCGCGGATTATATCTTCTATAAAGCAACAAACAAAATGTCCACAATAGTCATTATCTCGTTGTCTCGGAACCTGTTGATTAACAATACAATAACGTATTACAATTATGATTTCTTTCTATTAATTAGTTTGATAATTTACTAAATTAAATTTACCTTAATGTTAATCCAGTTCACTTTATTTAACCTGGATCTTGAGCCCTGACTCTGAAGGCGACTCCGATACATCGTCATCACACTATTATTATTATAATTAAAAAATAAAAATAGATTAAATATGCATAATTTTAAAAGTAAAACAAATCATTGTATAGAATATTAAAAATGAACTTACGCTTCCATATATGAAAACGAGATCGTATGATTAGAATAAACTCCATCACGAAATTTGGGTCCATAAAATACACACTTAATGTATTCATGTGTATGGCGCACCAAAGACCCAATGGTTCCTATATTATATTGAGAGTATTAAAATTAACTGCAAATTTAGCATATATATGTGCAAATATTATAAACATGAATACAAATTTTAACGAAATGTTTATCACTCACCCCACATTTGTTGGCCAAAAAATGAGATGATCGCTCCCCATTAGATTCAGCATGTGATTAACGAACCCATCCATGGTCTGCATGCCTTATCACCCATTATGCAAGACACTTGGGGGGAGACGAAGAGTACATTCCACTTGCTTTGGTTATCTCTCGGAGATATAGCTCACCCAAATATCTTTAACCAACATATATACGCTAATTAATATTTAAAAAGAAAATTAAACTATACAGAAAGTGAATATTGAGAATTAGTAAACACATACTTGAGGTAAAGGGCTATGGTGGTTGCACTCAACCACTCGTCATTCAAGACTTCAAGACAGCGTTTCCTCAATGATTTAATTCTTGGAAAGTATTCGATGAAAGTGAGCAAGCATGGGAACCTGTGGACGATATCGAAAAGCATTAGACGATACCATCCGTGCACCTAGATCAAATGATCATCGTGATCTAAGTCTTGATCGTGGGATAACCAAGTCTTAGAGCGTTGGAGTCCCCGATTTAGCCTCATGTGGGCCTCGGCAGATTCTACAATTAATTTACAATATTATTTAGAACCACAAATAAGATAATGAACTTTAATAACAAATATTTTACCCTCATGGTGCTAGAGACCAAGTTGCTCGGCCATTCGATGAAGTGCCCGACCGCTGTTCCGACTGTGATGGCTTCATCGATTGGTTTTGGCACCCGCCAATCCTCCTCTCCGACACGGGTACATCGAGTGTGACCCTCATGAAACCGGGAGTGATGGGATGACCATGAATCATTCCATGGGAGCTGTGGTAATGAGCACCGCGGCCCTCAACCGACGGGATCCTCCGTCTATACTGGTAAAGAAAAAGGTCGCTGGTCGTTCAATAAGATATTTAGTTAGAAAATTTTGATACACTAGTCTTTAATTAAAACAAATGTGAGACATGCATATCTGATACCTGTGAGACGTTTTGAAGTGCCTCAATAAAGTCGTCCCTAGGGTTAGCTGAAAACATAGCATTAGCGACACTATGTTCACATCTTGCTCCACTCGATGACATTCCGTGGCTCGATCTTTTCTCGACCTCAAACGTTTCCACATCTTTAGTCAACTTGGCAACCCGTGTCCATTAGTATACCCATCATATTCATGGCTTGAAGACCAAAGTGCCATTGCTAAAGATGTCTTCGCCACGCCATATCCGACACTTTCCGTAGCGGTAGGGATGCTCCTCAAACCCATAGCAAATCCAAACAGATCATCGAGCCGATCATGTGAATGTCGTCAGGCGTCATGGTCTGAGATAGACGCTCCTGAATCACAAAAACAAAAGATTATTATTTAATTATTTGTTTATAAATAATAGTTTGTAATTGAAAGATAAATTAATGGATAGATTACCACTTCTTCGATGATGCGTTGTGCATTGGGATCGTGAATATTCCCGTCTCGACCCTTTTCGGTAGTCTCAAAATAAGTCAAACAGGTAACAATAGGCTCACTCTCTCCAAATTTTTTCTTCTTTCCTCTTTTCTACGATAGTGATGAACGTGTCCCTTTATTAGATATATTAAAAGTGAATATATAAAAAAAATTAAAAGTTAGGATTTTGATCTCACCATATTTTCTCTTATTCATGCATAACCTTTGTTGGATCCAAGATATCGCGCCTCTATCGACTTGGCTTGAACGCGATTTTTTTTGCTTCGATCCTACAAATAATAGAAATATGATAAACACCTTTGAAAAAACTTAGGGCATTAAAAATTGAGGAAATGACATTGATCAATTTTACCTCGAAATCATCCTCCATTGCTCTTGCTTTCACAAACTCCTCCCAAAGATGGAGCCACCATAGGGTTATTCGACACGCAGGAGGCGACTAGCTAAGTAAAGACCGGTTTCGGATCTCGTGTTTACTTCTCAACCAAGTCCTAAATTCTTGGCCATTACTCCAAATTTTGCGACAATATTTACTTCTTCTTTGTGAGGTCAAGACATCTGAAGGTAGTCTATACGTATATAACATAACAATTTAGTAAATTTAAGGGTCATACTACAACTTTCAATAAATATATAATTAACATACCATAAGCTCGTCCCCATAATCTTTCCTTCAAAGGAGTTTGGGGGTTACGCGTTACCGTTGGCGGCAAAAGACGATAGGGATCACGCTCGACAAAACTCAATGTAGAAGGACAACGACTCACTCTCTTTTCCTATTGCATGTCCAAACTCATTGAACGATAACTGCAATAACATAGTATTTAATTAGGTTCAACGATCAATCAATATATTTATCGATTTCAAACTGTTCAATTGTAATAAAATTACGAAGTGTTTTCCCTTGCTCTGAGCTCTCTTAATAGATGACATTGTAACTATACCCCGAAGTGCGCTTCTCCCCTGGAGAGTCGCTAGTGGTGGTGGGAGCATCGATGTCACACTCTCCCAAGTCATCATATGCACCATGACCATATCGCCATGATCTCCATCGAATCTCCATCATCTCCTGGATATGGCAAACGAGACATGATCCTCGTAAAGCGAAGAAACAACATTTAATAAACAAAAACAAACAATATTCTGGCCGGATTTAATAAACTAAAAACAAACAATATTCTTATAAGTTACATCTGCATCATCTACTTATAAATTAAAATGTTTCATACATGATAAGAACTATCTACATTTAATAAACAAAAAAAAAACAATATTCATGATGTTTCTATACATATAAATTATCTATCATGATATCATCTATAAGTTATAAATTAAAATTAAAAGTTCAGTTGATAGCATACTCTTATACTATGAACACATGTGTATTAGGCTTGAATGACATTGTCTTACTCAAGTAGACCAAAGAATATAAACAACAAGAGCAACTAAGTGTTATGGAGCAAAATATAATATTTCAAATTAAAAAAACAAAAGAGCAACATATATAATATAAACAAAATTAACTAAGTGTTATAAACAACAAGATTAGTTCGGGTTCAAAAAAACAACAAGAGCAACATATATAATATGAATAAAGCTAAAGCTTGAAAAATTCAATGGAAATACGACTTGAGTTGAGGCCCCATTTTATATTTATATTTATTTTGTGCCCTACTTTTCTTATAATCACTAGATATTGCATATAAAATATTTCATGGAAGACCTATTCATTTGATTTTTTTTAACACAAGTTATATTGACTTACTCATATATTAATGTTCAATTCAACTGTATAATCATATATATTTATAATGTTCAATACTGAATATGCAATATGAATAAAAATTTAAAGCTTGAAAAAAAAGTAAAATTAAAGATTGCACAATCCACTTTGCACCAACTAAGTGTTATGGCGAGGGCGGCGGCGGGGGGGAGGATGGGGGAGGGGGAGGGGGAGGGGGGAGGAGAGTGGAGAGGAGGGAGGGAGGAGGCACACGACGATTTGGGGGAGAGGAGAAGATTTACGGACGGCCGGAAAGTTCAATCAAACAACAGCGGCGATTTGGTTGAAGGAAACCGACGACGGCGGCGATTTGGTCTTCAGTTTTTGCGGCGATTTTGGGGGGAGAAGAAATTGGAGAGAAAGAAATGAAGTCTGAGCTAGGTCTCGGTTCATATATATATATATAAAAAAAAAAAAAAAAAAAAAAAGAATGGTTATTAACCGCATCCAAGAAAATCATTTAGGCAGAAGTTAGTAAATCATTGCAGGTATATTTGAAACCGGTTTGAAATTCTTGGACAAATGTTTTTTTTTTTTTTTTATAAAACCGCTCTCCAAGTTGTTACTTGGAGAGCTGTTTGAAAAAAGGGCTGTCCAAGTGCAGCTGTGCAAGCTCAAATGTGTAGTAGTGTGTGTCTTGATTTCTCATCTCACAAAGTGATGGGCATCATGTCCATATTGTCTCCTTGAGTATTGTTCATTCCACAACTATTATGCGGCTGAACTTTAGATTTTACTTACAATCTCAAACTCTTATTTATTTTGAAATTTAAAATAAAAATTTTAAACTCATATTAATTATATTTTACTTTATCATCTACCTACCACTGCTTTCTTTTTTATCCTTCTAATATATTCATATTATCTATATTTTTATGTTCCCAATACACCAATAATAATATTATAATAAGATATTATTACTTAACTTTTTCACCATCCAACCCTGTAAAATCACGAAACAAACATACATTCTAACTATTCTTCGAAAATTTAAAATTTAGGTCTTCATAGCTCAACATTTCTCTCGCCCACTATAACCTCAACATACTCTCTAATTTCTTATCCATGTTTCTCTAGATCTATTTGTGGAGTCAAGCAAGTTTAGTGTTTCAAACATATTTCATTTGCCGTGATTAGTCAAGAACCGGTCCAAGTAGTCTCAAAACCTGGTCGCTTCGCTGAACCGGTCATTAAGTATGGAAACCGGGTGTACTGCTACAGAGTTAACTAACTAATTCAGTTAGTTATTTTCTTCTGGTTTTTTTCACAGCCGGAGTGCGAAAGGGGAAAGGGAATTGAGCGGTTTCTTTTGCTGTTACATCAAATTGGTTTAGGGCTTTGCTAACTGATCTTGCTAGATAGACATTGTTGGGGGTTAATTGCTTAACTCCGTATGATTCATATGTGATTGGGAGAATTAGGGTTCATAGCTAGTTTTCTGGTTTTGATCTGATTTGAGATCAATTGTAGATTGTATCTGTATTCCTTTGATTTTGGTGATAGTGGAGAGAGTGCTCTGATCCCGTGGATGTAGGTTTTACAACTGAACCACGTAAATCCCGTGTTTTTTTCTTCGTTTTGCGTTTTTTGATCTCTGATAATTTGGGCGATTCGATTCGAAGTTTTGAATCTTGCGAATCAATTGATTCTATCAATTTGATTAACAAGTGGTGTCGTCTGTGGGAAGCTTTGAAGGAATGGGGTTGCTGAAATTTGATGTTGAGAAGTTCAATGGGAAGAATGATTTTGGGCTTTGGAAGATTAAGATGAAGGCTCTCTTGATTCAACATGGGCTGACGAATGCTTTGAAACCAGCAGATGAATGGCCAACTTCATCATCTACGAATACAGCTGCAGATCTTATCAAGAAGAATGAAATCTTGGAGAAGGCACACAGTGCCATCATATTGTGTCTTGGAGATAAGCCATTAAGGGAGGTTTCAAATGAGAAGTCTGTTATTGATCTATGGAAAAAGTTAGAGGATCTTTATCAGGCAAAATCAATCTCAAATAAGCTGTTTATGAAACAGAAACTTCTTGGGTTTAAGATGACAGAAGAGAAGAGCTTGAGTGAGCAACTTGATGAGTTCAATCGGTCTATGGATGATCTTGAAAGTCTGGAAGTGAAACTTGATGATGATGACAAAACCCTAATGTTGCTAAACTCCCTACCAAAATCCCTTGAAAATTTCAAGGATGCCCTGATGTTTGGGAAACAAGAGCAGTTGAACTTTGATCTGATTCAATTTGCTATAAAAACCAAGTTCATGCAGATACAAGGGGACAAGAAAGGCCCTAAGGATGGTGAGAGTTTGAATGTGAAGTTCAAGGGTGGCAAGAAGAAGTTCCAGAAAAATAAAGATGGAAAGGGCACCAAAACTGATCAGAAGAGTGCTGATTTTGTTGAAAAAATGAAGTGCTTCCATTGTCATAAACCAAGCCACCTGAAGAAGAACTGTCCTGATAGAGAGAAGAAACCTCAAGAACCCCCTAAAGCAGAAGCTGTTGTTGCTGAAAAAGGGTATGAAAGTGTTGAGGCCATGACTATAAGTAATAACAAACTTTATCATGAGTGGGTGCTTGATTCTGGTTGTTCCTTTCATATGTGTCCCATAGAACAGTGGTTCATAGAGTTGAAACTTTGTGATGGGGGTCTTGTTCTTCTTATTGGGATTATACTGGAAAGTATCCTTTTTACTTTGTATAATCAAAAACGGAATTTCGGACTTATTTACTGAAATAAATTGTTTATCACTGATGCTTTAAATATTATCGAATGTTACATATATTTACTGCATAACTATTCAATAATTCGTACGTGTTATATTGTAGTTAATTTAGTGATACCAGATCACAGAAAATTAAATTAACAGTCCCTTGTAACTAAAAATACGTCATTCACAACCTAGATGGAAATGAACAACCCATCGTGAAAGGTTGAAGTGTAAGGCTCAGATTGGCTTGTCTTGACCAAGAGATTACACTAGTGCATGACTGATGCACTGAATAGGACCTACAGGAGGACAAATTCTTCAGAACTGAACAAGGAAGAATTAGACCTCAGTGGTTTAAATAGGATAATGTGTGGTTGGTAACTATTGCTTTGACTTATCATGGGTAGAGAATCAACGAGATTCAATACTTTTTATCTTGGGCAATATTATTGGTCACATGTGATTGCTAAGACTTAATACAGAGAATCGTGTGCAAGTACGCTTGTTCGATTTACCCCCTTGGGAGGTTCATAAGCTTTATCATACCAAATCTTGCAAGTGGAATTAGTTTTCGGTATGGATAATAATGTTGAACCGTTCCTTGACCAATGACAAAAGATATTAATTAACGAAAAGCTATTTCAGTGGCTTGAATTAATTAATGGGCTAGATAATCTTAAACACGGGAAATAATAACCGGGAGCCATATTGACTGTAATATGGGTTAAGATGGATAGTGCAATATTAATTATGTAGTGGGATTAATTAATATTTATGGGCTTGAATAATATTGTGGCTCAATATTGATAATTCAAGATCCATTGGAAGGTCCAATCTTAATTCTCCTAAAGGCCCCCTAAGTAGCCCAACATATATTCAAATAACTGAAAAAGATGTTTAAAATAAAATAAATATTGTTGCTTATTTTTCCTAATTATTTTCGAAATTTATGGATAAAATGGGAGAAAGATTTTCTTTGAATTTTGTTATGGAATGTAGATATGTATTCTTGGAATACAAGATTATCTCATTAAATTCAAGAAATCTCCCACTTGGTTATTTATAAAGATAATTTCGAAATTTTGAAAGATAAAGGGCAAGAAAGATTTTCTTGATTTTCTTGAAAAGATATTATGGAAGATATGTATTTATTGAAATACAAGAATATCTCATAAATTCAAGAAGATCCAAATCTTGGTATCTTGCCTATTATTTTCGAAAATATCCCATAACAAAGAGTAGGTGGGATTTTGTGGAATATTATAATTATGGAAAAAAGAATATAGGAGATATATTCAAGATTTCTTGGAGATCAAGAAAAGATTTTCCCACATTGTTTTATCCCAAAATTTTTGACCACTTGTGCTCTATAAATAGGGGATGACTCTTTCATTCCCAAGTACAATTCCATGTCTTTGGAAAAATTAGTAAATCCACAAAGGTGGTACAACATAATTTATTTTCCTTTTGTTAATTGTTCACAAGTGTCCTACCACCGGATAGTCGAACAAGGATTAAGGAAATACTTGGGAAGTTCTTTTGGTTAGTCTAATCAGCCAGATCACTGCCATCCCAAGAGGTACGTTCACGTAAACTCGTGAGAATCGCATCTGTAGGATTTACGTGAATTAATTATATGCATGATATGTTGTTGGATTATTATTTGAATTAATATAGGATTAATTCATGCTAGTAATAATTATAAGAATTAAATTTGTATTTAAATATTTATCCCGAATAGATCTTTGCAACTTATTCCCCAACAACTGGTATCAGAGCCACGGTTTTGGGCTCTGAATTTTAAATTGTAATTTAATTCATTGTCATAAATTTTGAAATTGGATAGTAGAATTACTAGATCTTTTTTGCAGGTATCCAATTGTCATGGAATTTAATGTGTTTATTTATGCATGCATATAAATTGTGGTTTTAATTCGATTAGTGCTCGGATTCGCTTTTGCCTCTTGAGAAAAATCCACGAGTAGATTAGGATTTGTTTGATTTGATCAATGTAATAGACTAGTCTAGATCTAGGTTTATTTATTTTTTGTAAATAAATTGTAAACCGGATCGAAAAACGAAGACGAGATGAAGAATTAAAGGATAAAATCCGAATCCGGGCGTAGGTGGCGTGCGTTCCGTGCTAAGGCACGCTTGAGGCACGCCGCCAGCAGACGCGCAAGCAGCAGGGCGCACGGGGTGAGGCCGAGCCAGCGTGAGATCGAACCCCGCGACGGGCGGGTCTGAGGTCCCATGGCACCGCACCGCGGCGCGAGCGATCAAGCGGCGGAGGCTGAAAGCACGCGGAGACGCTGGCGCCGAGAGTACCACGTACCACGCAGGCAGGCGGGCGAATTGGCGTCTTGCTGTGGATGTCTTGTGAATCTGCGCGTCGCTTCTTAGCAGATCATGCCGGACCATGCCGAGGCACGGGCGGCGGTGAAGCTCGGGCCGAAAAGGCCGAAAGAAACTTGGGCAAGTGGTCGGCGGATCTGGGGCGTGCATCCCACCGTGAGCTACTTGGGCGTGGCATTTAGAGATGGAGTATTCTTTTCGAGACGATCGAGTGGGAGAAATTCAAGACGGTGTTTCTTCAAGATCAAGCCAAGAAAAATCAAACCATGTTAATTTGATAATTTGTGCCCAATATGTTTATTTTTCTGCTTTGCTTAATTTATTATTGTGCTATCTTATGCTTTATTTAATTTGTTTAAATGTGTTTGCATGAGAGTTGCCCAATGAAAAATCTCACCTTTAAAAAATTACTAAGTATGTTTAAATAATTAATTGACAATTTTATTCCGGATAATAAAATTGAATTAATTTTGACCTCCATGATTTATTTATTTGTGAATTCATTTGGAGAAATTCCCACCACGGGACGGTCAAAAGATAGATTTCACATGAATGAATTCCAAATGGATGATTGTGGGTTATTATTAGTGGCGACGATGACCCTCCCCACGAGGCTCGTTCAATACAAAATAATAATCATGTATTTAATCATGGTTATTACTTAGGTATAAAATTGATATGCATATACTTCCCTTTAAGTCCCCGTCGAATTTTATATTAGTCAAGTGGGAGCCAACTATTAATCTGGATATTAAAGGTTTGAAACTGTTCTTGTTTGTAACCTGCTTGAATGTGTATAAATAATGACCCACCCAACGTGGCTTATTTAAACTATTTTGAGATGTTGGCTGATGCATGTTCATATTTTTTTTGAGATTTTAATATGATGCATGTGATCGAACCTTGTGATATACTTGTGCTTATGCATATAGTTATTTATTTCAGTTCAGCATGTCGTAACCTTTTAATCCACTGTTAATATACTTAAAGTCAATACAATATGTATGAAAACTATATTGATTGGAAACGAAAAATTATAATTGTCCTAACTGGACAAAAGCACAAGTGGATTCTTGACACTAGTTGTTGAAACTTGTTTAGCGGCGTATACTTCTCATTCGTGGGTGGTTGATACGAGATCCACTAATCATGTTTGCTTCACGGGTTTAAACTGATCCGGCAACTTAGTGGGAGTGAGATCCTCATCACACTGGGCGATGTTATGAAAGTAGCAATTATTGCAATGCTATGTAAGTGGCAGATATTGCAATGCTACGATAGTAACGATTATTGCAATACTACGCAAGTAGTAGATATTGCAGTGCTACATGAGTAGTGGTTAAAACAGTGGGAGAAGTGCACCTGTCTTTTAAAGATGAATTTTTTTTAAGATTATCTTTATGTTCCCAGTTTTGGAAAGAATTCACTTTAAGTTTCTAAAATTTGATTAAAGGACACTAAGTTTCTTCTAATAAGAATGACATCATTTCTTGAAATGATGAGTGTATCTGTTATGGGACATTGGTCGAATAATCTCTATAGAATTAACTGTGCACACCACTCACGAAATGCATCCTATAACACATCAACTATTTCCGAGAAAAGAAAACGTTCATCAGATGTGAACGAGACACTTCTTTGGCATCTAAGATTAGGTCATATAAATCCAAAGAGGATCCAAAGGTTGGTGAAAGACGGTTCACTGGAGTTTCTCCAAGTTGAACTAATTCCAACCTGCGAATCATGTTTGGAGGGTAAAATGACCAAGAGGGCATTTGGAGCCAAGGGGAATAGAGCCAAAGAAGTGTTAGAGATCGTTCACACAGATGTATGTGGTCCAATGTCAACCAAAGCATGAGGAGGTTATGAGTATTTTGTCACTTTTATTGATGATTACTCAAGGTACGGTTATATTTTCCTAATGAAGCATAAATCTGAGACCTTTGCGAAATTCAAAGAATTTAAGGCTCAAGTAGATAATCATAGGGAAAAACGTATCAAGTCTCTACGATCCGATCGTGGAGGCGAATACCTCATCGATGAGTTTTTGAACTACTTATCTGATGAAGGGATTGCATCCCAGCTCACTGCACCCGGAACCCCTCAACAAAATGGGATTGCAGAGCGAAGAAACATAACTCTTTTTTTAAATGGTTAGATCTATGATGAGTTATGCGGATCTTCCCAAGTCGTTCCGGGGTTATGCCTTGGAAACAACAGCTTACATTCTGAACTTGGTGCCATCCAAATCGGTTCCCAAAACTCCCAAAGAATTGTGGACCGGGCGCAAGCCTAGTATGATACACATGAGAATTTGGGGGTGTCCGGCCTACGTGTTGGATAAGGAAGCCAAAAATTGGATCCTCGATCAGAATTAAGGTTGTTTGTAGGATACCCCGAGGGAACAAAAGGGTGTATGTTCTATGGTCCCGAAGATCAAAAGGTGGTAATAAGCACCCACTTTAGATTTTTGGAAGAAGACTATATGAACGAAAGAAGACCCAGAAGTGAGATTACCTTAAATGAGCTAAGGGGCAAACCTCAATGCCAATCGCACAAGATGATATACCAAACGACACACTTACACAACCGAACCTCGTCAGTAGTGGGAGGGTTGTGAAACAACCGAGAGATTCATGGGAATAGGAGAGTTCTCGGACTTGATTCCCAGGACAAGACGAATCGGACCCATGGACATATGACGAGGCAATCCAAGACAAGGATGCAGATTCTTGGCAAACATCAATGAAAGCCGAAATGGGTTCTATGTTTCATAACAGAGTGTGGGAGCTAGTCGAACCACTTAATGGGGTCAAACCCATTGGTTGCAAGTGGGTGTATAAGAGAAAAAAAACCGGACGGGAAGGTGGAAACTTTCAAAGCAAGACTAGTGGCGAAAAGGTTATACTCGGAAAGAGGGATCGATTATGAGGAAACTTTTTTCAGTAGCCATGCTAAGTCCATCTGAATTCTCTTATCGATTGTTGCGATCTCGATTTTGAAATCGGCAAATGGATGTCAAGACGACTTTTCCTTAACGGAAGTCTTGATGAAGAGATCTATATGCAACAACCCCAAGGCTTCATTGAAAAGGACAAGAACACCTAGTTTGTAAGCTCATGAAAGTCCATTTACGGACTCAAACATGCATCCAGAGCTTGGAACCAATGTTTTGATCATGTTATAAAGTCTTATGGGTTCGATCAAAATAAGTTCGAAAGTTGTGTATACAAAAAGCGTGTCGAATCGCATTGGTATTCTTAGTACTATCGTAGATGACATTACGATCATTGGGAACGATGTAAAGGTGTTATCGGGGCGTAAGGGCATGGCTTTTCAAAAATGGTTTGATATGAAGGACTTAGGAGAAGCCGCACACATCCTTGGGATCAAGATCACTCGAGATCGCAAGAAAATGATGATAGACTTATCGCAAGCTTCATACATAGACATTGTCTTGAAATGATTCAGCATGCAAGATTCCAAGAAAGGCTTCGTACCTTTTAGACATGGAATCCATCTATCGAAAATGTGCCCTAAGGCCTTGAAAAGGAGATAGATGACATGAGAGGCATTCCTTATGCTTGGTTTGTCGGAAGCCTTATGTATGCAATCTTGTATGCTGAGACCGGATATCCGCTTTTTGTTGGCATGGTGGCGAGATATCAAAGTAACCCGGGGAAAGAGCATTGGACGGCAGTTAAAAACATTCTGAAGAACTCGGGATAGAATGTTGATTTATCAGTCAGATAATTCAATCCCCATCGGCTACATGGACTCGGATTTCCAATCAGACATAGACTCCATAAAATCTACCTTCGGTAGTGTGTTTTGCATGGGGGGAGAAGCCGTGACAAGGAGAAGCGTCAAGCAGAAATGCATCGCAGATTCTACCATGGAAGCCGAATATGTAGCTTTGCGAGGCAGCGAAAGAAGCGGTTTGGCTCAAGAACTTCCTAGTGGACTTGGATGTGGTTCCGAATTTGCCCAGCAGAATCACTGTTTATTGTGACAATGCCGGAAAGATTGCAAATTCAAGGGAACCACGAGCCCACAAAAAGCCAAAGAAACACATTGAAAGGAAATACCATCTTATACGAGATATCGTTAAGAGAGAGAGATATAGATGTGGCTAAGATAGCGTCTCAAGACAACCTAGCAAATCCATTCACAAAGGGTCCCTCAATACACATTCGAGAGACATGTGGAAGGAATGAGTGTCAAGATCATTGCTAATCTGCTTTGAGTATAAGTGGGAGAAATTATTAGGTTCGTGTAGGTGACATTAGATGTCACGAATTAGGAACTTCACGAGACATGTTGTAGTATACTTAAAAGCAGACTTTGAGTATAAGTGGGAGATTGTTGGGATTATCTTTGGAAAGTATGCTTTTTTACTTTGTATAATAAAAAAATGGATTTTGGACTTATTTATTGAAATAAATTATTTATCAATGATGCTTTAAATATTATCGAATGTTACATATATTCTTTGCATAATTGTTCAATAATTAAATGTTGTTACATTGTAGTTAATTTAGTGATACCGGATCACGTAAGATTAAATTAACAGGTCCTTTGTAACTAAAAAGTAAGCCATTCACGACCTAGATGGAAATGAACAACCCATCGTGAAAGGTTGAAGTGTAAGGCTCGGGATTGGCTTGTCTTGACCAAGAGATTACATTAGTGCATGATGATGCCTTTGAATATATGACCTGAGGAGGACAAATTCTTGAAATCCGAACAAGGAAGAATTAGACCTCGGGGTTCGTTATTTCTTAATCTTCGCTCCTTAAATAGGATCACGTGTGGTTGAACTATTAGAGAATCATGGATAGAGAATCAAGATTCAATACTTTTATCTTGGACAATATTATTGGTCACATGTGATTGCTAAGATTTAATACGGAGAATCGCGGTGCAAAATCACGCTTTGTTCGATTTGCCCCCTTGGGAGGTTCATAAGCTTTATCATACCAAATCTTGCAAGTGGAATTAGTTTCCGGTATGGATAATAATGTTGAACCGTTCCTTGACCAAGGACAAAAGATATTAATTAACGGAAAACTATTTCAGGGGCTTGAATTAATTAATGGGCTAAATAATCTTAAACATGGGGAAATAATAACCGGGAGCCATATTGACTGTAATATGAGTTAAGATGGATAGTGCAATATTAATTATGTAGTGGTATTAATTAATATTTATGGGCTTGAATAATATTGTGGCTCAATATCGATAATTCAAGATCCATTGGAAGGTTCAATCTTAATTCTCCTAAAGGCACCCTGAGTAGCCCAACATATAGTCCAATAACTTAAAAAGGTGTTTAAAATAAAATAAATATTGTTGCTTATTTTTCCTAATTATTTTTGAAATTTATGGATAAAAGGGGAGAAAGATTTTCTTTGAATTTTGTTATGGAATGTAGATATGTATTCTTGGAATACAAGATTATCTCATTAAATTCAAGAAATCTCCCACTTGGTTATTTATAAAGATAATTTTGAAATTTTGAAAGATAAAGGGCAAGAAAGATTTTCTTGATTTTCTTGAAAAGATATTATGGAAGATATGTATTTCTTGAAATACAAGAATATCTCATAAATTTAAGAAGATCCAAATCTTGGAATCTTGCCTATTATTTTCGAAAATATCCCATAACAAAGAGTAGGTGGGATTTTGTGGAATATTATAATTATGGGAAAAAGAATATAGGAGATATATTCAAGATTTATTGGAGATCAAGAAAAGATTTTCCCACATTGTTTTATCCCAAAATTTTCGACCACTTGTGCTCCATAAATAGGGGATGACTCTTTCATTCCCAAGTACAATTCCATGTGCTGGAAATATTAGTAAATCCACAAAGGTGGTGCAACATAATTTATTTTCCTTTTGTTAATTGTTCACAAGTGTCCTACCACAGGATAGTCGAACAAGGATTAAGGGAATACTTGGAAAGTTCTTTTGGTTAGTCTAATCAGCCAGGTCACTGTCATCCCAAGAGGTACGTTCACGTAAACTCGTAGAATTCCACATGCGTAGGATTTACGTGAATTAATTATATGCATGATATGTTGTTGGATTTTTATTTGAAATAATATAGGATTAATTCATGCTAGTAATAATTATAAGAATTAAATTTGTATTTAAATATTCATCCCGAATAGATCTGTGTAACTTATTCCCCAACACTTCTGGGGAATGATGAGAGTTGTAGAGTTAAGGGAAGTGGATTTGTGAAGATTAGGATGTTTGATGGGAAAATCAGAACACTAACAAATGTGAGATTTGTGCCTGATCTCAAAAGAAACCTGATCTCATTAGGCTCTCTGAATGCTCTTGGTTATGAGTTTAACACAAAAAGGGAATTCATTCAAGTTACAAAGTCTAACAAAATTGTGATGAAAGGTGAAAAATCAAATGGCCTGTACACTTTGATAGGTGAAACAATTACTGGTTTTTCAGATGCAACAACCAGTGAAAGTGATCCAACTCTGTGGCACAAGAGACTAGCACACATTGGAGAAAAGGGCCTGAAAGAGCTATCAAAGAAAGGGGTGTTATCTGGGACTGGTATAACAAAATTGCAGTTCTTTGAGCAATGTGTTTTTGGGAAAGCTAAGAAGCAAGCCTTCACAAAAGGGACACACACTACTCAACAACCTTTGGATTATGTTCACTCTGGTGTCTGGGGACCTTCAAGAGTAGAGTCACACGGTGGAGGCAGATATTTTATAAGCATAATTGATGACTTCTCTAGAAAAGTATGGGTATTCATCATGAAACAGAAAAGTGAGGCATTTGGAAAGTTCAAAGAATGGTTATCGAGCAGGGAAAAAAAAAAGGCAAAGAAGTTGAAACACTTGAGAATCGATAATGGACTTGAATATCTTTCGGATGAATTCCGATCTTTTCAGAGAGAAAAGGGCATCACCGCATTACTTAATCAGACTGCAAATCCACAAAATGAAATGGTGTTCTTTGAGAGAATGAAACGAACTTTGCTTGAAAGAGTGAGATGCATGCTTTACGACGATGCAAAGCTTCCAAAGTCATTCTGGGAGAAGTTCGGAACACAACAAATTTTTCGATAAACAAGTCTCCATCATCGCTAATTGAGATGAAGACACCGATGAAAAACTGGTATGGCGTATTTCTTATTACTCAAAACCGAAAGTTTTTTGGTTGCCTGACTTATGCTCATATCAGACAGGACAAATTAAAACCTAGAGCTCTAAGATGCATATTTGTTGGTTACCTAAAGGGGGTGAAGGGATATAGGCTCTGGTGTTTAGAGCCTGGTCAACAAAAGTGTGTCATCAGTAGAGATGTAACTTTCAATGAAACTTAAATGGGGTACAAACATCAGGAAAATTCACAAGACACTGATGGGAACATAGCTGATGAGGTCACACCTCTTGAGATGGAGCTATCTCGACATCGGGTCTTGATGACGTAAACACCGAACAACAGGAAATGTGTTCGAGAATGAAGAAATTGAGCGTGAAGAAGATCATCGTCGACAATCTGAGGGACTACAATTTGACTAGAGACAGAGTTAGAAGAACCATCCATCCACCCACCAGATTTGGTCATGCAGATCTGGTGTCCCATGCCCTAGTCATAGCTGGAGATCTTGAATATCAGGAGCCTAGAGACTATAAAGAGGCAATAGCTAGCTCTGATAGTAGCAAATGGATATTGGCTATGCAAGAAGAGTTGCAGTCCTTAGAGAAGAGTTGTAAATGGATCTTCAAGAGAAAAGTTGAAGTACAGATCAGGTTCAAGGCCACATTAGTAGCAAGAGGGTTTACACAAAGAGAGGGGGTTGACTTTAATGAAGTTTTTTCACCTGTAGTGAAACATTGTTCTATCAGGCTCTTGTTAGCAAAAGTTGTTCAGGATGACTTGGAGCTTCAACAGTTAGATGTGAAGACTGCATTCTTACATGGAGATCTTGAAGAGACTATTTACATGAGTCAGCCTGAAGTTTTTTGTGTCCCATGGGAATGAGAATAAGGTATGTCTTCTCAAGAAATCTCTATATGGTCTGAAGCAAAGTCCCAGACAATGGTACAGAAAATTTGATAGTTTTGTGTTGTTAATTGGATTCACTAGATGCCCCTATGATAGTTGTGTGTACTTAGAGAGATCTGGTGGTACTGTCATTACATATTTGTTGTTATATGTGGATGATATGTTGTTAGCTAGTAAGAGCTTAGCCTGGATTCAAGTCATCAAGAACAAGCTTAGTACAGCCTTTGAAATGAAAGATTTAGGTGAAGCTAAGAGAATTCTGGGAATGGATATTATCAGATACAAATCTGAGGGAAAATTGTTCTTGACTCAAACTGGGTACATGCAGAAGGTCTTACAGAAGTTTTGTTGGGTTATGGAGCCTGAGTAGGAGAAGGGATGCAGCACGCTCAAGGCGCTCGACCAGGGGGTTTGGTCGAGCACTTCTGCTCGACCAAAGGCGATCGAGCGCGGCGGGATCCAGGGTAGGCAAGGCACTCGACCAAGAAGCTCGGTCGAGCACATCTGCTCGACCACGGTGCTCGGTCGAGCGCCCTGATGGGCCAAAACTAGGGTTTCATTTAAATACTCATTAACTTGTTGTATCTCTATATCACTTGAAAAATAGTAGATCTCCTGGCTTGGTAGTGCCCCCAGACGTAGTCATTCCTGACGAACTAGGTAACCAAATTTGTGTTCCTTAATTCTTGTTTCTATTATTTTCTCCATAATTACTGCTTTAAATCCTAACAACTGGTATCAAGAGCATCGGGTTCAAGGGATCTGGTGGGAGCAATTATGATGGCTGAAGGGAAATCGCCTGTTGAGAAGTTTGATGGAACGGATTTTGGATTCTAGAAATTGCAGATCGATGATTACTTGTACGGTAAAGATCTGTATCAACCTTTGGGTTCAAAGCCTGAAGATATGAAGGACGACGAGTGGAAGTTGCTGGACAGGAAGGCGATGAGTGTGGTTCGTCTGTCGTTATCCAGGAACATCGCCCTCCATACGGTGAAAGCAAAAACCACAAAGAAGATGCTAGAGATTTTGACTGAGATGTATGAAAAACCATCTGCAGCGAACAAGGTTCATCTGATGCGGAGGTTATTCAACCTGAGGATGGCAGAGGATACTGTGGTAGCCAATCATCTAAATGAGTTCAATATGACGATAGCCCAATTGAGCTCGGTTGAGATTAATTTTGATGATGAGGTTCAAGCCCTAATTTTGCTATCTTATTTACCAGAAAGTTGGAGTGGGACGGTAATGGCTGTTAGTGTTGGGGTTATACGTGAAAGTATGCTTTTACTTTGTATAACCTATGTATTAAACACTTATTTACTGAAATAAATTGTTTATCACTATTGCTTTATATATGATTGAATGTTATATATATTTATTGCAAACCGTTCGTAGCAAGCGTTACATTGTAGTTAACGTGGTGATACCAGATCACAGAAGATCACGTTAACAGTACCTTGTAAACGAGTGTGTGTTTCACAACTGAGATAGATCCGAACATTCTATTAGTAGAAGTTGATGTGTAAGGCTCAGATTGGCTTGTCTTGACCAAGAGATTACACTAGTGCATTCGATGCGCTGAAGTGGATCTACAGAGAGGATAAACTCATTTGCACTGACTTAAGGGATGAAGAGTTAGACCTCAGTGGTTGTTGATTTCTTAATCTATGTCACTTAATAAGGACTGTGTGTGATTAGTAGTTATTGCTTTGACTTATAAATGAGAAGAGAATCATTGCGACTTCGATACCCTATATCTTGGGCAATAATATTAATTGCACGACAGTTGCTAAATTAATACAGAGAATCGTGTGCTTGCAAAAGTCTTGCTTGATTGGTCCCCTTGGTGGGCCCAAAACCTTTATCATACCAAATCTTGCAAGTGGAATTAATTTTCTGGTATGGATAATAAAGTTGGGATGTCCTTACTCCAAGGATAAAGATATTAATTAATATAAATCTTTTCAGTGGCTTAATTAATTAATGGACTAAATAATCTTAAGCAACAAAAAATAGTAACCGGGAGCCATATTACCGTAATATGGGTTAAGATTGGATAGTGCAATATTAATTATATAGTGGTATTAATTAATATTAATGGGCTGAATTATATTGTGGCTCAATATTGGAATTCAGAAGCCCATTGGAAGATCCATCTTAATTCTTCTAAAGGCCCCTCAAGTAGCCCAAATCATAGTCCAATAAATAAAAGGTGTTTAAAATAAAATAAATTTATTGTTGCAATATTTCCTATTATTTTCGAAAATATTAAAGAAAAGAGGGAGAAGAATTTTCTTGAAAAGATTTTATGGAAAGGAGATAATGTATTCTTGGAATACAAGATTATCCCATAAATTCAAGAAAACTCTCCCTTGGCTTCTTTAATAGTAAATTTTCGAAAATCTTGTATAAGAAAGGGAAGAAAGATTTTCTTGATTTTCTTGGAAAGATTTTATGGAAAAAGATATGTATTCTTGGAATACAAGGATATCTCATAAATTCAAGAATGTTCCAATCTTGAAATTCTTTTCTTGTTTTTCGAAAATTTAGGCCAATTAAGGGTGTGAGATTTTTGTGGAAAAATACACATGGAAAGAAGAATATATTGGATATATTCAAGATTTCTTGGAGATCAAGAAAAGATCTTTCCTAGCCCCAATTGCCTTGAAATTTTCGACCACCCCTCTACTTATAAATAGGGGATGAATTTTTCATTCCCAACTAGTGTTCCATGTGTTGGAAATATTAGAAATCCACAAAGGTGGTGCAACAATATTTTTTATTTTCCTTGTTTTATAAATCGTTCATCGGGGAACCTTCCACCGGGATTATTGGACGAGGACTTGGGAATACTTGAGAAGGACTTTTGGTGGGTATCCAGATACTTGATCCTGTCTGTCTCAGACCATCTCTCCAACGGGTACGTTTACGTAAACTCCTAGAACTCCGCATGTTAGGATCTTTTACGTGAAATTTTATTTACATGTTGTTGTTGGATTGATTATTATTTGAATTCACTTAGGTAAATTCATTCTAGTAATAATTGTTAATTTAAATTTGTGTTTATGAGGTCATCCCGATAGATCCTGGCAAATGTTATCCCAACAGTTAGTGCTTCAGCAGGTAAAGTGAAACTTAAATTTGATGAGGTTAGAGATCTGATCATGAGCGAAGAAATTCGCAGAAAAGAATTGGGTGTGGCCACAGGATCAGCCTTGAGTGCAGGAAACAAAGGCAGATCTGAATCCAAAGGGAAGCCAAATCGGGGTATATCAAAGTCAATGGGCAAAGATAAGCCTAAGAAGGACAAGAGTCAAGTTGAGTGCTACAATTATCATGAACATGGTCATTATAAAAGGGAGTGCAAGGCACCAGCAAAGACACAAGGGAATGCACCAAAGAATAATGACAACTCAGCAAACGCAGCCACTGATGAGGGCTCAGATGCATTAATCTTGAGTGTAAGCAGCACATTAGAATCGTGGGTGTTAGATTCTGGAGCATCGTTTCATTCGTGCAACAGTGCTGACGTGATGGAGAAGTACACTTCCGGGAACTTTGGGAGGGTTTATCTAGCTGATGATGAGCCTCTGGAAATCAAAGGAAAGGGGGATGTTCAGATCAAGACACCAAATGGAACTGTTTTGCAGTTGAACGATGTGAGACATATTCCTGGATTGAAGAGGAATTTAATTTCAGTAGGGCAGCTTGATGATGAGGGTTACAAGGTGATCTTTGGTTGCAATATGTGGAAGATATCCAAAGGTGCCATGGTAGTAGCTCGAGGCAATAAGGAGGGAACGTTGTATATGACAGGCAACACCCGGGACAACATTACTCTTGCAAGTGAAAAGGGGAATGCAGATTTGTGGCATTGTCGTCTTGGCCACATGAGTGAGAAAGGGATGAAAGTTATGTGTTCAAAGGGTAAACTGTCAGGCCTCAAGACAGTTGACATCGTGTTATGTGAGGATTGTGTATTCGGAAAACAGAAAAGGGTGAGTTTTTCGAAGGGAGGCAGAACCTTGAAGAAGCAGAAGCTGAAGTTAGTCCACAGCGACTTGTGGGGTCCAGCACCAGTGACATCCCTTGGTGGAGCATCATATTACATGACTTTCATTAACGACTCTACAAGGAAGGTATGGGTTTATTTTCTGAAAAATAAGTCTGATGCCTTTAATGCTTTCAGGAAGTGGAATGCCCTTGTAGAAACTGAGACGGGTCTCAAAGTGAAGTGTTTGAGATCTGATAATGGTGGAGAGTACGAGCTCTGTGAGTTCAAAGAATTTTGTGAGGCGAATGGAATTCGAATGGAGAAAATCGTGAGAGGAACCCCCCAGCAGAACGGTGTGACAGAACATATGAACAGAACCTTATGTGAACGTGCTAGAAGCATGAGATTGAAGTGTGGGCTGCCAAAAATGTTTTGGGCAGAGGTAGTTAACACTGCAACTTACTTGATAAACAGAGGACCCTCAACTCCCTTGAAAAATGGCATACCAGAGGAGGCCTGGTCGGGTAAGGAGGTAAATCTGTCTTTTCTTCAAGTATTTAGGTGTGTTTCATATGTTCATGTTGATGCTACTAGTAGAAGTAAATTGGATGCTAAATCTGTTAAGTGTACGTTTATTGGATATGACGGTGATGAATTTGGCTATCGATTTTGGGATGAGGAAAATCGAAAGATAATTCGTAGTCGAGATGTCTATTTAATGAGCAGGTGTTGTACAAAGACAGGTCGGGGATATCCAAAGAAGGTGTTCTGAGACTCAGGTTGTGGAGTTAGACATTTCGAACTCAGGTGGGAGCAAGGAGGTTCTAAATGATCAGGAGATTATTGAGGGAGAACCAAGTACACCACCACCAACAAATCTGCTGCGGAGATCCACGAGAGAACGG
Source organism: Stenogyne calaminthoides (assembly GCA_037126765.1). NCBI lineage: Eukaryota > Viridiplantae > Streptophyta > Magnoliopsida > Lamiales > Lamiaceae > Stenogyne > Stenogyne calaminthoides. The sequence goes on along the minus strand of JBBCBC010000010.1, from coordinate 33,472,701 downwards.
AGATCTCCTGATAGGTATTCACCTTCTCTTCATTATTTATTGTTGACTGATGGTGGTGAACCTGAATGTTATGCAGAGGTTGTACGTAGTGAGCAGGTGAGCAAGTGGAAACTTGCGATGGATGATGAGATGAATTCGTTGATGACCAACGGAACCTGGGAACTAGTTGAGCTCCCTAAGGGCAAGAAGACACTGCATAATAAGTGGGTTTACAGAATCAAAGAGGAGGCTGATGGAAGCAAACGTTACAAGGCAAGACTGGTTGTGAAGGGTTTCAGCAGAAACATGGTATTGATTATACTGATGTTTTTACTCCAGTTGTGAAGCTAACTACCATTCGGTTAGTTCTGAGTTTAGTGGCTGCATAGAACTTGGTGTTAGAACAGATGGATGTGAAAATAACCTTTATTCATGGTGATTTAGATGAGGATATCTACATGAAGTAACCAGATGGATACTTGTCAAAGGGGAATAGTGAGCTAGTTTGCAAATTGAAGCAGAGCTTGTGTGGTTTGAAACAAACTCCATTACGGTGGTACAAGAAGTTTGATGGGTTCATGCACGAGATTGAGATCAATAGGTGTGAAGCTGACCATTGTTGTTACTTCAAGAGGTATGATGGTGGTTATATCATTTTGCTATTATATGTTGATGACATGTTGATAGCAGGCTCTAGTGCTCGGGAAGTGAGCAAGTTGAAGAAGAAGTTGTCTGATAGGTTTGCTATGAAGGACCTTGGAGAGGCCAAGCAAATCTTAGGTATGTGAATCGATCGTGATAATGTGGCAGGAAAGTTGTATCTTTCACAGGCTTAATACATAAAGAAGGTCTTGAAGAGATTTAGTATGGAAGATGCAAAGCTAGTTCGTGTCCCGTTGGGAAGTCAGTTTAAGCTATCCAACAAGGACTCGCCTAGTAGCGAAGAGGAGCGGACCTACATGCAAAACACTCCATATGCTTCAGCAATTGGCAGTTTGATGTATGTCATGGTGTGTACAAGACCAGATATTGCACATGCAGTGGGAGTTGTTAGCCGGTTTATGGGTAATCCGGGTAAGCAGCATTGGGAGGCAGTGAAGTGGATCCTTAAGTACTTGAAAGGTACTACTGAACAAGCTTTGTGCTTTGAGGGCAAAAGCGTTGAGTTGGCAGGATATGTTGATGCAGACTTGGCATCCAGTGATCTCGACAAAAGGAGGAGTACAACGGGGTATGTGTTTACTTTTGGTGGTACAACAATTTCTTGGGCTTCTAAGTTGCAGAATATCATAGCTCAGTCCACTGCAGAAGCAGAGTATGTTGCAGTTATTGAGGCTAGCAAGGAAATGGTTTGGTTGCAGAATCTTTCGTGTGAGTTGGGGAAGGAGCAAAAGGATAGTATTCTGTATAGTGACAGTTAGAGTGCTATTCACTTGGCAAAGAATTTGGCCTTTCACTCGAGGACAAAGCACATTGAGTTAAGGTATCACTACATACGTTACCTCATTGAGAACAAGATCTTACAGCTTATGAAGGTCCGAGGAAGTGAGAATTCTGCTGACATGTTGACTAAGGTTGTGACCTTAGAGAAGTTGAAGTTATGCATGACTTCAACTGGCCTTGGAAACTGAGATGAAGGCTTGGCACTACTACCAGTGAGAGACACCGTTAAATGGAGTATATAAGGTAATTTTTTTTTTGGAGTCAGTCTTCAGGTGGGAGATTGTTGGGTTATGGAGCCTGAGTCGGAGAAGGGATGCAGCACGCTCAAGGCGCTCGACCAGGGGGTTTGGTCGAGCACTTCTGCTCGACCAAAGGCGATCGAGCACGGCGGGATCCAGGGTAGGCAAGGCGCTCGACCAAGAAGCTCGGTCGAGCACATCTGCTCGACCACGGGGCTCGGTCTAGCTTCCCGATGGGCCAAAACTAGGGTTTCATTTAAATACTCATTAACTTGTTGTATCTCTATATCACTCGAAAAAATATTAGATCTCCTAGCTTGGTAGTACCCCCAGACGTAGTCATTCCTGACGAATTGGGTAACCAAATTTGTGTTCCTTAATTCTTGTTTCTATTATTTTCTCCATAATTGTTGCTTTAAATCCTAACAAGTTTTACATGCATCAAGCTAGATCAGTCACTACTCCTGTTGGGCAGCAGTTCAAATTATCAAAAGATCAGTCTCTTACTTGTGACAGTGAAAGAAAACTGATGAGTGGAGTGCCTTATGCAAATGGAGTGGGTAGTTTAATGTATGCCATGGTGTGTAGTAGGCTGGATCTTGCTTATGCTATGAGTGTAGTCAGTAGATTCATGTCTGACCATGGTCGACTCACTGGGATGCTCTGAAGTGGGTGTTTAGGTATGTTAATGGGACTACAAACTATGGCTTATTGTTTGAGAAATCTGAGAAGCAGACAGAACCAGTAGAGGGCTTTGTTGATGCTGATTTTGCAGGCAATATAGGTACTAGAAAGTCTTTAACTAAATACATATTCACTCTCTATGGTACTGCAGTAAGTTGGAGGTCAGTATTGCAGTCTGTTGTGGCCTTATCCACAACTGAGGCAGAGTACATAGTTGTTACAGAAGCAGTCAAAGAGGCTATGTGGCTAAAGGGGATCTTGAGTGAGTTTGGAGTGAAACAAAAGAGTATAACTATTCTGCGTGACAACCAAAGTACTATACATCTGGTGAAACACCAAGTTTTTCATGAGAGGTCCAAGCATATCAGTGTCAAGATGCACTTTGTAAGGGATATGGTGGAAAGAGGTGTGGTGATCATCAAGAAAGTGGGTACTGAAGACAATGTTGTTGATATGCTTACTAAAGCACTACCTGGAAACAAATTCAAGTATTGTTCTGAGCTTGTAAAGCTTGGACCAAGTGGTGTTAACTGATGAAGATTGGAAAGGATGAGCTCTCTCCTCTGCTAAACTTGTTGAGGTGGAGAATCGTGGAGTCAAGCAAGTTTAGTGTTTCAAACATATTCCATTTGCTGTGATTAGTCAAGAACCGGTCCAAGTAGTCTCAAAATCGGGTCGCTTCGCTGAACCGTGTTGGGGAATAAGTTGCACAGATCTATTCGGAATGAATATTTAAATACAAATTTAATTCTTATAATTATTACTAGCATGAATTAATCCTATATTAATTCAAATAATAATCCAACAACAAATCATGCATATAATTAAATCACGTAAATCCTACGCATGCGGAATTCTACGAGTTTACGTGAACGTACCTCTTGGGACGGTAATGGCTTTGTTTATTAGACACACCAAAAGAACTTCCCAAGTATTCCCTTAATCCTTGCTCGACTATCTGGTGGTAGGACACTTGCGAACAATTAACAAAAGGAAAATAAATTATGTTGCACCACCTTTGTGGATTTACTAATTTTTCCAGCACATGGAATTGTACTTGGGAATGAAAGAATCATCCCCTATTTATAGAGTGGAGGTGGTCGAATTTTTAGGGCAAAAAACAATGTGGGAAAATCTTTTCTTGATCTCCAAGAAATCTTGAATATATCTCCTATATTCTTTTTCCCATAATTATAATATTCCACAAAATCCCACCTACTCTTTGTTATGGATATTTTCGAAAAATATAGGTCAAGATTCCAAGATTTGGATCTTCTTGAATTTATGAGATATTCTTGTATTTCAAGAAATACATATCTTCCATAATATCTTTTCAAAAAAATCAAGAAAATCTTTCTTGCCCTTTATATTTCAAAATTTTGAAATTGCTTCATGAATAACCAAGTGGGAGATTTCTTGAATTTAATGAGATAATCTTGTATTCCAAGAATACATATCTTCATTCCATAACAAAATTCAAAGAAAATCTTTCTCCCCTTTTATCCATAAATTTCGAAAATTATGAGGAAAAATAAGCAACAATATTTATTTTATTTTAAACACATTTTTCAGTTATTGGACTATATGTTGGGCTACTTAGGGGGCCTTTAGGAGAATTAAGATTGGACCTTCCAATGGATCTTGAATTATCAATATTGAGCCACAATATTAATCAAACCCATAAATATTAATTAATATCACTACATAATTAATATTGCACTATCCATCTTAACCCATATTACAGTCAATATGGCTCCCGGTTATTATTTCCCATGTTTAAGATTATCTAGCCCATTAATTAATTCAAGCCACTGAAATAGCTTTCCGTTAATTAATATCTTTTGCCTTGGTCAAGGAATGGTTCAACATTATTATCCATACAGGAAACTAGTTCCACTTGCAAGATTTGGTATGATAAAGCTTATGAACCTCCCAAGGGGGAAAATCGAACAAGCGTACTTGCACACGATTCTCCGTATTAAATCTTAGCAATCATATGTGACCAATAATATTGCTCAAGATAAAAAGTATTGAATCTCGTTGATTCTCTACCCATGATAAGTCAAAGCAATAGTTACCAACCACACGTGATCCTATTTAAGGAATGAAGATTAAGAAATAACGAACCACTGAGTTCTAATTCTTTCTTGTTCAGTTCTGAAGAATTTGTCCTCCTGTAGGTCCTATTCAGTGCATCAGTCATGCACTAGTGTAATCTCTTGGTCAAGACAAGCCAATCCGAGCCTTACACTTCAACCTTTCACGATGGATTGTTCATTTCCATCTAGGTCGTGAATGGTGTACTTTTAGTTACAAGGGATTGTTAATTTAATCTTCTGTGATCTGGAATCACTAAATTAACTACAATGTAACATGTACTATTTAATGAACAGTTATGCAATAAATATATGTAACATTCGATGATATTTAAAGCATCGGTGATAAACAATTTATTTCAGTAAATAAGTCCGAAATTCAGTTTTGATTATACAAAGTAAAAGCATACTTTCCAGTATAATCCCAACAAACCGATCATTAAGTATGGAAACCGGGTGTACTGCTACAGAGTTAACTAACTAATTCAGTTAGTTATTTTCTTCTGGTTTTTTCACAGCTGGAGTGCGAAAGGGGAAAGAGAATTGATCGATTTCTTTTTCTATTACATCAAATTGGTTTAGGGCTTTGCTAACTGATCTTGCTAGATAGACATTGGTGGGGTTAATTGCTTAATTTGTATGATTCATATGCGATTGGGCATAGCTAGTTTTTTGGTTTTGATCTGATTTGAGATCAATTGTTGATTGTATCTGTATTCCTTCGTGTTGGTCCGGGTGCAAACGAGTCTTACACGTGTATGGGGGGGAATACACGTGTTCAGTGTTTTTAACACTTTTCTTTTACTGAGGTCAGCTTGGGTCAGGCTGTCCTGAAGATTTGGTCCTGAGAAGCACAAATCACTCTGAGTCAAAGTCTACTGAGATAGTGATCCCGAGTCGCCGTAAACCTCAAATAATCCCAACCGAGTCCTGAAGTTTGAGAGATCCCGAGTTGCTTGGATCGAGATAACTAACTTGTTTGAACCCTCGGAAGAGTAAGTTCGGTTTGGTAACTATCTGTTCTAGCTACTCGATGTGTGTGGAATGGTTGGCCCTTTAGTTTATACTCGTTTTAAGCTTTGCTGAAAACCTTCCTTTAAATGGAATAGTGATTAGGTTGTGATTCAATTATATGCAACTTCAAGTGGATTGATTCCAACTGAAATCTCAGTGAAAATATGCTTTCTGATTTAAATCAATGCAACAGTTAAGCACGGATAAGGAAAGAAATAAACAACACAGCAATTATAGTGGTTCAGATACTCAAGCTCCTACGTCCACTCTCTCGATCCTCGAGAGAAATTCACTAATCACTTCCCGAAGCTTTACGACTACCTCGCGTAGTTTACTTACTCAACTCGCCCCGAGCTTTACGACTACTCCACGTAGTTTACTTTACTCAACCCGACCTTGAGCTTTACGACTACCTCCGTAGTTTACTTTACTCAAACACAAACAAGCTTTCAAACTACCTCCAGAGCTTACTAACTTCACCTCTAGAGCTTTCTGACTACTCCGCGTAGTTTACTAACTCTTTACAACTCTTCTCACCAACAAACACACTCCAACTACCTTCTCAAGGGTTTGGGGTTTCTCGATTGGTTTCCAACTAGGATGAGATATCCTTTACAATGAAGTACAAAGCAAAGGCTAGGATATCTCGACTAAGCTTTGGATAAATCTTATCAAGCTAGGCTTAGTTTAATGAGCTCTCTTCAATATAAAAGCACTTGGGAAATTCTAAGTTTTTCTAGTGATTTAACTTTGCGATAATAAGTTTGAGCTTCTTGAGTTGCTTATAAATTTCCCGTAACCTTACAATGTAGAGGGTCACAAGTATTTATAGGCATACACCAAGGTCACTCTTGAAAAACTATTCGTTGGAGGAGATATCTTCGTGAGTTTCCTCTTATGGTGTGTGAAGAACGGCTATATTTAGGGTTTTAAACTCCCTAACACGTTTTAGTGGTCTTCACTTTTGTACCGATCTTTTTGCGAAACTTTTGTACATCTAACATCTTTTTTTCAATGACACATCCATTGTCGATGTCGATGGTATAATGTTGATCTTGTCTTCCTTTTTTTTTTACTTTTGTCTCGGTTAAAGGTAGACACCTTCAACTATTTTTTTGGTTACAAACTCGAGTTGATATAACCTTAACAACACTTTGTCTTAGTTCCTTTTTTATGCGCATGGGAATGTCTTGGGCAATATCTATTTTTTCTAAGCAATCGCGTTTTTCTCGATGTTGCATCCTTCGATAGATATTTTCAAAGGCCTTGGAACATTCAGTTTATCTTGAGCATTCATTAGACATTCTTGAAGTTTTTTAAATTCATGCCTTGATATTCTTGATCTTTAGTTCTTGATCTTACTTCTTCTATGTCTTGAGAATCTTACGAGTCTTGAGGTCTTCCGAGTCTTGATGTCTTGAGTCTTGATTGTCTTCGAGTCTTGAGTCTTCGAGTCTTGAGTCTTGAGTCTTGATGTCTTGAGTCTTGATGTCTTCTTGAGTCTTCAAAATCTTACTTAGTCTTCCGGATATCTTGGTGATATCTTTGAATCTTCAATCTTTGAGTCTTGATTCCTCGATTTCATCTTCGAGTCTTGATATCTAAGTTTCACCTTTTGTGTCTTGATATCTCGGTTTCACCGAAGTCTTGATATCTCGATTTCATCTTTGAGTCTTGATTCTCAGTTTCTTAATGAGTCTTCAGAAACTTAGTTTTATACTAAAACTTCAGTTTCTTCAGAAACATACTGAGTTCTTCAAAATCTTCAGATCCTAACCTGATCTATATCTGCTGACTATACATTTTGCAGATATCATCCTGAATACTATAAAACTGAATCCTGACTCAACTATCTAGATTATCCTGAACATGTCATACTCAGGGGTTTTGGGATCTAATCAAAATCATATATCTTTATTAAATTCATCTCCCAACACTTCGATTTTGGTGATAGTGGAGAGAGTGCTCTGATCCCGTGGATGTAGGTTTTACAACCGAACCACGTAAATCCCGTGTTTTGTTCTTCGTTTTGCGTTTTTCGATCTCTGATAATTTGGGCGATTCGATTCGAAGTTTTGAATCTTGCGAATCAATTGATTCTATCAATCTGATTAACACTATTCTTTAAGTCTTCTCTCTCCCACACCATTCATGGTTAAGATATCTCTTTGTCCAATCACACCTCATCTTTTCTGGAAAATGGCCCAAGGATTGCGCTAAGACGCGAAAGAAGAAGATGTACCCAATCCTAATTCCTAAGTCCTAAGTAGACCAAGCAAAAGAAGAATAAGGTGGTGTATGCACGAATGATATCATCTGTTCTATTTTCAGTGTTCCACTCCATGTTCCATATTGTGGATGTATGACAAGTAATAATTAAAATATTATCCAATGGCCCACCATAATCTTGAGTCTATGTGTTAAAAATCCAGGAAGTGAGATATATTTGGAACATGAAAAAAATGGCAGAGGAATGAAACTGATGTATGCATCAGTTGCACCATACTATTGGTGTGTAATTTTAAATAGTATTAGTTGTTTTTTGCTGAATATTGTTAATTGTATTCATTGGACAGTATAGTTGTTTTCACTGAATAATATAAATTGTTTATATTGAATAATATTAATTCATTCACAAAACAATATTAGATATTTTGATTGAATAATATTAGTTATGCACCATGTTGATAGTATATCAGAGTTGATATTGTATTACATTTTATGTTAAACAATACTATTATATAATAAATTAACCAATATTCAAAGCCTACTTTTGACCGTATGACTATGTATAATAAACATTTATTGTGTTACATAATAAGTCAAATAATGTTACTTTTTTTTATATTATAAGTCGATAACTAATACTCCCTTTGCCCACTAAATTTTTTTCATAATTATCTTAGTTGTTCGTTCATTAAATTTATTCTCATGTCTTTTATAAAAATAAATAATTTATCTTTATTCTTAAACCATCACGTAATTATTTTAATTGTCATTGTACTTTACACACAAACAATTATTTTATCAATATTATTTTATCTTTTTTTTATTAAAACTATTGCGCAAAAATATGGGAATAGAATTGGTGGACGGATGAATTGTTTAAAAACCTAAATAGGAAAACTTTGTATATGAATAAACTCTATGTAGTAATAATAATCACGGTCTCGACTCGGGACTAGTTATATTTTGATGTAACCTGCACACTGTAATGAGTCATACATTATTTTTTGTCCCGTTTTAAGAATTTATATCTCCACATATAAATAAATGGCATATGTATAAAAAGTACATATATCGTTATAATAAATTTAATATGACCTAAAATATTTGGTCACGGCTAATCACACACGAGTTTTTGCTCCGTCTTAATTTTTATATTTTACTCAATTGACATATTGTGAATGGTCTATTTTACCAATTCTATTAAATATCGACCACATTTGCCAAATTTTAGAAAGATCGACCAATCTTGTCAATTTTTTTAATGTCAACCATTCCTGCCGATTTTAGAAGATGTCGACCACGCTGGTTGACAAAACAATCGGTCAGCTCTGGTTGACCGATATTTTTGCGATTTTTAATTGCGGTTTTTTAACACTAAACACGCAGAAAGTCTATATATCTATCATTTAAATTTATTAAATGCATAGGCAAACTTACAAAAACTCTATCTATTATTTGATACGAGTTTTCAAGATGTAGGAGTTTTGGAGGGTTAGGCATATCTACTTAGATTTATAGAATTCCTGATTTATGCAGAATTGAAAATTAAATAAAATCATGTTATATGTAAGATCAAATATTTCATTTATATCTTTAATAATTATAATAAGAATCCGTTCTCTTCATTTGCAATTCTATATAACATTTCAATACGATAATTTCAATGTCTGAGTAAAATTCTAAATTTAATTTTGAATTTGCCTAAAGAATAAAATTTAATATGTATGTTACAAGAGTGCCTCTCAAATTTGCACAAATATTTCACGTGATATATTTGACATGAGTGTCTCTCAAATTTTAATATTTAGAATAGAATCCTAAATTAATTTGTTTTTGAATATATATTTGTTAGAGTACTTCAGTAATACTGTTTCTATTTTTCAGTAATACCTTTCTGAAGACTCACTACTACTGCGACTGGTTGAAACACTTATACAAGCACATTAGCTTAGCTAGTTAGACGGTTAGGTTGTTAGACGGTTATGAACCTTATGCAACTGAATGCATGCTCTCATGCACGACTATGGTCACAAAACTCTATTTATACCGTGTAACCCTCACTCATTTCATTTGAGAAATAAACACATTTTAATTTAGATGTTAGGTTTCAACATGGTATCCATGGAGTCGGTTACGTTCATCCAAGTGGTAATGGTTGGTTATCCTTCATCTTTAATTGTTTCTCTGATCGTTTTCCTCTCGATTTCGATCTAAATCTCTATTTTCTTGTCGATTCTTCTCTCGTTTTTAATCGATTCTCTATTTTTATGCTTTGTTTTTATCGATTTGTTCTTCATTTCTGCTATATCATGACTCCTGTCAAACTTCCTACCTTGTTAGCTCTTCACATTCGTCTTGATCGCAATAACTTCATGTTCTGGCGATCGCAGATCCTTGCTACGGTGAGAGCTCATGAAGAAGTTTCTCATTTGTACCTCTGCAGATGTTCCTTCGTTGTTCTCTGTGGATGATTGTGGCGTTAAAATGTTAGATCCTGATGCTCAGCTTTTGCATCACAAGGATCAGTGCATTCTCAGCTAGATGCTGAGTTCGATTTCTGAATCTATTCTCGGTTATGTTCACAGGTACATTCACTCATTTCAGGTATGGAAGGTGTTCGATGATTTGTTCAGGACACAATCTCGTGAGAAGGTCATGAATCTGAGGTTTCAGTTGCAAACGCTTAAGAAAGGAAATTCATCTATTGATGAATATGTTCTTCAGCTTCATACTATTGCTGATGCTTTGCATGCTGCGGGTCAGGATCTCAGTGATGATGATCTGGTCATGTATTTGCTTGGTGGTTTGGGATCTGACTATGATGGTTGTGGTTGTGAACCTGACTACTCATTCTAATATGTTGTCTATTACTGAAGTTCAATCTATCATTTATACTCATGTGTTGGTCCCGGTGCAAACGAGTCTTACACGTGTATGGGGGGGAATACACGTGTTCAGTGTTTTTAAAACTTTTTCTTACTGAGGTCAGCTTGGGTCAGATAATCCTGAAGATTAGGTTCTGAGAAGCACAGATCGCTCTGAGTCAAAGTCTACTTAGACAAAGATCCCGAAATCGCTTTCGGATACCTCGATAATCTCAACCGAGTCCCGAGTGTCGAGATCCCTGAGTTGCTTGGATCGATAACTAAACTTATCAACCCTCGTAAGAGTAAGTTCAGTTTGGTAACTATCTGTTCTAGCTACTTAGTCGTGTGGAATGGTTGGCCCTTAGTTTATACTCGTTTTAAGCGTTGCTGAAAACCTTCCCTTTATGAAATAGTGATTAGGCTGTGATTCAATTACATGCAACTTCAGTGGATTGATTCCAACTAAATATCAGTGAAAAGTATGCTTTCAAATTCAGGTCAATGCAACAGTTAAGCACAGATAAGGAAAGCAATAAACAACACAGCAATTATAGTGGTTCAGAGACTCAAGCTCCTACGTCCACTCTCTCTGATCCTCAGAGAAATTCGCTAATCACTTCTGATCTTTCTGACTACCTCGCGTAGTTTACTTACTCAACTCGGCCCTGAGTTTTCTGACTACTCCACGTAGTTTACTTACTCAACCCGACCTTGAGCTTTCTGACTACCTCCGTAGTTTACTTACTCAAACACAAACAAGCTTTGGACTACCCCTCAGAGCTTACTAACTTCTCCTCTAGAGTTTTACGACTACTCCGCAGGTTACTAACTCTTTACAACTCTTCTCACCAACAAACACACTCCAACTACCTTCTCAAGGGTTTGGGGTTTTCTCGGTTGGTTTCAACTAGGATGAGATATCCTTTACAATGAAGCACAATGCAAAGGGTTAGGATATCTCGACTAAGCTTTGGATAAATCTTATCAAGCTAGGCTTAGTTTAGTGAGCTCTCTTCAATATAGAAGCACTTGGGAAATTCTAAGTTTTTCGAGTGCTTTAACTTTTGCAAGAATAAGTTTGAGCTCTTGAGTTTAAGTATAAATTTCCCGTAACCTTACAATGTAGAGGGTCACCAAAGATTTATAGGCATACACCAAGGTCACTTTTGAAAAACTATCCCGTTGGAGAGATAAATTCGTGAGTTTCCTCTTATGGTGTGTGAGAAACGACTATATTTAGGGTTTGAAACTCCATAACATGTTTTTAGGCAATAAATTTCATGTAAATTCGCCTTCACTTTTTTGCGATCTGAAATTTTGTACATCCGACATCTTTTTTCAAACACATCCCTTACCGATGTCGGTATGATATGTGGCATGTCGTCTTCCTTTTTTTGACTTTTGTCTCCGGTTAAAGGTAGAGCGCTTTTAAACGGCTCTTTTGGTTACAAACTCGAGTTTGATATAACCTTAACAACACTTCGACTTAGTTCCTTTTTATGCGCATTTGAATGTCTTGGCAAATATCTATTTTTCTAAGGAATCGCGATCTTCTCGATTGCATCCTTCGATATAGATATATTCGATTGCCTCGGAACATTCAGGTTCATACTGAGCATTCAGTACCTTCTTGAGTCTTCAGTAATTATTGTGCCTTCAGTATTCTTGATCTTCAATCTTGATCTTGGTCTTGATCTTGCGTCTTGAGTCTTCGAGTCTTGAGGTCTTCGAGTCTTAAGTCTCTTGGTGATACATTTTTGAATCTTCGTCTTTGAGTCTTGGTTCCTCAAGATCCTCTTGAGTCTTGATCTCGGTTTCAATCGAAGTCTTGAGATACTTTCGATTTCCTCTTTGAGTCTTGAAACACATCTTGAGTTCTTCAGAGTCTTCAGAACCTATCCTGATCTATATCTGCTGACTATACATTTTGCAGATAACATTCTGAATACTCTCAAATTGAATCCTGACTCAACTATCAAGATCATTCTGAACATGTCATACTCAGGGGTTTTGGGATCTAATCAAAATCATATATCTTTTATTAAATTCATCTCCCAACAATTTCCCCCTTTTTGATGATGCCAAAACCTATCTTGTTACAAACATATAACCTATACTCAGGTTTCAGTTTATCTTATTACAAGATTGGTTGTCTCCCAACAATTTCCTAAATAGGAGAAAACTTCTAACAATTTAAATCATTCAGCAATTTCTTCAGTAATGAATCTCTTTAAGTAGTTCATTACCAAATACTTAAACAATTTCCCCCATATTCAGACAATTTCCCCCTTATCAACATACAATCAGTTCAGAGACATTCATTCAGCATATCAAAATAAAAGACATGTAAATATGATAATGAGATATTATCTTTTGAGCATAATAATAAATCTTCATTGATGATTGGTTTGAGTTACAAATTACAATGAGTTTATCAACAAAATCAAAAGGACAAAAATTTAAAGATTACAGAATCTTCGAGTCTTCAGTCTTCAGTCTTCTGATTTTCAGTTTGCTTTATTCTCAACTTCATCAGCGGGCACCTCCAGGTCGAACATTCCGAAAAATCTCTTCTTCAGCTCATTTCTCTCCTTAATAATATCCGGATTGTTTCCTGTTAAACCCAACTGACCAGCATACTGAGCAATTTCTTAAGTAATGGCCTTCTCATTTACCAAGTCATTACCAAGTCTCGGAGGAGGATAGTGTTGGGGAATGAGTTACACAGATCTATTCGGGGTGAATATTTAAATACAAATTTAATTCATTAATTATTACTAGCATGAATTAATCCTATATTAATTCAAATAATAATTGCAACAACATATCATGCATATAAAAAGCCACGTAAAACCCACGCACGCGAATCTACGGGTTTACGTGAACGCATTCTCTCTCGGATGGCAAAGTGGCTTTGGTCGGACGGACTAACCAAAAGGACTTCCCAAGTATTCCCTTAGCCCTTGCTCGACAATCCGGTGGAAGGATACTCGTGAACAATTAACAAAAGGAAAAAATAAACTTTGTTGCACCACTTATGTGGATTTGCTAATATTTCCAGCACATGGAATTGTATTTGAGAATGAACTAATCATCCCATATTTATAAGAGGGGGTTTGGACGAAAATTATGTGATATTTCAATGTGGGAAAAGACTTTTCTTGGTCACCAAGAAATCTTGAATATATCCCATATATTCTTTTTCCCATAATTAAAATATTCCACAAAATTCAACCTCCTCTATTTTATGGCATAATTTTTGAAAATACTAGGCAAGATACCAAGATTTGGATCTTCTTGAATTTATGAGATATTCTTGTATTTCAAGAAATACATATCTTCCATAATATCTTTTCAAGAAAATCAAGAAAATCTTTCTTGCCCACTATATTTCCAAAATTTCGAAATATTCATATAGATAATCAAGTGGGAGATTTCTTGAATTTAATGAGATAATCTTGTATTCCAAGAATACATATCTTCATTCCATAACAAAATTCAAAGAAAATCTTTCTCCCTCTTTTATCCATAAATTTTGAAAAATAGAGGAAATATTAAGCAACAATATTTATTTTATTTTAATCACCTTTTCAGTTATTGGACTATATGTTGGGCTACTCAGGGGGCCTTTAGGAGAATTAAGATTGGACCTTCTAATGGATCTTGAATATCTAATATTGAGCCACAATATAATTCAAGCCCATAAATATTAATTAATCCCACTACATAATTAATATTGCACCATCCATCTTAACCCATATTATTGTCAATATGGCTCCCGGTCATTATTTCCCGTGTTTAAGATTATCTAGCCCATTAATTAATTCAAGCCACCAAATAGCTTTCCGTTAATTAATATCTTTTATCCTTGATCGAGAACGGTTCAACATTATTATCCATACCGGAAACTAATTCCACTTGCAAGATTTGGTATGATAAAACTTATGAACCTCCCAAGGGCAAATCAAGCAAGCGTACTTGCACACGATTCTTCGTATTAAATCTTAGCAATCACATGTGACCAATAATATTGCCCAAGATAAAAAGTATTAAATCTCTCTCTGATTCGCTACCCATGATAAGTCAAAGCAATAGTTACCAATCCCACGTGATCCTATTTAAGGGACGAAGGTTAAGAAACAACGAACCACTGAGGTCTAATTCTTCCTTGTTCAGTTCTAAAAAATTATCCTCCTCGGTAGGTCCTATTCAGGGCATCATCATGCACTAGTGTAATCTCTTGGTCAAGACAAACCAATCTGAGCCTTACACCTCAACCTTTCGCGATGGTTGTTCATTTCCATCTAGGTCGTGAATGGCGTACTTTTTTTACAAAAGGATTTGTTAATTTAATCTTCGTGATCCGGGTATCACTAAATTAACTACAAATGTAACACGATGAATTATTGAACAGTTATGCAGTAAATATATATAACATTCAATCATATTTAAAGCATCAGTGATAAACAATTTATTTCAGTAAATAAGTCTAGAAATTCAGTTTTATTATACAAAGTAAAAAGCATACTTTTCAGTATAATCCCCAACAGATATGAATATGGACTAGGGGCTACTATCTGTACCTCTCCTTCATCCGCAAGGTTAATCCAGCTCTGTAGATACTTTGGATAGAAGGTTAGGAGATATTCAATGAATGCTTCATTCGATCCGAGCTTTCCTCTCCCATTCCCCGAGAACATCATAATTGAACCCGGAAGGTTCTCTTGACCTCTTCCCACATTCGATGAGTTTGATAGGCATCCATTTATCAACGTGGGGCCACTTCTTCTTTTTTTGATGTCCCTTTCCTCTTGCTCGCAAACTTCCGAATTCACTCATTCGCTTCGCTCTTCGCCTATCTTCTTTTCGATCCGCAGACGCCTCCCGAGACCGGCGCGGCGGCTTTCTTAGCTTGTTCTATTTGGAGTGTCTTCAGAGCATCTCTCGTGTTGAAGACTTTCTTCTGAGGTTGAGACTCAGATTCTTCCGTTTCTTCATCATCCAGAATCAGCTTTCTCTGGATTGGCTTAGAAGCCTTTGCACGCTTGCTTTCAGGTTGAACAACGCCCAAGGCTTTCCTCTTTATAGGCAAATCAGCAGCAGCTTGGCTTGTTCCAACCTTTGTTCTAGCACTTTTCGGTTTCTCTCTTGCAACATCAAGCATGGTTTGCTCAGAAACTCGAGTGTAGATAGGCTTCTCCACCTGAGCGAACTTCAACTTCTCAGTAGCTTCGACTTCTCTTAAGGCTTTGGCTAGGTTATACATTTCAGCATCTTTCTGAGCCTTCTTCTCCAAAGTACGTGCCATGAACTTTCTGAGGTCTTCACCTTCCTTTTCCCCCTTCTTGGCACCGTAATTTGGAAGAAGTCCGAGAGTGTTGTGTCCATGTGATATTGCTCTTTGCTCACACAAATAACCTCTCCTCGCTTATCTCGATCTTGTTCGCCTTCCAATCTCCTTAGATGGTTCTTGGCCACGTAAAATTCTTCGTGATAAATGGGCAAACCGGCGGAGAGTGCTTCTTTGAACATCTCTGTCATCTTGGTCATGAGCATTGAGCTCATTTCCTCAACAACAAATTTTATCATCACTTCATTCCTCTCTCTCGCCAATTTCATCTCTAGAAATGCAATTGACTCCCGTGTGCTTCGTTTCATTTCAAAGATCGAAGCTCGTAATCCGACTCCCTCCAAATTTCATTCAAATTTTATCTTCCATGGAGGTCATCTGTGAGATCGAGTGTTTTGGATTAAGCGCCAAATTTCGAAGATCGACTAAGACCTTCCATCTTCCGATCTTGATTGGACAATGTTTTCTTCCATCCGAGCAATCTTGATCATCATTGGCTCAACCTTCTCAAGTTTCTCCATCAAGGGAGTGAGATCAATCCTGAACCTTCGCGCCTTCGCGGCCGTTTGATCATCCCGAAGCTTGACTTCATCCCCGAGCTCCAGTCTCCAATCGAGCCTCGATCATGTTTATCGACAATTGAGAATTAAAGATAGAACTTTTCGGTAACTTTGGCATAATTGTTAATAGTGCGAAAAGGTACCAAGAGTACTAAACTTCGGATCCGAGGTTGACCAATTTCAAAGTTGATCGCCAACAAAAGTCTCATTTTCCATCCGAGATCGATCCTCAAAGATCTCCCCGTTGGTCGCCATCTCCATCTTGTGATTTGTCTCCTTCCGCTAGGGGCACCAACTTCAAATAGCTTTTCTCTCGGTAACCCCTCCGAACCAGCTCATCAAAATCGGAGTTTTTCATCCTCGAGCTTTGTCCTTCTAAACCCCGAGAAGTCGGGTCGAAGGCTATTTCCTCATTCCACCCGGTCTTCCCCTCGAAGCGGCAATATCAAGCATCTCGGAAGAGTCCGATTGAGGATGAACACGGTTGTCCTTAATCCAAGAAAACATCTTGCGGATCGGGGTATGAGTTTGAGCCGGGGGTAGCGGTCAAATGAACCGCTCCCCTTGCTTCCTCCACTCGCCTTCTTCAACCTCGCCCTTCTTCCATCTCGGGATCTCGTTCAAGAAGCTTCTGCCGAGGATCAAGAAGTAGATCACTCAGAGCTCATCAAGAATATTCGCTCCCGAGTCTCAAAGACCTCTGAAGGTTGTGCATCAGTCCTCGGTTTTGATCCGAGTGGGTTAAAGAGGCTTTAGCCGGGCGTGATCCTCGAGATTGACTCGAATTGGCTCTTCTGGCTGTCGAGCCAAGACTTCTTTGGTAGGAATCTCGAGGCCTGAGTTCCTTTGAAAATTTCTTTGAGAAATTTTGTTCAACTTAGAGATGTCTCAAGCCTCGCAGAAGACCTGCTCCTCACCGTTTTGTGCCTTTGAGATAACTCCGAGCCAAAACTTCCAATGGCAAACTCGAGCGGTTTGGCCTTCGATTGAATCTCCTCGTAATCATCGCCATCTTCATCGGTGAGAACCACCAATCTTCAAGGCTTTGGGGCAAGGTTCTTCGCTTCATTATTTTTGCACCCCGCTCCATCTTTGCTTCCAACAAAACCTTCCCCTAGTTTGTTGAGTTTCTTCAAAGAAGCCAGCAGCCTTTAGGTGATTCTTTTTTTTCTCTCTTCCCCGATGGCTCGCTTTTGGCGTGAATGGGCTTAAAGAGAATTTTGGACTTAGGAAATGGGGGTCGAATTGGCGAAGATATCCTCCTCCTCTCTCGCACATCTCCAAAATATAAGCAATTTTGGTGGCATGGTGGATCTTGCCTTTTATTGAGATCCCCAACCAACCTTTCTTCAAAACTTTGTCTCGCTTTCACTCACCGTCTGAATCAAAAATTTCACCGGTTGAAGTCGGTGGTGGGTGAGGCCTCGATTGCCGCCATTAACTGAGCTTGGTACTTGATCCGCTCAAAAACTCCCCAAAAGACTCATGATGCTCTTGCTCACAATATCCATCAAAACTCGATATTGTGGCTTCAAGTGTCTCTTATGCAATGTCGCCTCAAATTTAACAGGATTCTCAGCAATCCTATCTAAGTACTCCTGCTCTCTACCTGACATATACATCGCAGGATCCTCTCCTCTATCACAGAGCTCAAAAACATCATTCAGATTTTTTGGAACTATATACAGATCCCTCTCAAAATCGATGTATTTGGACGACTGCTCTAAATGTGATACAGTAATCTTAAAATGCATAAAGTCCTCTTCATCTATCTTCAAGTTATAGATGAATTCGATTACCTCTTTCGCAAACTCCTGGTATGGTCGGCTTGCGACTAGATGGGTGAGTTTAGCTAGTCGAATCATGTGTAGAGCCTCCTCTTCTGGTTTTGTGTTGGTTGTGCTCTCGAGTGAGACAACGAACTCGTACCACGGCTTGTTGGTTTTGGCTAATCTCTCGAACAAGGTTGGGGCCATTTTAGCGATTGATTGGAGAATTGAAGATTTAGGGTTTGGGATTTTCTGGGCAAAGGGGATTTATTTGCAAAGGATTTGGGAACGAAGGGTTTTAGAAAAAAAAATGGCTTGAATGGCTTATTGGGGTATATATAGCTTCGAAATCGTGGGGAATCGCGTTGGTTAGGTGAAAAGCAACGGTTGTGATTAATCTCCGATTAATCGGGTATACGAACTGACGATCTCCGAAAAGTAAGCCACCAAAACATCCTCATTGGTCATTAATGTAGCAGAGCATTAAATGACTGTTGACCTTCTTTGGAATTTAAAACGATCCCGCCCAAAAACATTCCTCAGGTGTTTTGTATTTATTGCGAATGATTACTGAGTTTTACTTGAGCAATAAATGAGTCGCATGAGTCATTACTTCTTCAGACTAATTTCTCTATCGGTCTTTACCGATAATCGACCTTGATTAAATGTCGAAGATAATATCGAAAGAATTGAATGGGTTCGAGATGCTATCGAGTAATCTTGACCTTGAAGAAATCTGAAGTTTCGAGACTCGCTTCAAGATTTCCATTTTATCCTGAGCTTCTCAGTAGAATTCTGAGAAAAACTTCATGCATCTGAAAATCTTCAATTTTTCAGACTTTACTCTAAACACCTGGATCTAACATCCCTAATTCAACTGAAAGTTCCTGAAATCTTGATTCAGCCAAAGGTTTAGTCAAGATATCAGCTCTCTGCTTATCAGTGTGAATTTTCTTCATTTTGATGTCATTTTTCAATGTGATCTCTGATGAAGTTCCTTCTTCAGCACCACCATTTTGTTGAGGGGTCCTTGCAGCTGATGTTTCATGTGACATTCCATTTCTTCACAATAATCAGATATGATATGATTTATAAACTCAGTTCCTTTGTCGATCTCGATTTTGACCACACTCGATTT
This sequence comes from Stenogyne calaminthoides, assembly GCA_037126765.1. NCBI lineage: Eukaryota > Viridiplantae > Streptophyta > Magnoliopsida > Lamiales > Lamiaceae > Stenogyne > Stenogyne calaminthoides. The sequence continues at coordinate 33,453,333 of JBBCBC010000010.1, read as the reverse complement.
TTTCTCAATCTTCGAGCCTTTTCAAGAATTTCGCAAACTTTATCTCGAGTCTCTTTCTTCATGAGTAAGAATATGACCTAAGTATATCTTGAGTAGTCATCAACTACTACCAATGTGTATTTCCCATTAGTGCTCATCGGTGTTATAGGACCAAAAGATCCATATCGCGATGAATCAAGTATTCTTTCAGTAGAAACATCAACTTTGCTTCTAAATGATGCTTTTATATGTTTTCCTTTCTGGCACGCATCACAAATATGTTCCTTACAGAACACTTCATTAGGCAACCCTCTTACAAGAGCTAATCTTGCAAGCTTGTTCAGGGTTTTAAAATTTAGGTGATTCATTCTTTTATGCCATAACCAACTGGTATCTGTGGAACTTTTAGCAACTAAACATGTATCTTTAGGAGCAAGTTATGCTTCAATCAAGATACATATGAAACACTATGGATATGAACTGAGTCAATTTCCAAAGTTCCATATCCTTCAGTCTGTCCCTTGGAGTTATCTCCAAAAGTGATCTGTGGGCCTCTTTGTTCAACATAGTCAATTGAAGTATCTTCTTGTATCTGTCATATGTCTTGAACATCCACCGTCAAGATACCATATATCGAGGAGTTTTTTTTCTCTCGCTCATCGCTGCCATGTGATCTTTAGTCGATTCGGTGCCCTTGTTTTCCTCCTAAAAAAGATCAATTCTTAGGTACCCGGTTTGTGTAGGGTCCTACAAGGTTAGATGTACCTTTTCGTAATCCAAATCAGCACGACAACTCTAATCACTTTAGAGTGGCTAATTTGTCTTCCATAAACATCAACATACACATCTAATACTCTGGGTGCCTTAGCAGTTTTATGTGTACGTGTGCTAGCTTTAGCATGAACATGTGCCTTTGAATTCTTCTTTGGTTCAGGCCTTCTATTCAGATGCTTAGGCTTTTGTGCAGCCGGTCTAAATCTTTGTTGACTCGGGTTCAGGTAACCTTTACCCTTAGGCAAGTGGGGTTCAGTTTATGCAGACTTTGAAATCTGGTCTTTCAAAGATCTTGAGGACTTGGTCTCTTCTTCATTGAGAATGTCTCTGCGAGTGTTTCTCATCCGAGGATTCCTCCGATGGTTCGATGTGGAGCCTTTCAGTTTGCATTCTTAGCCCGAGGCTTTGAAGTACTTTCTCGAAACTTTCAATCGAAAGTGCTCAGTTTTTCTAGCATTCACCGAGGTTTGGGATTTCTAACCCGATCATTCGGTTTTACGAGACCATAGTCCTTTACCCTTGTCTAACACCTTGGGCATTTCTTCGATTTGAAGTGTAGGTGCCATCGTTTTACAAAGATTGTCTTCTTGCTACTTGATGCAAAGATTCGATGACCTTGTGAGGTTACCCCCGAATGTATCCCAATCCGCATTTTATAGTGACAGATCTCTGGTAACTCAATTTCATCTATTACATTAGATGCATTATTCAATAGAGTTAACTTCTTCTATGCACTATCCTCACAGATTCAGTAGAGTTTCACGCTTCTCGAGAGAGGTCATTGAACTTAGTCCCGATTAGTGAATCTCTTCAAATGGATTTCTCTAGCTTTTCGCTTAGGGTCATTATCGCCTTTCTTTCTTTCTCGAGAGTTGTACTTTTTCGAACATCCATTCATCAAGAGCTCCCATTAATTGAGAAGTGATTTCAAGATTGCTAGAGTCTTTCCATTTTAGATTTTCGACTTTCGGTTCCTTTATTCTGCTCTTGAGTTCTATTTAGCAGTCCTCCTGCAAAACAAAGATAGTCCTTCATCGATTCTCAAAAGAATCCATCGAGTCAAAATGACTGCTTTTCGATGGAACTTGAAAACTCTTGTGCTAGTGTAGGAACAACAACAGAGAAAGAAGAGTTTACCTCCTCAATGGCCATCGACAAATGTCATCACTTTCAATGTCGAGAATATCTCATCCTCAGAGCTAGATCCTCCTCGAGTGTTCTTCTTCTTCGCAACCATGGCCTTTTTTGCTAGAGAACTTCTTGTCTCTTTTAGCTTGCCTTTCTCTTCTCTCCTTAGCACTCAACCGACAATCATCTTTGAAGTGACCTTTCTTCCGAAATTATAAAGATCTGTTGGTATCATCATCCCGATCACTTTCTTCCTCGACTTGGAGTCCTTCTTTTTCGGATGAAGATCCTTCACTTTTCGTGTCCTTCTTCTTCTCTCGATTGATTTGTCCTCGGGTTTCTTCCGCACCGTGGTTCCCGTAATAGCTTTTTTGTATTTTCCAAATCTACTATTAAGTCTCATCAAACCTTCTTGCCATCGCTCTTAGCTTTTTCCTCAAGCTCATCCCGATTTTTTGGCATGGGGTTCTCGAACTCTCTAGTTTTATGAGGTTTTATTTTTGGCTTTTAAAGCCACATTCTTACTAGATGATGAATCATCTTTCTTTGTCGACCTTTTTGGATTTCTTATCAATTACAAATTCATAGGCCTTCTTCAATCGAGAGAAGACTTGTTGGTATGGCATTGAATTAATGTTCTTGGTGTTTTCAATCACCACCGCATGAATATCCCATTTCTTAGAAAGACCTCTAAGAATTTTCAATGCAACTTCTCTTTGTGGATATTTCTTTCCAAGTGCATTTAGATCATTCATGATGCTAGTGAATCGACTTCCAATTTGTCTATTGATTCACCATCATCCATTTCAAAACTATCAAACTTTCCAATTGCCAATTTAAAGTTTGTTTTCTTTTTATGATGATCTGTGCCTTGGCACATTACAACTAGTGTATCCCAAATCTCTTTAGCAAAGATATTACGGTGAGAGATCATTCCCATCACACCATCATCAATTGTGATTTGATAGTAGTGTGTCTTTTTGCAATGTAGTCTAGATTGACTAACTTTCTCTCCTCAGAGTCGGGCTTGATCATCGACTTAGGAAATTTCGCTTAGGATCAATTCTCTCATCTTCTGCTCCTCCGATTCACCACAAAGAATTGAATGGTCCTTGAGAGACCACTCTCCATATACGCCATGTTTGGAATACGAGATGAGCTGCGTTCTCAATCTCCATAGATCATAGTTCTCCACCGAAAACATGGGAAGTTTTTTGGAAGACATTTTTATCCGATCTTTTGAAAAGAAAAAAAATTCAAAGAAATAAGATCGGGATTCAGATAGACCACAAGTATTTTTTAAATAAAACTTTGTCAACACAAAGAGGGGTCAAGTTGAACCAACGCTTCGATACCACTTGTTGGTCCCGTGCAAAACGAGTCTTACACGTGTATGGGGGAAATACACGTGTTCAAGTTTTTTAAAACTTTTTCTTCTCGAGGTCACTTGGGTCGATAATCCTCAAGATTAGGTTCGAGAAGCACAGACGCTCGAGTCAAAGTCTCATCGAGACAATTGATCCCGAAATGCTTCAGATACCTCGGATAATCCCAACCGAGTCCTCGAGTGTCGAGATCCCGAGTTGCTTGGATCGATAACTAACTTATTGAACCCTCGTAAGAGTAAGTTCGGTTTGGTAACTATTTGTTCTAAATTTACGACCGTCTTGAATGGTTGGCCCTTAGTTTATACTCATTTTAAGCTTTTGTCAAAAACCTTCCCTTTATGAAATAGTGATTAGGCCGTTATTCAATTACATGCAACTTCAAAGGATTGATTCCAACTGAATATCGATGAAAAGTATACTTTCAAATTCAAATCAATGCAAATGCTAAGCACGGATAAAGAAAAGCAATAAACAACACAAAGAATTATAGTGGTTCGAGACTCAAGCTCTTACGTCCACTCTCTCTCGATCCTCGAGAAATTCACTAATCACTTCGAGCTTTTCGACTACCTCGCGTAGTTTACTTACTCAACTTCGCCCTCGAAGTTTTCTCGACTACTCCACGTGGTTTACTTACTCAACCCGACCTTGAGCTTTACGACTACCTCCGTTTTACTTACTCAAACACAAACAAGCATTCGGACTACCCTCAGAAGCTTACTAACTTCTCCTCTAGAGTTTTTCGACTACTCCGCGTAGTTTACTAACTCTTTACAACTCTTCTCACCAACAAACACACTCCAACTACCTTCTCAAGGGTTTGGGGTTTCTCGGTTGGTTTCAACTAGGATGAGATATCCTTTACAATGAAGCACAATGCAAAGGGGTTAGGATATCTCGACTAAGCTTTGATAAATCTTATCAAGCTAGGCTTAGTTTAGTGAGCTCTCTTCAATATAGAAGCACTTGGGAAATTCTAAGTTTTTTCGAAAGTGCTTTAACTTTTGCAAGAATAAGTTTGAGCTCTTGAGTTGCGTATAAATTTCCGTAACCTTACAATGTAGAGGGTCACCAAGTATTTATAGGCATACACCAAGGTCACTTTTTGAAACTATCCGTTGGAGAGATAGCTTTGTGAGTTTCCTTTTATGGTGTGTGAGAAACTTGGCTATATTTAGGGTTTGAAACTCCCTAACATGTTTTAGGCAATAGCCTTTCATGTAGTCGGTCTTCACTTTTTGCGATCTGGAACTTTTGTACATCGACATCTTTTTTCAAATGACACATTATCCTTTGTCGATTATGGTATGAAAGTGTCGTCTTCCTCTTTTTGACTTTTTGCCTCCGGTTAAAGGTAGACGCCTTCAATCTCTTTTTGTTTACAAACTCGAGTTTGATATAACCTTAACAACACCTCGACTTAGTTCCTTTTGTCTGCGATTTGAATGTCTTGGCAAATATCTATTTTTTCTAAGGAATCGCGATCTTCTCGAAGATTGCATCCTTCGATAGATATATTCAATGTCTCGAACATTCAGTTCATATCGAGCATTCAATTACCTTCTTGAGTCTTCGATAATTCTCGTGCCTTCCGGTATTCTTGATTTTCAATCTTCGTCTTGATCTTGCGTCTTGAGAGTCTTCGAGTCTTGAGGTCTTCGAGTCTTGAGTCTTCGAGTCTCTTGGCGATCGATACATCGAATCTTCGTCTTTGAAGTCTTGCCTCCTCGATATCCCTCGAAGTCTTGATATCTCGCCACATCGAAGTCTTGATACTCGGTTTCCTCTTGAAGCTTCGAAAACATCTTGAGTTCTTCAGAGTCTTCAGAACCTATCCTGATCTATATCTGCTGACTATACATTTTGCAGATAACATTCTAAATACTCTCAAACTGAATCCTGACTCAACTATCAAGATCATTTTGAACATGTCATACTCAGTGGTTTTGGGATCTAATCAAAATCATATATCTTTTATTAAATTCATCTCCCAACATCATGAGATGAGATTGCTTCAGTGCTCTGCAAGTCAACAACTTATGCCTTTGCAACCTGCTACTTCCTCAAATCCTGTTGCAAATGTTGCAATGAAGGATTCAAAGGGTGGTTCCAATGGCAAATCCAAGGGCAAAAGCAAGTTCTATGGTAAACAAAAGTTTATTTTCCAAATCTGTGGTAAACCAAATCATACTGCTGCTAAATGTTACAAGAGGTTTGATCAGCAGTTTCCAGGGTTTGAGAACTCCCATCCACCTTCTCAACCTGGTCATGGTCCTTCACAGGCCGCTCATCATCCTGGTGGTTACTCATCTAGTCACACTTCTCATGGTGGCTATCAAGCTCACCTTACTCAGGCTCCTTCTTCTCACTCTACTCACTCTCTCCCTTACTCTTATCATATATACTATTGATTTCTTTTATGATAATGCATCTCATAGCTCTACAGGTTCTGAGTGGTTTGCTGATAGTGGTGCCACTCATCACATCACTTCATCCCTTGGAAACTTACAGATGCAATCTCCTTATAAAGGTACTTCTGGTCTTTTGGTTGGTAATGGCACTACTGCTCCCAATTTGCATGTTGGATCTTTGTCTCTAAACAGTTTGCAGCATGGTAGATCTGTTGCTATGAAAGATGTTCTCCATGTTCTAGATATTACTAAAAACCTCATTAGTATATCTAAATTTCTGAGAGACAATGATGTTATTATAGAATTTCATGACAACTCTTGTTTTGTTAAGGACCAGAAAACACACAAAATCCTTTTGAAAGGTGCTCTTAAGGATGGTCTCTATCAGTTGGATGTTGCTGCTATTGGAAAGAAATCTCATACTGATGGTGTTGAATGTAATGTCGTTTCATTTCAGTTGTTAAATAAATCTGCATTGTGGCATTTGAGATTGGGACATCCTTGTCAGTCTACACTGAATATTGTTTAAACATATGAATGAGCCTTTCTCTGGTGATAAATTATTTTGTGATGCTAGTAAATGTGGAAAAATGCATCAAACTACTTTTCATTTTTGTTGCTCATCATGCATCTAGTCCTTTTGTTGTGGTGTATGCTGATGTATGTGGTCCTGCATCTGTCATTTCTACTGAGAAATTCATATATTATTTATCTCTTGTTGATGAATGCACTCGTTTTACTTGGATTTATCCTCTTAAGACCAAGTCTGAGGTTGTTGCACTACTAGTTTAGTTTACAAACATGGTTGAGAGGCAATTCTCTGTGAAAGTTAGAGCTTTTCAGTCTGATATGGGTGGTGAATTCATGGTTGTTCACAAATTTCTGAAGCCACTTGGAGTTGAATTCAGACATTCTTGTCCCCATACTCATCAACAAAATGGTCTTGTTGAGAGAAAGCATCAGCATATTGTTGAAATTGGTCTGTCCTTGCTTGCTCAGGCCAAACTTTCTATGAGCTTTTGGTGGGATGCTTTCCACACTGCTGTGTATTTTATCAATAAGCTTCCCACAACCATTCTCAAACACATTTCTCCACATCAGAAGCTTTTCCATCATGCACCAGATTACTCTCTTTTCAGAGTGTTTGGCTGCTTATGCTATCCTTTTCTCAGACCCTACAACTCATCTAAACTTCAATTCAGGTCCTCTCAATGCGTTTTTCTGGGGTACAGCCCTCTTCATAAAGGTTACAGATGTCTACATCCCTCTACTAGGGTCTATGTTTCGCAGACTATGGATTTCAATGAATCAGTCTTCACTTATTCCACTCTCTTTTCCAATGAAATTGTCCCCTCATCTGCAATCTCTCCCACTCTCACTCACATACCTTCTTTCACTCCCACCATTCCCTCTCATCCTCCTTCTCCTACTTCTCCACATAATTTTCCATCAACTTACTCTCCACTGCATGCTTCTGATACTACTACTTCATCTGTTTCTAGTAGTGATTCAGTGCATCAATTTCCATCATCATATTCTCCATTTCATGAATCTGACACTACTGATAGTTAGTCCTTTGCTCAAGCTCCACCTCCTCCCATTCTTCCCTCTCATTCTATGATCACAAGATCTAAGGCTGTCAAACTTGAGCCTCAATCCTTTATATCTTCTTCTTCAGCTGTTATTCTTGAACCTGATAATATTTCTCAGGCTTTGGCTATTCCACAATGGAAGCAGTTCATGAAAGAGAAATATGAGGCTCTCATTAGAAATCACACATGGGATCTTGTGCCCTGGTCTCCTACTCTGACTCCCATTACTACCAAATGGATCTTTAGGGTTAAGTACAAAGCTAATGGATCTGTGGAAAAATACAAGGCAAGATTGGTGGCCAGAGGTTTTTAGCAAAATGCAGGCGTTGATTATTTTCACACATTCTCTCCTGTCATTAAACCTCTCACACTCAGAATCATGTTCACTTTAGCTGCTACAAAAGGCTGGAAAATTCAACAGGTGGATATAAATAATGCTTTCTTAAATGGTGTTGGGGTTATACTGGAAAGTATGTTTTTACTTTGTATAACCAAACTAAATTTCTGTCTTATTTGCTTAAATAAATTATTTATCATTGATGCTTTAAATATGGTTGAATGTTACATATATTTATTGCATATCTGTTCAATAAATACAGTACGTGTTACATTGTAGTTAATTTGGTGATACCAGATCACAGAAGATTAAATTAACAGTTCCTCGTAACAAATGTACAGAATTCACAACCCAGATGGAAATGAACAATCTATCGTGAAAGGTTGAAGTGTAAGGCTCAGATTGACTTGTCTTGACCAAGAGATTGCACTAGTGCATTATGATGCGCTAAATAGGACCTACAGGAGGATAAATTCTTCAGTACTAAATATAGAAGAATTAGACCTCAGTGGTTCATTATTTCTTAATCCCCGTCCCTTAAATGGGATCGTGTGGAATTAATAATTATTGCTTTGATTCATGTTGGGAAGAGAATCAATGCGATTCAATACCTTGTGTTTTGGGCAATATTATTAGTTACATGACGATTGTTAAGATTTAATACGGAGAATCGTGTGCAGGTACGTCTTGCTTGATTTGTCCCCTTGGTGGGCTCAGAAGTTTTATCATACCAAATCTTGCAAGTGAAATTTGTTTCTGGTATGGATAATAATGTTGAGTTGTCCTTACTCCAAGTAGGAAGATATTAATTAATATGAAGTTATTCAGTGGCTTTAATTAATTAATGGACTGGATAATCTTAAACACGGAAAATAATAACCGGAAGTCATATTAACAGTAATATGGGTTAAGATGGATAGTGTAATATTGATTATGTAGTGGGATTAATTAATATTTATGGACTTGAATAATATTGTGGCTCAATATTGGAAATTCAAGGTCCATTGGAAGGTCTAATCTTAATTCTCCTAAAGGCCCCTCAAGTATCCCAAAGATAAAGTCCAATAACTGAAAAATGTGTTTGAAATAAAATAAATTATTGTTGCCTATTTTTTCCTATTTTTTCGAAAATAATAAATAAAAGAGGGAGAAAAATTTTCTTTGAATTTGTTATGGAATGTAGATAAGTATTCTTGGAATACAAAATTATCTCATTAAATTCAAGAAATCTCCCACTTGGTTATTTATTAAGCAAATTTTCGAAAATCATGAAAAATAAGGAGAGGAAAGATTTTCTTGATTTTCTTGAAAAGATTTTATGGAAGATATGTATTATTGGAATACAAGAATATCTCATAAAATTCAAGAAGATCCAAATCTTGGATTCCTACTACTCATATTTTTCGAAAAATCCATAAGTGTAAGGAGGTGGGATTTTTATGGAATATTTTAATTATGGAGAAAAGAATATATGAGATATATTCAAGATTTCTTGGAGATCAAGAAAAAAAAAATTCATCTTTATTCCTACACTAAAAATCGTCCAAACCCCTTATTATAAATAGGGGGTGAATGTTTCATCTTCAATGCAATTTCATGTATTGGAAAAATTAGAAATCCACAAAAGTGGTGCAACATAATTTTATTTTTCCTTTTGTTAATTGTTCGCGAGCATCCTTCCACCGGACTGTTGAACAAGGACGGGGGAATACTTCGTGTGAACGGGATATCCATCTTCTCAACGGTTATCACTCCAAGAGGTTAGTTCACGTAAACTCCTAGCAATTCCGCATGCGTCGGATTTATGTGACTTGTTTATATGCATGATTTGTTGTTGAATTGTTATTTGAATTAATATAGGATTAATTCATGCTAGTAATAATTGTTAGAATTAAATTTGTATTTAAATATTCACCACGAATAGATCCGGACAATTAATTCCCCAACAAATGGGGCATTGAAGGAAACTGTGTACATTGACCAACCTGAGGGTTTTCTGAGTGACTCTCATCCTACTCATGTTTGCAAGCTTGTCAAAGCTCTCTATGGCCTCAAACAAGCTCCAAAGGCTTGGTATGATACTCTCAAAGGGTTCTTGATCAAATCTGGTTTTGTTAACTCAACATCAGATCATTGTCTCTTTCACTCTATTTCTCATGGCAAGATGCTACTTATTCTTGTCTATGTTGATGACATTCTCATCACTGGTGATGGTGATATTTCCATTCACCAGCTTATACAAAATCTTCATCAACAGTTCTCATTAAAACACTTGGGAGAAGTAAATTATTTCTAGGCATTGAGGCTTCTGTTAAACCACACCACATCAAACTCTCTCAATCCAAATATGTTAAGGAACTCCTTCTTCGAACAAATCTTTCTGCCTGCAAGCCATGTCATACTCCCTCTTGTCCTAGTATCAAGCTCTCACATCAAGATAGCTCTCCTTTTGATCATCCCTCCATATATCGTAGCGTAGTTGGTGCACTACAATACTTAACTCTCACTCGTCCAGATATAGCTTTCAGTGTCAATAAACTCGGTCAGTTTCTTTCCCAACCAACCACGAACCACTGGGGTGCTTGTAAACGGGTCTTGTGATATCTTAAAGGTACTCTTCACTCTGGTTTACAATTCACTCATGTTTCTAATTTTCAACTACAGGGTTTTGTTGATGCTGATTTTGCCTCAAGTCTTGATGATCGACGTAGTACAACTGGTTATTTGTATCATGCTTGGTAACAACTTGCTTTCTTGGTGCTCTAAGAAACAATCGGTGGTTGCTCGGAGTAGCACTGAGGCTGAATATCGATCCTTAGCTGCTGCCACCACTTATTTGGTTTGGATTACTTCTCTTTTCTCTGAACTTCATCTTCTGCTTCGCATGTCGGCTGTTCTTTGGTGTGATAATTAGGGGCCCATCAAACTTGCTTTCAGTCCTGCATTTCATTCCCGCACCAAACACATCGAGATTGATGTGCATTATCTACAGGAACGAGTGCAGGCTCAGGTGTTGGATGTTCGATACATTGCTACTGAAGACCAGCTCGCAAACATACTCACAAAACCTTTATCTCCATCCCGGTTTCGTACGCTATGCACGCACCTTGGTCTCTTTCTTCGGGATGGTCCACATTCAACTGGAGCATGTTAGAGTACTTCAGTAATACTATTTCTAGCTAGTTTGCAGTAATACCTTTCTGAAGACTCACTACTACTGCGACTGGTTGAAACACTTATACAAACACATTAGCTTAGCTAGTTAGGCGGTTAGGTTGTTAGATGGTTATGAATCGTAAGCAACTGAATGCATGCTCTCATGCACGTGACTATGGTCACAAAACTCTATTTATACCATGTAACCCTCACTCATTTCATTTGAGAAATAAACACATTTTAATTTAGATGTTAGGTTTCAACAATATGTTCATTTGAACTAATTTTTTAAATTGGTTTCTGAATATATTCCCCTCATGATATAATTAGATGCAACTCTAACATGTGCAAAATGACAATGAATATGCACTATCTATTTTATTTTATTTTTTGGAAAAAATATGCACTACCAATTACTATCTAATAATTTTTTTGGTAAGACGCTCGAAGTTCAAATGGACGTGGAGACATAATATTTCTAATTTGGAGTGGTGTTTGAATCCTAAAACTATACTACTATGAGTTGCCGATTGAATTCTAAATGTTTGGAAGATGTGTTTGTAATAGGTATTCATCTGGGAAAGTTATTGTTGAACTTTTCTTTGTAGTTACGAGTATTTCTCTTGCTCATTTTTTGAATGAAATTTATTTTTCTGATAAAAAAACTTTAAAAACTTGAAGTCATTGTTGGAACTAGTGGGCTGTAAATGAATCGAGTCAAATAGTATTAAATTCGAACTCGACTCGATTAAAAAAAATAAAATTAGAAACTTAGCTCGTCTAATCGCTCGAGTACAATTCTATTGAACTCGAGCTTGGCTCAAACTAGATAACTTGCATAGCGTTAATTAGTTATTTTTATTTTATTTTATTATAATTAAAGTATATTTGTATATAATTTGCATGTTAAAAGTATTAGAACTATGTCAGCTCCATTAGACCGACGAATTCGACTATCCTAGTATTACGGAGCACGTAAACTCAAGCTCGAGAACTAATCTTACTTTTAAAACTGGAGCTTGTTAATCGAATTAAGTTTAAACTTTTTGGAATCAATAGTTTGAGGTGGTGTTTTGAATCCCAACATGTCTTCTAAAAGTACTTTTTTTTTTAAAAAAATGAATCCCACTAATTTAAAAAATAAGTACTTTTAAATTTTAATTATTACACTTGTGTTCTAAAATGAACGCTCAATCTACTAGACCCACTCCTAATTGAAAGATACCTAATATTACAACTAACTAGTTAACGACAATGGCTTAAGTCATTTTCTCAAAACTGAGTCACGTCGGAAGAGCACATTAATAATAATAATTCAACTAATAGAGACATTTTCATTGAGTGCGTTTTCCCAATATTTGCTGAAAATGTTCAAAGTACCAACATATATGCTTATATATTTACTGTATGTTATTGTAGAATATGTTTCAATGTTTATGTTTGCAATTCTAGGAACAAGTGGAGAATTAAAAGTTTTTTATTTTCTTATACTAACATTATCTTTTCAAAATTATTGGAACTGTTATTCTACCGAAATTAAAATTGCTCTCTTCGAAACAAGTCGGTCTGACAGATAACCTTTGATGCAATAATACAGTCAAAGGTCATGGGTAGAAGTAGAACAATTTGTTGTTTTAAGAGAGATTTTGTGGGAAATAGATACTCCAAAATATAGCACAAATACTAGTTACAGCTCAACTAGCTAATATCTAGAGGTCTTGAATTTGAGACATGGAACGATTGCGGTTTTAATTTATAACGAGAAGAAAAAATATGTCATGTGTCCGATGGTAAAAGAAACTGATTGATTCTCTTTTTTAAAATAATAATAATAAGTGAAAATAGAAAATAGATCTCTATCCGAAATTTATAAGAAATTTACTCAAAAGAAATGTTTGAAATATTTAATTATAAAAAATTAAGATTAATGTTGGTATAAAAAAAATTAAATGACAATAAAAATTAATTATTATGGGTATGTATGATATAATGAAGGGAGAAAATATCATAACGATATTTATTAAATAAATATGCTAATAAACTAAAAAGACATTAGGATGAATGAGAGTGAGTAATTTAGAATAAGAAATGAATAAAAATATACACATATTATAAAAAATATTTGAAGTATTTAATTTAAAAATAATGATATAAAAATTATTTTTAACCTCGCGTAGTATGCCTGGTTGCATGCTAGTGATATTTAGAAAGAATAAGAGGGAGTATAAATTAATAAATTATGGAGTGATATTTAAAAATAAATTGCCTTAGAAAACCTCTATAAATCTTCCAATAAATGTCTTCAAAAAGAGATGAGACAAAAAAAAAAATTGAATGCAGACGAAGAAAGTCTTTAGACAGACGCGATAAAAAAATTGGTAAAAAATAAGAATTAAAATATTGATATTAACTCTATTCTATAAAAGGTTGAATGACATAGATTAAAGTAGAAAATTTAATATTAGTGATTAAAAATTATATTATTAATAGTACCATAAATAACTTATCATAAAAATTCAAATGATTTAAAATATAGCAACCAGATGAATATGTAGCGATTCATAATTAATTAATAAAAGATAAATGAAATGTAGAGATAAAAATTAAATAATGAATTACTAAGATTAAAAAATTAATAATAATACCATAAATAAGTTCTCACACAAATTCAGAATTTTGAAATAAAGTCACAAATATGAATTGAGAGTGATTCGTCTTTAGTAGATAAAGGATTAGCAGTGTGGTCAGTGCGATTTTGCACCTAAATTGAAATTGGCTCGTTGTACGGTTTCCTAAAAAAATATAATCTCAATTTTTTAAATTTTATGATCACCCCTACTTTTTGGTATTTATTTATGTAAGTTATAAGATGAAAATCAAAATTTGAAAATCATTGAATCCCTCACTGAAAACCTCATCATTTAAAGTGTAAATTTTCAGGAGAAAATCAGGTTTTGTGATTAAAATGTTGTAAAAGAACAAGTTTTGATGAATAGTACTCTTGGAGTCAGTATATATACACAAATTATATCATTATTATATATAAATAGTACCACTCTTTAAAAAATAAAATATTTTTTAAAGAGTGATGGTGTGTATATATAATAGTCATAGAGTTAGTGCAATAATATTAAAAAAAATAGAATTTATTGTAAACTCGAGCTCACACATATTTTTATTATTTTGAATAGTAAGGAAGAAGAGGTTTTAAAATTTATTCCGGATGGTGCTTTTCTTATGAATATAATTTAAAGAAAAGTTTTGGCACAACGGTGATGAAAGAGAAAGAAACAGAAAAGAAGATGGAGGATAAAAGAAGAGTGAAAATGCATGGATAGGGTGAAAAAGGCAATTGGAAAAAGAGGTGATGAATTAAGGGGGTGTTTGTAAATTTTACTGAAAAGGCAGAAGCAGTTATTTTTAAAATTAGCCCTTCAAAAAATTTTATAATTTTTATTCTAAAAATATTTTTCATTATTGAGTAGAGGTTGTAAACACACGCTAAAAAGATAAAATAGGGAAGGAATGACGCTTGATTGTCTTGTTGGGGATTAAATATTAGAAAGGAATAAAAAAAAAAGTAGGATACAGTGTAATTCATTATGAAGCGAGATTTTTTATTATTTTATCGAGTAATTTTTAAAGTGAACTATTTAATTTAAAAATAATATTTTTATTTAAAAATAATATTTTTAATATGAATATTAATACTACCTCCATCCCAATTTTCGTGGGATTGTGACTGTTCATAAGTATTTAGTGTAATAGTGATAAAGTGATAAAGTGGTGGGGTAGAAAGAGTTGTTTATTAGTATTTTATATGATAAAGTGATGAATAATTGGGGGTAGAAAGTGTTGTTTATTAACATTTTATGTGATAAAGTGATAAAGTAAAAGTGTGTAAGTAACTTTACCATAAAGATTGATACAAAAAAAATGAGTACTTTATTACAAATATTGAGACGGAGTGAGTATTAATGATAATTTATTAAAAATATTTTGCGAAAAGTGACTCCCTCATCCCTTAGAAGTTTGCCTCAATTTTTTGGTGCAAAATTTAAAAAAATGGTAAAATGAGTAGTGTTGAAGAATACTATTGTAGATTTTTATATATAAAATAAATGAATAGTTGAATTGAGTGTATGTGAGTACCCCAAAATTAATGACATTTAGTGTAAATATGTGAATATTAAGAGGATAAAGTTTAATTTGAATTTTTTTTATTGATTTAAATTTTTTAAAATTATAAAAAAAAGTTGCAAATTTTTCGGTGATTAGGGAGTACATTTTACTTCAAAAGTATCAATTGTTGTTACTTTATATTCAAGATGGGGAAATAAAGTTTATTTGACTTGCAAGTTGCAATTTTTTTTTGTAATTAGACAAAAGATAATATATTTTTTAGTATTTCGAAATTGTAATAAATTAATTTGTTCCTACTCCCTAGTTTCAATGAGTTAATTACTGTGTATCTTATATTTTGATCAATAATCAATACTATCTCCGTCCCAAAATTATTTACCCCTTTACTTTTAATATGAGTTTTTGATTGGGACGGAAGGAGTATCATTTAAAGTGATAAAGTGATTTTTTTATTAAAGGTATTGTAGTTCTATATATGTTATTACTAAAATAGATGATTTTTTTGGATAAAAATAATGACATGAGATGTAATTTTAAAATATTATAACAGGTCATTTTTTAAAAGGGATAAATAACTTTGGTACGGAGGGAGGGAGTATCACTTTTTATAAGTCAAAATTTGTTGTCAAATGATACATCATATTATTAATATATTAAACAATTGTTTTGGCATTAGTCATAATTATATTGTGATTTATTATCCAGCAGGTCATTTATATAGCTTCTTATGCAAAGTGGTATATGAATTGATAAAAATACTCAATCTCTACAAGAAAATAGTGCATTGCCTGTGAAAATTTTCAATATTTTTCCAACATGCCTATGAAATTTCTACCGAAAATAATTTTGTTCTTAAATAGTAATGTTTGCCTACGATTTTCCTACAAAATTTTTTAATTATATAGTCTATTTTTAAACTATAAATATAAATGCCTATGGAAATGCAAATTGTCTAGGAAATTATTTGTGTAGGTAAGTTTGCCTACAAAAGTTACAAATGTATAGGTAGATTGCTCGTAAGTAATTTGTTAATTTGTCTAGAGAATTATTTGTGTAGGTATTTTTTTCAAAGATTATTCTAAAATTGGTAGGCAAATCGTAGACAATCCTCATTTTTTAAGGACCAAATTATTTTTGTAGGAAAATTTCGTAGCCATTTGAAATTTTTTTACAGGCAATTCTTTATTTTCTTGTAGTGCATGTTTCATTTTTAAAATTGCCTAAAGTTCTTTTTACAATGATTTAATAGTTTGATATTTAACTTGCAAAAGACGAAAATTTCATCATTAATCTCTTCTTGAGATTTAAAATTTTTATATTATATATGTAAAAAGAATTATATTTATGCTTTAAAATTATAAAATTTTATTATTTCACTCCTCATGAAATATTAAAAAAAATTCATTCTTACTCAATTAAAAATTTCGTTCCCTTGGAACGAAATTCTGAATATGTCCTTGCGTCTAGCCGAGCATATATCACATCTAAATCACAGTGTGACAATGGTGTCTTCAATTAGGTTTGCACATAGTTTAGACATATAAAATGTAACTGATTTTATTTTAATTAAACTATACATAAACAACAAATATGGTCCATTTTAAATAATATTATTTGTGGATGAATATTAATATATATTATGCGTACACGCGTGCAAATAATGTGTACTAAAAAGTAAATATTTTTGGGGTAGACGTTGAACTAATTAGGGGTGGCAATTATTGTTATCGGGTCGTGTTTCGTGTCGACACGATAGTGACACAACACGATAAGACCAAACACGAACATGACACGATAAGAATCCGTGCTGACACGACACGAACACGAAAAATTTCGTGTCGACACGACACGATATGACATGATAAGAAAAATAAATAAATTTTAAAATAGAATTTATATTAAAATTTTGATATTATACGATATATGACCGCGACCGCGATATATATTATTATTATAATGGCGTTAACGATATTTATTACGATAAAAAAATAAAAATTTCTAATAAAATAATAAAATATCAAGTCATATGTATAATAAAATATTTTTAATTCAAACTTATCGGGTTGACACGAACACGACACGACACGACAAGACACGAACACAATACAAAAAATTTGTGTCCTTATCATGTTTATACGATAAACATTACACTAAACATAAAAAAGACTAAACACTAACCTTTAATTTATCGTTTTTGTGTGGAATATAAAATCACACCCCTAAAGACTAATTATGTAGACATGTAAAAAAGTGCATGTGCCCTTGTCCCTCACTAAACGCGTAAGTGTCACATTCATAAGATGAAATTTTATTATAATATAAGTATTGTTGTTTTTGTTTGGTAAAATGTCTATGCATGTAGTCAAAGATTAATTCTAATAACTTTAGTTTGTTAAATTCAATCGACCAGAACCTATTATTCAATTTCCATGAATGATGGAGTTGACGCGGTAAAAGAAAGAAGCAGTAGGAGCAACAGATTTGGATCTTTCGTATTTCATGATGTTTAATTTCACTTTTAAAGTGTTTACGATACTTTATTCTTTTTAAAAAAATTGTCACGTCCTATTCTTACCAGAGACATTTTTTCTGAGCCCTCATTGTTAGATCGAGTCTTGATGACCTTCTTAATAACTCGTGCTTTTGTATTCCTTAAGTTATATAATATTTTTTGTTTAAAAAAAAAAGTTAATTTATTCATTTAGAAACAATTGTCACATATAATTTATTAAATGTTATTTATGAGTTACTTAACGAGAACTAAGTTTACAACATACGCATCTATGGATGATAGACAACAAGACAGAATTGGAATGAATTTAATCAATCCTAGAAATTACTGGAAAAAATTACTAATAGATTATAATTTTTTGATTCAAATTACTAATAAGTAAAAACGAAATTATTTTGTATATATTAATAAGTTGCAATCTTAAAAATATACTAATCTCTCTTTTTACTACGCTAGGAAATCTTTGAACCCGACATGGGTTGAACCCACCCCGCTTATTTTGTATTATTTCAATTTATTCTTAAATATAAAATATCCTCACTTTGATATTTAAATAAATCAAATTAAAAAAACCTATTCTTGTTTAAAATAGTATTTTATGTTCATCTAATACCTAGAAATAACATATTTTATTCCATTGTAACCGAAAATTCATTCCAAACCAGATTGAAAAATTAAAAATCCATACCGTTTCAAACCAAAGTTTTGGTACGAACACGGACACTCAAATTTTAAAATAACCGAACTTTAGTATGAACACGAATAATTTTAAATATCCATTTTGATCCGTACCGTGAATAGCCCTGATTGTATCACACAAACACTATTACTATTTTAAAAAATAATTATTTTATAAATAGTAATAATTTTTATGCATAATAATAATAAAAATTGTGCATAACAATGATATAGTTTATAAATAATAGTGATAATTAAAAAATAAAGTTCAAGGAAAAATAGAGTGGATTAAAATCAATCAAATCAAGAAAAAATTATTAATAAGTACAAAATTTGAGATCAACTTACTAATATATATAAAATGAATTATATATGCAGTTAAAGTTGCATACAAAAATACAAATATATATATATATATAATCATTTTGTACCTATTAATAAATTATAATCCTAAAATAAATCTTCCAAAATCAGTCCTATATAATTGCGAACTAATAATGTGCTACGAATTAAGTAGTTTACTTAAAAAATCCAATAGTAGTGGAAACCTAAATCTAATTCTAGCTGGCTCTAGGTTAAACATGGTAACTGAAAAAAAAAAAAAAAAAAAAGAGTTGTCATGTAAAACAATTTTATCATATGTATATACCTTTTAATACTCCCTCCGTCTCGCAATGACTTAAACACTAAAATTGGATCGCAAACCAAGAAAAGTGAATTAAAATGGATTTGAGTAAAATAAAATAAAGGTGTTGTGAGTGTATTAATATTATATTTATTTCTATTTTTGGAGTGTTTAAGTAATATTGGGACGCCCAAAAAAACAAGTGTTTAAGTAATGTTGGGACGGATGGAGTAATACTTTTTAGTGAACAACTATCACTTTATAATAAAATAATTGATTTTTTTTTCTAATCGGGCAAATAGTGACTCGGATCCATAACCTCACGGCATAGATAATGGTATTCACAACTGATAATTTTTAATGAAATAACTAATAATATCAAACTAATATCTTTTAATCAAACAACTAACACTATTTAAAAATACAAACAAAATAGAAACCAGTTGCACGTTAAAATTGTAAATTAGACTGGGGCAAAGATAAATAAAACTAAGACGCATGTGTTGAATCCAATCACATTAACGAATATAAAAAAATTAAACATTTATGAAGTGATGACTATTTAATAGTCGAGTAAGTCTCCCATGAATCAGGTTCATGCCATGAACTTGAATTACTTGACCCATTAAATTCATTTTCAACACATTTTTCTAAACCACTAAACCTGACTCGTATTATACCCTGGGTAGAGTCAAATGTCATGAATTAAAAATCAAGTTCATAGCATGAACCAGGTTCATACAATTTTTTATCTTAATAATCCGCATCACTACTACTAAACATTTTTATCCCTATTTGAACACGATGATATCTTTTAACCCATTTCATAATAAATATGAACAATAATAATAAAGTATAGTAAAATTATCATATAATTAAATTAAAATTAAATTTAAAAATATTAAACGGGTTCTCATTATAAACTACCCACTAGGGCTCAACCCAAGGCATCGGGCTAAACGGTCCGAGCCAAACCAACCTAGATTTAAATGGGCGTGGAAAAATTTGCCCTAACCCTAAATATTTTCAGTTTAAACGGACTGCTCGACTTTGCCCATTAACAAATAGGAGATGGAAAATTCGACAAAAAGAGCACAAGATTTATAATTGTCCTCAAATTCGAGTGCCCCTTAGAATCAAGGATGTATTTCATGCACTTAGGTGTTAGCACCCCTTAATTTATTCTCGTGATAAAAGTAACTCACATGAACTACAATTGTTTAGAATCTCGATTGTATTTCAGTGAGAAATGTATACTGTAAGTGACATTAGTATTCACGGAACTGAAGCTTACTAGATGTTAGGTTTGGCGAGCCATCACATTAGCTTGTATCGTTTCTCCTGGACGCCAGTAACTCCCATTTGTATTTCTATTATCGTGTGAAGTGGCATCTGCATATGAACAAGAAAGCGATGATGCAGTTTTCAGTTTCGTGATACAACTACAAACACAAGAAAATAGGCTGTTTAATTCATACTTTTGCACTATAGCTGTCAAAAGTTCGTTCTGTTGCAACTTATTTCCATCTTAAAATCAACGCAATTTAGATGCAATACGATAGATTTTGAAAAGATTGAATCAAACAGATGTCATGAATATGTACTTCCAATGAACAGGTCACATGTGAATAAGATTCACGTGGACTCTTTTTTTTTAAAGTAATATCTTTTCGCAATGAAGCATCACGTTTTAGCTTACGAAGTATCACTATTTTAAAAAAATTTGATTTTATTTGTTATTCTTTTCAAAATCACTAAATAATACAGTATTACTTCGCATATTCACCATGAAACTTTTGTGAACCAGGTTAATAGAAGTTTTTGTCACTTCCAATATAAGTAGTAGCTGTAGATATATATTACCTCTATGTGGGGAATCTCTTTCAATGGCCTATCAGCAAAGTAAGCATACAAAGCTCTCAACACAGCCTAGAAAATTCCAAATAAATCAATTTGGCATGTGATGAGTAATGCATTTGGAGATAGAATTAAATAATGTCACATATGTATAACCTGGTGAGATATCACCACGACAGGGGCTCTTTGTCGTTCAAGCTCGATAATCACAGGTTCCAACCTAGAAGAGAAGAAACACAAATGTGGTAAGTAAGCATGCATAATGAAGTTAAAGCTTTTTCCAAAGAAAAAGACATTTATAACGTGGAACACAAACCTTTGTATAACATCAAGGTAAGACTCTCCACGAGGATATCTGTACCTCAATTTGTCCTTTTTACGTGATCTGTGATTTATACAATAATACTAACCCGGTCAAAAGTAAACTAATGACATTTTTTTTTAAAGGAGAAGAAATAACGCCTGGACTTTACAACAATATGCTTCTTTATGTATATGGAAAACGACCCAATTAGGACAAATGATTAATTTCTTACAAAAATCTATAAAATGAAATCCCCTCTAGTTATATTTAGAAGACAATTTCATGCGCGTTCAGGCCAGAAATTGTTACAACATACAAAATGGATAAAAAGAAGAAAATCAAGAGAGTAAGCATTAAGAAGTGAAGCATACGCATATTCATCAGGCATATTTTTCTTTATTTCTTCATATGTCATCCCATCGCATACACCAGCATTAATTTCATCAAGTGCACGCCATTGTATCTTTGAAAGTGAACAATAGAATATAATTTCAGCTGTCAGATAAAGAAAGCTGGCAATAGATAAACTTTGTGTGTTGAAGTAAAGATATGTGGTTATGCACAACCTTGGGGAATCCACCAATTGGGCCTGCTGTTAAAATGGTTCTCTGCAATGTGCTGGTCCATATCTAACCAAAGGAGAAAACGAGAAACAGGACTTAAATCAGATGCAAACCAATTCTTCACAGTGGTATTAGTGCCAACTCCTTATCTCCTTCTCAAAAGAATTCCACAAAGAAAAACAGAACTTTTTTCCAACAAAGTCGAATTGTTTCCTCCTTCTGAAACGAGCACAAAATAAACCGGCTATCCTACTCTACTTCAGATATCTTTGTTTATATGTCACATGTCAATCTTGTACTCTATTCACGGAAGGATCACACAAACAGATTAGAAGCTGTTATTTAAGATGAGCGGGACATAAATTTCACGACCCATAATAAATTGGAGAAACTTACAGAAGCAGCTTTTTCATTTTTAAGCCGTTTTTCAACAAAATTTGCAAGTTTCCTCGCATAAAGCTCACCATTATCACTGCAAAAATAAAATTAGCACCCTCAGTTACAGAATAGCATTAGAAGGTGATCAAATCTGTTGTTCAAAAGAAACCAGATGATATCACTTTATATACTAAATGAAAATAAATTCAACAGGGAGCTAACTTGTCATAATATCCAGATAAATAGCCATATAGAATTTGGAATGTGAGCAAATCAAGATAAACAATTATTCACATTCACATATCAGAGTACCTTATCACACTGTCACCCCCAATTCGACCTCTGACATTGGCTCGGCTCTCGCCATGCCTGGTAAGCAAAATTGGACGGGGAGTTAGATGTGTATTCACCTGAAAGGAAATACACATCATCCTTAGTCGTCACATCTCATATGTGGTCATCATGCACATGTTAAGTTGTTAATTTGGGGCGATAAATACAAGATATATATCCATATTCTATAATAAATGAAGAGTCCAATTTAGAGGTGATGTTGAAAAAGTGAAAATATGTTGGGCTAAAATTGGGCACGGCATAAATTACAGGACGGTTCTTGATATTAACTCAATAGATGAATTACAACTTACAAGGAAGAATACTATGCGTCCGGGAAGGTAGCCACTAATGTTGTTCACCTGTTTCATAAAACAACAGGATATATATAAGATGATCACATCGTATCTCAGACTTTATTTTGATTAATGAAGAAAGCTAATGTCAGGTCATCTATAAAGTGATCTAGAAAAGCCTCATCAATCAGGAAAAGATAGAGATGCCTTTTTTGGTCTAATTATGGATAGCACATCTTGCGGGAAAGCCAAGTGCGTCGTCATATAAGCGACCCATTGAAGCAAAAGAAGAAGATTAGTGACTTGATAATTTGTTTTTCCACAGTAATTTCTTGTTTTCAGTGATCATCTCTGACCCTTATTCAATCTCATAGCCAGGCAATCTGTCATATATAGCACAATCTAAGCATGACATCTTCAAAAGCTTTACATTTATATATTAGATAGTTCTAAAATAAATTTCACTATAAAGATCTAAAAATCCTACTTTTGACAATATAAAAGGTGTATATAGATACTATAGTATTCAAAAGTGTATAATAGATATTGAGCAAGAGCAACTATAATTTTGTAACCATTCAATGACTAATGTAAATCACAGAAATACAATCATGAATGTGATAAATATTCTATAGGCCATGTTTAAGACCTCACCTGGACATGTCTTAACATTCATAACTAGATATTCAGAAATAAAATATAAATATCATTTTTTTAAACTATGGTTCTTTTCTCCAGTCAGTGCAACTAGATCATGCAGAAGAAACCTTAGACAAGAGCATATTATAGTTTTATCAAATTTCTGGAAAAGATTAGGTAACACTAGTCATATATAGAAGCAATGAAAAGAATAAATAAGACATGCAAATATGCAATAACAGAAAGGGATTTACTTGTATTTGTCCACCGCTGCCAGTGATCATATCAATCATTTTGATATAAGAGCCTTCTTCTACTGGCTCATAAACCTGGAAAAGGAAACAGTGCCCATAAACCTCGATTTCTCAAAAACATTCATCATAGAGAAATGGATATGTGTGTCCACAGATCTACCTTTTCATAATTTTCCAGTCGGACCTTAAAGTCGTGATACCCTGCTTCAAAATCTGGCCTGAAAAAAACCATTTATCACAATGTAATAGTGTGATGTACAAAAATAACAAGGAAATTCCTTGCATCATACTCTTCTGCATAGTCTGGGCTTTGTTGAACTTTGAGACGTATATTCCTCTCTATTATTTTCCGATCATTGCATAGAGTCTCTAAGAAGATAATCTAAGGGGTCAAAAAACATTCATCATATGTCAGATATATTGTGAAAAAATAACTAAAAATGGTGCATATCAGACCAGTAAATTACTAAATGGTCACATAAAATTTCCTGCGTATAGCTGCATTAAAGACTCAATGTAAACTGATTACAACTCCTTCACAAAAGAGATACTCATATGAAGCATAAGTTTGATTCCGGCGTGATTCTATTATGGCGAACAGCATGATGAAGAATACTAAACAAACTATGCTCATATTCCGGTTTAAACTCTAGTGCTTTAAACTGAAATTTTAGAACTTTTCTTGGGAGTATACTTTAGAAATAAAGGGCCAACTTAATTAGGACATCTTAATGTCAGGTCAACTGAAATTATATTTAGCTAACATGATGTTATTCAATATTTAGGATGTGGAGTTGGACGTCTAGTCATTGTCCAAAAATTTGTAACTTTTCTTTTCGAGATTGTTAGGAATATTGTAAATTCATTCTTTGTCCTGGTATACCTAATACCTGGACTCTTATTTCTTTACAAGAAATTAAAAAAATTCCCTTACCAAAAAAAATATATATATATTTACTTAATAAATCAAATATATCAATTCATGATAAACCATAATTTATAAAGCAATCAAAGTTTAACACTATACCTTGCACTTGCCTTCAGCCATTCTCATAAGCATGTTTCTTCTTTTCCTGGTACTGTTAGTAGCATCAAATATCCCAACCTAAACATAATTGAAAATACATTATGAAAGGATCAGATGCACATGTCCACTGATATAATTAAATTTACTTACCTGGCCCCCTTCTTGCATCCAAGATATCATATCCTCCATTGCAAGTGCCGCTACCTAGTAGCACGTCATGAATTAAAACTATGCGCAAGGAAAAATGTCAATATAGATTATTAAATACAGTATAAAAATAAATAAAATACAAGTTCACAAACTGCCTTTGTCATTGTACTCGAATTTTAATAATATTAAAGGAGACACACTTGCATGAGACGGTCTCACGGTGAGACGGGGCATAAGTTGGGCATTCGAGCTTTAAGTTTAACACTTTGGGAGGGATGGGTGTGATTTGTGCTAAGTTGTACCCAAGGACGGACGCACGTTGGGGCCAAGGGGGTCACTGGGGCCCCCCTGGCCCCACTTGAACTTTATATATATATATTTATAATTAAGACACACCTGTATGAGACGGTCTCATAGTAAGACGGAGCATAAATTGTGTATTAACGCTTTAATATTTTGAAATGATGGGTGTTATTTGTGTTAGATTGTATCCTATCTCATGTATAAAACTATCTCATACGAGTGTTTGTCTCCTTGACAAAGTATTGTGTGCATCATGTTCACCGTACACCACTATTACTAATAATTGTAAAAATCAACACTCTACAAATAAAATGTTGATCTTTAGGTGAGAAATGGGTAGCGAAATAGAGAAAGAAATATGTATAATTCACATTTTAAATATACATATAAATGTATTCGACTCCGTTAATATAAAGATATTTAGTCCAAATAATTCTCGAAAATATATAAAAATTCGAAATTGCATTTAGCCACGCTATGTTATAAATTGCTCCCCCCTCAGTGAAATTCCTGGGTCCGTCCCTGGTTGTACCCCGTCTCATGCATGAGACCGTCTCATATGAGTTTTTGTCATATTAAAGATACCATTTGATATGACTACATCTTGAAGGGGGACATTAAAAAGCATGCACAAGCAAAATTTTAAGTGCAATCTGATTTTTTCAGCTTCTTATATATGATAAATGTTGGTGGAATAATGCATCAAAATGAAGGTGAAAATCAGTAAACTAAAAGCTGAATTATGTACGTCTCGAAATTGGAAGTTATGCAACAGTTGGGAATCAAAGAGTGACAATTCCTAACAAGTATCTTTCAGCAACAAGACTCATGCTGGAAAGAAAAAACCAGGAGAAATCACATGATTCAGTTAAGAATATGTTGATGATATTTCATCCTAAAAGAATATAAGCTTACATTTATGAATGATCCATTAGTATATTGAGTTCAGAAAAATTGTCCAACATATAAGTTTACCTCATTGCGTGCTTCTATGCCCTCCGGATTGTCACCTCGGAAAAAGTCAGCTGTCTGCATCAAGAAGTTTGTATATAAGATTAATGACAGGTAAAGTTCAGTCAAAAGGCTAGAGGCATATAATAAAAGGTTCAACAGGTTGACAAAACTCATTGGCTCAGCACTAAGTCGTATGCCCCTACCATATCCATTGAACTTTGTCAAATCATATGATCATGGTTCCATAGGTTTAATTGTAATACATTGCGGCAAGAATTTAAGATTTGAGAGAATGTCAAGAAGAACAACTATAGGTTATGACCATTCCTGAAAATTACACAAAGAAACCTCAGTCCCCAGAGAACAGTGTTAAATTGTTTTGGTAAAAATTTACACTCATATACCAGTACATTAGTTTCTTTCTTTCACTTTCCTTTTTGTATTGCTTTTTTTACTTTTACTGACGAAATATGCAAGTAAAATATACCATGAATTGGTCTTGGTTTAGCTATACTGACAAAAATATGTAGCATGCAAAAAAACAGTGCCTTGATTGATAAGAAAGAATGAAAAAGGGCTAAGTTCCTTGAAAATGACACCCAAAATGCCAAAAACAGAAGAAACAGGGGTGGGGGTGGGGGGGTTTAATAACTAATTAAACCACAAAATGATGAAATCTTGACTGCAGATATCTTGTTTAGGATGATACGGATTTAACTGTTTCCCTACAATATTAAACAGACAATCCTAATACAATCAAACAAGGAAGGGGAAGAATAGCTGTCACCAACTGATAATACATACCTGGTTAACTCCATGCTTTAGCCGCCGATACTGCAAAATGAAAACACAATAATGCTGCTTTCTTTCTACATAACACCAGAAGAAAAATAAAGAGCAATCACAATATCAATTACCTTCCCAACATTGAAGTGTTTGGTGTCATGACCTAACCAACGAAGATATCGAGTAAGTTTAGCTGCAGTAAAAGTTTTGCCACGTGCAGGCAGCCCAACCTGCAGTAAGCACAAAAGTGAACATGAACGATAGAACTTCAATCGTACTATTCAGATATAGCACACAATTCGATATTCATGGTACTTTCGAGCCCGTCTGGCTGAGCTTATAAGCTGATTAGGAGCTTATAAGCTCTCTAAAAGTGTGTGGCAAAAAAAAGAATAAAATAAGCTCTTTATAGCTAATAAGCTCCAAAAAAATAAGTACCATTATCCCAACTTATTTTTAATCTTTTAAGCTATACTTAAATAAAAGATTAAAAAAAAAAAAAAAGAATCACCCACCCCACCCCAAATCCACACCAACCCACCCCCACCACAACATAAATAAAATATATTCGTTCTATAATTAAATTAAAAATTAAAAAATATTCATCTCAAATTATTAAAGAACTTATAAATTTTACTAGTCAAACACTTTAACTTATAGCTACTTAAAAAGTACATCTTATAAGCTATTGAAACAACTTATAAGATGTTAGAGCTCATAAGATGTTTAAAATAAGCTTAGCCAGCCAAACAGGCTCTTCATCATTGTTGAAACAGCTCTAACTATTATATACAATCACAACAAGATACAACAAGAATCAGAAAGACAAAATGGAACTTAAATCGGTATAAGCCATTATATTATGGAAGTACCAAGACAATTGCCAGATGTCTATCTTCCTTGGGTCCAAGCATCTGATCTGCTACAGCTGCAGCTGCAACAGCTCCTGCAGCAGCTGGCATAGAGTTCTATGAAAATAAAATTGTAATTAGTTAAGAGGATATATTGCAATGGGTGATATATATATGTTTGTGTGTGTGCTCAGTATTCTTCAGATTTAATACTGTATATCTCTACAAACCTTGGGCTCTGAATCAGGTTTGAGATCTAAAGAGAAAGTTGATGCACTTGCTGATTTTTCGAGTCTAGGGGATCCAACTCCCCTATCCACAAAGAGTCCTCTGTATCCTTCTTGTTTCTGCATAGGTGAAAATGTTCCAACTGACTTTGACTCTACCATCCCAGCTCCTGGTGATAACTTTGTTGGGTCTGGGATAGTGACTTCCATTCCCTGATAGGAAGTTATCACCACATAGAAAGGAAGATTTATATAGCTGTTGCAGAATTAGAAGAGACATAACAAAAACCAGAACTAAGTTCTAACCGAAACAGTAACTAGGTATTTTCTAGTATCACCAGAGCCTATGTTTCACAATGACATAAACTTGGCCCATAAACTGGTTAGACACTTGTTACAATGTTGTTCTGGAAGCAGAAATGTGGTTCAAAATTTTGTCGGAATAAATGATGTGATGTAATTCTGGGATTATATTTTCAACTGTAAATGCTCTGTCAATATAGTTTTATTGCAGTTACTGAAGACATTTTTAACCATTGATGTGTTACCAATGTAGCTTCGTTATGGTTACTGAGGGTATAATAGGACATGAATTATCAAAATACTAAACTAATTTTAGGAAAATGGCAGAAATCATACCAGGAATATTAAAGAAACAAGTATGTTGAGTTTCTAGAGAAAGGATAGGGAGAGACAAAGTTAATCAAAAGATTGTATATAATGTTTTAGTTCCCTATCTGTTTCAAAAGCAGGTAGCTCCCATTCTTCATATAAGAAACCGGATAAGAAAGTAACTTTATGTTGCCTTCTCAAAGATTTTCATAGACAGGTTTTTTAACCAAAATAGCAGGGCAGATTCTAGTCATCAACTGATCACTCTTCCTTTAACTAAAATTAACACAACCAACTAACTCAACTCACAATCTGCATGAGCTTATTCTGTATTGAAACCATTGTTTTACATCTGGATTTGGTTGTTACGTGTTAGGTTGTGTGAACACACTACGTAAAAATCCTATCATATTGCAATAGGAAAAATGGATTAGATATGAATCAACATCATCATCAACAACAGCAACAAGATTAGTTTATTATAAATCAGAAAAGGGTAAAGAGTCACACCATTGGATCAGGTCGATCAACTGGAATACTACCATCTTTATGGATATGTAATGCACTTCCAGAGCTTTCACTCCTGGAAAATACCGATCCCCGACTCAGTGATCTAGGAGTTTCTGTCAAGTTAGCTGCATAAACCAGACCTGAAGTTGCAGATGTTGTAGGAGCTGGTACAACATAATGCTCAAGATCAAGCTCCAAAGTTGCTGAAGATCCAGTCTGTATCGAAAAGTGTCCCACCAAAAGGGGGGGAAGAAGTAATATTTCATTTATGAATTTTCATGGGGAGACAATTTCAACCATGGAAAATGATTATACACAAAATCCTAATTGCAGAGTAACAAATTTAAATTGGAAGGAAATAAAGCATGTAAAACATTGATATTACAATGACAACATAGATAGATGTTTTCAAATTAGTATTTAGTATGGAAGAAGGTCTTTTGCTCAAGTTGATTATCTGCTAATTTGGAGTACAAATACTTCAAAGCAATTCCAATTTTCAGGACCCTAAAGAAACAAGGTTACAAATCGACGATGGACAACTCTTCAAAAAAGACATGTGATATGCACCAACATAGGCATTAGAAAAGTCAAAACTGGCATCTCATTGTACTTGAACTGATTAAAGCCACAGAGAAGATGATGATTTGACAAACTTCAATGTGCAACGATATACACAGTACATATTATATTTAATGTCAATACATTAGAGGTCAGATTTACATTTTCATTAATGTCAGTCATCAGAATAATTATTCACACTAAGAATCTAAATTCTTAGAAGCCAGGTGTACAGAGAGGGAGAGAAAGAGATTACACAAACTGCTAGCTAATATCTCATCACCTAAATGCATTTGCAATATAGAAATATGAGAAAGCATAAAACAACTAACAGCTAGGGAAATTTTTTATTAACATGACACGTTCTATATGATATACCCACCTCGTTATTAGATTCAGAAGCTGAGTTTATACTGACATCTGGTATCCCACGAACGGTTGAAGGCTGGAAATTCTCCTGATAAGCTCTCCAACTAGCGGCAAGATCAAATGGAGACACTCTATCTGCTTTGATGAAGACTTTGTACTCAAGAATATCATCAGCATTCAACTTAAACATGGCGGACCTCCTATCCCCTCGTAACATACCTCCCGTCAATTGCCTGTTTAGCCCCTCTTCCACAACACAAGGGACATTACCATACTTTGGCTTCAGCAAAAACTTAAAATCCAACGTTTCTATATTAGAAACGCAAACATAATTAGATTCTAAACTCCAGAAACACCAAAATTGGAGGCATAATATACAAATTGGGAGCTAATTACCGTGGTCAGGTGGTACAACAAAACTTAATTCCCACATAAATGTCGATTCGCGCTCCATTGAGAGCTGTTAAATTAACAGCCACAAGTTAATCAGTAAGCGCAACAATGCGAACCAATTTCATCGACATTCACAAAATTGACAAGTGCGGGAATCAGTAAGTGCAATAGAGGCAACAATGCGAACCAATTTCATCGAAGTTCACAAAATTAACAACAGCAGAAATCTCAGCTCGCAAAATTACACACACACAACCAAACGAACAACGAAAAGAAGAATTGAGAGAAACGTACGGCTCTAGATGAGTCCCATGATCCTACGAGGGGTACGGAGCCATAGACGTGGGGTATGAGTTCCCCCTTGGGCTTATAATTCTCCATCCTGAGTGAGACATAGAGCTGTCCACCGGCTTGGTCTTCTCTCTCTTCACTGCCATGTGAGCTGCTGTCGGGATTCTTGGATGCGCTGGTGCCCATGTTGGTAGAGTGAGAGATTGAAGATCATTCAAGAAAGTGGACGGAAATGGCGATAAGAATGGAATGGAATAGTGTGGGTGAAGGCTATGGGGCTACAGGGGGTTTGGGCCAGTAGGTAGGACCAACAACGAATCTATTTATCCATCCATTATATTTTTTTATAAGTTAGGTCTTGTATAGATCTGGGTGCACTGTGCATTCATAGTGAATTTTAGAAGCGTGCAACTTGTTATGTTGGAAAGTGCAATTTATTTATACAGAAAAGTGCAACTATTAATATGGGAACATAGTTGCATGCTTATGTTTGAAATAGTTGCATGCTTCTAAAATGCACTATAAGTGCACGATGCACCCGGATGCACATGAGACCTACTCTTTTTTATAATCATGAGAAACATTAAATATATAATATACGAGACACATTTATTTCAGACAGAACATAATTTTAACATTGACACTTGAACATTTTGGGAGAGATGGATATTAATTTGTGTTAAATTGACTCGTCTCATGCATAATACATGGACGTTTGATTCGCGGGACTTGATTGATTATGTATGATAGGATTGACTAGGATTTAGTAAGATTTGATTGTTTTGATTGAATTGTTTGAAGCAAGATATGTGTTTGGATTGTATGATTGCATATACTAATATCTATTGCACTGAGAATATGTTATATCACACCTTTCACATGTGATTGGGATATGTTTTATCCCACATTTCACATGGAATTGACATATATCCCTCCATGGAGGGATTTAATACATGTTTTACCCGATTAGTCCTACTTATAGATGTGACTTCCTTTCTTGGAGATTCACGAAGAATGGTCTTTATACCACACGATCTGGTTATTCCGATGCTTCTGAGTGTGAGATCTCTCATGTGACTGGGACAGGGGGCTCTACACATTGGCATAAAATTTGGACATTCAGGGTTATCCCGAAGATTCGAGTATTTTTGTGGAAGACATTAAGCGTTATTATTCCTATGAATATTAATTTAATTAGTAGGTTTGTAGATGTGGATCGGTTTTGTAAGAGGTGTAGTGTAGAGGTGGAGACAGTTGAACATGCTTTTCAGGATTATGTGTGGGTGAGACGCGTTTGGGATGCTGGTCCTATTAATGTGGTGTATAATTCGATGATGTTGGAGGACTGAGTTTGTCAGATGAGTAGCCAGTTTGATGAGGATTCTTTTTGTCTATTTGCTAAGATCTAATGGAACATCTAGTTCGCCAGAAATCTGTTTGTTTTTCAAGGAAATGACTTGTATGAGAATGAGGTGATTGATTGACACACAAATTAGATTTCTTGAAGGTTGTGCCTTGGGGGTGGGGGGGGGGGGTAGTGAGGAGTTCAGATAGAGGAGGAGGTGTGAGGTGGAAGTGTCCGGAGTTGGATCGTGTGAAGCTTAATACAAATGTTTCGATTAGAGCGAGTGTGGTGCGGGTTTTGGAGGGGTTCTTCGGGATTGGAATGGGGTGTGTTGTGGTGCTTTAGTGAGCGATGCAATATGCATGATGTGAGCGTTACAGAAGTCATTGCGATTAGACTTGGTTTACAATATGCTCATGATCAGGGGGTTCATGATATGGAGGTTGGGTCTGGTTCTCAGGTTGTCATTTTTGCACTATTGCGCCCAAGGCTTGATTTGAGTTACTTGGGCAATGTGGTTCGAGATATTTTGGAGCTCATAGAAGTATTTGATCGAGTTACTTTCGTCTGGACTCGACGTGCTTGGAATTTTGTGGTCCATAGATTGACCATTTTTGCTTTCTCTTGTGATTCTCCTTTCTTTTATATCCATGTTCCGAACAACATTATCGCTATGTTGATGCCGATTTAGCTCTCTAATGATATTGGTTTTCCTTTAAAAAAAAAAAAAAATACCGATGACTATCAATTTACAAACACTATCATCCCCATTAATACCACTACAAACATTATTAATGTTGTCTAATTTGAGGGGACTCTCTGTTGGAGATAATTTTATGTTAATGTAAACGAGAATAAGTATAGAATAATTATTATAATTAATGAAAACAAATTATGACCAATAATATTATTTTCCCTTTTACATAAAATAATCAATACTTTATCTTGGTTACCTATATTTTCTGTTATAATTATTTATCCTCAATTATCCGAATTTGTTACAATCAATAATTCTTTTTTTTTTCAAAATAAGAGTAGAAATCTAATGATAACAACCGTAATGACAATCCTTCTTTTAGTAACATAAAAGAAAATGAAATTTATAATTTCATTCCCATAATAGAACTTAATTGTCACCTTTGTTTCTTCCATTTTGAGACACGCAATTTATGTGACTATCTTTTTCGAGGAGATCATTTTGCACATAGCTTATTTGCAAACTCAATTGAAAAAGTGGAATCACTTTTTTTTTTTAATGAGAAGTCTTAAAAGAAAATGCTTCTACTGTTCTACACACCATTATTGAAAAATTGTTTGCAAACTCAACTAAAAAAATAATAACACATTTAAGAAAATGAGTCTAATCATTTTATGAAAGGAGGGTCTCTTGTGTATTAGGTACACCATGCATTTTATATTATATTTTTTTAAATATACAAATTATTACACCAAAAAATACAATTAAATTTATATTAAAATGTGCAATTTATTTTACGAACACAGATTACACATTTTAATATAAATAAATTGTATGTCTCGATACAATAAATTGTCATTTTTAAAATACACCATGCAATACATGGTGCAGTGTATACGAATAACCTATTTTAGAACTCTATGCCCCTATTTGCAAATTCTAATATAAGAGTAGAAATACTTATTTAAAAAAATAAAATATGTATAATTTTTTTTAAAATAAGTGTTTTTCACCTATTTTTTAGAGTTTGCGTTAAGCTCTAAAAAATTGAAGCACTTATGGAGTGTTTTGAAACATCATTTCAATAGTTACAAGCATTTTTTTAAAAAGTTGATGTGACTCAATTATTTTTAAAAAAATGCTTCTTTAGGATAAAATGGATTTTCATAACACCGTCGAAATTTTAAAATTATTAGATAATTTTTTTTAAAAAATAAATATTTTTATCTTTTTACTTGAGCAGAGTTTCAAAATAGGTACATAAGGCTTCGTTTACTTTTCCTTATTAGGTTGGGTTAGCTTGGTTTATATTAATTAGTATAGGCAAACTGTTGTTTACATGTTGGGTTGCAAAATGAGGGTAAACCATTGGGTCCGTGAATAAATCTCACAAACCTCTCTTAATTAAACCTTTCATTTTGGGCGGTCTATTAAACCTTACCATTGTTCATGTGTAAATGACATTTACATCCCCAGTTCCTCACACCATCCATTTTAAATAAATATTACTAGTAAAATAGAAACATAAAAACCCTCATCTGGAAAAAAAAGCCCCAATGAGTTACCAAATATTATTTACAAATTCATCGTTTTCCAATCTCTAATTCTTCGAGCTTTTCAAAAAAAAAACAAATCCTAACTCTTTGATAATATGCCAAATAGAGAGAATTGCTTTTCCAATTCATCCATGGTTGTCGCCGTGATACCTTGATTTGGTGAAATACGGAGTGGGATGGAAACAATCGGTGCAGAGGACTTTCAAGAATTGCAAACCCAGTTCGATCCCTTATGCAATCATCCCGTGTTTCCTTTCAACGCACCATAACTCATGTTCTCTCTTTTACCTTTGCTTCTTTTTGTTTTCCTTTCCCCAATTTCATTGCAAATTTTACGTTAGATTTCAGTTGCATCTAGAATACAGCGAAGAATTGGATTTGTTGAGAAGAGGTGTTTTTATGTTGTCAAAATTTGACAAGATCTCTCACCTCCACTGAGTTGTCGTCCCTCCATCAAAGAATTTCTGAAGAAATACCTGCAAAAATGGACCGGAATGATACTGGAGGTGTAGATCTGCAATTAAATAAAAGTGTGAAAATTTTAATTTTTAAGATAAGGACAAATTGGTAAAAAGCCCAAATAAACTTGAACTGCAACCGGGTGTGTTTTCTCAAAGTAAACATCAGATAATTTTGGTTATATAAACCCGACCCACATAGTTAACCTATCTACCCTAACCTTGCTTGACAAAGTAAACGAAGGGTGTATTTTGAAACACTTAAAACAACTTTTAAAAGCATTTATTTTTAAAAACTGTAAAAGAGAGCTTTAAAAATAAGTGCTTCTGAAAGTTGTTTCAAGTGTTTCAAAACATGCATTAAGCCTAAGTGTAGTCTTAAAAAAGTGCTTATGCACACCTCCAGTTGATATTGCAAACATGCACTAGTGGTTTGAAAAAGCTAGACACGCGGACTTTTTTGAGCACATATATTGTATAGTCAAGTTCTCAAATTAGATAATTCCGTTATCAATCATTTGTTTATTTTCTCTCTATTCTTCCAATGAGCTTTTGTGCAGAAAAAAAGCTATGCCGGCAAATGGGAAACCAAAACCCCCCACCCGACCCCACCCCAAACCTTTCCCACACTGACAAGTGACAATCATTAAATTCACATGATACTCACTCACTCGCCTCGTAGAAATTGGAAACTTGAAGAATTAATGTCAACTGATCCCCAATTTTCCAATACACATAATACATGTGACTGTGACCGAGTGTAGGGGAGAGAGAGTTGACCATGGGGAGTTACCGGGTATGCATGTGTTTCACGCGGAAATTCAAGGTGACGGAGGCGCAGCCGCCGGAGGACGTGACGGAGGCGTTCACCAAGTACGCCAATGGCGGCCCTCATATGACGGCGGAGCAATTAGGGAGGTTTCTAGTCGAGGTTCAGGGCGAGGCGGAGGACGCCGCCGCCGCCCAGGCCGAGGCCATCGTGCAGCAGATCCTCCACAAACGACACCACATTGCGCAGTTCACGCGCCACGCGCTCACCCTAGAGGATTTCCACCACTACCTCTTCTCTTCTGACCTTAATCCCCCAATTCACACCAAGGTATTCTACTAATTTACCGATCTAGTTGATTTCGCTTGATAATTTTATTTAAAAAAATATATATTTGTAGAATGCGTATGATTTCTGGTTCCGCATTTCTGTAATAAGTGTGACTCTGATCTCCAATAGCTGAATTTTGCTGAATATATAACTTAGAACTGCGCCTTTTGTTCTTGAAAGCATTTATTCAAACAGTTAATGCGTAATCTAGTTTTAATTTGAATTAATGGCACAAATGCATATACTGTGGGTTATCTTTCAATGATCAGATATCACATATCCAATGGCTCATGTTTCATAGTATCTTTACCTTCTCAATTTTCTATACGTTCTGGCCAGTGATGTATATTTTATCCCCAAATTAGTACATTAAGAATTGAACGGCTATTTCACTATGATCCCCTGGTTTCGATTTACCTCAAAGTCTCATAAATAAGTATTTGGTCACAGGTCCACCAAGATATGACTGCTCCTTTATCTCATTATTACATATTCACGGGGCATAACTCTTACCTGACTGGAAACCAGCTTACAAGCGTCTGCAGCGATGTTCCGATTATAAAGGCACTGAAGAGGGGAGTGAGGGTAATAGAGCTTGATATCTGGCCAAATTCTTCAAAGGATGATGTGCATGTTCTTCATGGAAGGTATATGAGTTTATCACCATCTGCTCATTTGATCTTCTTGTGTCATCATTAATAGGATCACTACATAATAATATCCAAGAACAATACAAAATTTACACGTTAATTTTATTTCCTTTTGGATGCATTTTGTGAGTTTGTTCTTTTGAGTTACCATAAATACGTTTATTTTCCTCCTTATTAACTCTGTCACTCAATGTAGAACTGCGACTACACCTGTGGACTTCACAAAGTGTTTAAAGTCAATCAAAGAACATGCCTTTTCTGCTTCTCCATACCCTGTGATCATAACATTGGAAGATCACCTTAACTGTGATCTGCAAGCTAAAGTTGCTCAGGTGAATCTTCTATATATCACATTGATTTATGATTCGAATGCATGACTTCAAGGGATATCTCGGTTTAAATGTTTCTATCTCAATTCTTTGTAGACGCTCTCTAAAGTATTTGACAAGATGCTTTTCTACAAAGAATCAGAATGTTTAAAAGAATTTCCTTCACCAGAAGAGTTAAAACATCGCATCATTATTTCCACAAAACCTCCAAAAGAGTACCTCGAAGCTCAGTCCTTCAAGGAAGATGATACTAAGGTGCTAGATCGAAAAGATTCTGATGATGATGTGTGGGGAGAGGAGCCTTCTTGCCTTACAGCTGATCAAGAAGACGAATATAAGGTAGGTAGGAAATTGATTTATCTTCCTAGTGTCTTTTGCATCAAACACAAAATGTAAAAAAATAAGAGGAAAAGGATGATATGTCTTTCATATCTGATGCAGAGTGATAATGAGAATCCTAACTATTATGATGAGGACGAATGTGAGTCTAGAGATCATGAAGCACCAGTATACAAACGCCTTATAGCTATTCATGCTGGGAAACCCAAAGGAGGGATGAAGGAAGCACTAAAAGTAGAACTCGATAAAGTGAGACGCTTAAGTCTAAGTGAGCAAGCTCTTGAAAAGGCTGCTGAATCTCACAGAACAGACATCGTGAGGTATTTCTATAAATAGCTGATCAAAATTTGAAATCTCTGCTACATCCATGGTGGTCGCTTTCTGTTTGCAGTTTTAATGATTCTTTTGTTAGGTTCACACAGAAGAACATTCTGAGAGTGTATCCTAAGGGAACTAGATTTACCTCATCGAACTACAAGCCACAAGTCGGTTGGTTGCACGGAGCTCAAATGGTTGCATTTAATATGCAGGTTTGACCAGATCTTTATGGTGAATCATTATACCTTAAATTATTTTTGGACATTTCGCATTTTCCATATAGAGTAACACTTGGGTGCACAAGTTGCATCGTGCAACTGATGCACAACTAATACTATTCAGTGGAAACAGCTAATGCTGACCATCTAATACCTAAAATAACACAACTAATACTATATAAAATGCATTTGAGTTGCACGGTGCAACTGGTACATAGAATAGAAGTATTTGCCTTCCATTTATTCTTCAGTTTCCAAAAGCAAAATCAAAGTAACATGGACTTGTACGCCCTGTACAATTGACTTAAATTAATTGAAAATTAAGATCACTAGTTAAAGAAACACCATTCCAATAAAAAGGGACTGTTTTAAAAGATGTGGTGGTGCTGGTTAGCAAATTTTTAGTCTTAATCTTGAATCTAAGATCAATAGAAATCCTTTATTGATTTAATTCTTTCTAATGTTA
This sequence comes from Stenogyne calaminthoides, assembly GCA_037126765.1. Taxonomy (NCBI): domain Eukaryota; kingdom Viridiplantae; phylum Streptophyta; class Magnoliopsida; order Lamiales; family Lamiaceae; genus Stenogyne; species Stenogyne calaminthoides. The sequence continues at coordinate 33,415,477 of JBBCBC010000010.1, read as the reverse complement.
TCTATATTATTCTCTGGTTCACGTAATTGTCGTGCTGGTGCAATGATAGGGTTATGGGAGATCACTTTGGTTGATGCAAGGAATGTTCCGGGCAAATGGAGGCTGTGGTTATGTGAAAAAACCCGATATTTTGATGACTGGTCCAAATCATGAGATTTTTTATCCTAAAGCAAAGTCCCATGTCAAGAAAACCTTAAAGGTACATCTTCAGTTTTAACGCATGCATCTTATCCTCATTTTGGTATTATATCTCGTCTAATAATATATTCTTCATGATAGGTTAAAGTATACATGGGGGATGGATGGCATTTGGATTTTAAACAAACTCACTTTGACTCGTACTCGCCACCCGACTTCTACACTAGGGTAAGCTGTTTGCTCTTCTATTGTAATTTTTGCTGCTTAATCTTATTCATTAGCCTAAAAGAGTGAGATCTTTATGAATTAAACTTCAGGATATGCTTGGTTTAGGACTTAAATCTGAATTTTAAAATCTTGATAAATAATATTGATGTGTGTAGAGGTGGATGTATTGGCTTTAAAAAATAAAACAGATTCTTAAATCCCAGAGTAGCACCGAGTTTAGATTTCGTAATCCCAAATCAAACATACCCGTGATCATCATCTAGGTGATCGAATAATGTTTTGTGTTTAAACCTTGAAATTTTGAAAAGGGATGGTTTCATTTATAATAATGTTGTGTATAATGCAGGTCGGCATAGCTGGTGCGCCTGCTGATGAGATCATGGTAAAAACGAAGACAGAAGTGGACAACTGGAGTCCAGTTTGGGGGGAAGAATTTACATTCCCACTTACGGTTCCTGAGTTAGCTTTACTACGAATTGAAGTACACGAGTATGATTCGACGGGGAAGGATGACTTTGGCGGCCAAACATGCCTTCCTGTTTCAGAGATGAGGCCCGGGATACGTACTGTTCCTCTCTTCAACAGGAAAGGCGAAAAGCTAAACTCAGCCAGGCTTCTCATGCGCTTTCAGATTTCATGAAACAGTCGCAGCAAACGCACCCATGCATGTAGGATGCATTTTTCTTGAAAGTTAAGGTTGTTGGTTGTGCAGAGGTGTTCCATCATTTGAGTTGGTTGTCTTTCTTATGTGTTGCAATAAATGCATGCCTGGTTTTCTGAATTGGTGTTTGTTTGTTCATATTATGAGTGAAGATGAAGTGAGTCTTTTCCTACACTGTTTTACTTGCATATTTATCTTAGTCAAGAAATAGATTTGCCTATTTAGATGTAAAGATTACTTATATGCCCTACTCATGTTTAAAAAATGATAAAAATTCGTATGAGACAGTCTCATGCATGAGACCGGGTACAATCTAGTACAAATTAACACTCACCCTCCCAAAGTGTTAAAGCGTCAATGTCCAAATTATGTCATGTCTCACCGTGAAATTGTCTCACGCAAGTGTCCCTCGTATTTATTTTTGCATCAATAACTAAATCCAATCATATGTAGAAATATTTTTTAGGTTAATTGCACAAAATTCCCCTGCATCAATAACTAAATCCAATCATATGTAGTAATATTTTTTAGGTTAATTGCACAAAATTCCCCTTGATTTAGAAATGTTGGGTAAAATTCCTTTGTGATTTGAAAATTATGTGAAATTATCTTGTAATTTATTAAATAGTTGGTTTCCCATGAACAAGTTTCATAGGATGAAATTGGACTATTTTACTCATTTCATCCATTCCAATACATTTTTCTAACTCACTAAACTTAACTTGTATCATATTTTGGATAGATTCACATGTTCATGAATTAAAAATCAGTTTCATAACAAACTTGTTCACCCTAGAGATTGTCTTTATTAAACAAACTAATTATTTAACTATTTCCCCTATTTCCTACTATGCCCTTCAATTCATAGTATTATTTCAAGATTATAATATTTTAAAATAAAGGAAATTATGGGCATGTAAATTGCCGAATATTCACATAATTGAATTGATTAAGTGTGATGGGATTGAGTGGGATTGAGTAAGATTGAATTTATTGAACTTGATTGTTTGAATCAAGATATGCATTTGAATTATAGGATTGAATTAACGGATTAGATGATATATCAATTGAAATGTCACGAGAACTATTAAATTGAATTGAAACAACCACATTTCATTAAAATAATAGAAGGACAATATTGTAATATTATATTTGAAATATATTTTATCCCACCTAGGCTTGGCAATGGGGCGGGGCGGGGCGGGGTCGGGGTACAACTCTCCATCCCCGTCCCCCATGAAATTGCAGGGCGGGGAGGGAATCCTGCAAAGCATTCGGGAAAAAAAAACGTCCCCATTCCCGCTCCACCGGATTTTCATCCTCATGAGAATCCCCATTCCCCATTTTTTTTAATCTAATATGAATTATTTTCCACTAACACAATTGACAACCGATTCAATATCCATACATAAAGTCTAAATATTATATTTGTCGGCTGCCACTCCAAATTTCAAGCTCAATTATATAAAAAAAAAAATAGAAAATAGAAAACCAAATACTATCATACTTTTATTGGTGCATACTACATCTATGTGAAGTGAAAAAATATCAGGCCAAACTCGATCTCGTTCTATCATTAAAATAACAAACATATACCAAGAATGCGAAAGTCGAAAATCGCTAGGCGGGCGGATTGTGGCCGCCTAGGCCACCTAGTCTAGGTGGTAAGTTGGTTTTTTTTTTTTTTGCCTTTGATAGATTTGGGCTTGCAGCTTATTCTCACTAATGGGCTGAGTATCACTAATGGGCTGCTGCCTTTTTCAGTTATTATTTTAATATTTTTTTAGAATGAAAAATCTATACTTATATAAAAATAGCATAGTTTAGCAAAAACCTGTTCCCGCCCACCCATTTTATTCTTTTCCCACACTCTCACTGTTAGGAATTACACATCAATTATGGAGAAAATAATGAAAACAAGAATTAAGGAACAAACAATTTGGTTACCCCAGAATGATTACGCCTGGGGCAACCACTCAAGCCGCGAGATCTACTATTTTGTGTACTTTGAGTGATACTAAGTGATACAATGATACAAACAAGTTAAAGAGTATTTAAACGAAACCGTAGTCAGGCCCATCGGGGCGCTTTCGATCGAAACCCGTGGTCGAAAGCATATGTGCTCGATCGAGCTCTTTGGTAGAGCGCCTAGCCTACCCTGGATCAGCCGCCGCTCGAGCACCTTTAGTCGAGCACATCTGCTCGACCAAACCCCCTGGTCGAGCACCTTGAGCGCGCTACATTTCTTCTCTGACTCAGGCTCCATAACCCAACAATCTCCCACCTAGAGACTGACTCCAAAAAATTAACTTGTCTGCTCCGTTTCAACGGTCTCTCTCACTGGTAGTAGTGCCGGGCCTTATTCTCAGTTTCCAAGGCCAGTTGAAGTCATGCATAACTTCAACTTCTCTAAGGTCACAACCTTAGTCAACATGTCAGCAGAATTCTCACTTCGTGTAACCTCTGCATAACATTCGGGTTCACCAACATCAGTCAACAATAAATAATGAAGAGAAGATGAATACCTATCAGGAGATCTATGCACTCTCATGGATCTCCGCAGCGGAATTGTTGGTGGTGGTGTACTTGGTTCTTCCTCAACAATCACATGATCATCTAGAACCCCTTTGCTCCCACCTGAGTTCGAAATGTCTAACTCCACAACCTGAGTCTCAGAACCACCTTCTTTGGATATCCCAACCTGTCTTTGTACAACATCTGCTCGTTAAATATGACATCTCGACTACGGATTATCTTTCGGTTTTCCTCATCCCAAAATCGATAGCCAAATTCATCACCGCCATATTCAACAAACTTACACTTTACAGATTTAGCATCCAACTTACTTCTACTCATAGCATCAACATGAACATATGAAACACACCCAAATACTCGAAGGAAAGACAGATTTACCTCCTTACCTGACCAGGCCTCCTCTGGTATGCCATTTTCCAAAGGAGCTGAGGGTCCTCTATTTATAAAGTAAGCTGATGTGTTAACTGCCTCTGCCCAAAACATCTTTGGCAGCCCACACTTCAATCTCATGCTTCTAGACATTCACACAAGGTTTCGTTCATACGTTTCGCCACACCCCGTTCACTTGGGGGTTCCTCTCACGGTTTTCTCCATTCGAATTCCATTCGCCTCACATAATTCTTTGAACTCACGGAGCTCGTACTCTCCACCATTATCAAATCTCAAACACTTCACCTTGAGACATGTTTCAGTTTCTACAAGGGCCATCCACTTCCTGAAAGCATTAAAGGCATCAGACTTATTTTTCAAGAAATAAACTCATACCTTCCTCGTAGAGTCGTCAATGAAAGTCATATAATATGACGCTCCACCAAGAGATGTCACAGGTGTTAGACCCCACAAGTCGCTGTTATCCAACTCTAGCTTCTGTTTCTTCAAGGTTCTGCCTCCCTTCGAAAAGCTCACCATTTTCTTTTTCCGAATACACAATCCTCACATAACCCGATGTCAACTGTCTTGAGGTATGGAAGTTTACCCTTCGAACACATAACTTTCATCCCTTTTTCACTCATGTGGCCAAGACGACAATGCCACAAATTTGCATTCCCTTTTTCACTTGCAAGAGCAATGCTATCCCGGGTGTTGCCTGTCATATACAACGTTCCTTCCTTATTGCCTCGAGCCACTACCATGACACCTTTGGATATCTTCCACATGTTACACCCAAAAGTCACCTTGTATCCCTCATCATCAAGCTGCCCAACTGAAATTAAATTCCTCTTCAAACCAGGAATATGTCTCACATCTTTCAACTGTAACACAGTCCCATTTGGTGTATTAATCTGAACATTCCCCTTCCCTTTGATTTCCAAAGGCTCATCATCAGCTAGATAAACCCTCCCAAAGTTCCCGGAAGCGTACTTCTCCATTACGTCAGCACTGCTGCACGAATGAAACAATGCTCCAGAATCCAACACCCACGATTCCAATGGACTGCTTACGCTCAAGATTAATGCATCTGAGCCCCTCATCGATGGCAACGCGTTAGGTCGAGTTGTCATTCTTCTTTGATGCATTCCCTTGTGCCTTAGCTTGAGCCTTGCACTCCCTTTTGTAATGACCAAGTTCATGACAATTGTAACACTCAACTTGACTTTTATCCTTCTTGGGCTTATCTTTGCCCCTTGACTTTGATCTACCCCGATTTGGCTTCCATTTGGATTCAGATCTGTCTCTGTTTCCCGCACTCAAGGCTGATCTTGTGGCCACACCCAACTCTTTCCTACGAATTTCTTCGCTCATGATCAGATCTCTAACCTCATCAAATTTAAGTTTCACTTTACCTGCTGAAGCACTAACAACCGTTACCGTCCCACTCCAACTTTCTGGTAAAGAAGACAACAAAATTAGGGCTTGAACCTCATCATCAAAATCAATCTCAATCGAGCTCAATTGGGCTATGATTATATTGAGCTCGTTGAGATGATTGGCTAGCACAGTATCCTCTGCCATCCTCAGGTTGAATAACCTCCGCATCAGATGAACTTTGTTCGCTGCAGATGGTTTTTCATACATCTCAGTCAAAATCTCCAGCATCTCCTTTGTGGTTTTTGCTTTCACCGTATGTAGGGCGACGTTCCTGGATAGCGACAGACGAACCACACTAATCGTCTTCATGTCCAGCAACTTCCACTCGTCGTCCTTCATATCTTCAGGCTGTGAACCTAAAGGTTGATACAGACCTTTACCGTACAGGTAATCCTTGATCTGCAATTTCCAGAATCCAAAATTCGTTCCATCAAACTTCTCAACATGCGATTTCCCTTCAGCCATCATAATTGCTCCCACCAGATCCCTTGAATCAGATGCTCTTGATACCAGTTGTTGGGAATTAAACAACAATTATGGAGAAAATAATGAAAACAAGAATTAAGGAACAAACAATTTGGTTACCCAGTTCGTCAAGAATGACTACGTCTGGGGGCACTACCAAGCCAGGAGATCTACTATTTTGTGTATTTTGAGTGATACTAAGTGATACAATGATACAAACAAGTTAAAGAGTATTTAAACGAAACCCTAGTCAGGCCCATCGGGGCGCTCGACCGAGCCCCGTGGTCGAGCATATGTGCTCGACCGAGCTCTTTGGTCGAGCGCCTAGCCTACCCTGGGTCAGCTGCCGCTCGAACACCTTTGGTCAAGCACCTTTGCTCGAGCACCTTTGGTCGAGTACATCTGCTCGACCAAACCCCCTGGTCGAGCACCTTGAGCGCGCTGCATCCCTTCTCCGACTCAGGCTCCATAACCCAACACTCACTCTCCACTTTCCACTTTTCATAACTCACTCGCCCAAAACTAATTCTCAAAGCTCAGAGAATTTATCAACAATCTCTCCTAACATCTCTCCGTCTAAACACAACAAATCTCCTGTCGGTTAAAGGTATGATATATTAAATCCTAGCTGTCTCAATTTTGGATAATTTTCTCACCTACTGGAAACGTTTTTTAATTTGGTTTCAATGATTTCGAGATGAAATTGGTTTAATTTTTCTTTTTTGGTTTATGATCCTTAATTCTCTGGTAGGTTTCGTTTTTTCCCTTTGCTAGAAAAGGGTGTAAATTCAATTTATGCGATATCACTTCGCCTGAGTTCTTCTATTGTTGTTGAATCTGGTATGACTTTAGTTGTTCGCTGTAAATGGAGATTGCTTGACTGATTTATTAATTTTCTTAGTTTTCTCCGCAAATTAGGTTGGACAACGACAACATTGTTGTGGATTATTTCAGTTTTCTAATTTGATTTTAATTTTGCATATACGGGCGTTCTGAATTTTGACCCAAATCTACTGTATTCGTCTGAGTTTGTGAGTGTTTCTCGATTTCTATATACAATATCATTGCCTGTTTTTGGTCTCGGGCAGGAAGAAAAAGAGACGAGGACGAACAATAGTTTTGTACAAAAAAAGATGCTACATCATCCGCCAATAACACCAAAGGTATGCATACAGTACTGTACGAATTATGAATTCTGATTCTTTTTTTTTTTCAATTTTAATTTTATTTAGTTTTGATCCTGGGGACGGGTGTAGAATGCATTTTCTGGAAGCACGTGGGAAGAACCTTCATAAAGCTAATGCTATAAACGTCAAAACATTCGGTGAAGGAGCAGCCGTGGAGGAGCAATTTAATGTGAAAATTAATGCTTATAATGTATCCATGGTATAATTTCTCTCTTATTTTTAATGGAGTTTGCTTCCGAAAATATCCTGGTGGTGGTATAATTTTCAAATTTAATGTTTGTTTCTTGGTTTTGGTTGTTCGTGAGTGTTCTTTTCAGTCTGCAGCCTAAATTTTATTTTTTTTGCGTTTCAATTTTGTTTCTCTGAATTATTTCAGAGTTGGGAGTAGCCTGCATTTTGAAACAAAAGTTGAAGACAAAATGAAGCCCTGGAGTGCTGTAAAGCTAAATGTTGATACGTTGCTACACCGTGTTCCTTTTGTCTGTGAGTGGTTGGGTGTGGGACGGGGAAGAGGGCATTTTATAATCATGTGCTTCGGCAATGCTATATTTTTATTACGTTTACTTGGAGTTCATTATGTTAAATTATTATAATATTTTTTTCCACTCAAACTTGCTCACACCGCACAGTTGAATTATGATGAATAGTGCCATATAAATCCCACTATATCTACGTGTTTGATAAGTTGATAGCGCATTGTGTTTGATAGGCTTTCATAAATGAAAGAAGGGACTAATAATATTTGATTGGGAAACTGGCCAATAATTCCTGAGAAAAGAAACAAAGATAAATACACTATTTGGCTGTTGAGGGATGATTCGGGTGTGTTTTAAAACACTTAAAATAGCTTCCAGAAGCATTTATTTTCAAAGCTCCCTCTCACAGCTTTTGAAAATAAGTACTTTTGAAAGTTGTTTTAAGTGTTTCAAAACACACCCGAAAAGTATCAGATAATAGAGGATTCACAAGATCTTTTCATGACTTCGTATATGGAGGCTTTTTATATGTCATGCTGCCTTGTGCTAGAATATTTCTGCTTCTCATAATAAGCCATGATTGCTTGACTATTTATGACATTACTACCTGCAGGATGGACATTACCTACGACCGTCAGGTCTGACTTACGTGCGAGTACTAGATTCTTATCATTTTTTTCTCTATCTTTCTATAAAATTGTAGCTTTTTACAGCGCCAATAAACTATCTTCTTTTTATGGATTTTTTGTTAAATGTATTCCTATCATATTATAGTGATGCTATTTGTTAAGGTCATTTTCTTTATAAAATCTTGAAGATAGTAGTGTGTCAGTGGCTGACAAGTTCATTATGTTTTCTTTTTCCCAGATTCTGACCGAGTTTATATTGGTGTACTTCCCTTCTTTCAGCAGTAACTCTATGGAAAGCTGTAACATCTTAGTGTTTGAACTTCAGATACGTATCTGTCAGGGTTAGGCTATTTTCTAATTAAATTAGTCTAGCCTAGCGAGCCACTAACATCAACATTCAATATGACGTAATTATTTTTCTATAAATATGATTAGCAATAACATAGTCTTAACTAGAAAATTCTAGTTTTAAATCTGCCTGCCATAGCAACTGTCCTTTATTTTATGAAGCTTTCAAATGTTGCTTAGTTTTTACTGGGATTGACGTTTCAGCAGTTGGGCCGATAAATAAGGAACCTTCCCATACAAGATTATAGGTTACAGGGGTGTGTTAAAGAGAACATCTTCTACACTCCTATCAGATTTTAAATAACATTCTATTAAAAGATTATATTCTTGCAGGAGCATAGACTTAATGTTTTTCTTGATCGAAAATATACTAGGTGATGACTGATGAATATTTGAATATATTTTCCATCATATATTGCGGTGCAGCTGATGTGTTTCCCTTCCTCGATTTTTATGAAGTGACAATGCTTGAAGTAACCTTTGCTCTGAAGTTTTCTCATGTATATTGTATCTATACTTTCTAAAATTCAAGCTTCTAAAGAACATTCTACAATTGGTCTGTGTATTGCTCATCAATCTTTGGAAAATTTTACATTCAATTGTGCTACCCACAAAGATTTACTCTTCTTGGTGGGTATGCTATGTCTCTTTTCATTTATATTTTATCTCTTATTAGCTTCAATTCTCCTGAACATGAACCTGATATTGGCTATTTGTTGAAGTATGGAAATTGGCTTTTATGGATTTACATGCGAGGCCCTTTAAAGATTTGCAATATTTATATAGAATTGGAGAAAGATTCCCACACATTGGACAATAATTTTTATCCCGGAAATGGGGATAGGAGGTTGGATGTTAAAATCAATTGATTGTAATATTATTTTGTATTAATATTTTGGAAGCAGAAGGGAAGAACATTGACAGTAACATTACTGAGAGGTCAATTATTTGTACAAAAGTGATGGTGTAGCGTAAGTCTAGAGGTATTTGTTGCGAGTGTAGGCATTCATTTGTTTCAGGATAACGATGTGTAACACTAGTTCTGAAAATCTATTTCATCATTATACTGGTCTTTAATAGCTTAAACTTAAAAAATGATTGGTCCTGTGATTTTTTTGGTAATTATCTCATAAAATGGAAGCTATATATGCCTTTGTCGATGTCAATTGATATAAGAGAGAACAATTTTTGTTGGGTGTGAAATATTTGTGTCCTATTGTGCTAAAGTTGTTACAGTAAAGATGTTTGAGATAAACTGATGTGAGAATGATTTGAATTAGATATGGAAAATTAGATAAATTTATGCAAAATTCTTCATTTTTTGTCTAAAAAATATATATTATTTTAGTAGGACACCTACTGGTAGAATTACCAAGAATGTCAGTAACTCCATCCAATCTGAGATTACTATCCAAGTTTTAAAGAAGATAATATCCCGTGATTGTGTCTAATGCTATGAAAATAAACAAAAGTCAAGTACAATCACTTTCACATGTTGGCCTATTGTTGAAGAAATCTGTTTTTAATCATGGTCAATTATATGTTGATGGCCACAATATCATTTGTTCCATATATTGTGTTTCACTCTGTGTTCCATGAGGTAGATTAATGACACGTGTAATGGGCAAAAAAATCCAACGAACCATCATTACCCTGGGTCCATGTGTTAAAGATTCAGGAGGTGGAATAATCTTGGAACACAAAAAAGTGGCACAGAGGAATTGAACTGATGTTGATGTTTCATGAGTGACCAGTCGGAAAGGACTTAAGATTTTAATTTGTGAATAAGATGGTGAGAATAATAGGTCAACGAAAAATATTGTGCACAAAGAAGTATTTCAAAATCTATGGTCTATCTATGTAATTTGCGATTAGTTTTTTTATTTTATTATCAAATTCCAGATTTAGTAAAATTGAATTTTTACAATATTGGTGTATTCAATATTTTATTTACAACATGATAATATTAACAAAAGTTGAAAAAAAACTTTTAACTATTGATCTGTGCATCGCACGGGTGAAATATTCTGAAAAAACTTAAAAAAAGAAGAGATTACGCTACTTTTCACTTTTGAGTATTACGATTTATGTTACATTTAATCTTACACTTATTCAACAATATTGAATATTATGAAAAAACTTAAAAAAAGAAGTCTTGTAAATCGTAATACCGAGCGGTGAGGCGGTGAGGGCGGAGGGAGGAGGCTAGCAATGAATGAGCCGCCTTCGACGAAAGCCTGCCGAGAGGCGACAACGTCCGCTGGCACGCAGTGGTGAGCATTGTGCCTGTGCGTCGTTTAGGTGGGAGAAGAGCGACGGCGATGGCAGAGGCCGGCGGGCGTGGCGGTGAGATCTTTTGGGATTTAGGGTTTCAATTTTGATTTTTTTCCCATTCTTCTTCTCTCACTCACACAACGGTTTGTGTTCTTTTAATAATTAAAATTAATAAAAAAAAAAAGCATTTTCCGCCTAATGCCGTCCACCGCCTAGCCCGACTTGGCCGCCTAAGCGGCGCCTAAGCCGCCTAGACGGCGCCTGGACCCATAAACAATTTTTTGGTCCGATTTGGGGTAAATTGCGGCAGCAAGTGCTAGGCGGCCTCCTAGAGCGCATTTTACATCCTTGACATATACTAATAAGTAATTTATATCAACACCAAAAACAGAATTAAAAATTGAATAATAGAAGAATATGTACACGGTAAACAAATACACTATACAATCATTTAAGAGGAACACGGTAGGCAGAATAATCTGAGATACAAAATTAGAGTTTAGATCATTCAATACATGTTAAGTAATTAGAGCTTAGAATATATATATATATATATATATATATATATATATATATATATATATATATATATTAAGTAATTAAAAAAATCAGGGCCCGCGGAGAACGGGGCTGGATCCCCATCCCCGCCCAGTCCCCGCCTTCGGGGAAATAATTTTTCCCATCCCACGGGGAATTTTCGCTGGGATTCCCCGCCCCACTGCCAAGCCTAATCTCACATTTCACATTAGATTGACATATCTATGATTTTAAACATTTTATACCCGGGCTTGAAGTATATCATGGGCCCTCATCCCACAAATCAATCGATAGATTAGTTGGGATTAAAATTATAATTCTGACCTATCCCGATCAATTACGCGATCCAAATGGGGCCTTAATGTAAACAAAAAAATATAAAACTCACTGTAATACAAAATTAGGGAATTAGACATTGAAACCATGACTTTGGTTTACATTCCACGAAAGAAAAAAATAAATAATTTATTTACTTTATGAAAAAAGGTAGTGGAAATCAGGTGAAAAATTCTCATGCAAATTCAACAACGGAAAGAAGCCATAAACCAAAGAATCAATCGTCGAACGACGGAGAAATGGCGGCAACTGAGAGACTGAATCTCATCTTCGCTCTCCTGATCTTATTCGCTTTAGTTCTCACCGAGGTTTTCGTCAAACCAATGTTCTTCTCTTATTCTCATTTATTTATTTGTTGGATTTTTTATTCACCTTTTGCTTGATTCCCCAGAAATTAGTTTTATATTGATGTGATTTCCCTTTTAGGGATCCTGACTGTAATTAATTTGATCCATTTTTCGTTTTATAGATGTTCACTCAAATTTGTTGTGTCTAATTAGGGAGCACTGTTATTGTCTCTCGATCCTGCAGGCAAAGAAATCGAAGGAAAATTTAAAAGAAGTGACTCATAAAGTCTACTTTGATATCGAAATTGTTGGTTGAGAATGGTGGAATGATCCAGGAGAAATGATTACAAGGAAGGGGGTATTTAATCAAAATAGGGTAATGATTAACTTATGTGTGTCTCATTACCTTTCATACGAAGTACAATGAAGGTGAATTGATCATCTTTTACTCTCATTAACCACCACGATTACCCCATGTTCATTCCCATTACAATTCCTATTGAGGAATTTCGAACCAAGCACCCTCTTAATTTCCCACCCACTATCATGTTAAATATTCTACTTGTGAGCCATAGTTTTTGAGTGAGATTTGTACTTCGTACTGGGCAGTTTGATAAGAATTATCTTGAAATTTAGGTTAAACTGTTTTATATAAAACCAACTCTTACAAATTTAAGCTGCTATTGTTTCGACAACCTCTAATATGTGTACTCGTCCCGGCAGGGTTTTTTGTCAATGGCAAATGCCGGGCCCGACGCGAATGGTTCCCAGTTTTTCATCACTACTGTGACCACCAGCTGGTAAATCATCCATTCAATCTAAAGCTTCACACAAGTTCACAATTGTTGTATCTGTTTAAAATGTTGTCGTTTTCCTGCATTTACAGGTTGGATGGGCGTCACGTTCTGTCTGGGATGGACGTGGTGTATAAGGTTGAAGCCTAAGGGAGGCAGAATGGAACACCAAAAACAAAAGTTGTGATTGCAGACAGTGGTGAACTTCCATTGTAATCTGCTTTCATATATTTATCCTAGAGTTGATCTTATATAAAACTGTTTTACCATATACTTGGTTCACTATTATAATTTTAGAATAAAATAATTCATAATTTTTTATAAGATAACCAATACCCGTCCACGCTCTTAAATAACTGTTGTTTTAAGAATTTTGGGGTGAAATTAAGAAAGGCTATAGAATGACAAATATAATTTATTGGAACAACTTTTTTATTTATTTTTTTGTCAAATCTGCATTCCTTTATTTTAGACATATGAAAGATTAGTGAATAAAAGTGAAGAAAACGAGAAAACAAAATATAAAACAACATTTAATTATAAATAAATTTCTTGTTCTAAAACGTAGTTATTTAGAACCGGGGGAGATATTAACAAACTAATGAAAGCACGAGAGCCACATAATAAAACTTAGACTTAGAGTAATACTCATGTGAATCAAATTTATACATAAATTTTATTACTATTATAAAAAGAAATTAGAGATTAAATTTTTTGTAGTCCATTAACTTTGCATTATTTTGAAATTGGTTCCGATTGTTTTGATATTTTTTATTTTGATCCTGTAAATTTTCAAAATTGATCTTTTAACTTATTGTAGCAGGTTACCATGTTGGGGAATTAATTGTCCGGATCTATTCGGGTTGAATATTTAAATACAAATTTAATTCTAACAATTATTACTAGCATGAATTAATCCTACATTAATTCAAATAATAATTCAACAATCAACCATGCATACAAATAATTCACGTAAATCATATGCATGCGGAATTACTACGGGTTTACGTAAACTAACCTCTCGGAGTGACAACCGTTGAGAAGATGGATCCCGTTCACACGAACACACCAAAAGGTCTTCTCAAGTATTCCCTTATCCTTGTTCAACAATCCGGTGGAAGGAACTCGCGAACAATTTAACAAAAGGAAAAATAAAATTATGTTGCACCACCTTTGTGGATTTATAATTTTTCCAACACATGAAATTGCACTTGGGGATGAAAAATTCATCCCCTATTTATAATACTAGGTGGTGGACGACTTCTACCCTAGGAATAAGATGGAAAAATCTTTTTCTTGATCTCCAAGAAATCTTGAATATATTCAATATATTCTTTTCTCCATAATTAAAATATTCCATAAAAATCTCACCTCCTTATATTAAGGGGTTTTCGAAAATTTCCTAATAAATAGGGAAGAAATAGGATCTTTGACTTTTCTTGAATTTATGGGATAATCTTGTATTTCAAGAATACATATTCCATAAAATCTTTCCAAGAAAATCAAGAAAATCTTTTCTCTTTCTTCCTTTATTATTTTCGAAAACTTTTGAAAAAATAAGCAACATTAATTTATTTTATTTTAAACATCTTTTTCAGTTATTGGACATTATGTTTGGGCTACTTGAGGGGCCTTTAGGAGAATTAAGATTGGACCTTCTGATGGACTTTGAATATCTAATATTGAGCCACAATATTATTCAAGCCCATAAATATTAATTAATCTCACTACATAATTAATATTGCACTATCCATCTTAACTCATATTACTGTTAATATGACTCCCGGTTATTATTTCCCGTGTTTAAGATTTTCTAGCTCATTAATTAATTCAAGCCACTGAAATAGCATTCCATTAATTAATATATTTTGTCCTTGGTCAAGGAACGGTTCAACATTATTATCCATACCGGAAACAAATTTCACTTGCAAGATTTAGTATGATAAATCTTATGAACCTCCCAAGGGGGCAAATCAAATGAGCGTACTCGCACACGATTCTTTGCATTAAATCTTAGCAATCGCATGTGACCAGTAATATTGCCCAAGATATAAAGTATTGAATCTCATTGATTCTCTACCCGTCATAAGTCAAAGCAATAATCACTAACCACACACGATCCTATTTAAGGAACGAAGATTAAGAAATAACGAACCACTGAGGTCTAATTCTTCCTGGTTCAGTGATGAAGAATTTATCCTCCTGTAGGTCCTGTTAAGTGCATCAGTCATGCACTAGTGTAATCTCTTGGTCAAGACAAGCCAATCTGAGCCTTACACTTCAACCTTTCACGATGGATTGTTCATTTTCATCTAGGTCGTGAACCGCGTACTTTTAGTTACAAGGGACTGTTAATTTAATCTTCTGTGATCTGGTATCACTAAATTAACTTCAATGTAACACGTACTGTTTATTGAACAATTATGCAATAAATATATGTAACATTCAATGATATTTAAAGCATTAGTGATAAATAATTTATTTCAGTAAATAAGACAGAAAATTCAGTTTGGTTATACAAAGTAAAAACATACTTTCCAGCATAACCCCAACATACCAAGCATGTAATCGCTACATGTGTAATTATTTTTGTTTTTCCCTTTAATTTCGAAGCGTCACTTAAACTTTTTTAATCATAATAATTTCGATTAGGTCTTGGGTTGGATTTAAAAACAATTTGTATATTAAAAGACAAAGCGGATCGAGTCAATTTATTGGGTTTAAATTGACCAGAAAATCAAAAAATAAATCAAAATATGCAGAAAACCACTTTTCCTCCCTAAAAAAATACGTAGAAAAAATCTGACCCAAAATTATTAGGATTAAAATAGTCTAGATGACATTTCGAAATTAAAGAAAAAAAATAATAATTACATATGTGGTGGTTACTTGTTTGATGACCTGCTACATTATGTTAAATGTTCAATTTTAAATTTTTCGATAACTTACTAAAATTAAAAAGTCAAAATAATCGGAACCAATTTCAAAATGAAGTAAAGTTACTGGACTACAAAAAACATAATCCAAAAAAATTATCACTGTTGTGCACAAAAAACTATCACTATTTAAAATATGACAGTAACAATATAATAATAATAATAATAATAATAATAATAATAATAACAATAATAATAATAATAATAAATTTTTTTGCATAACAGTGACAATTTCTATACAAAATTGTGATATTAAAAAAAAGGCCAAATAATCAAATTTAGCACATACTTTTGATTTTTCATCAATTTTAGCACATATTTTTTTCTCTCTCCAAATTTAGCACATACTTTCACTTAATAGTTAATACTTAAAAACATCCCGGGTCACCATTTTCGGCAAGGTTCGTCTGATGTGGTCGTCAGAGTTAACTTGTCTCGCTGATGTGTAAATATTATAATAAAAAACATCACCACTTAAAATTAGAAAATAGTGACCCGAGATGTTTTTATAATCTGCGTTTTTTAATATCAGGTGGTGATATTTTTTATTTTTTTATTTTAATAGTTACACGTCAATAGAACAAGTGAATTCCGGCGATCATATAAGACAGACCTTGTCGAAAATGGTGAATCAGGATGTTTTTAAATATTAAGTGAAAGTATGTGCTAAATTTTATTTTTTTTTAAAAGTGCTTAAATTGATGAAAAATCAAAAGTATAGGATATATTTAATCATTTGGCCTTTGTTAATATTTATTTCTAAAAAATTCTATTTTTTTCAATGATTTTTTCTCTATATATATCTCAACTCAAATGATCTTCAATCTCTCACTCTAGAGTCTAGAACATGGGCACCGGCACATCGAAGAATCCCGATACCAGCTGGCATGGCAGTGAAGAGAGAGAAGACCAAGCCGATGGGCTGCTCTATGTCTCTCTCAGGATGGAGGAGAATTATAAGTCCAAGGGGGAATTCATACCCCACGTCTATGGCTCCGTGCCCCTCGTAGGCTCATGGGACTCCTCTAGTGCCGTACGTTTATCAATTCTTCTTCTCCTTGTTCCTTTTGTTATGTGTACTTAATTTTGTGCTGCTGTTGTCAATTTTGTGAACTTTGATGAAATTGCTTTGCATTGTTGCGTCTATTGCACTTACTGATTTCCGCAGTTGCCAATTTTGTGAGCTCCGATGAAATTGGTTCGCATTGTTGCGCCAATTGCGCTTACTGATTAACTTGCCACTGTTAATGTTTAACAGCTCTCAATGGAGCGCGACTCGACATTTATATGGGAATTGAGCTTTGTTGTACCACCTGACCACGGTAATTAGCTCCCCAGTTTGTATATTATGCCTCCAATTTTGGTGTTTCTGGAGTTTAGAATCTAATTATGTTTGTGTTTCTAATAGAAACGTTGGATTTTAAGTTTTTGCTGAAACCAAAGTGTGGTAATTCCCCTTGTGTTGTGGAGGAGGGGCCAAGCAGGCAATTGACAGGAGGTATGTTAGGTGGGGATAGGAATAGGAGGTCCGCCATGTTTAAGTTGAATGCTGATGAAATTCTTGAGTACAGAGTCTTCATCAAAGCAGATAGGGTGTCTCCTTTCGATCTTGCCGCTAGTTGGAGAGCTTATCAGAAGAATTTACAGCCTTCAACGGTTTTTGGGATACCAGACGTCATTCTAAACTCAGCTTTTGGATCTAATTACGAGGTAGGTATATCGTATAGAATGTGTCATGTTAATTAAGAAATTTCCCTAGTTGTTAGTTGTTTTATGCTTTCTCGTATTTCTAATATTGCAAATGCCTTAAGGTGACGAGATTTTAGCTAGCTGTTTGTGTAATCTCTTCTTCTCTCTCTATACTTGGCTTCTAAGAATTTAGATTCTTAGTGTGTAAATAAATTATTCTGATGACTGTCATTAATGAAAATGTAAATCTGACCTCTAATGTATTGATCCATTTTTCGTTTTATAGATGTTCGCTCAAATTTGTTGTGTCTAATTAGGGGCATTGATATTGTCTCTCCTTCAGGCAAAGGAATCGAAGGAAAATTTAGAAGAAGGGACTCATAAAGTCTACTTTGATATCGAAATTGATGGAAAACCAGCTGGTATGTTTTAATTATTTCATGGAGTGTCAGTAGCGAATAGCATTTGAGAGATGGATGATTGGATGCCATATGATATACTAGATGAAATAGATAATGCAATAGATGATTAAACACTGTGTGACGTTATTGAAAGTTCATGAAGCTTTAATTTGAAAAACTATGTTAGGAAGGGTTTTTCATATTGAGAAATACAGTTGGAAAATGGAAATGAGAGAAAAAAGTTGTGGACAATTTAAAAAAGGTGTTTACGAGAAAAGATAAGGAAAGCCGTGCTTAATCCAGGTTGGTAGTGAAATCTAGCTACAACTAAGTAGGTGAGAGAATAGTAAATTGGTGTATTCGACTGTACTTCATGTATCTGTGGTTCATCACAAAGGGTGTATAATGAGGAAATATATTTTGGTTCATAGAAAAACATGTAAGACCACCCCTGCATATATACGGAATTATGTATAATTATTTAAATTTTCCATTGTTTCATCTAACATAAATGAAATGCTTCTGTTTTAGGGCGCATTACCATGGGTCTTTTTGGAAAAACTGTCCCCAAAACAGCAGGTATGATTGCATTATGGGACTAAAGACTGCAGAGCTTTTGAAACCACTGACTTGTATATAACTGACTTTATTTATTTTCTCTTGTAGAAAATTTCAGAGCTTTGTGCACAGGTACAGAGCTTTATCTAAGTTGTTTCTTGTCTTCCATTTTTCTGGTGTCTTAACTAAATGCCTACTAGAAGCCCAGTTGACTTGCTTTTGGGTGTAATCCTTGATTAAAAGTATGTCACCATCAGTATTAGACCCGGACAGAGTAATCAGCTAATATTTTACAACTTTTATGGGTATTTATATCCGTTTAGCTGTCAAATGGTCTTTGGATGATGATGGTGGTGGTGATGCCATGTTATGGATAAAACTTATGGGACAATTGGTTCAAATTCTTCAATGGGAATGGTAATGAGAATGATCAAATAGTGAATTACAGTGAGAATGATGGTTGCTCTAATCTTGGTATAAGTTGAGAGAAAATGATTGTTTGTTGAGAATAGTGGAATAATTGAAGAGAAATGATTACAAGGGAGGAGGTAGTTAATCAAAACAGGGTAATGATTAACTTATGTGAATCTCATTACTTCTCATACGAAGTATGATGAAGGTGAATTCATCTATATTTCACTCTCATTAACCACCACGATTACCCCATGTTCATTCCCATTATAATTCCCCTTGAGGAATTTAGAATCAAGCACCCCCTTAATTTCCTCATGTTAAAAATTCTACTTGTGAGCCATAGTTTTTAAGTGAGATTTGTACTTCATACTGGGGAGTCTCATAAGAATTATCTTGAAATTTAGGTGAGAGAGGCGTGGGAAAAAGCGGTAAGCCTTTGCATTACAAGGGAAGCACATTCCATAGAATTATACCGAGCTTCATCATTCAAGGAGGCAACTTTACTCTCGGAGATGGGAGAGGTGGGGAATCTATCTACGGAGTGAAGTTTGCTGATGAAAATTTCAAGATCAAACATACTGGACCAGGTCTGTTATTTCTTCTCCCACCCTATGTCAAAATAGAC
This sequence comes from Stenogyne calaminthoides, assembly GCA_037126765.1. Classification (NCBI taxonomy): domain Eukaryota; kingdom Viridiplantae; phylum Streptophyta; class Magnoliopsida; order Lamiales; family Lamiaceae; genus Stenogyne; species Stenogyne calaminthoides. The sequence continues at coordinate 33,396,150 of JBBCBC010000010.1, read as the reverse complement.
TCATGTTCAAAAGTCCCAACTTCATTGTTTTCAAATTTGAAAAATCTCATATAAACTACTTTTACCATGCAAATGGTTTGTATTTTGTGTGTATTTTTAAACAGTATTAGTTGTTTCATTAAAACGTACTAGTTTGTCAGTAGTATTACCTGTTTCATTTTAAAGTACTATAAAGTGATACTTGCAAACTAATTGAACGGTTAAACTGTTTTATAGAAGACCAACTCTTACAAATTTAAGCTGCTATTGTTTCGATAACCTCTAATATGTGTACTCGTCTCGTCAGGGGTTTTGTCAATGGCAAATACCGGGGCCTGCACGAATTGTTCCCAGTTTTTCATCCCTACTGTGACTACCAGCTGGTAAATCATCCATTCAATCTAAAGCTTCTCCACAAATTCACAATTGTTCCATCTGTTTAAAATGTTGTCGTTTGCCTGCATTTACAGGTTGGACGGGCGTCACGTTGTGCTCGGAAAGGTTCTGTCTGGGATGGACGTGGTGTGTAAGGTTGAAGCCGAAGGGAGGCAGAATGGAAAACCAAAAACAAAAGTTGTGATTGCAGACAGTGGCGAACTTCCCTTGTGATCTGCTTTCATATATTTGTCCTAGGAGTTGGTTCACGATTATAATTTTAGAATAAAATAATTCATAGTAGTAATTTTTTTATAAGATAACTAATACTCTTTCCACGATCTTAAATAACTGTTGTTTTAAGAATTTTGGGGTGAAATTAAGAAAGGCTATAAAATGATAAATATAATTTTATTGGAATAACTTTTTATCAAATCCGACATTCTTTAATTCTAGCCATATGAAAGATTAGTGAATTAGGGGTACGGATAAAGAGAAGAAAACGAGAAAAAAATATATCTATATTGTTCTAAAACAATACTAGTTATTTAAAATCGAGGAGATACTAACAATATAATGAAGCATAAGTGCACATTAAAAAAAAAAAAAAAATCCTGTACAAAAAAAAGGCAAACGACGAAAAACCAATCACATCATCGCGCTATATTACCGCATTATAATCATCTATCCATCCCCCAGAACTACTACTTTAGTTTCAAGACTTCAAAGTTCAAATAAGTCTTTATTGTAACTTTTTATCTAAATAAAACCCTTTACTTTTTTAAAATTGAATAAATATTATCTTAACATATTTCATTCGTGAAAATAAATATTTTTCAACTTAACACTAAATCAAAATGCAGTTCTGTTAATCCAAATAAAGATAAAAAAAATTTTACTTGTATGCCACCCAATTTTGCATTAACTTTTTAAAATTTAATTTAATGTTTCGTACGTATTATTGAATGTGTTTTTAAATTTTTTATGTTTTCATTTTCAACAGAAAAATATGAGATTTATATTTATAATTTATCTGTATTTTGGCATGACTTTTTTAAATAAAAATTTTATTATATTTTGTTCTTAAAATTAGGAAACTTATCATTTAAGCACAATACATACATATATTGTGTCAACATAAGTGTCTCGATTTAATTTTGAAAGAGACAAATTAATTATTTGCACTAAAAAAATGCTTTAAGGAGGATTACTTGAACTTAAAAAAATTACTTCATACATGATACTACATACCACCTCCGTCCCAAAATAACTTGCATGTGATGGACACACAAATAGTAATAAAGTAGAATTATTAGGGATAATTTTGTAAATATTTATGTATAAGATAAAGAAAATAGTTAAATTGTGTGCATGTGTTGCCCAAAAAGGCCAAAAGTAATACCACGTCCATCAATCTTATGCATAGTTGACTTTTATACGCGTTTTTGTATTAATAATTAAAATGATAAAGTTACTTTTAAAAAGGGTATGATAAATGAGGGGTTTATTTATCATATATCTTCTTAAAAATCATTTTTATCATTTCAATTATTAATACAAAACTCGCTCCACAAAAACATATAAAAGTCTATTATGCATAAGATTGGTGAACAGAGAGAGTAATATTTTGTGTAATATTTTGCATATTCCGAGAATTAAATTTATAGAGGATTTTCTATTTTCATTTTGCAAATCGTCAAGTGCAAATTAGAAAAGTCAAGGATTATAGAATCGGAATAAATTATCGAAAGGACATCCAAAGAAAAGTTATAATTATAGAAACGAGGAGTACAATATTATTTTACCAGATATTAACATCAACAAATCAGAAAAGTAGGACGACAGATGCACAACATGAGTTTTACATTCCGGCCACCTGAATGAATACTACCAAGTTAACTATCGGAGTGGATACACTCCTCAACAACAAATTTTACAAACTATAATGATGCAACAATGCACTGTGTTCAGCTACGAATGAGTCTATCGGCAGCCAAAAATCCAAACGAAATCTTGAATTCTCTGGATACCAATTCTCTAACATGGTAAAGAAAAGATAAGGTTGAATCTAGAGATGGTAGTACTACCAAATATTCTTGCTCAGGAAAAGGATGTCGATACATGGTTAATCACTGTCACTGCCAGAATCAAGGAAGCTGAAATCTGTCTGTCCATCGAGCGTTACAAGTAGTGTTCCACGGTTTTCTTCAGACCATTTAATGCCTTCGCTCTGCAGGAGATTAATGACCTGTTGGGAAAAGGAAGATCATACGAACGAATTAGTATGAGTTGAAAAATCATACTTAAAGATGCATTTTCAGCAACTTTTACACTCGTGATATTTCACAAACCCCAAACTTGCCATGTATGGAACAGAAGGAAATAAAATGGACACCGATAAATCCCAAATTTTAAGTGATATTAGTTGTCTCAATAAAAGGTATTAGTTTGTTAGTGTTGGTTATTTTCACTGAAAATATTAGTTGTGTACAGTTGTATTATACAACTAGTGTACAATAGTGTTACTCTCTCTATATGTATGTATATGTGTGTGTGTATGCACTATGTATTCATGGGTTTTGGTGGTCTGGTTTAGGTGGAATGTAAATGGTTGTTTCTGTTGGTATGAGCTACAGTGTGACCTGTTTCTGATGGTTGTACGCGTACTAGAAACAAGGGTAAAGATGTCCAAACAAAATTCTATTGGCTTAAAAACAATAAACTTTTTACATTACACCTCGAGAATCAATTACTGTTAAATGTACTGTTGGAAAATCTCCAGGTGCTGTATGCAGACACATAATGGAAAAAAACATATCAACTTACCGAGTTTTTCAGCTTTGACTTGCCAACACCATGGCTCCCACATCCAGTGATAACTCTGAACGACTTCACAGCTAGATATGCAGAAGGGAGATCACACGTTTAAATTGTACTAGAAAAAAATTCCAAAATGGTAATTAAATAGAAAAATGGCAAAGATTCTTACATCGCACATATGCTCCAAATAGAAGGTGGAGCTTCAAAAGCTTCATTGCTTGTTTAATATGTTGTCCATGCAGATCGATTGTTATCACGTTTTCTATACTCTTATTTCTGCAGTCCACGTGAACAGGGTGAGGCACAATAATCTCTTAACCAGATTGTAGTTGTATAAATTTCAATATAAAAAAGCCCACCTAGCAGTAAATATATCCCTACTAGCCTTTTCATCTGCCTCTCGAGCCATTTTATTTTGTAACCTCCCCTGAGGTAATGCCACATAAGATTTAACTAGACAAATAACTTGTATCTTCTACAGTACAAACATAAATATATAAAAAGTGCATCACAAAAAGTGAGCATACAACAAATTATCTGCTATTCTTAAGTGTATCCATAACAAGATTTGGCTAATAAATTCAAACTATTATGCAAACCAATCTTACAACAAAACGCATGCATTGAAACAAAAACCTTACTACAATAACAAGTTCGTAATAATATCTGCAAAAGTAAAAATATAAGGCATAGGATTACTTACTTGAGGTCATGAAGACAGTATAACTATATAAAAGTAAAAACAAGTGAAAAGATATCATTAATGCATGTTAAACAGTTAAATATCTTTTAAGAGCCTTCATTCCAGATAAAAAGTTTTAGTTCAAACTTATAGGGCCCACTTTTTAAGAAAAATTTGGGCTCCAAATTATCCTCATACAAGCTTCTTAAGGTAAAAAAGAATCTAAAACCAATATTATGTGTCTTGGAATACACATTATTGATTATTGCCATTACATCATTGATCATTCTGTTCATCTGTATAATGTCACCTCTAAATCTTTTAGAAAATCTCTATTAAAAAAATTAGCATTTTGTGATTTGGATCCTTCTTGGTGCAAGCCACTGAGAGGAAGTTCAGAACTAAAACTTTTGAGAATTTAAAAATTAATGAGTCGAGCAAGTTGATCCAGATGCTGCTAGAACATAATTTTCACATCAAGGTATGTGACAAGACAAACTATTGACATAATGCATATAGGTGACTGATTGATTGATCTAAAAGGATCCAACAAAAAGTCCACACGGTATGGATTACTAGCAGAAGAATAAATACCGGTAGGATGGGAAACCTAATACTACCTTTGTCCTGATTTAGATTGTCCATTTACTATTTGGCTCGTGTTTTAGTGAGCGAGTTGTTTATTAATATTTGAAATGATAAAAAAAAATTTAAGGTGAGGTATGATAGTCCTACTCCTCATCTATCCTACACCTCCTTAAAAGTTACTTTATCATTTCAACACGAGTCAAAAGTGAAATGGCCAATCAAAAACAGGACGGAGGGAGTAGTATATTTTATCATGAAATCTATAACTATTTATATTTTGTTTTATTGGGGGCTGTTATTGCTCTAGTAAAAGAGAGATCTTATCAGTTTTATCATGAGGTTTTAAGGGGAAACCATATAGAAATGGTGCTGTTATTCTGTATGGATTTGGGAAGAATGCTCAGAAAATCCATATTTCAGGAGGCATAAGTTCAAGGCATTTCTATAAGGATGTGTGAGGATCAACGTGGAGGAACATGCTGCAGCATCAACATGTAAGAACCAAACGGTATCTTGATAGAATTATAAATATGTGCTAGAAGACAATTCCAGGTAAAATACCTGCCCAGAAAGATAAGATGCATATTCCTTCTCCCCATTTGTAAAAGCTGTGACAGCCTGCAGCAGAAACAGCCTTTTTTAGGACTTAAAAGATCTATGATGGAAAACCAAGTATATTCTGGTGTAAAGATACAGTGAGGCAATACATTCTGATAATAGGATTTCATTGAATCCCAGTGTTGATGTGCAGTTCCCCTTAGCACCTGATATTCATTTCCTTTATCTGCAAGTCAAGAGCAGAACAAAAAAAGGAAAAAACTGTCGGAGATATTTAATTTTTGGAAGGTTAATTGCAGGAATCCGCCTCATGGTATTGAAATGTTGGGCGAAATCCCATTGTGGTTTGAAAATTGCACAAAACCCCAAATAAAGCTAACTCTCACATTTTTCAGAAGTGAGATAATAGTTTTATCTATTTCCTCTATTTCACATATGATGAAACCTCTTGCGAGGCGTGCTAGGAATCTCGAATGAATGCACGAAATATACTAGCAAACACAGCAAATCGCTGCTAGGTTTTTGATATCAGAATTCAACGTAAAAAAAGAACAATAGTCTGAAACCCTACTAATAACACGTCCGGCCAACAAGCTCGTGGGCTGGGCCGATCAAAAGCCTAATTAAAACTAATATGGAAAGAATTGAAGTAAGGAAACAAATATGGAAAGAACTGAAATAAAGAAACAAATAAGAGTCGCCTTCAATCCTTCGGCTCTCTTCTCCTGCGACGCTCGTATGTGTTGCCAAAACGCCTCAACGGCTCAACAGGGGTTCCATCATCATCCCCCCCTTCAGAATCAACCTTGTCCTCAAGGTTAAGTGACGGAAAACGCTGTCGGAGTTCGGCGACAGCCTCCCACGTGGCATCTTCATCGGCCAGAGAATGCCACTGCACCAACGCCTCCCGAACACGGCCTCGACCACATTTCGACCATCGATATCCCAATATACCAGCCGGCTTCAGAATCGGGCGCCTCGGTTTAATAATAGCATCGACCCCCACTTTCGGCGTCGAAGCAAGGAAACATGGAACACCTTGTATCTTGGACTCGGTGGTAACTCCAAACGATATATCAATCCGTTCCACCACTTTGAAAGGCCCGTAAAACTTGGCGGCAAGCTTTCCAACGATTGTTGGCGATATGGTTGTAACTTGAGGTAGACCCAATCATCAATGGCAAATTCCTCGGTCTCCGCTTGGTATCCGCAGTCTTTGTTTCATGCGGTTTTGAGCGCCTTCGGTTCCAACGTGTTCACGGAAGGTCCACCTCGTGGACTGAAGTCGAACCGATTTCATGGAAGGAAATGGGCAGTGCTAACAGCCTCAAAGCGGGGTCATAGCGATACTCCTTTGTGCGTAGTGTTGTACCAATATTCTGCCCACGCCAAGTAGTGCTTTCCCACCTCCGCCGGCCATCCGTTTGGGGATGATAAGGCGGAACTCATCTTTAATTTCGTGTAATTTGAACAAATCACTTTATAAAGACCGGTCCTATCCGGTTATAAATCCCCACGTCCCTAAAAAGCGGAACAAAATGAGCATATTTCAAATCTATCCACCACAACCATAATAGTGTCCTTCCCTCTCGACTTTTATAAAACCGTGTCCTTCCCGTTCCACCACAAGCTTCTTGCATTTCGAAACCGCGCTTTGACAAGGCAACCCGTAACATTTTAACGCTATGCATCAACTAAAACCCATTGATTCCCGGCCAATAAAACACGCGAACCGCTTAAAGAGTTCCAGAACCAATCAATTTGGCCCCATAGAACTCTTGGCCAAATTTTTCAGAAAACCACTCCATTTTTGCAATCAACTTGTCTCTTTGCATTGTCCGGCATTCCGAAAGTGTCATCCTTGAATAAGGGCCCAATCTGGTGGACAAACTCCATCACGTTCTAATAGTTTTATCTCAAAAGCTCCATTCTTTGCAAAACAATCTTTCCTGTAACGAAAGCAAATTTCATAATCGAACCCTAACAAGTTCCACGATCCACTTTGTTATTCGTTTTTTCGAAAGCGAAAAATATAACCGGAGGCTCCTTTGGTCGCTGATGATAGTGAACTTCTGACTACCAAATATGTTCGCATAGCAAATTTCATGTCAGCCCCTCAAGTTTTTTCCAAAAATGCAATGGGTCGAAGTACAGAGACTAACACCCCAAAAATCCTCTCAATTCTCTCTCAAATCCTTGTAACTTCAATTTTTTTCGTCAACTGTGTAATTTGCTCCAAGTGACTATCCCAAGACTTGCGATAGATATCATTGAATGCAGAAAAGATGTAGTTTAAATCATCTTCGTCATTTCTTAAATGAAAATGAAGCTGGTCTAGCTATAGCTTAATCAAGCGGGCTCCATCATCATAAATACTAATGTGAAAAATGTTCCCATCGAATCACTTCAACTGAATTCTTAATGACTGTGCTTAATTCCCAAAACTCATTTCTAATTTGACCTAATTAATTATTCCACTTGTGTGTTTCAAAGTCATTCTTGGTTGTCTTCCTATCAGTCTCTTCGAATTTGAGCACGGGGTCTCGTTTGTCCGCTCAATGACAGTTTAAATAAACACTTTTTCCAAATAACACGAGCACAACAGCCCAAAAATTTATTCCACATTGGAAAATATTGCTCGCTTCGGATGAAGAAGCTAAAAATGGACAAGTTTAAAATCCGAAAATTAATGATTTTTTCAGTCCGGAATTCTTACGGTTTTGTCGATTCTAACCTAGCGTGCATCTGTGACAATTTTTACTGTCTGCATCTTCCCTGATTGTCACAAGATCAAATCGTTCAAAAATCTCTCCTTGTTAGTCACCATATTGTGATACCCACGTCCCGGCTCGATGCCATCATGAAACCTCTTGCGGCGTCTTTTAATGAATGCAAAATATACTAGCAAAACACAGCAAATCGCTGCTAGGTTTTTGATATCGAATTCAACGTAAAAAAAAAGAACAATAGTCCCAAACCCTACTAATAACAAGGGCCAACAAGCTTTAATCAAAAAACCTAATTAAAACTAATATGGAAAGAATTGAAGTAAGGAAACAAATATGGAAAGAATCTGAAATAAAGAAACAAATAAGAGTGCGCCTTCAATCCTTCGCTCTCTCTTCTCACTCTGATACAAGTGTTGAGACTAACTAGGAAGGCCACAATGGGAAATAGATATTAATTAGAATGGAAATGTTTCAGTAGTCATGCACAGGTCAATTTCTCACACACGTTGTGTGTGTTTCAATAGTCATGCACAGTTTAAATAACACGAGCACACACACAGCCCAAAAAAAAATTATTCCACATTGGAAAGGATGAAGAAGCTAAAAATGGACAAGTTTAAAATCCGGAAACTAATGATTTTCATATTCTAACCTAGGGTGACAATTTCTGCATCTGTTCAAGAAAATAAATTCTATTTCAATCAGAAAACATGGAACTACAACTACCAACTCATGCCTGGGTCTTTTAATGCATCTTCAAGTTATAAACATGCGAGTCTGATGCAACAATTATATACTATCAGAATTGATATCTGAGGAACTAGAAATATGTATCAGACAATTTTAAGTACCATGGATAAGCTTCCCTTGTTCAGTGTCGCTATTTTCAAATCTTTGACCTAGTGATGCCATTTTCTTAACTATATTTCTCCAGTTCATGTTGTTAGGTTCCTTTTTGGCTGCCTTGGGAGTGGGCATATTAAACAAAGATTTCAGAAGTTCAGACTCCAAGTTTCCCGTCTCTGTTGAATGATGAGATCCACTGGGTTCCGAAGCTTTGAAATCAGTTCTGAAATAATAAAAAAATGATAAATCAATTTAACTTCTCGGTCACACTTGAATGCTATTGAGGTTAAGCAACTTTTGCAACTTCTTGGGTTAATTATATGAGGGACCACAGTAATTCAGGGTTTAAGCAATGTTTGCTTCACTCAATACTGTAAAAATTTCATGCATGTAAGGAGAGAAATTTTATTCACAGGACTTTAATGTTTCAAAATCAGAAGGTAAAATAGACAGCAAATAATCTTCAACTTATAAAAGTTTAGGTAACCAAGAAGCTTAATCCTGAATGTTGATCCAATACAATGGCTACAAATAGAGACTTATTCCTAGAGGATTACAATTGAAACGATTCTAAATAGAAATGACCAAAAAGTTAAATTTGATCAATCATAAATTCAGAAGTTGATTTCTTTGCATTCTTTATTCTTATAAAAAGCTCATAAGTATAGACACTTCTTTTTCTTTCTTTCACTACATACCTGAAGGGATTTCCTGTAGACCACACATTGTCTTGAAGTCCAACATCTGATGAATTAAAAGCTGAATCAGATGTTCTATCACCTACCTGCAAGACAAGACAAACTAAGATCTTCAGGACTTAATTAAACAAGTAATGACCATGCTTTATATAAAGTATGAAACTAATTAAATATGAAAGACATTTACTAAATAGTCTTTGAAGCCAAAATAAGTGAAGAAAAAAGATTTAATTAAGTACAGTGATACTAAAACACTATTTTGTAACCTTATGATGTGGGTTAAGCTATTGTCATTTCACCATAAAGGCACAGGCCAAACAAAAAGTACCAGAGACGAAAATAGATCAAGAAAAGTACTCAATTGAGAAGGTTTAATGGTTTTAAAAAAAAAAAAAAAAATCACAATTCCTCAATCTTTTTCCAACTAAAATAGGTTGTATCCACGACAAAACTGAGAATGCATTTTGTCAAAGTGAAAAATCATAAGTGTTGCAAGGAAAAATTGCAAGAACAATTTAACCATTGGTAAAAAGAATTTTAGAAGTGGTCTGAATTCTCGAAAGAGGGTTCTCCATCCTCTATCGCATGTCACAACTTTCTATCAGGACCGCCCACATGAGGCATTAGGGACCAAATCTTCCACCTGAATTTTTAAAAGAACAGAAAGTCTAAGGCGTGTAGTTAAGGTGAAGACAAATATGATAAATTATCTCAGGCTTTACAGACTGAAGCTACCAGCTGCAAATGAAAGAGTTAAAGAACTGCATTTATGGTTCCAGAAGGCAGAAAATTCTTGAAACCTCAGGTGCGTAAAGGTACAATAAAAAGAACCAGATTTATGAATTCTAAAAGTACTATGTGAAGAAGCTGAACAGTGGGGAAAAATGTTCAAATAAAGTTGATGAGAAGCCAAATGACGGTTTTAGGTCAAGTAATATGTTCAATATAAAAACCTAAATTTTTTATGAGCTTAAAGGCAAGTCATAAGAGAGTTTGTTATTATTCCAAAATAGCATCCCTGATTTATGAATGCAACTCCATCCATCGACAATGCTATCACATTCTCCATTTTGGAATTCCAGCCAGATCATTCCCATTGTCTAAAGGTTAAGGTTATCTATCTATGCCCTTTTCTTATGATGCTCCTTCAATTAAATATATCATCATGCTCTCAGAGCAGTACCGATGCAACTTTTAAACAATAATACAGTTAAGATAATTGACGGAGATTTCATCAGAAACTGAAAAAAAAAAATGACAGTCAATTCTAGCATACACAGCTATTTGGTTCAAGAAGATACTGAGAATCTTCTCCGCTGGTAGACTCATAGCCACTGTGTTGCTCAGGCGAGGAAGACGTCAAATCAAGTAACACGTCCAAAGCCTGAAAAGAAAATAGGCATAAAAGATCAATTTATGAAATTTTGAGTCTCTCCCAAGCATCTTTAGAAGGAAGATGCAGTAGTCCACATAGAATTCAAAAAAAATCCTTAAGCTAGTAATCCATAACATCAGTTAACATTCTACAAAAAATTACTTTAAGCAAATAAAGAAAAGAAATATTTCCTTTACCTTGTCTAGGTTATATCCACACTGACCTGAAAAAAAAAATAGATGATTTCAGGTCACAAACAATCTTAACTTTCAAACAGAATTCAACAAAAAATGCCCTCCATATCTCCAAAAGGTGCTTATCTTTACTCAAACCAAACTACATCATCCCTATTTCTCTTCTTATGATAAATATTATATCAAGCAATCCTAAATTACAATAAGATAATAATCAATTAATCATTCAACAACATATGCTATAACATACATTCCCAGTTTCAGAACAATAAACTCCAGACATAACATTATAATTTCATATAAGAATCCAAATTATTTAGCCAATATTTAAGACCAACCAATAGTAATATTAACAAATTTAATTCATAAATTTTTATATTATAACTAACCCAAACCCACAACTAAAAAGGAAATCATTCAAAACAGAAACATCAAGGGAAATAACAAGCAACTCACACAAAACGTCACTAACTACAGCTAAGTTTAATTCACAGTCATCTCCAAGCATCGAGCACAAGAACTGTTCAGCTTCCTCCTTGCTCCAATTCTCTTCATACCCGTTGAGTTTAGAAGATGTCTTTTTGGGAATAGACCTCACGTAGTCTTTCCCCAACATTGTCGAAACAGTGCCCGCAGAAGCAATAACTTTCTTCATCTTCGGCTTACTTTTCTGCTTAAACTCAACTTCAAGAAAATTCCTTGCAACACCAAACACCTCCGATGCATTCGTGCTCGAGCCCGAACACGAACCCACATCATAATTCCCACCAGAGCTCGAAGATGCCGCACTCTGATCCTCTAATACAGCTCTTTTGGAAAGAATTTCTGCAGCTTTGTTAGGATCTTTACCAGCTTCTCTATAAGCTGAAGCAGCTTCCTCCAACGATACCGAACCAAACACCTCCAACAATTCTTTCAGAGCCTTTTGCTCGTTTTCAAAAGCCTTTCCCGCATTCCTGTTTCTAGCAGCTTTAGATTTCTTCTTCTTCGATTGTTTCATCATTCAGATGAATAAACCTACATATACATACACTATGTACACCTTTTTTTCCAACAGGAAAAGCTAACACTAATCAGAACGACATCGGTGGCACAAGAACAAAAATAAGATAAATAGAATTTCAAAACAAATTCCGAAGAAATGAGGACGTTTAATCTACTCATTCGATAATAATAAACGTCTTACATTTGGGAAACAGAGAAATCGAAAAGATTATGCAGGCAAATTCGAATATCCTGAGAACGATCAATGATAAAAAGCCGTAATTTGATAAATTAGGGGCAGTGGGGATGCCTGTAAGGAAAGAAATTCAATTTATGTTCTATTTGTGAGGGCAAAGGGAATCCCAAAACTCGTGGCCCTAAAACGACGCCGAATAGATCCGACGTGTGGACTAAATTTGACTCACTAAAGTTAATGTCAAATTGATAATTCTTATCTCTAGAGAAATAAATTACTCTTTCCAAATTAAAAAAGTTATTAAATGATTATAAATATATGTGGAATACGATTTTTTTTATAACTCGGTATCCGACCCAAGGACCGACAACGAACACATATACGTACGTAAAGATAAAAAATTCTAATTAAAAAGTACAAAAATAAAAAAAGTAATAAATATTAAATTAAGCTTAAAAGTTCTGATTAAAAAAAAATATCAGGCGTGAGGTTTTTGACTTGAAGCGTTTCTATTGTGATGAAAGTAGGATGTTCGATGTTTCTGTATATATAGATATGTGGATAGACGAGAGAATTCAGGAAAAATATGGAAGAAATCTTATTTAAGATTTTTTTTTTGAAAAATCAATAGATTTGAGATATATAGATATATATTTGATAATAATTTTTTATTTGAAATATATAGATATAGATTTGATCATAATTTTTTATTTGAGATATATTATAATACTAAAATATTTTTTATATGGAGAGTTTTCCAAAATAATTTAGGAAGTCCATATAATTTTTTAGGGACAATAGTAATTATATGTATAATTCAACCAATTTTTAATTGGATAAAAAGTTCAAATTGGGTATATATTTTTTTATTGGGGAGTTTCCCAAAATAATATGTATGAATTGATTTGCATGAACCTTATTAAAAAATAATAGTAATTTTGGAAGAAATCTAATGCAAGATTTTTTGAGAAATCAATAAATTTGATCATGATTTTTTGTATATTTTTTATATGTCAAAAACTGCATACAAGCTATATATGCACCCGGATGCACTGTGCACTCATAATGCATTTTAGAAGCGTGCAACTTGTTATGCTGAAAAGTGTGACTTATTTAGACAGAAAAATGCAACTGTTAATATGGGAACATAGTTGCATGCTTCTGTTTGGAATAGTTGCACGTTTCTGTTTTGTATAGTTACACACTTCTAAAATACACTATGAGTGCACGGTGCACCCGGGTGCACATGAAACCCACTCTATATGCAATTACAAGTTAATTGGGCTTTTTTTTTTATTTTTTTTTCCGCGGGTCTGGGCAGAGCTTCTTCTTCCTTGCGTCGCGCATCTGTCAAATTTCTTCTTCTTCCTCGCGTCGCAACAAACACAATTAGATCTCAATTTTGATTTTCATGGCGCTTCAGGTTTTTCCTTCTCTTCCCTTATTCTTCTTTTTCTTTTTTTTTCTTCCATATTCTTCTCAATTTCTTCAGTTTTCTCATCATCACAAATTTACAAGTCCTTCTGCACTCTTCTCACGCTGTTTTCTAAATCTGTAATCTTGGACTGATGATTTTTTTTTCGCACTTGTACTGATTTTGTTCATGTAGTAACACTCGTTTATTCATAGGGTAACACTCTTTTGTTCATGTAGTAACACATCAAGTTGTTCTTTAAATCTGTAATTTTGGACTGGGGATTTCTTTCCTTGCATGTAGTGGTTTTGTTCATGTGGTAACACATTTTTCTTCATAGGTTGCACTTTTTTGTTCAAGTAGTAACACTTATTTTTTAGTAATATATAACACTGTATACATGTCGTCATAATACTATGTGAATACTCATGTGTTACCATATGAACAACAATGTATTACATTATGTTTTAATACGTGTTACGTAAGATATGAAGTTATTTCAATTTAACAATGTAGTAAAATTTACACATAGATGTAGTAACACACAAAAACTTGACAAACTTGACAAACTTGACATAAAAAATATTTTAAAAATTATGTGCACAATAAGAATTGAACCTACGACCGAATACATTAATAACAGTCATGAACCACTAGGCTACAACATATATTTGATAAAGATATCCTTCTATTAATATATATGTGTCCGCCCAACCCACGGCCCTGGCCAGCTACGCTGACCCGCAAATTTATATTTATTTTGTCTTAATTATGATGTATTTCACATATCATTATTGTGCAGTATTTCACAAGAATTCTACTCTTTTTATATTGAGAGTTTCCCATCATTATTATTTATTTCAAAAAAGACAAAGTCTAGTATGAAAATTTGTATACATGAAAAAACTCAATTTCTTTTGACCAAACCGGCTTCTAGCTGACCTTATTTGTGCCCCGCCCATATGACCCAACTTTTCGTCGCCAGTTGGACTCAAAATTAACACGGGACTACACAGAGTTGTAGAAAAACTCCTGCCAACTATGCTAGTGTTGGGGAATAAGGGGTGCCCGGATCTATTCGAGATGAATTTAAATACATATTTAAATTAATCAATTAATTACTAACATGAATTAATCCTAAATCAATTCAACATAATAATTAAACAAGCAAATAAGCAACATGCGTACACGTAATCCACGTAAATCCTAAGCATGCGGAATCTAGGAGTTACGAGATTACATACACTACAAAAAAAGCGGGTTTTAACGACAGAAATTAGCAACGGATGCTAGCGACGGAAATAGTCAAACAGTCAAATCCACCATTTTTAGCGACGGTTAATTCGAACCGCCACTTCAAGCGACGTCATTAGCGGGGATATTTAATATCAGTCGCTAAATAGTGCAGAAAACAAATAGATACGCCCGTTGGGAGCGGGTGTCATTAATTTAGCAACGGTTTTAGCGACGGATTTTTGAAATCCGTCGCTAAATACAATTCTATAAATACCGCCGCTGCCTGCCCATTTTTTCCATCAATCAAATCAGAAAACAACACAAACGAGACAATTTCATTTGTATTCTTCGATATCACGGTAATATTTTAATGTTTTTTCGTTTATTTATTTATTTATATTTAATTGTATTTTATATTAATTAATTAATATATAAATTTCATATTTTATTTAGATGGATGCTGGTAATAACGTCCAAGCTTCATCCCGGGCGCCTATCAATATCATCAATGGAGAGTAAGTGTTGTTTTTTTAATTATATAATTAATTAATATTATATTAATTATTAATTATGTATTTATTTATTTTTTAATGTGTTAGTATTGTACCTGATCACGAGGCTTCCGATATAGTAAAAACGTCATCATGTGGGTGGGAATTGCTGTCAACGCTTACAGTTGGAAATATGTGCCAACTGACCAGCGTCAATTGTATTTCGAGGAGTTTACGGTATAAAATTTACTTAACTTAATATTTTATTTCAATATATATTGATTACAATTAATTTAATTATCTTATTATATTCAAAATATAGAAACAAGCTACGTGGAGTCCCGATCTCGAGACCAATGAAGTTTACAAGGCATTTTGTAAGGTTGCTGGACGGCGTTACCATGACATGATGCAAAGGTGGTGTACGCAGTGGAGGGAAGAAGGGGTGAACCTATCAGAAGAACTTGGGCACGAAGTATGGGAGTCAATTTGTGGCGTTTGGAGGCGATCCCTCTAGGGGTCAATGTTATTTTAATTGTGTTATGAACAATTTATAATTTTTGCTTAACTTTTCAGGTTTAATTATGTATGACTGAACAAATTTCCGTTTTTATTTTAATGAATGATTAACCAATTTTAATTGCTATTTTTTTTAATAATTTTTATTTTTAGTGGCGGATTTGGCGATGGATTTAGCGACGGTTTTTTGAATTCCGTCGCTAATAACGACGAAAATTTCCGTCGCTATATCAATCGTTTATCAATGGTTTCTAAAATCCGTCCCTGAATCCGTAGCTAAAACCTATCAATATAACAACAATTTCATTATACACAAAACAGTCGAGCCAACTCAATATTTTTCCAAAATCAACACCAAAATTTGTGTAGATAGAGGTGAAAATCGTTTTTGAAGTGCATATTGTGTAGCGAAGCATTTCGACTCCTCGAGAACTATTTTACCTTACGTTTTTACATTTCTACCGTTTAAATATATATTTATATATATATATATATATATATATATATATATATATATAGTGTAATGTATATAATTGATAAGTTTGTTTTGTATTTGATGTTGATATATATTGTGTAGATTGTTTATGTTAAATGAATGTTGTGATCATATATTGCGTGGATTTCTTTGATGTTATTTGATAAGAATAATAATTTTGGATATTTACATATACAGATGAAACTCTGTCCAATTTTTTGTAGAATTAACATATTGATATGATTTGAAACAGATGGAATATCTGAATCATCAGTGGATGTATTCGACTCCTCGACTTATCAACGGACGTATAAATATGGAGTTCTTGAATGAAGTTAATAACTTCATTCACTTTGCAATGAATCAGGGTGCAACAAATTCAGAAGGTCGTATAAGATGTCCGTGTAATGAAAGAAAGTGTCAGAACAAGTTATACGGAGTGATTGTTGATGTTCAAACACATATCATCATGAATGATTTTATACCTTATTACTACATTTGGACACATCATGGTGAAGATCGATGGAATGTTGATTTCAATACACTTGAAGAGTATTATAATGCTCTCGAATACAATGATGATCATGGAGTCGATGATCCTGGAGTACAGTTTGAGACACATGCAGATGATATGTATCATACGATGATCATGTAAGCTGGTGGGTTTCAAGATGAGGCTATGGAGGAGGAACCAAATGAGGAATCATCTAACTTTTACAGAATACTCAAAGCAGCTGACGAAGATCTGTATGATGGATGTCAAACTCACTCTCTGTTGTCATTCAATTCTCGACTCATTGCTATCAAGGTTGAGAACAAACTTTCTCAAAGTGCCTATAACCAGATTAGTAAGTTGATCAATGAGGTCTGTCCTCCCGGTAATAAGGTGCCTATTACAGAATATCAAGTCAAGAATTTGTTGAAGAGTATGGGTCTACCAGTAGAGAGTATTGATTGTTGTATCAATAACTGCATGTTATTCTGGGGTAATGAAGAAGACGCGAATCTTGATAAGTGCAGATTTTGTGGGCACTCTCGGTACAAAGTACAGCGTCGGAACTGGACTGACGGTCGAGGGAAGCAGAATAAGAAGAAGAAAGTGGCAAATAAAATGATGTATTACCTCCCTATCATTCCTCGGCTTCAGAGATTGTATCAATCTAGTGCCAAAACCAAAGATATGATATGGCATCATACAGAGTCATCTGATCCTGATTCCTTAGAGATGAGACACCCTGCTGGCCTGGAAACATCTTGACGAGGTGTTTCCTATTTTTTCAGACGAACCTAGGAATGTTCGGTTAGGTCTCAGCACTGATGGCTTTTGTCCATTTGGAATGCACGGTAAGCAGTATTCGTTATGACCGGTTATATTGACTCCTTATAATCTACCTCTGTGGATGTGCATGAAGCCCCAAACTATGTTTCTCACGGTATTGGTACCTGGCCCAAAGAATCCAAAGGACAAATTAGATATTTTCCTCCAGCCTCTGATAAGAGACTTGATACATTTGTGGAAAAATGGAGTGCTGATATACGATGTATCGAGAAAGCAAAACTTCACGATGAGGGTTGCCTTGCTCTGGACGATCAACGACTACCCTGATTACTCCATGTTGTCCGGATGGAGGACAGCTGAGAAACAAGCATGTCCTTACTGCATGGAGGATTCTGACGCTTTTAGTCTCCCGCTTAGCAGAAAAGTTTCATGGTTTGATAACCATCGAAAGTTTTTACCAGATAATCATCCATTTCGAAAGAATAAAAAGGACTTTATCAAGAACAAAGTCGTTACAAAAAATGGGTTGAAAAAGAGAACATGTATTTTTATATTAGTTGTTTTAAATGAATTAATATATTTCTTTCTACATACGATAAATTAATTAACTTGTAACTCTTTGCATTCATGTAGGTAAAAGGTTGTTAAATCAAATTAATCAGAAGGGATTGAGGAAAACAACAAAAGAGCATGCTGAGGAGCATAATAAAATGGTACCGGCTGGTTGGAAGAAGAATAACATGTTCTGGGATTTGCCCTACTGGAGCTCACTTTTGATTCGGCACAACTTAGATGTGATGCACATCGAAAAGAATGTGTTCGATAACTTGTTCCACACAATCATGAACACAGAGGGCAAGACAAAAGACACTGCAAAGTCGCGTGATGAGTTGAACGAGATATGCAAACGTGATCACTTGAAGAGGGATGAGGGTACATGAAGATATCCCCAAGACAATTACACACTTGATAAGAAACAGAAAGTGACTTTGTGTAATTGGATTGAAGAGCTGAGATTTCCAGATGACTATGTTTCCAATTTGAGTTGTTGTGTAAACACATCAAACGGGAAGGTGTCTGGGATGAAAAGCCACGATTGTCACGTGTTTATGCAACGATTGTTGCCCCTCGCATTCCGGGAATTCCTACTGAACAGTATATGGAGGACTGTAACTGGATTGAGTCTATTATTCAAAGATTTAACGTCTACAATGATTACGTGGGACGACATGGTCCATTTAGAGAAAGAAATTCCAGTTATTTTATGCAAATTGGAGCGCATTTTCCCTCATAGCTTCTTTGATTCGATGGAGCACTTACCGGTGCACTTAGCATATGAAGCCAAAATTGTTGGTCCAGTGCAATACATGTGGATGTATCCATTTGAGAGGTAAACCTTCACTGAACAATCTATTTATACAAATATATATATTTATGTTTAACTCTTATCCATTTTTTTTTTATATATATCTATAGGTATCTCCATAACTTGAAGCTCAATGCTAAACAAAAAGCAAAAGTTGAAGCATCAATTGTTAATGTCTACTTGTGTGAGGAGGTTACAACATTTTGTTCTTACTATTTTGAGGATCATGTTAGAACAAGGTTGAGAAACGAGCCTCGTAATTACGACGGTAGAGGCACATACAATGTTGCTAATGATATTGAGGATAACTTGTCCGTGTTTAAGTTTCCAGGTCGATGTTTGGGAAAAAGTATTGAACGACCCTGGTTAAACCGACAAGAGGTTGAAGATGCACATAAGTATGTGTTATTCAATTGTGATGAAGTCCAACCGTACATTCAGTAAGTATTTCATATGCGTATCATTTACACTTTTAATTAATTATATAATATTTATTATAATTATATAATATATGATTAATAATATATTGCTTTCAATAAGGATCTATACTGAAGAGCTTCACGATATACATCCAAACATCTTAGATGCACAAGTAGGTGAATATATTACTCGTGATTTTGCATAGTGGTTCCAAAACTATGTGAGTGTTATCTAACCACCGTTTATTAGTGAATTCATATTATATGTTTACAATTATATATTTAACCTAAAACCATCACAGGGTTATAATCAACACATTGAGAACCCATTTATGCAGGATCTCAGTAGAGGACCATTATGTCCTGTCAACACGTACCAAGGATACTATGTAAATGGTTACAAATTCCATACAGTGGAGTATGCCTCGACCGGATCTACTGTAAACAGTGGAGTTTGTATTAACAGTGCAATGTTTAATGGAGAAAGCCAAGACTACTTCGGATACCTACAAGAAGTCGTTGAAGTAGGATATAAGGGGTCCCTGAGAAGACTGTTGTGTTGTTCAAGTGTGATTGGTATGATCCATCTACTTCAGGAACAAGGATTCATCCCGAATACAAACTGGTCGATGTTCATAGAAGACGAAAGTATCCGGGGTATGATCCATTTTTGTTTGTTGCTTAGGTATCCCAAGTATACTATTGCACGTATCCAGGTTCGAGAGCAAATAATGAATGGATGGCTGTTTGCAAAGTAAAGGCGAGATCACTAGTGCAAGTTCCTAAACCGAATTCAACTGTCGCGGTTGACGACACTCCATTCCAAATGGAACAAGTTGATGCTCAAACTGAAGTGCATACAGGAGATTTCAATCTTTTCGTAGACTTAACAGCTACAAATCCAGATTTGATAGAGATTGACAGCGGCAGAGAGGATAACGATCATGATGAAGATGAGGATGTGAATGAGAATGATGATGGTGAGGAAGAGGAGGACGAGGACGAGGACAAGGAGGAGGAGGATGATGATGATAATACAGATGGAGGCAACGATGAGGATGACGAATAATAATTATATTGTCTTTTATTTGTAATATTTTCATGTATTTGCATATTACAAGTTATTTGACATTGCTTAACATAATTTATTTTTTGCTAATTATCCAATATAAAAACTATAATTAAATAAGATAATTGAAATAAAGAATTTAAAAAAAACTGAAAAAAAATTAATATAGAATTAATTTTATTAAAAATAAGTTAAAAAAATACAATTTTAATATATTTTAATTTAATTAAAATTTATAAATAAAAATATAAATTATTATATTAAAATGTAATCGAATTCTTAAATAATATAATTGAAATAAAGAATTTAAAAAAAATTAGAAATTTTTTTTTAGGGCATATAGAATTAATTTTATTAAAAATAAGTTAAAAAAATACAATTTTAATATATTTTAATTTAATTATAATTTATAAATATAAATATAAATTATTATATTAAAATATAATTGAATTATTAAATAACATAATTGAAATAATTAAATAATTTTAAAAAAAATCGAAAAAAAAAACGAATTTTAGGACATATAGAATTAATTTTATTAAAAATAAGTTAAAAAAAATACAATTTTAATATATTTTAATTTAATTATAACTTATAAATAAAAAATATAAATTATTATATTAAAATGTAATTGAATTATTAAATAACATAATTGAAATAAAGAATTAAAAAAAATTAGAAAAAAAATGAATTTTAGGACATATAGATTCAATAAGTCCCGTGTTCGGTCCCCCATGGGAGCGAATATATGCCTCATTTAATTGGGAGGCTTGATGGCTTATATAGAAGATGTTTGGTGGTTGGGTTCGAGATGGTTCGTGGCTCGGGTGGTTCGGGTCGCTTGAATACCAATCGGGCCCGGTTTCAACCACCTGTGAGCCATTTTTTTAAAAAAAATTCACGATTTAACGACGGTTATGGCGACGGATGTAGCGACGCCTTTACCGTTGCTAATACCGACGAATATAACCGTCGCAATTTTCGATGAAAATTTATGTCGCTAATACCGACGGAAAGGCATCTTTGTTAACGACGGTATTATGATGTCATAACCGTCAACAATATATCGACGGTTTAGCGACAGTTTATACCGTCGATATGTTGCGACAGAATGAAGTCGTCAATACTTTGTGCGACAAAAATAAGTCGTCGCTACCTAGCGACGGACAGGGAAAACCATCGCTGAATCTTAGGGACCCTCGTTTTTCAGACGGATGAAAAATCGTCGCTAAAACAGTTGCAACTATGATTTGCAACGGTTTAAACCGTCACTAAAATCGTCGTAAAACACCGTCTTTTTTGCAGTGATACCTCTTGTAGAGACAATCGTTGAGACGATGGATCAACCCAAAATGTCTTCCCAAATATGTCACACGTCCACGAACGTAGTCCGGTGGGAGGATTCACACGAACGATTTTAATAAAGGAGAAAAATAAAATATTTTGCCACCACCTTTGTGGATTTCTAATATTTCCAACACATGAAATTGCACTTGGGGATGAAAAATTCATCCCCTATTTATAGGACTAAGGGGACCGATTTTTTTCAATGGAAAAATAAGGAAGAAAATATTTTTCTTGATCTCCAAGAAATCTTGAACATATCTCATATATTCTTTTCTCCTTAATTAAATTTTTCCATAAAATCTCATTCCCCTTTATCGTATATTTTTCGAAAATTTACAAGGAAAAAGAAACAAGATTTTGTTTCTTGAATTTATGGGATAATTATGTATTACAAGAATACTTATCTCTTTTCATAAAAATTTCTTCAAGAAAATCTCTCTTCTTCTTTCCTACAATATTTTCGAAAATATTAGGAAATATTAGGCAAGAATATTTTCTTCTCATTTTCATTAATTGGACTTTAATTTGGGCTATTTGAGGGGTCTTTAGGAGAATTAAGATTGGACATTCAATGTGCTATGAAACTTTAATATTTAGCCAAAATATTATTCAAGCCCATTAATATTAATTTATTCCACTATAAAATTAATATTGAACTATCTATCTTAACCCATATTACGACTTCACAATAATATGGCTCCCGGTCATTATTTCTCGTGTTTAAGATTATCTTAGTCCACTAATTAATTAAGCCACTGAATAAGCTTTATATTAATTAATATATTTATCCTTGGAGTAAAGACAGCTCAACGTTATTATCCATATTGAAAATAAATTTCCACTTGCAAGATTTGGTATGATAAAGATTCTGAGCCCACCAAGGGGACAAATCAAGCAAGCCGTACTTGCACACGATTCTCCATATTAAATATTAGCAATCGTCATGTAACTAATAATATTACCCAAGATATAAGGTATCAAATCACATTGACTCTCTTCCCATCATAAGTCAAAGCAATAGTTATTAATTTCACACGATCCTATTTAAGGGACGAAGATTAAGAAATAACGAACCACTGAGGTCTAATTCTAGTATATTCAGTACCGAAGAATTTATTCTCATGTAGGTCCTATTCAGCGCATCATAATGCACTAGTGTAATCTCTTGGTCAAGACAGACCAATCTGAGCCTTACACTTCAACCTTTCACGATGGTTTGTTCATTTCCATCTAGGTTGTGAATTTGTACTTAGTTACGAGGAATTGTTAATTTGATCTTCCGTGATCTGGTATCACCAAATTAACTACAATGTAACACATACTATTTATTGAAGAGGTATGCAGTAAATATATATAACATTCATTCATATTTAATGCAACAGTGATAATTAATTTATTTCAGTAAATAAATAAGAAATTCAGTTTGATTATACAAAGTAAAAAACATAATTTTCAGTATAACCCCAACAACTAGAACATGTTGTGTTACAAAATTGAGATTTTCTATGTATAATAAATCACTTTTACCATTAATCATTTTAGCTAGGTATGTTTTATTTTAATTATTTGTAAATTACATTTACAATTGATTGGTGAATGAAAAATATAGTTAACTCTAATTATCTAATTGATTCAAATATATAAAGAAATATTTTTATTAATATCTTTTATTTACAAATTGCACGTATAATACATTCAAATAGTATTTTTTATGCATAATCGGTTGATGAATAAAAAACAGAGATAAAAATATATAAAAAAAAAAAAAAAAAAATTATTAATAATTTTATTTACAAATTGTACATATAACACATTTAAAATTTGTGTTTTTTATTAATGTTATATTTTGCATGTAACATTGTTCATTTTTTTATTAGATACACACTCAAAACTTACCTTATTTTTTCTTATGTTTGAATTGTAATATTGTTATGTTTTTGCTTGTAATACTGTTATGTTTTGTTTGTAATACTGTTATGTTTATGTTTGTAATATTGTTTTAATTTCCTATTTGAAATCAAAGTAAAAGACGTTAATGATTGTTATTATGAATTTTAATACTTCTTCGGTAATGCATTTAATACACATCAAATTTTTTTTTTTTTTTATGTTTTGAATGCAATACTTTTATATTTTTACATGTAATACTGTTATGTTTTGCATATAATACTGTTACATTTTCCTATAATACTGCTTCAACATGTAATATCCTTTAGAATTACAAATTTTACTGTAATTTATCATAAGAGATAAAATAAATTAATGGTTATTTTAAGTAATGAATGTATGCTACACCATAATAGTAAATAATATGGTTAAGTATTTTATTATAATTTAACAAATATAAAACAAGGAAAAATAAAGGGGAAAAATTAGAAAAAGAAAGAAGTGAAGTTGGAAAAAAAATATAGAAAAGTGAAAAATTAGAAAAAGAACCGAGTGAAATTAAAAAATAAAAAATAAAAAAAAAAATGCTCGAAAAAGCAATTGAACCTGCAACTTTTAGTTAAGCCACCCAAGGATCTACCAATAAGCCATGACAATTGCTGTATGAAAGTTGACTTATTTCAATTATATTGCAAATGATCTGACCCGTGACCCGCACGGAAAATGAGCTGACCCGAGAAGCAGCAACATGTAGTTATTATTACCGACTAGTATATCACCCGTGCGTTGCACGGTTTGTGAGTATAAAATAAACATAATATAAAATATATTCATTTATGTGTTAAATAAATTATAAAAAATTATTTTACTTATAATAATAATAAAAATCTCTTTTTCATTTTTATTTATTTTTAATTTAGATGTAACACACGATTTATGAACAAATTTTACTTTTGCAATCAGGCATGAAAAATGGGTGGCGCTCCAACTGCTTAAAAAATTTACATTATTAAATAATACAACTTTAAATGTATTTTTTTTCTTACAATTTAAAATTATTTCCTTCCAAATCACTTTGATTGTCACCTATTATCGTCTTCCCAATTCTCATTGCATGTCAAAATTTTCAAATTGTCCCTTTTAGTTACTCTGAACATGATAACATATAACTATCCATGATTGAAATTAATCTCTTTAAGAAAGTCCAAGATTTTTAATAATTGTCTATAATTCTTAGTAATGATCACACCATAAGATATCATTAGTCAAAATTATTTTTCTAAGATGTTAAAGAGAGTCTACTATCTGATGATGACAGTGTCATTCCCAAAATCAACACTCTTTGTCCTAAGTTAGTCTCGATTAGTATTTTCTTTTAAAAATATGGTTACCGAGCTTCATCACAACCAACCCAGTATCGTTTTACAATCCAAGGTCTAATGTCAATTGTACATGCAACAAATTCATAGTAATTGAACTCAATGATGGACCTACATGTCCTATGTTGCGATCATGTGCCCCATATTTTTTTTAAGTATATGTTATATATATTATAATTATTAGTAGTAATACTTATATTATATGTATATAATGACTTAAATGAGTTTTTAAAAGTGTTATAATTAGTTAATCATGCAAATATTTCATCAAAAAAATTTGTAGATCTGTTATGTATATGCACCATCATTATTTAAAAAATTAAATATTTTTTAAGATAGTAATAGTGTATAACTGTAAACGCATAATCGTGACACTAAAGAAATAGATTTCACGTGAACCCGGGTTCAGAGGAAAATCTAATTGTTAAATATTATATCCTATAAAAGAATCATACAAATAAGTAAACAAATCGAGCTTTATCACAACCAACCTAGTGTCATTTTACAATTCAATTAATAACGTCACCTAATAATTTAATTAAAAATTATTCAACTAACAATTTAAGTCTAATGTCAATAGCTCAATCAACTAATTTACAGTAATTGGACTAATCAATTTAAATCAAATATCATGTAATATTATCATACAAATAAGTATATAAAAGATACATTTTCATATATACAATACTTCTTGTCTTTTTTAGATTGCTCAAAATCTCAAAAGTCCATCTTTTATCACATACTTAAAATAACAATAAAGTAACTATACAGTTCATTCTACCCCTTACAAACATCACTAAATTACTTTACATGTCACTAATAATTACGTACAAAAATAATTTATTTTTTATCTTATTCACTAAAATCAACAAAATACCTTTATCAAAAAACTATTTTATTACCTTTAAATATTAATAAAGATTTTACTCATCAAAACCCATGTCAAAATCAAGTGAGGAATCTAAAAAAAAAGATAGAAGGAGTAACTGATTTAAAAAAAAAGAAATATATATATATATATATATATATATCTATATCAACTAAAAAATATAACATTTTATATTATTAATCATTAATGTGCCACTTTAAAAATTTTATGATAAATTTGTAATAATTTTTTGTTGATTTTTTTTATATTTTGGTATAATATTTTGTTATTATATATGTATATATAGATTTAGTTCAAAAATTTGTAATAATTTTTTTGTTGAATTTTTTTTCTTTTTTGGTATAATATTTTGATATTATATATGTATAAATAG
The DNA here is from genome assembly GCA_037126765.1 of Stenogyne calaminthoides. Lineage (NCBI taxonomy): Eukaryota > Viridiplantae > Streptophyta > Magnoliopsida > Lamiales > Lamiaceae > Stenogyne > Stenogyne calaminthoides. The sequence continues at coordinate 33,369,983 of JBBCBC010000010.1, read as the reverse complement.
ATCTAGTTCATAAATTCAAAAATAATATTAATAATTTAAAAAATATTAAAAAAATAATTAATATATATGTGTATGAGATATGGGAAATTGAACCTTGTACTCTTGCATACAAAGAAGATAAAAAATATTTGTTATACCATTTGAGCTACATCAAATTTGTTAAGATGTTTAAAATTTTATTACAAAATTATAGCAATTTGTTGACCCAACTTTTGGCCCAACATTTTGTTATTAGATATGTATAGATTTAAATTATTTTCACACATGAAAATTTTCACACTAGACCTACTCTTTAAAAAAATTTCTCAATTCATTATTATTTGTTAATATTTTTTTAAAATATTCTTTTCCTAATTTAGCAATTATTTTTTACTGGAAAATTCAATGGTTTTTAAATTTGGGGCGGTTTCTGCTATTATATATATAGATTTATAAAAACTGAAGTTGACAGTTGGCAATATCAAATTAAATCGGTCTTGTGTGCACCAGATGCATCATGCAACTAAGCACATGGATGGGATAAGTCACTATTGACCCAACTATCGACCCCATTACCTCCCTACTATCAAATTGTAGATTTGGTGGAATAAGTTAGAAACGACTCCATCAACTCCCTCCCAACCACCAAATTGTAGAAAAAAATCTGATATAAGTCAGTGAGATCCTGGTATCCCCTTTAGAAAGAGAATCAAGAGATCAACTAGAGTTGTAACCCACAAATTCTAAATAAAAATATGTTTAGCTTATTTTTCTCGCGTTCTACATGTTTATTTTATTTGCAGGCGTTGAAATTTATTGATTCACAATCGAAATAATCGATAACCGAACCAAATTAATAAAAAAAATATATAATTGTATATACATACCTTTGAAATTTGACAAATTCTTCTGTGAACCATTTGCATCAATTCTAAATTGGTGCAATTGGATTTTTTTTAAAGCTTTTTTTTCCAGTTTTTTTTTTCTCCAATCTTTTACTCGACCCGGACCAAACCTGACCCGATACGAATGGGTTTAGATTTTTCTTTCTTTAGTTTTTCAGGTTTTGTTTTTAAAGTTTTCCAGTTATTTTATTTTATTATTATTTTTTTAAAACTCGGTCCGAACCCAACCCGACCCGATCCGAACCTGGCCCAACCCGAATGGTTAATGGTTTAGGGTTTAAGGTTCATGGTTTAAGGTTTAAATTTAGGATTCATGATTCATCTAAATTATAATTGAATCCAATTGCACAATGTGCAATTGGTGCACACAAGCATCACTCTTGAAATTTTAGTAGAGCTCAATGTACTGAAAAAATATTTATTTATTTGAATTAATTTAATTTAATTTTTTTGTGATGTACTTTGAATTAATTTGATATGGTATTTTCCGCGATATATAATAATTTTAACAATTTTTTTTATAAAGAAATTTAATAATTTATAATTTTGGGTTTTCCATTATTTAACCGAATTTTGACCGAAAAATTGGGTTCGGTTTCAGTTAAGATCGATTCATAGTCATTTTGGTTCGATTTCAGTTAATAATATCAATAAGATTTTTGGTTAATTCAGTTATGTCAATTTGATCATTGATTCATCGTGAAGACATTATTACAACGCTAGAATTTTGATTTAATGCCTTTTGCAAACTATAGTGAATGAGTAAAATCACTTTTATTTTGAAAAGAAGAACTTCTTGAGTGTTTGGAAACTCTAATAAGTAATTTTTTAAGCACTTTAAAAGCTGATATTTTGAAGCATCTTTTTTCAGCTTTTGGTTCACCAAAATTGCTTCTGAATATTTTAATAAATACATACAAGATTTTTGAACAAATATGTCCTTACAATTTACACAACTCCTCAAACAAACAAACAAAAATACAAAAAGTCATCGTCAAATTCACACATCATCAAGGAACACCATTGAAGAGCACCACTGCAAATCTGCAACAAATCAAATAACACCCAATTCTCTTAAATCAAATTATTTTTCCTCTCCAAATTGAAGACACCATTGAAGGACATTTCTCCCACAAATCAAATAACACAACTTGAAGAATTTAAAATCGATTGAAGAACATTGCAAGTTTTATCAGATAACTATCGTCTTCGATTGAGAGCGAGAAGTTGGAAGCCAATCAGAGACGACGAGACTCCAAAGTTTGGGTAAATTCCGATTGGCGTTCGGAAATGAAGAGAAACAGTGCTCGACGATTATTACCGACGTGCAAGGTTTGAGATGAAATCAAACTCCATTTGTTACCGCTGTGATGAAATCTGAAGGAAAAAATGTGTGGGGAAGACGTAGATTTGATGAGATTGGGTGAGGAAATCTGATTCAAATTTCACCACCATTGCCTTTGATTTTGATTAGAAAAACCTTCAGAAATATCTACGATGCAGGTTCCAATTTTGGGGGATTTGCATAAATTTTAGGAATCCCTGTAAGGGTATTATTGTAAAAATACTGAAACCTTGTGTCTTTTTTTTTATAAACACCCCACTTTTCTTAACTTGGTCAAAAGTGCTTTGTTTACAAACATTCATCACTTTTGATTTTTATATAAGAATCACTTGAAATCACTTGTCGAGAATGATTGATAAAGAGTTTGAAACAAGCACTTAGAAAAGTTGAAGTATGATCTCATTTATTTGTAACATGCTCCAAATATACCATGAGAAAGCATTGCATTGCCTTGTTTCTTCTGCTCAAATCAGTGAGTAATAAACTAACAAAATCATTGATTGTCCACTATCTAAAATGAATAAGAAAACATTAGAGAAAAGCCGAGAGCTTATCCGAAGAACAGAGGATCATATCATCCTCCTCTGCTTCGTTAGAGATTATTTTCAAATTGCAAGGTACCTACCTACCTAGCCTCTACATCCCTGCAATCTCATTTTCTGGAGTTGAAAATCATGAACGGAGATGTTTATCAAGGTATAGGTTTGGTCGACCTAATTGGTTCTTCACGACCATTGCCCGGAAATAACATTGGCTGTACACTGCATGAGACCATGGTAGGCAAAGTTGGTGGACAGTCTTCAACTGGAAATGCAGCTACTCTACCGAGTGCTCTACAGAACTCGTCATGATCTAATGGCTTCGTATACACCAATTTCTCCTTTACACTTGATCTCTTTCTCTGCACCTCGTCTTTTACTTTCTACAACAAAATCATAAACCATATCTACTATCAGCAACTGGCCATAGCAAATAAAAGAAAGCTAGAAATGTAAAATACGTGAGTAGCACTAGTATCACAACGAGCACACAGATACTACGTGAGAATTTGCGTTAGAAGGTTTTATCGCAGGAATTCCACATTAACTACCTTAGTACGAGCTCCACATTTTGGAACAACGTTTCACAACTCCAATACCAATATCAATATATCATCACATTTCCTAAAGGACACGACCAACAGGTTTCTAGTCCATTAACCTCTCCAAGGAGCCAAAAGGGTTGATTCAGCATTTAACTATAAGAAGCAAGCAGCATCTCTCCCTTACGGCATTGCACATAGTACACAGATGATTGATCAATGTGCATCGCAAAATCCGATTTGCACATAAACCATCAACTATATATACGACATAATAAAAGGAATAGCGAATAGAACACAGCTGAAACAAGAGCCAAAATAACTCAATAAAAATTGAACAAAGATATATTTAGGCCAGAGCAAGATTATCTGCATAAGCATTTGATCAAACAGCAAACAATCATCACTCCTGTCAATCCAAGAGATTACACCAAACTAGACACACCTTTTCAATTCACAATTCGGATTCCAACAGGAAGACAACACATGCAACAAATTCAAAAGCAAAACATTCACATAATCCAAAAGTACTTAAAAAAAGTAAAGAGAGAGAGACATCAATTTTTTTTTGTTAGCCAACCTGCAACAATCTCAGATCAAACATGGGAAGCCCGAGCTGTCCCACAGTAAGCGACCCAAAAAAGTTCCCCAACAAGGCGGAGTCCGGCACGGCCAGGCCCTGCGCAAGTCCGGCGACAAGCCCGCCGAGAAAACTATCTCCGGCCCCCGTTGGATCCACCTGCACAATCGGAAAGGGAGCGATCTGCTGCTCCAAATTCCTACAATAAACCGTGCACCCGTCTTTCCCATTGGTCACCACCACGCAGCACTCCTTTCTCGCCTCCTCCACGCCGATGTACGGCGCCTCATCAGAAGATGCTTTCAGAAACCCAATTCTCGGAACCAAGTGATCGAACCCCGAATCTTTCAAGTGAACGAGATTCACTACCCCTGTAACAGGATCGAAAACCCTAATTAAAGCCTGAACGTCGACGAAAACCGTATCGCAGATGTCGAGCATTTTCTCGAGCGTCTCCGGGAGAATTTCACCGGCGACGCCAACGGCCAGGCCGAAATCGAACCGCCGCGAATCGGGGAGATCGGAGGGAGTAATCGGGTCGCAAGAGTGGACGCGTTTCAGGACGCGATCGTGCCGGTGGATTTGCGACGAGAAATGGGCGTGAAACGCGGTCGTTTTGGAGGATTGAGACACAATTGGCGCGTGCCTTACCAAGTAAGCGAAATCGGAACCCACTTTGGAGATGAAAGTAGATGAGATCGCAAAACCTTCGAGCACGGAGGAGATGAAGGCGACGGCGCCGCCGAGGGATTCGGCCAATACGACGTCGTCCTTCATCAAAACGTCGTGGCAATAGTTGCCGACAACGAGGCAGGACGCGGGGTCACGATTCTCGATCATCGTTTTCTCTTTTTCTGGGAATTGGGGTGTTGAATGAAGTGGGATTCCGTTTCACGCCATTGAAATGGAAGTTGGGATGCAGACAAAATTGGGTGGGCGATAGGTCGCCACACGTGGAGGAATAGAGCAGCAAGGTTGGAATTTGTGCTGCGTTTTAGAGAGAGAAATATGGGAGAGGAGAGGCCTGCAGAAGCATTGATCTGCAAACCTCTGAAAAGTGATTGTTATTCATTCTGTTTTCCATTTTCAAGTTTCAATTCTCCCCAGAATTTATTCAATTAAAAGCTTTTCCGTGTGAATACTGAATACTAGCTTAAGATTTAGGCTTTGTGTTTAAATTTGGAGTATTGATTTTATGAATTTTATGACGTAACGTAATATTTGATGCCACATTTATCCGCGCGTTGGATTTTGAATTCAACAACGATGAAGAGCACTACCATCGGTGAAGCGAATGGTACAACCGGGGGATGCAGTATGTCTATGTGAACAATTGATTTTTGACTAATGTAACAATGCTTTAAGTTGTATTTAGAAATGAAAATTAATTAGTGGTAAAATTTTATGTAAATCAGTTTTTTATCGTGGATTTTATTGCCCAATTTTCACTCTGATAAAATATTATGCTAAAATTGTTATTAAAATGAAAGTAATGTAATAAAATAGATAATTTTTCATTTCTCGTATGCCTCGTCAACGGTCAACCTACGACATGTCATTCCAGCATTTACAAGCCGTAGGATGCCTCTCGACGAAATTTCGAACAGAATTGTTTTTTCATATGCAAATTGAAAATATGGTTACCATTTTTCATAAAACAAAAGGTATGTAGTAAATTTGGTAAAATGTGAATACCATTTGGATAAATTTTATTATTTGGCCCATAGTTTAATATAATGTGGCTTGATCTATTCTTAGGCCTGGATTAAAAATATGGGTTTGTTCTCATACAAGTGTGTACAATTTTATTGGTAGTGTATATATGTGTCTATGGACAACTTGTAAGCATTTGAACTTGCACTTTTTTGTTTGAGGGCAATAAAAAATGTGGGAGGAAATGTACATCGACGCTTCCCATGGTGGCCTTGTGTCCCGAGTAACAACATCTTCAAAGGTACTCTATTTTTAAGTTTAACTTTAAAATAGGGTATCAATTCTCCTTCAACCGTACTCTATTTTAGAGTTTGGAGATAGAGTTTTGAACAATGAACTCTATATTTGGAGTTTCATTATTCACTATTCACAACTTTAAACTATATATTTATTATTTTATTAATATTTATAAATATAATTATATAGTTAATTGATACAACATTTACAATTAGAATTACTTTATTGTTTAATTAGAATTATATTTAATTAGAGTTACTTTATAATTATAATTTAATTAAAAAAATAATTAATTTTATTTACAATTTAATTATAGTTATAATTAATTTTATTTATATTTATAAATATAATTATACAATTAATTGATACTATAATTACAATTAGAGTTACTTTATTGTGTAATTTAATCTTTTTTTATAAATATTAAAAAATCATATTTTTACCAACAAAAAATCACGTAAAATACAACAAAACATACATTACATATTATATATGAATACATGATCATATTTCGCCTAATACGAAGATACATGTATCCCATATATTGAAAATTACATATTTGTTTACTTTTTATGAATTTGATAAAAAAAAATTATATTTGTAATTAATTAAATAATTAAATTAACTAATCAGGTATTTAATTATACAATTTAATTTGATTAATAAGTTTAAATATCAATATTAATATATTGTTTAATGATTGTGTTATATTGGAAATGAATAAAATAATAAATAGAGTAAAATTTAGAATTTATGGTTAGAGAAGATTTTGAAAATAGAGTACATAAAACTTCATTTTAGAGTATAGAGATCTCTATTTTGAAGTTTTGCACTGAAAATGCTCTTAATAGAGTAAGTTATCTCTAAAATTTGTTCATAATATAAAATTAATATTATTATATTTATAAATTAATATCAGCATACACATTAGTTGATATTGTTACATTTATAAATTGATATCATATCATTAAATGTTATATGTATTAATTTATAGAAATAACGTCATTAATTTATAAATGTAATAATATCAATTTTATAGAATGGACAAATTTTACAAGAGAGTTTATGATTTTTTTTTTTTTTTTTGTGAATTCGTGTTTTCTTCATCCATAACGTGTTATAGATAGTGACATGAAGGATTTGGCTAATTAGGGTTTTCTTGACTTGGAATTCCTATGGGTACTCGTGATAAGATCGATCTCATGTTTTGGATTCTATGGAAGGATAGAATTATATCTTGCTCCAATTATTGATCAATGGTAAAACAATTTGGGATTCCAAATATCTCTAGATGAATGAATGTGTAAAAATAACATTGATCATGGCTATTTAAAGGGTTACATTGATATGTAACTATTACAAAAATATAATTGCAACTTATTTTATTTCATAATGTATAGTGAACAAAAATTCATTATGTCTACATAGAAATATTAATTTTTTAAAAATCGTCTAAGACGATCCACATTCATTTCCAATGAAATTTTCTCGAGTGAAAACGGCTTCTGGTTTCTTTTTTAACAAAAAGATCAACATGGTTGCTTGCTGCAAAAACAATGCAAATAAGAGGGATCTCATACTCATAGGATCACTCCTACTGAACATCTTCTCGTACCCTGATCAACTGGCTCGCGGAGCAGACCAATTCGTATCGAGTCATGCTACAACAGGACTAATACCCGAGCCCCAAAAGGCATCACTGTGTAGCGACCAGTTTTAAGTTTTAACTTGCCGTTCATAAAATTAATTCCTAATCACAACTAGGGGGAGAAAATACCGAAAATACCAATATACCGCATTTACCATATAAAAAAATATCGATTTTATCGAAATTTTTAGTATACCGAAATTTATGGTACGGTACGATACCGTATCAAAAATTTCAGTACGGTAACGATATGAAAATAAAGTATACCGGTATTTCGATATATACTGAAATATCGATACGGTATCGGTATGTAATATTGACATACCGAAAATTTTGATATATCGAAAGTTCGGTATACCGAAATTTCGATACGACAACGGTATGCATTTTTTGGTATCGAAAATTTTGATATATTATACGGTATGGCGAAAATTTTTCGGTATGCTGTACTGATCCAAACGGCGTTTTGACACTTTAAAAGTTAAGTGTGTAAATTTGTACTTGTATATAATCTTATACGAATTTTTGTCTAATAATTTTTTCTTATATCAATTAATCAACTAATATGCCCTGTTTTCAAGCACTAGTTAACAATGCAGGAACACTTTTTTTAAAGTCGGTGTGACCCAACTTCTCCAAAAAAAAAAGTTTTTCTTGAGTTGATTTGGTGTTTCAAAACACCCCTACATAGCCTATCATTTTGATATAGAGCCAATTCTGATATGAAGCCGCCACATAAAACTATTTATGGTGCTTGTCACGCCATCCTAGTAGTCCAACAATATCACATAATACTATTACTCTTGAATTCTTGTTGGTAAATAATCATGTACTCTCAATTCTTCAATAACAATATCAAACAATCACTAGTTTGATGAGACACTAACAAATGTAGTATGCATGTATGTATTCACAGTTTCACACAAACATGCATAATGCATCTGATCAATAAATATAATAATGTTGGAGGTTGTATAGGTAGGCAGAGATTTAATCATCTTCTCTGGAAGTTAAGGATTCTGATAGAGAGGGCGAAAACGCCGAAGAAGAGAATGTTGAATCCAACAAGCACAACAACTGTAGGCCCGAGCATTCCTGAGTCGAAACCAAAATGTTCATTGATGAATTCCTTCACTGTGCCATCAAATCCAGGATCCACCATTCTTGTCTCTACGTCGCCTAGTTGGGATGTGATTATGCCGCGTAAACTCCATGCCATTGGACAAATGTAGTAGAACCATAACCACCATACCGGGATGCTCTGCGTACACGAGATCATGTTATCAGTTTAAAAGTTACGATGTTATCAGTTTAAAAGTTTTGGAATATTAACGGGACGCTTGGTTCAGATTCTTTAATAGAATAATAATGATAATGATCATGTAATCATACTACTTAGGAGGTATGATACTCAAAATAAGTTAATCATTAGAACAAAACACTATCAGTGTAACCATTATTTTTGATGTAACTATTCAATGATTCTCATTAACATTCCTATTGAAGAATTTGAACCAAGCGTCCGCCAAGAGATAGAATATGATCCACAACAGGGGAATTTACGCGACTTACCGGTAATGGGACGAGGAAGCCTGATAGGAGATTCCAGAGTGAGTAACATGCCGAGGAAACCACCGAAGCAATGTGTTGATTTGGAGTGAGTCCAACAACCATCATTCCGTAAAAGGTGAAGTACATAAATGTAAGAAACATGAACACTAGATACATGAAAAATTTGCCTGCACCCAACACATGCATTATCACCAAGTAATTAGTCTCCATTGGATCAATACTTTCTTCAAATGTAAGGAAAAAACTTGCAAGAGATTCATGCGAAAAAAAACTAAGAAATTTACTATAGAGAGTCCAGCTTACTTGTATTATCATGAACTAATTATCAACAAGGAATTGACAACAAATAAGTGCTGGAAAATAAGGGATATGGACAATGCAGAGTGGAATCTTAAGTTTCTAGCTAATGTCTATGTATGTGATATTCAATAGCTATTCTAATTTCAAGAATTGTTCTTGAAATTAATACATAGTAAATCACTTTTGAAGGTTCGGTTTTGGGGATTAATTATCATGTAATTTGATAGAGTTTGATTAAATGGATGATTGTCATGTGTACAAATTTGTTGATTTACTTAATGATGAATTTTACTTCTAAACCAGAGCTGATTCAACAAATCTTTGTACACATTGCAGTTTTCTGTGAATGCAATAGACGATGTTGCATAATTTAGTAACTGAGGATATTAATTAGATGTCTAGAGCATCAAGTATATTAATGATTGTCAACCCTCCAATATATACATCAGTTTGTCTAAGTACAAAGCACTCTTGTTTTAACAAATTAGATTAAATATCTATTGCAATTATACACATCAATTTGTCTAAGTACAAAGCATTCTAATCAGTAATCGAGTAGTTAAATCATTATAACAAATTAGATTAAATATCTACTGTACTTAAAAGGTAAGAAAAAAAAATTAAAATCGAATTCACATATAATATTACACATAAATACACGATATGACACAATATAACACACATGAAATATACAAAACAAAATCTGCCAAAAAAACTTCAAAATTATCAAGTTATATATATAATCAGAACTTTTTTCCTGAGTTTAATGGGCTGACACGAGCACGATAAACCTATAACCCGCAATTCCCGTGGCATTTTTCTGTTATCGTGTTGTTTTCAAAATTATCACCACTAATTTTAATGGTACTTGATATGTACGTATCCTACCTGCATAAACCCATTAATCATCATTCTCTCTCTCTGTATATATGTATATATATTTAGAATTCAACGGTTCTAATTTAAAGTCTACATCTAACTGATTATGGTCAGGCTGTCCTTATAACCTCATCATGTGCCATTTATATATAAAAGGGTAGAGAGAGAGAGAATGATATCCCTGTGAGCAGTGCCTTGACATGTAAGTGTATAAATTATTGTGGTTATATGAAGCAACTGACATAAACAAATGGAGAAAGAAATTCTTCCAACTGAAATGCCAACTGGTAACCAAATATGCCTTCCAAAGCGCCCTTCAACAAGCCTTTGACGCCGCAAGTAGTTGCTTCCCAGTCGCCAACTTGATTTTAACCAAATTGATAAACCCCATGTTCATCAACATTATTCATAATTTATATACCCTCCTAACCCCTAGCTTCTAGTCTTATTGAATTGCTTTACAAGAAAGCCACAAATCATTCCTACAAATAAGGACATTGATTGATTGTTCAACATCTTTTAGACTCTAGACTTTAGTAGTATATAATCACCATCACTTGCAAGATAGGATGCATTGAGCTGGAAAAAAAGGAAAGGAAAAAACAAATATGGCTGTAAAAGATGCAAAAAATGTAGCAGCCATCTTTGGAGTGAGTGGTCTGGTGGGGAAGGAGCTTGCAAGAATGCTCCTTTCGACTCATAATTGGAAGGTCTATGGGGTAGCTCGTCAGGAAGAGAACACGAAGGAGATCCAGGGGGAAAGACACGGGTACTATTTCATTTCGTGTGACCTTTTAGATCCTTTCAAAACACGAGAAAAACTGTCTTTTTTAGATGATGTGACTCATGTATTTTGGGTCACATGGGCTAGCCAGTTTCCTCTAGATAGCTCGGAGTGTTATGAGCAGAATAGAGCGATGATGGCTAACGCCCTCAACGCCATCCTCCCTAAGGCTAAGTCCTTGCGGCACGTGTCACTCCAAACGGGGACTAAACATTATGTCTCATTACAAGGATATGTGTCCAAAGACGTCAGCTACTACGATGAGCAATCACCAAGGGCAGATACAGGGCATAACTTTTATTATGCCCTTGAAGATCTGTTGCAAGAAAGATTGCCTGGTTGTAATGTGGCTTGGTCTATTCATAGGCCTGGAGTAGTCATGGGTTGTTCTCAGAGATCTCTGTACAATTTCATTGGCAGTATATGTGTTTATGGTACAATTTGTAAGTATTTAAACCTCCCATTTGTGTTTGGGGGGAATAAAGAATGTTGGGAGGAAATGTACATCGATGCCTCAGATGCTCGTCTCGTGGCAGAACAACATATCTGGGTTGCTACTAACAATGATCAAGTTATGCAGGGGCAAGCATTTAATGCAATAAACGGTGAATACTACACATGGATGAAAATATGGCCAGCTATCGGTGCTAAACTAGGGGTGAATGCACCAGAAAAATGCACGTTTTCTGATGAATTCATGTTTTCCTCAGCCATGGCTGATAAGGGAGATGTTTGGAAGGAAATAGTAGTGAAAGAGGGGCTTGTAGATATTGAGATGAAGGATTTGGCTAACTGGGATTTTCTTGATGCTCTTTTTCGATTTCCTATCAAGATGTTGTGTACTCGTAGCAAGATTGATATGTCAGGATTCAAAAACAAGTATCATGTTTTGGATTCAATATGTTATTGGATTGATGTTATGAAGAAGGATAAAATTATTCCTTGACAGCAAAGAATGATGTGTATCAATGTATAAATTCATTTGGGATTCCAAATACTTTTAGATGAATGTGTATAAACAAATATTGATGAGATTTTAGCGAACTCTTTGAATGTCTTTCTTGTTTCATTGACAGGTAGAGAGCTTCCAAATTATCCTAATATATTTTATTAATATATATAACAATATTAAAAAAAATCTTTAAAAGATAAAATATAAAATTGATTTAAAAAATGATTAATTTCATATTACGGCTTTTAATATTTTTATATAAATTCTCCACTTTTATAGCTGTTTCAATTTGGTACCCAGATTGCCTTTTTTTGCACAAATTTTTACTTTAATCAGAAATCACCCTTAAATTAATGCTCAACAAGCTCATATAATTTAGCCCAAAAGTTTCGTGTTTTGAGAAGGTGGCGCCCCCTCCTTTTACTCATCTTGTCTGGGTAGTCAACGACGATAATCAGTTAATTTTAAATATTAATTAGAGTAATCTAAAAAAAAGAATCGGTATGTGTAATTCATGTAGGAGAGAGAACATAATTAACCAGCATTTTATACTGTTCATAAATTAATCAGACTGAGCAGTAAAATTGGGTCATTAAACACATTACAAGAATTAAAAAAGAATTTAATATTAATGCACTCACTAATTACTGCTCACTGTCCCATAATTAATTCATTTTATTGATTAATCAAATAAGTGCTAACTGCTAACCTGCCATTTTTTTAATAAGAGTTCGATGATGTGAAGCTGCCATGTAAGACTGCATCAAGACTTTTTAAGGTGATTCTACTTTCGTATCATCTTGCTAATTTCAGAAGAACATACTGTTCGACTCCATACGAAACTCTAGGCAGCATTACTTGATATTCTAAGTTCTAATTAAGCAATTACAATCAGTAAATAACAACAACAAATAGCCACTGTGCACAGATACAAAATAAGTGAAATGTAGTAGTAGAAGAAAGGAAACATTAGTTAAGAAAGTAAAACAAGAATTTAAAAGGAATGCATGCATACCTGCTGTCCTCTCGAAGTTTATCATGAAGTATGTAATGATACCATAAACTATTGTCTGCAAAAAAGTGTAGGGAATCTCGACAGCGCCCTGCAGGAGTTGAGATTGATCATTCTTTAGCACAATTTGTTTGAATATTATCCCACACGCATATCGAATTAGACTAAACAAGTTGCTCAAAACACGCAAATTTTCTTGATGAACCATTATGATAATGTAATTACCACGACACTTGATCTGCGATATATTTTCTGAAAGTTGCTTGTTATTGTTAAGCCACATATTGCGTTACAGGAGCAGAGATAAGATTCAAGTGTCAACTGCTAAGCATCTAAATGAATCGAGAGAGCATTAACCTGGGCAAATGCAAAAGGAAATGGGGAGTACATTCCGGCCGCTTTCTCTCTGTAGAAAACTGTCCTCTCAATAGATACTACTGGTTGTACAGAAGATGAATTGTTGACCCCAAGAAACAGTGCAGCAGCATAAAGCGCCCCCATCACAACAAACACATTTTGAGTTGAATCCCTGTATATACATTTTGGAGCACTATTAGCTTAATGATCTTGAGCTATTTGTATGTTATGCGAAAATATTAAAAAGGAGAAAACATTTATAAGGTATCTATTATCTACTTCACTGCATTTCAATCAACGGTGTAGAACATAGAATCTGGTCTGACTTTCTGCTGTCAAATTTTTGGGTACAGGTTATTTATAAGGTATCTATAATCTACTTCATTGCATTTCATTCCTAAATTACCTTTTCGACCCGATATCCCAAAATACAGAGCCGAGAATAAGAGCGCTGAGTGTTGTAAAGAACAATCTCACAGCATTGTACGATGGACTCCTCCAATACACAAGCCTTTGCTTCCATAGACATATTCTGAATTGTGACATTGCATTTCTAGAGTATGTTGAATTAAATCCAAGAGGCTCTGAGTTTTCAGGTGGAACACTAAGACTCTGTATTGAAGCTTCAACATCCCTGAATTCAAAATCCAATAATATTTTGTTAAGACTCTTATTATAAACAGAAGATCAAAGATAATGGAAAGACTAAAATCACACTAATAACGGGAAGTAAACAGTTATAAAGGACTACCGAAACTGCTGCGAATTTTGATATATCTCGGCAAAATCTTGATGAGTTCTCTGTTCAACAGCAGGTGTGCTTATCTCAAGCATCCAAGTAGCAGGGTTATAACCATAACTTATTCGATGGACTCCAGTTAACCCCTGAGCAATCAAACAAAAAAATCATATTCCATATCAAGATTTCTTGATTATTAATTGACCAGAGCTTTACCTGAAAATAGTTGATCAAGGTTCGTGATTCTTCACCAAGCTTACCACCATAAATCATTCTCCCGCCTCGTTTCATAAGGAGAAGCTGCATGTTATTATCACCATCAGCCAATTTACGTTCGGATTAAGTGTACATAACTGTGACACCTGAACATCAAATTAACCTCATCGAATGCTTCGAATATCTCAATGCTCGGTTGATGTATGGTGCATACCACAGTTCGTCCAGTATCAACTGTGTTACGAACTGTCCGCATGACAATCGCTGCTGCACGTGCATCAAGCCCCGATGTCGGTTCATCCATGAAAATAATCGACGGGTTTGCAACGAGCTCAACTGCAATTGTTAGACGTTTTCTCTGTTCTGTCGATAAACCAGAACTACCTGGCAAGCCTACCAAAGCATCCTTTATAGAGTCTAGTTCCACTAATTGCATTACCTCTTGAACAAACTCCTGAAAAATGCATCGTTATAGAAAACAAAACAAAATAATAAGGCATGATCATCCAAGAACCGTCAAGTTTCACAGAATCTTACTTCTCTTTGATTGTCGTTGACTTCCTTAGGAAGCCGAAGAAACGAGGAGAATTTTAGAGACTCCAAAATTGTCAGTTGAGGGGAATGTATGTCGCTTTGTTCAACATATCCTGATATTCTGGCAAAAGTTTTCTGTTCCTTTGGGTAACCAGAGATTCTGATATCTCCTTCTATATAACCGCTGGTCTTCCTACCGGCAAGAACATCCATCAACGTGGTTTTCCCTGCTCCACTGGACCCCATTAATGCTGTGAGAACACCGGGTGAGAATACTCCACTAACATTGGACAAGAGTTGCAACTTTGTTTCTGGTATACCCCGTGAACTCATTTCCTGGAAAATCAAACATATACTGTGTGATTATAATTTGCAATAAGAAACATAGATGTTCTTAGATCAAGTTGCTGAAAGAAAATACCTTGGGCATGTCAACGAAATAGTTGACGTTATTGAAAGTAATGGTTAATGGTTGAAATGGTAGAATCATTCCTTTCTTTTTTATTCCACCAGATATCTTGCGATTCTCACCTGCCAAATCAGTTTTTACTATTACTCAGGACAGCTTTTAAGGTTAATAGCATTAAAATAAATGAATTATACTATGTCGTTATATACCATCAGTATCTGATTGTTCTTGATCATCTTCAGGTGGAATAATTGTCTGCGGTTTTTGAATAGCTGTAAGATAGAATATGATATGTTAAAACTTTGAGTAAAATTAATCAAATCAATTTAATTAATTGAGTTCAGAATCCTCAATGGAATCAAAAGTATCGAACATACGATAAAGAAAAGCCAGTGCCGCGGTCACAGTAATGTTGAAAAACAGAGTATATGCTAGTAGAACACCAACTCCAAGCCAATACCAATAAGAATCATTGGGCATTCCATGACGCTGCAGAATTGTATATCCAAGATTGGTGTTTCCCATAGCCGGTCTCTGCAAAATCAAGTTCCAAAAACAGAAAATTATGATCAAGCAGAAAATATACATCACTGAGTTTCTATTTGGATACTACAACAGATCAAATCGTTCCAAGATATCACCTCCGTCCATCTTGTATCAGTGAACTCGTTAACAGAAATGGCGCGTTGCCCATAGGACAGTGGAGACACCCAGAAAGCCCATTTCCACCATGGTTTAATCAAATCTGAGATAGAAGGATTGTCATTGAGTATAATCAATGAGTAGTTATTTATGATGGCAAACAATGCTTACCTTTTGGTAGAATAAATCCACCCATCAAAAATATTATGAATAATGCAGCTGATCCAAATGTATTAGCAATGATCATATCTCTTGCTAAAGAAGCCATTGTTCTGAACAGTCCCAAGGCCATTTGGTGCACGGAAAAGAGCAGAAATATATAACGGAAGAACCTAAAACGTTTAATGTGACATATTAAGCTTTAATAAACGGAAAAGCCCTGGACTAACTAACGGAAAAGTCTTTAGAAAAAAACCTTCCAGCTCCAGGAGCAAATCCTACAGTATAGTATACAACGGAAGACCACACAACAGCTTCAACTATGGAGTAAGGCACACGGAGTATGAAACTCGGGAGAGACCATGCCCACGCAGGATGGAAATTATTATCTCGTTGCTTGTAAAACACGGGAAGACGGAAAATCATAAGTGGTAGCTCGGAAAATCCATTGAACATCATATGCACCAACCCAAAGAACAAACATGCAAGATAAAGTTCACCATATGCCACACTAGTGGGATGTAGTCTTGTACGGAGAAACATTGTACATGTAACAACCCCTACAAAAACGACCTGCATATATTTTTAAGGAACGAAAAGCATCAGACCTATATTTCTGTGCTGGTAATAATGTCAGCTAATCGCCAAGAAAGGTGAAAAGTACCTGAACTGTCTTAAATATGTATATAAAACAATGTCTCTGCATCAGAAGTAACTCCCTGTTGAAACAAGCTTTAAATATCTCCATTCTTGGAACGGCAAACTTTGTTTTGGGCAGAGTTGAAGGGTGATTTTTAGATTTATCAAATGGATTAGAGAGAACCGAGGCTAGGTTTTGACCATATGTTGAATTCCTAAACTCTTCAGCTATCTTTGAAACTGGAACATACTCATATGGTTTGGAATGATCACCCCAGTACTGAGCCTGATCCTTTCTTGATGTTACCTATATAGACATAGTAAAGGTTAAAATCTTGTAACATCATTCAGAATAGGAAGTGATTTACAAATAGCGAAATAGAGGATCTCAATTAGTAAGGTTTACCTCTTGCAGAAAATCAGCAACATTCTTACGAGGTGGCAAGCGAAAACCAATTGACTCAAAAAACCGAACAACATCAGCTCGAGGCCCTTGATATATAAGGTATCCTTCAGAAAGTAATATGAGATCATCAAAAAGATCAAAAGTCTCTGGAGCAGGCTGAAGAAGAGCCATAAGTACTGTCCCTTCCATGAGATGAACAAAATTCCTTATACATTTCACAATTTGGAATGTGGTAGAGCTATCAAGCCCTGTAGATATTTCATCCATAAAAAGTGTTTTCCGAGGCCCAACCACCATCTCTCCTGTACGTGTTAAGCAGACAAAGATTCAATATATTGATAAGAGAGAGAGAGAGAGAGAGAGAGAGAGAGAGAGAGAGAGAGAGACATTCACATTAGGTACAGAAAGGTGGGGGGGGAGGGGATGACCTGTAGTGACTCTCTTCTTTTGCCCCCCTGAAATACCCCTGAGCATTTCATTGCCCACTAGTGTATCTGAACAAACATCTAAACCAAGAACTTTCAGGAAGTAGTCAGTTGAGACACTGTGCTTTTTACCCCCAACAGATGATGCCTGAATTTTTTTTCGTTATGTATTGAAAAATGGAATGGAAAGAACTAGCAATAAACAATCTTAGGTGTGTTGAAAAAAGAATCACCTTCATATAAGCATCTATCTCTGGCCGGGGACGTATGTTTTTTTCCTTCTCGAGACGGGTAAGATCCTTCATATATCCTGCCACATTATGTTTAATGTGTATGAATTCATATTGAATTTTCAGTCCTAAATCCTAATAAATATGCATTACTAATGATAGCGCTAGTCAAGCTACTTCCCTTGTGGTTTACTCACGTAGAAAGAAAGTCGAAGAGAATCACTATAACTGATTTAGGGATTGATTTGATGGATTAGTCTGCCTTTCCAAATAAGATAAGGGGATTGGATAGATAAAGAGGGTTATCCAGAACTCATATTGAATTTGGTCTTTGGCTGGGCTGATTTGCTTAGACGAGATTGTTTTCCCGAGTTTGTAATCTCCTTCATCTTTTCTTAATAAAATTATCATTCCCAGTTTTTCTTTTATTTTCATATCTGCCTTTACACTATCAATTTGGCCCGACCTACCAGATTATCAACTGATTTCTTCAATCCTTTGATTCAATAAAAAATCCTATCTTTCTAGGTCTCAATCTAGAAAACAAACACAGAGTAAGGAGCAGATGTATTACTGCTTTGGTGCTAGTCTTGGATCATATACTTTTTTACAACAGTTGATATCTTAACTGCAAGCATACTCTGAAGCTAATTTAGGTTTCCCAGTGACAGATTATGTTTCCTCACCTAGACTCACCTTAACAAGGCCGCAGCTCATGCCGCTTTATTGAGTGCAATTTGTTATTTGTAAGGAAAATAATAACTTATCTTCAAAGCCATTCTTGATTGAGATTTTATTGTGTTCAAAATTTTCAGAAACTCATTCTCCAACATTTTTAGTTATTGCTTTAAAATAAAAATATCTAAAAAATACGAAGTTAGCAGAAACAAGGAATAATGATAGCAATCCATATATATATATATGTATGTACCAGAAAAGCCTTCACTTGAGCCTTGACATCTAGCAGCAAAATCTAGTGTTTCCCTAACCGTTAGCTCTGCAATGTGATTATCCGTCTGGCTTGTATAAGCAGAAGCTCTTTGAACAAAGAAATCATCAAACTCATGACCATTATATGTGATAGTCCCACTTTTCTGAAACAAAAAAAGATTAACATGAAAACAGATAATTGATTAAATCAGCTCTGTGCCTCTGTCTGGAAGTGGAAGGTAATATATAAAAGGAATTCACATAAAGCATTACAGGCGAACGCTTAAATAGCTTTCAGATACATTGTGTTATTAGTCGTGGGAACTTATCAGCTTGAGGGCCACTTTTTGTGCAGTTTGGTTTCATCCATGCAACAAAAATAGAAAATAAATGCAATCGAGATTTATGTGATATTATTCATCCACCAGCTTATACTAACCTTTAAGTCGTTTTGGAGCTTCCCTGAAAGAGCTAGAAGCAATGTAGACTTTCCAGAACCTGGAGGCCCCAAAAGCAGTGTCATCCTAGCAACAAACAATTAGAACGGCTTTTAATAGACATGTTGTAATTGCATGCAATATGTACATAAACTACGTTATAATCGTTGCTGAATTATTTTAATTACTGTCTGTAAGAAGCCTTGATCAATTTTTATAGTTAAATTCACAAACAAATACACATGCCACACCACTATGCAACCATAAATACATATAAGATGTACACGTTGCCTAGTTCCTTTTGCTACCAAGTGAATGGTGTTCTACTAATGTTTTTTAAGGAAAAACACAGAAAATTACCAAATATCCTTGCTGCTCAGAATATAAGTGTAACCAGAGCATGTGTTAATTGTTGTATTTTAATTCAATTAACTAGACGTGATAATATTAAATTTTCAGTTTTCAAAAACTTAGGCAGTCTACCATATATGAATAGGAAAATGTCTTATACCATACGTAAAATAGATATAGTGTTTCTCAGCAAAATTTGATCATTTACTTATATTAATTGAATATTTTAATTCAATTAACTACACGTGAAAACATTAAATTCCAAGATTTGAAAATGTTGATCAAAACTATATAACCATATCTGGTGAACTAATAATTTCCAGAATGGGGTAACAAAGAAGACGCATTGTTATTCTTCTTTTTTAGTAAAATTAGGCACATGTATACGTATCATTTGGTGAGTTAGTATTGATCTCACCTTCCTGGTTTTACCACACCATTGATGTTGTTGAGTATGGCCAATAAATGTCTCTTTGGGCGAAGTATTCTTAGTTTAGAAAGTAAATGCTGCATAAACAAAAAAAAAAAACCAGTGGTTCAAATTCAAAGTAAATGAAAATTTGAGTGGTTCAACATGCTTTACCTCAACCATGTCACGAGAATAATTCACCAAAGTAGGCAGAGCTCTGGAACCCATTTTTACATCCGCAGTGATTTGTAGGTTCTCAAATCGAACCTCAACTTTCGGAATCTTTAAACCAACACTACATTTACAGTAATTCAAAACATATCAATACAACAAATTACACAATACACTAATTCGGTTCATATCAATATATTCAAATCATCAATTGAATTGAATAAATACACAAGCATTTCACATGTAGACGTCGTGGATGATCGATTACCTATCGAGACGCTCTTTGATTCCAGAAAGGAGTTTAAAATTGTCCTGTTCGGTGGTATCTAGGGCTCTTCTAACAACAAGCTCGCGATTAGTCCGATTGAGCTTCCGAACGTCGACGGTGTCGGTGCTATCCCCGCCGTCGCCTGATTCGTCGGCGGAGCGCGTCACAAAAGCGATGTTCGACCGCTGCTGCGACGGCAGCCGCTCGATCGCCGCCCATTGGAGCTCCTCCTCGTCGCGCGCGACGAACTCGGCGTTCGATGGCCGCGAGAACGTGGCGTCCGCCTCGTACTCGACGTCGAGCTCGAAATATTCGCATCCATTTGAGGCGGCCATTCAATGTAGGTATTTTGGTACAATGTTGCAAATGAGGTTTTGGGGAATGTTATAATCGGAAGGGAATTAGGGAAGGCGTGTAATTCTGTGATTCACGTGAGTGTGTGTGTTTGCTGTGTGAGAGTTAGTTACAGAGGAAACTGAAAAGGTTAGTTTTAGCGAGGTTGGCTACGACGACTGTGAGCGCTAACAAACCGCGAATTTTGAATTTTGACGAAATTGCTCGATTTATGCTACAATATGTGTTCTCCGTTCTTACGGAATTATGCATACATGATATACGTACAGATATACACATGATTAATAATAATATTATAAAGCTCCGTATTCAACTCAATTGAATATTTATAAAAAAAATTAATTTCAAACTCAATTAAATATTTTTATAAATAATAATAAAATATTTTTTTCTTTTTATTTATATTCTTCAAACACCTCAATATTATATTCAATGTCATTCCCTTTTTAACACTAAAGTCACTTTTATCTTATTTAATTTACACAAATGTCACTATTTTAGTATTTTATCATTTAACCCCAACTTTATCACTTTTAATAATAGTAAATATTTTCTCTTATTTAAAATATAGACCACTTTATAATAACACACACATATTAAGTAAATTAATAACTCACTACTTTACTCTTAACAAATTGCTTTGAAATTCTACAATACACATTAAAAGACTATTACTACTACTACTTAAGTTATTTTTAAGAATTTTGAGGTTAATTTGAAAAAAATATAATTAATTAACATTAAAAAGTATGAAACGACATATAAATTGCAAAGAGTATAAAAAGGTAAAACGACTTATATTTTGAATAGGAGAGGGCAATTATTTTCTAAATATTCGTGTGTATAGTATATGTTCAATTAACTATGGGACGAAGGGAGTATAGCTTTACTTGACTAGAAGAAAATTGTAAATAATTTATTATGAATTCTTATGAATTGTTAAATATTTTTTTTTTACTAAACATTTTATAGAGCTTAGAAGTTTCTAAACTATTTCAAGGAGTTTATAAATCTAATCAAACGTACTCTAATTAAATTGTGAATTATGAACCTATAAATATATTAGTTGATACCTAGAGTGGTAGAAATTTCAAATTTCTAATAATTATCATTTAATCATGAAGTACTATTTTTTAAAATTGTGGTAGAAATTTCAAATTTCTAATAATTATCATTTAATCATGAAGTACTATTTTTTAAAATTATTTTTTGAAAGGCTTTTTTTTAATGTAAATAATACAAAATCATCAAAAAATAAAAGTTCGGTCAGAATTAGAAATGTCTAAATTCTAATTATTATCATTTAATCATGAAGTATTATTTTTTAAAATTACTTTTTGAAAGGCTTTTTTTTTTAATGTAATACAAAATCACCAAAAATTAAAAGTTCGGTCAGAGAGTTTTTCGCACTTTTGGTCCCACAGGACACGCCTACTCACGCTTTTGGTCCCAAAGCTTACACTTTTGGTCTCAAAGCTGAAAATTTTGACACATTTGATCCCACCGTTAATTTTTCTGTCAAATCCGTTAGCACTTTTGGTCCCATAGGAATTTTGGATGGCCCAGGCGCGTGTGGAGCTTTTTGGAGGGAAAAAATCGACACTTTTGGTCCCATAGGATTTTTTCCCTCTTTTTTTATCAAAAAATTCAAATTTGGTGGGAAAATGACATTTTTGGAGGGATTTTTTTTCCCTTTCTGGAGGGAATTTACACCTATATATATGATGCAAAACACTTAATCATTCATTCATACATAGCAACAAAAATGAGCATGAGTAAAGATGGAGCTTCATCATCCTCTACAACACAAAAATGGGCACATCACCTTGTTTGTTATTGTGGCAAACCTACTGTCACTTATGTGTCTCAAAGGCCAAGTAGCAAAGGTAGGTTGTTCCATACATGTGTTGACTTACTAAGTGGTGGCTGCAAATTTTTTGTTTGGGCAGATGAGCATGAAGTGGCTGAGCAAGGCAAATTTCCTGGAATGATGAGGAGAATTGATAGCCTAATTTTTTGAAAAACTTGAGCTAACTCGGGCTAAAGGATGCAGCTCATGGGGAAAGAAATGCAGTTGAAATGAATGAAGAAATGAAGAACCAGATAATATGCATGGCTGAAGAACTTTCTAAAGTGAATCAGCTAAAAGTCATCCTTTTCATTGTAATAATTTTATCTTGGGCACCTACTGTCTTCAAGTGGATGGGTTGAATCTAGCTAGCTATGTGTAAAAAGTCTCTGACCATATAGGGCATTTTGTAAAAGTCCCAACTTATATTTGGGCAATATTATATATTGTTTCAATGAAAACAACTTCTAAAATATCAAAATCACAAATAACAATCACAAATTGTCTAAAGCAACATACTTGTCTAAAGCAACATACAACAACAATCACAAATCACCCATTGTCTAAAACCAGAGAACATCAGAATTTAAAGACATTAAAACAACACAAATCTCATTGTCTAATCTTTCCCCCTTTCAACTTCTTACCCTTGCCCTTACCCTTGCTTGCAACATTAGCAGCAACATTGGCAGCAGCTTCAGTTAAAAAGGACATGGTCACAAATTTCTTACCTGCTTGTGTTATGACTCTCATTCCATCTCTATTAGTGTTGACACCACCAATGTTCACATTGCACCCAATGTAGGTGTTTGAGTTGAAATTCATACCAGCAGTTGCTACAATTGGAGTTGTACTTGATGCACCAAATTGAACTTGACCTCCAATAAAACTTTGTGGGTTGAAATGCATAGGTGGAGGCTCCCTTATCACAACTCCAGTTGGTCTGGGGATCTGTAACAGTAAATAACCAATCTTATCAGTTTACAACACTTCAAAGACATAATTACAACACAATTATCACCACAACCAACAACATTACCTGATCATCAGCAGGTTTCAGTGCACTCTTGCTTGAACTAGCGCCAGAAGTCTCAGCTTTCCTTTTCTTTGACTACATTGCAGTAATCTGTTATTTAACAATTAAAAAAAAAGGTCTAGACTTCAATAAGACAAATTAGCAAAAGTAATACCTGCTTTTGTGAAGTTTGATTTCTTTGTGCAGCCAAATCCTTTCTTCCTTGCCTTGTGGTTGGTCTACTTGGAACATTTTGTTGAACCTGGTAAAATTTTAACATAAGTATATTACAAGGAATTGAATAATTAAATTTATGTAATATGTACTTACATGATCAACAATCTGTGAGTCTTCTTGTGTCATTGGTGGAGCATCAGCAGGTTGGCTCATCTCTACAGCTTCATCCTGTGTCATTACTGATTCTCTTGCTTCTTCAGCCTCCATATCTTGCACAAACTGTTCACCAAGTTTCAACAATTGGCAACCTGCCCTATTATGACCCTCCTCTTTACAGAAGTTACACTTCACAGTGAAGTTTTGTTTTGGCATTCTCTGCACACCTCTGCTCTTGCTTCCTTCTTCATCAGCACTCAACCTTCTCTTGCTTCCTGATCTCCCTGGTCTCCCCCTCTTTCTCTTTTCAAAGTTAGGTGGAAGTGGTGGGATATAACCAGTTTTCACCCACAACTCTTCCCCATTCATTGGTGGAATGGAATGGTGATAGATGTCTGTGTATACCTCCACTGAATAGCATTTGTTCACATAATTCTCCACATCCAAACCTTGTGAACATATTGCATTGATTGCATGCTTGCATGGTATACCAGAAAGCTCCCACATTCTGCAATCACATTGGCATTTCTTTAAATCAACTGCATACTTTGTGCCCTCAAAGCTCCTAACTTCATACTAAAACTCACTGGATTTAGTTGTTATACAGTTTTTGGCAGCATCTATTTTCCTGTTCAATATACTCCTTATCTTTCCACACAATGCTCTTCCCTCCCATTTCCTTTCAGCTCTATCTCTATTCTTCTGCAATCTGCTCATCAGGTACTCCCTAATCCACTCCAACATGGTCAAAATAGGGGATGATCTTGCATCCAAGATGCACTTATTGAACACCTCACACATATTATTTACAAGGGTGTCACACCTTGCATAAGGTGTAAAGTGTGACCTTGACCATTGGGAGGGAGACTTATCTTGAATCCAGGCCAAACATCTGTGATCCAGTGCTCCAATGCCCCTCATTGCATTTTCAAATTGAGGTACAATATTAGACTTGGCAGCAGCCCACAAGGCCTTTTTTAATGCATCCCCTCTGAAACCTGCTCTCTTCATTTTACCATGCAGATGTCTAACACAAAATCTGTTCTCCACTCCAGGCAAAATCTGTTCAAAAGCAGGTATCAAACCCTTCTGCTTATCTGACATAAATGTCATCATCTCACCTCTGTCTTGCATCAGATCATCCTTCAAAAGACTCAGAAACCACTCCCATGCCTCCTTTGTCTCACTTCCCACAATTGCATAGGCCAATGGGTATGGATCATTATTGGGATCCATACCCACTGCAGTGAGCAAAACTCCTGGACAAGGACCCTTCAGGTGACAGCCATCCACACCAATCCATGGTCGCATCCCAAACTTAAACCCCATCTTCAGTGCACCCAAACATATGTAGATAGACTTAAACCTCCTCCCTGCATTTGTATTCACCATGTTCAATATAACAGTTGAGCCAGGATTCTTCTCTAGTAGAGTTTGGGCATAGTCACATAACTTGGAGTACTGATGTGTTTCATCTCCTTCAATAAGTTTCAAGGCTTTTTGCTTTGCTCTGTATGCTTGAGAGTGGGAAACATGACAATTCAACTTATTGATAGTCCTCTTTTTGAAGCCTGAGACTGTCTGTTGTGGATCCACCCTGAACTCTTCTGCATACTTTTTTGCCAACCATCCTGATCTGACATTGTCAAGATGATATTGTCTTGCACAGTTGTGATCTGGATTGTACTATCTGATTTGGAAAGATTCTTGTCCCACAAGCTTGAGTGCATTTATATGTCAATCACAACCTTTTGTCTACACCTGGCATAGTGTTGGGGTTATACTGAAAAGTATGTTTTTACTTTGTATAACCAAACTGAATTTCTATCTTATTTACTAAAATAAATTATTTATCACTGATGCTTTAAATATCATTGAATGTTACATATATTTACTGCATAATTGTTCAATAAACAGTACATGTTACATTGTAGTTAATTTAGTGATACCAGATCACAGAAGATTAAATTAACAGTCCCTTGTAACTAAAAGTACGCTGTTCACGACCTAGATGGAAATGAACAATCCATCGTGAAAGGTTGAAGTGTAAGGCTCAGATTGACTTGTCTTGACCAAGAGATTACACTAGTGCATGACTGATGCACTGAATAGGACCTACAGGAGGATAAATTCTTCAGCACTGAATCAGGAAGAATTAGACCTCAGTGGTTCGTTATTTCTTAATCTTCATCCCTTGAATAGGATCGTGTGTGGTTAGTAACTATTGCTTTGACTTATGACTGGTAGAGAATCAATGAGATTCAATACTTTATATCTTGGGCAATATTACTGGTCACATGCGATTGCTAAGATTTAATACGAAGAATCGTGTGCGAGTACGCTTGTTTGATTTGCCCCCTTGGGAGGTTCATAAGATTTATCATACCAAATCTTGCAAGTGGAATTAGTTACCGGTATGGATAATAATGTTGAACCGTTCCTTGACCAATGACAAAAGATATTAATTAATGGAAATCTATTTCAGTGGCTTGAATTAATTAATGGACTAGATAATCTTAAACACGGGAAATAATAACCTGGAGCCATATTAACAGTAATATGGGTTAAGATGGATAGTGCAATATTAATTTTGTAGTGGGATTAATTAATATTTATGGGCTTGAATAATATTGTGGCTCAATATTAGATATTCAAAGTCCATTAGAAGGTCCAATCTTAATTTTCCTAAAGGGCCCTCAAGTAGCCCAAACATAATGTCCAATAACTGAAAAAGACGTTTATAATAAAATAAATTATGGTTGCCTATTTTTCCTAAAAATTTCGAAAACAATAAATAAAAGAGGGAGAAAGATTTTCTTTGAATTTTGTTATGGAATGTAGATAAGTATTCTTGGAATACAAGACTATCTCATTAAATTCAAGAAATCTCCCACTTGGTTATTTATTAAGCATATTTTCGAAAATCAAGAAAAATAAGGAGAGGAAAGATTTTCTTGACTTTCTTGAAAAGATATTATGGAAGATATGTATTATTGAAATACAAGAATATTTCATAAATTCAAGAAGATCCAAATCTTGGATTCCTACTCCTCATATTTTTCGAAAATCCATAAGTATAAGGAGGTGGGATTTTTATGGAATATTTTAAATATGGAGAAAAGAATATATGAGATATATTCAAGATTTCTTGGAGATCAAGAAAAGATTTTCCCATCCTTATTCCTACACTAAAAATCGTCCAACCCCCTTAATATAAATAGGGGATGATTTTTTCATCCCCAAATGCAATTCCATGTGTTGGAAAAATTAGAAATCCACAAAGGTGGTGCAACATAATTTTATTTTTTTCCTTTTTGTTAAATTGTTCGCGAGTTCCTACCACCGGATTGTTGAACAAGGATAAGGGAATACTTGAGAAGGTCTTTTGGTGTGTTCGTGTGAACATGATCCATCTTCTCAACTGTTGTCACTCCGAGAGGTTAGTTCACGTAAACCCGTAGTAATTCCGCATGCGTAGGATTTATGTGAACTGTTTATATGCATGATTTGCTGTTGAATTATTATTTGAATTAATATAGGATTAATTCATGCTAGTAATAATTGTTAGAATTAAATTTGTATTTAAATATTCATCCCGAATAGATCCGGGCAATTAATTCCCCAACACATAGATCCTCCTTGCATCATTCTTTGTTATCTTTAAACCTCTCACTGTGTCAACACTGTGCATGTTCACAACCTCCCTAAACAGATTTTTTGTGGAGAAAATCTGCTCAATGAAGAATTCAGGCCTCTCAAGATTAGAATTCCTGAAAGTTAAACAACTGGTTTCATCATCAACTGCTTCTTCATCAGATGCAATACTTGAAAAGTCAGATTCATTGTCTATATTCTCATCAGATAGACTTGAATCAGAATCTCTGTTAGTTTCATCCACAAGTCCTAGCCACTCAGCTTCAATATCTATATTCTCATCAAATATGATATCATCCAACAGATCATCACCACTTGAACAATAATCTTTGAAATCAGAATCACTATCCTCTTCCCCTTCCTCTTCCTCTATATCTGTCATAATTGTCTTCCCTTTGCTATTATATTTTCCATGATTCTCCTCTTCCTCAGCTGCTTCTATCCACTCAACTTTCTCTTCCAAATATACCTCTTCCAAATCTACCTCACCCCCTGATCTGGTTCTATCCCCTGACCCCCCTCATCTAGTTCTACCCCCTAACTCCCCTGATCTGGTTCTATCCCCTGACCCCCCTCATCTGCTTGCATCACCATCACATTATCATCATCACCATGGACTTGAGGTTGAGAGATTGGTGGGAAGTCATCAGGCTGGGTGATCTCCACTTGTTCTACCTCATTAATTGCTTCAACTTCAATAGGTTGGGACATTTGTGTGAAGTAATCCATGTTGTTGGGATCACTGTTGAAATCATCCTGAATCTTTTCATACTTCTCAAGTCCTTCAAAGTCCTATGTTATCACACCAAACTCTTGCCCAGGGCCATCTCTAAAGGCACTCAGGAAAAAATGAGCTACCCTTTCTATAGCAGCATTGAAAATCTGTTCAATATCAAATGCACCATAAATAGACTCAAACTTCCTAGTTTTACCTAGCCCATAATACACCTTGGTTCCACTGTACCCCAGCTTAGACACCAAATTATCCAAATACTCAATATTTACTCTTGTTATATCAACAAAATCAAATGCACTTATTGTGCCTCCCAAATATCCTAAATTTCCCATTCTATTTTTATGCAGTGCCCCCCCGTGATGCATCTTAATAGTATAAAATAAGTTGCATTTGCCTACATTAGAACAAAATATCAAAATTTCAGTCAGCAAATGCCCAAATGCACAAATTTCAGAAAAGCATATATGCCCTAATTTCAGCAAAATCAAAATTGAAATCAAAAACCCTAATTTTCAACAAATGCACTAATTTTCAGCAAATGCCCAAATGGCAAAATTAAAGAAAAAATGCCCTAATTAGAGACTTACCATAATAGGGGGCACCAAGGTGTATAAGCTCCTTCCTGCGCAAGAATGGTGGAATATATGGCTTATGCAACGATCTCTGACCTCTTCTCATTAACGAAGGCGGTGGGTTTACAGGTTGCGGTAAGTTTAACGACGAGATGGGGTTTTTTGAATCGGGGGATTTTACGATGCGGGGTTGCCTTCTTTAGGAGCCGTAATTTCTTGTTCCATTATTCAGTGGGTTTCGATTATTGAGAGGACAGTGGCGGCGATTTACGCGGCGGATGGAGGAAGAAGCAAGGTGGTGCGCGGGGGAAAAATTAGGTCTGATGGTTTGGGGAATTTTTTTCGAAATGTTGATGAAATCGGTTACCATATTAAATTATTATATATATATATATTTTTTAATTAACGTTTGACTAACGGCTCGTGTGTTGGACGTGCAAATTTAACGGAAGTTTGGACGGTTTCCCCAGTCGCAGGACCAAATGTGTCAAAATTTTCGGCTTTGGGACCAAAAGTGTAAGCTTTGGGACCAAAAGCGTGAGTAGACGTGTCCTGTGGGACCAAAAGTGCGAAAAACTCTTAGGTCAGAATTAGCACCGCAAGTGAATTGCATCTAACACGAAACTTAAAAGTAAACAACTGTTCTTTTATTAATCAAAATCAAAATCAGATAACCAGAGCAAATTAAGAAGTGTTTAAATAACAAACGCAATATTACAAATTGTAATTCAATCATATACTCCAAACACGAAATCCCAGAAAATTTGAAAGTTTGATCGAAATTTATTAAAAGAGTGTTTTTTTTTATAACTCGATATCCGGCCCAAATATCGATTAATCCGAGGACCATAACCCACCGTCCAATAGCGGGAGCCTACTTTAAGACATAACTAAACTCTGTATGGATTGACCCATCTCACCCACCGTCAACTAGTGGGCCCCACTTCAAGTCAGAGCTAAGCTCTATATGAACTGATTCATCTCAAGAGTTGATCACACCTAAGGGGGTTCGAACTTAAGACCTAGAGAGGAGCACACTCCTAGCACACTTCTAAGTTCCAAACTTACACCACTAGGCCAACCCTTACAAATTGTAATTTAATCATGTACTCCTAACACGAAATCCCAGAAAATTTGAATGTTTGATCGAAAATTGTTAAGAGAGAGTATCCTTTTTTTTTTAATAACTCAGTATCCGATGCGAGAATCGACTAATTTTGGAGACCAAAACCCACCGTTCACTAGCGGGGGCTCCACTTTAAGTCAAGGCTAAGCTCTGTATGGACTGACCTATCTCAAGAGTTGATCGCACCTGAGGGGGTTCGAACATGAGACTTAGAGAGGACCACACTCCTAAGTCTCAAGCCTACACCACTAGACCAACCCTTATAAATTGTAATTTAATCAAGTACTCCTAACACGAAATCCCAGAAAATTTGAATGTTTGATCGAAAATTGTCAAAAGAGTGTATCTTTTTTTTTTTAATAATTCGGTATCCGAAAATTGTCAAAGGAGTGCATCTTTTTTTTTTATAATTCGGTATCCGATCCAATGATAGACTAATTTGGGGATCATAACCCACCGTCCACTAGTTGGGCCCCACTTCAAGCTAGAGCTAAACTCTATATGGACTGACCCATCTCACCCACCGTCCACCAAGAGTTGATCGCAACTGAGAGAGTTCGAACCTGAGACTTAGAGAGGAACACACTCCTAAGTTCCAAGCCTACACCACTAGGCCAACCCTTGGGGTTGTCAAAAGAGTGTATCTAACACGAAATTAATTAAAGTACTAATCAAAATCAAAACCAAAACCAAAAGCAAATAATCAAAATAATTTTAGAAGTGTTTAGAAATAATTAGCAATCCTAGAAAAGATAAAACTCGTAACATATAAAATGTTCACAATCTGGAAAAAAACGCGTTTCCTGCAATAATGATAAAACGAGATTGCTAATAATCAAACATTCTTTACGGTAAACATGTAACATGTAACATGAATATGAAGTAAGTATGAAATGTAATGTGCCGTTTTTTTTAGGAAAACGCGTGTACACATTTTGATGAAAACCAACAAATGGAGCAAATTCAGCTGGAATATTACTCGATTAATTTGGTTTAAATTTTACTAATAGTTTCTACAATTGTAATTCAGGTGGATTTTAGCTAGCGGTCAAAACCAAAACCAACCTAACGAACTACTCTTATTATCGTACATAATTTTATTCATTTTCTAACTTGATACGAATAATTAATAACTTACGAAAATTTATTTGGACGTGGCAACTCACAATTGTAATAGTCAGATTTTGTTTTTTGGTCAATATCATCGTAATATTTAGAAATAGTAGAATTAATATAGATTTCTAGTTCTATATAGGCAACAAGAGTATCTATTAATTAAAATATGGTTCGTAGCACGTATGTGAGTTTATGGAGTGTGCATGTGCATGGGGCATTTAAAATTACAATAACAATGTTTACTTTCCTCATATAATATACGTTAAATAATAATATAATACAATATAAAACATAAATTTTACTTATGATATTACAGGAAAGATCTCATATACATCATGTGCAAATAATTTAGATATGTGCATGCCTGCCCCGCCCCTACCCAATCAATCAAATTCGGGTCATATAAGGTAGGCTATAGTTTTTAATTAATTTTTTTATCATTTTGGAATTTGAAATATAGCGCCTCTTCTCTCCTTTTCATCTTCTCAGATTCTCCACAATCTGTCCTACCATCGTCGTCCTATCAGTGTCTATTCGACCACAGCCACTCTTCCACCCAAGCAAAGTCAAGTCCACATGTTAGAAACGACATGGACAAATGATATCGACCTACAACTGCAGTCACGACGGCGCAATAGAGGAATTCCTTCTTTTGCGACAACTGTGACAGCGTAGAAAGAGATATCAGCTAGCATCAGATAAGTGACGGGAAATTGAAATTACGAATAGCGGTAGCCAAATTCGTTAACCTATTATCCACGAAATTGTGATTGGGACTAAATTCATCTTCAAGTTTAGAAGATGAAGATGTTTACTCTGAAATTCTGAAATTAATCAACACCTCTGATTGGAAATATGAAGACATAGACACTTGCTTAAAAACATTTGAAAATTAGAGATGGTTTTGTTTGCAATGGTGATCTTTTTAGCTTGTAATTGTGAGCTCTGAAGAGTTTCAGTATTGGCTAGTTGCATGTTTATGTGTTATCTAGTTGAACGTTTAAGTATTAGCTAGTTGCACGTTTTTGTGTTATCTAGTTGAACATGCCAATATTAGCTAGTTCATTGTTTCTGTGTTATATAGTTGCACGGTTCAATATTAGTTAGTTGCATGTTTATGTATAATCTTGTTGAACGTTTCAATATTGGTTATTTGATTGTTTCAGTGTTATATAGTTGCACGGTTCAGTATTAGCTAGTTGCACGTTTTTTTTGTTAACTAGTTGAACGCTTCAAAATTAGCTAGTTGGTTATTTCTATGTTAGCTAAAACATGCAACTCACTACACGTGAAAAGTGCAACTCACGATTACCAAATATTAATCTTCCTATAACGGAAACATGCAACTATCTACTACTGAAATATTCAATTAAATAATTTGGGTTATTAAAAATAAAAAAATAAAACAAAATGGATTATTTTTTAAAAAAAAAGTATGGGATTCAAACATTGAACCTCAGCTTAGAAAAAGGTAAAAGTTTCGACAATATTGGTCTCGACGACCCGTATTTTTTAAATGGATCACCTCTATATTTGAGTGCACAAGAGACACACTCATAATATATATATATATATATATATATATATATATATATATATATATATATATATCACATATTGTTCTAGGATCCAATTTTCATCTGCGAGTCATCTTTCTTATATTTGGAGATAAGGTATAATTAGACTCATTTATATATATATTACTTTTGGATATCTATATGTTATATATATATATATATATATATATGCAGAAACGCCCCAAATTTAAAAATAATTAATTTTCAATGCAAACAATTATAAATTAAAATATCAGGTTAATTAGTAATAGGAAATTATAAATAAAATCGTGGGGACAAAATTCATAAAAAAAAAAAATGAATTAACAAATAATAATAAATTAAGAGAATATCCTTGGAAAAAATAGAAACAATATTTAAAATAAATAATAATGAGAAAACAAATCACAATATTTCAAATGAAAGAGTGAGTCTCTTGTGCACCCAAGTGCACCGTGTACTCATGCAACATAATGACTCATTTAAAAAAAATATTTGACCCATTAAATATATTAAACAAGTTTTGTGGATACATGGGTAGGATAGGGGCGAGTGCACGGATTTTAAATTCGTGCATCAGTTGCACATGAGACTTTGTCCAAATGAAATTATGAACAAATCTATACATTCCAAATAAAATGATCATCAAAGAATTAAAAAAAAAATTGGAAAAGAATAGAAAAAATATTTGGAATAAATAATAATGGGAAAAAATCACAATATTCCAAATAAAATTATGATCAAATCTATATATTTTAAATAAAATCATGATCAAATCTATTGATTTCTCAAAAAAAACCTTGCATTAATTTTCTTCTAAATTATTTATTATTTTTTTTCTAAATCTTTTCCTTCATATATATATATGTATACATACTTTCATTCTAACAGAAACTCATGCCGCACGCCAGAATTCATGCCTGACATTTTTTTTTCTAGCTTAATTTAATATTTATTAATTTTAATTTTTGTTTTATTCGTTCGCTCATTTTGTAATTAAAGAGAATCTCTACATATTAAATATACCAATATTAGGTTGATGAAACCCAGTTTATTGGTAATTTTAATGTTAAATATTTTTGTTTAATTCCTCTGAATATATATATATATATATATATATATATATATATATATATATATATATATATATATTATTGGAACCATTGTCGACATTGACAAAGGAGCGTATGAAAGTTAATTATGGGAAGACTTCATACATGAAAACAAATTAAAGTAAGAATGAGTAATATTACAAATGTTTTTACCAATGCTTTTTGGTGGTACAATTTATATATTATATGTTTTTTTAAACTTATACCTCTAAATACTTACGTTTGTATATATAAATATATGTATTTCTAATTTAACTATTGTGAAGACACTATTTCGGTCTGAAGTGCATTTAGTCCCTAAGTATTCTTCATTTTTTATACGTAAATTAAAGGAAATACAGGACTTTAAAACAAAGTTAGTTATTCCTGATATTATACTAAAATATTTTTGTTATTTTTGCAATATAATTTTTTTTTTCAATAATTAAAAGTAAATTTCAGGTCTACATACAAGTCCCCAAAAGGTAATTCAATATTCATTAAATATTATATTAATAAATATTTTATAGAAAATAATTAGTTTTGTTATTATAATTGTAATTAATTTCATAATTTATTTATTATACATAAAAAGATGTGTAGTTTATGAATACATGGCAAAATAATCGATGTGAATAGCTATATTAACTTGTGCTACACAATATGCAAACATTGCACAAAGATAGTGAACAAAAAAAAGGTATAATAGATTTGATAATAAAAACTACAATAAGAATGATGTTTTGACAAACTTGAGATATAGAGTCAAAGTGCTTGTGATGAATATATATAAATTAATAAGAATGCTATTAAATACATTCATAAAATAAAAATAAACTTCAATGAGAATTAATTGTGCAAGCGGCGTGTTTCAAAATTTATTTTTAAATTATGCATTAAATACAAATTATGAATTCTGAATTGTTACAAATGTTTTTTTTTACATATATATAATCATAATAGAGTTTTCTGAAATCTACATTATTATGACTTTTCAAATAATTGTGCAACCACAACCATAAATTCACATACTTTTAATAATTCGCACGGGTTCAATTACTAGATATTATAAATAATTTGATTAAAAACCGTCATAATCAACAAACATAACCGTAACTACCTTAAATTTTAGGCTAAATCTTGTATGCATCGGATGCACCGTACACTCCACAGTTATTTTAGTACCATACAACTTGTCTACACTGAACCGTGCTAACTATTAATATGGAAACAAGCTTGCACGATTCAATGTAAACAAATTGCATTGTTCAACAGATCATGACTCGTTACATTCAGTTAGCATCACATCAATGTACATTCTGCTGGCAGTCTTCACCTCATAAGGCTATGAGACAGTTTCACTAAACACATTCACCAGTCTACTTCAAAATACTGATAAATAGCAACATATACAAGTTAAAAGGACTGGAACTCCTCTACCTATTTACAGTTCAAAATCAAAATCCGTGAAAAAGTCTCAGCAAAAGGGCGTCAATGTCCATACCTTTTCAAAGCTTTCGATTCCACGAATCAGCATTTGCGTTTGGAACCCAGTACTTTGGATTTTAAGTAAGGTTTCTTGGTTTTCAAACTCTTGGGATCATCATCGAAATCATCACCGCTGTCGTCTTCAAACTTCCCTTTTCGAGTTTTTTCACCCTTCCCACATAGAATTATACTATTTTCATCTCTTTCCTGCTTAGTTTCGATTTTCTCTTGGGGTTTCCAGATGAAGATGGACCTGAAGAACAAGGACAAAATGCAAGCACATTCAACTAGGAACAATAATACAATTTACCATTCTTTCAAAAGAACTGACACGTTTAAGCTTGTAAGCCATTCAATGAGTTGAACTCGGAGTCGGACAATTAATAAAAGAGTCAAACTAAACTATCAAAATTTTGGCTTAACTCGGTTCGACTACAGCCCTAGAAGAAAAGAGAAAAGAATCGACAATTCATTACTATGTAGATGGATGCATATACAAACCTGGAACTACCAGAAGCCAAAATATCCTCACGTGGATGCGGCTTATTTACAGGACTTATCGTCGTAATGTTTGGATCCATCACCTCAGCCACTAACTGACCTGTACTTACGTCTATAAAATCAATGGGATGCAATGCTACTCCATTATAATTTTCGCTTATATAGCGCCCTACAACAATAAGAGATTCCGAAACATCCTGCACACAATTGAAGTATTGTTGTTGGAAAATTACTAAACTATTCCTGTTATTTTATGAAATTTGAGGGGGCTCAGAAAGCACTCATCACCTTTGGATCCCATTCGGCCCGGAAAGGTGTCAAATGTCTATTAAAATCCTGACTGTGTACAATTTCTCTGCTAGGAGAATCCATATTCCCAAAGATGGAATCCCATACACGAATTCGGTTGTCCTGAGATGTGGTGAGTATCTTGCTACCAGTTTGTGGAGAAAAACAAGCTGAATTAACAACACGCTTGTGTGGAAGATCGAAAATAGAAGATCCAGCTTCAAGCTTTCGGACATCCCATATACGAGCCTGAAGATTGCAGTTTAGAAAATTGGGAAGCAACAAGCAGAACTAATACAAAAGATTCAAGTGCCTTCTTTTCATTTAACATAAAAGCTACTCCCTCCATTCCTAAGTATTTGTTTGATTTTATCCATTCACACAAATCAATATTTCATTAATCAGGATCTTATAAGGCTATTACACCTTCAATAAAGAAATTATAAGCTTAAAATTACAAGAAGATGGTTATATTAATTAGGGGTATTTGTGGAGAAAAAGGACAAATGTTTGTTGATATTAGCAAAGTGACAAAAATAATTAGGAATACCATTTTGGATCAAATCAGACAGATAATTGAAAACGAAGGAGCATAATGAAATACAATATTAAATTACCACTCAAGGACAAGAAAATTTTATTTTGCAAACGTGTAGACAACAGAGTGGGGATATAAACAAAGTATAACAAAAGAATCACCATAGAAGCTTACAAAGTGATCATTTCCACAACTCAAAAGAAGATCGGGTTGAAGAGGATGACAGTGTAAACCAGTAACTTTGCTTCCTTTTTTGTGAATCAATACAGGCTTTCCAGTGACACTGTTAGAGCGCGTATCCACCCTGTACATATACATCCAAGAATTAGGCGTGCTGTCAAGATCCCATCCAGCGGAGGGCAAAATAGTCATAGCTCTAGAATCTGCTTAAGAAACTTAGACTACTAAGCAGAGTTTAGGGTTTTACTTGAAATTGATTGACATTGGTAGAACTCTAATATATTAAACAACAATAACGGTAAACAGTAAGATCATAATTATAGGATATACACACATGTAAAGAAGTCCAAAATTATCTGAAGCAAGCAACATTCCTTTGTCAGAGTTCATATCCAAACCATAAAGCATCCTCCATTTTTTAGGCCCCTAAGGAAAAACAGAACAGCATATGAGGTTCGATAAGTATCGTATGTATAAAATAGTGCATATGTGACTATGGAAGCATTTATAAATTGGAACCTTAGAAAGCAAGAAGTTTAGAAATATGAGCTAAGCAAATTAAAAATGGCAAAATCCTCCTTTTTATTAAAATGTTTCTTTTTTATAAATTTCAGGAAATTTATTTGTTTTAGTTACAAATATGAAATACCTCCCACCCATTAGGATTAAGGTTGACCAATGACGATGAAAGTCCAGTCTCTAAGTCGGTGCTGCTGACTGTTCCATCCGAAGAAGCACCATAAACTGTTCCATCATTCAAAGTATTAAACCTGTAACATTAATCAAGGGTCTGAGACATGATGATTATGAATAATTGAATGTTGATCCTGACTACACAATTATGAATATCCAACGAAACAATAAGAATATAACTCACTTCATATTGTTCAGTAGGCACCCATGTATGTTTCCATATACGGTCCTCTCATG
The DNA here is from genome assembly GCA_037126765.1 of Stenogyne calaminthoides. Classification (NCBI taxonomy): domain Eukaryota; kingdom Viridiplantae; phylum Streptophyta; class Magnoliopsida; order Lamiales; family Lamiaceae; genus Stenogyne; species Stenogyne calaminthoides. The sequence continues at coordinate 33,332,347 of JBBCBC010000010.1, read as the reverse complement.
CACTTTCTCATAATCCCAAACTCCAAGTTGTCCTTTCTTCACCACAACAGAGGAATATATCATATAACAATTCTGTAAAATTAATTCAAGCTGACAGATAAAACTACGGAAAATAAACCTTGTCACCAGACAAAATGATGTTGTTTCTTGTAGGATGGAACTCCAAACAGGTAACACGTCTACTATGATATCTAATTACCGCACAGTTCACTTTATTTGGGATCACAAATGCCGGCTTGATCTGTTACAGAACAGAAAAAGAAACACTAAGTGATAGATAGTCATGTGAAGTATTGTGTTCATAATTACAGTTGAGCAGTAAAAACCATGAGTTGCATTGAACAAACAGCAGTATGAGATTTATCATACATTTCTTGGAATTCATAAAAAATTTCTCACAACTCAGTAGACCTACAAAATATGCATACTGAATCTATTCCAATGGAAATTGATATGGTCCAACGAGGGGATGTGAAAAGGGGCAGAACTCAAAAATATTATTGCTTCCTCTAAAAACTCTTAAATAGTTAGCCACTAAGCACCAAATAGTAATTGAACCTGAAAGCACGAATTGACTAAAGTATCAGTCCTAGAACCAACTTCGTATGCAAAAGAAAATATATTTCTAAATTCCGTATACTAGACTTTTTTTTTTGGAAGACGTATACTAGACTCGGTCTCTCATAAGTTCTCAAGTCTAACTATAAAAAGAAAGTAAAAATACTGACGAATCTACCATAGAACTAGCCAAAGGATCCACACATTGTAATTCAAACACTATAGAGCTCTAATATGGAAATTATTATACTATTTTCAATTAAAAAGATGTATGCCACCATACCCAGGTATAAAAGGCCATTACCACGTCTACAATACTCAGAAGTTAAACTAATAAGAAAAATAGATTTCACTTTTTTGATGACTTGGTATCCAGCCAAAAGACGACTAATCCAGGGATAAATCCCACCATCCACTAGCGGGCCCCAATTGAAGCCAGAGCTCATTTGGGGGTTTGAAAAAGGATATTAACCTCAGATATAGATGCAGGAAACATATTATCATGAATGATCAGCAAGAAATCGTAAAACGATGAAGCTTTTCATGACAAAAGAGAAGCAAAACAACAGAAAAGTACTAAGCAAAGGATAATCCTACTCCAATTATTGAAGAAAACACGAGAAATTTCTCTTTACCTTATATTTCCGACACCTAAGTTGGCGCTCGAAAACATAGTCCAATGAGCTATGACTGCTCTTGAAGGGTGCTGGGGCTACCCCATACTCTGTAGCCACTCTATGTGGGCAAGTCACCGTGGTGTGACCTTCAATTAACAAACCAAAGAATAAAGATTACCCATTATTTTCACTCATGAAAAGAAAGCATGATATCCCAAAACAAAATTAAATATATTGCTTCTTGAACAACATATATTAGGGAAAATGTAGCATTTCCAACAGCATAAGAGAAGTTAAGATAAAATTACCAGGCATTTTGCACAAAAAACATGGCTTCATTGGGCAGTCAATGTAGGTTGCACCTCTAAACCCGGCTTCGTGACCCGGTATTTTACACACCTAAACAACAATTTAAAACACGATTTCACATATATATATAAAAATTGATGGCAATAAAATGGGCGGTGAAATACACTATTTCCATATGAACAATAAAACACACAAATGGTGAATTTCACACATTGCTGAAATTAAAAGGGGGTTGAAATGTTTACTTTGCAGACTTTCTTGAGACTAATAGTGATGGGTTTTCGGCCACTCTTGGTCGATGTTGAGGCCTCATCCTTCTCCTCTTCCCGCGACTCCTCTGCGGCGTCGTTTTGAACTTCTTCTTCATCGTCATCATCATCCTGTTCTAGCTCTTCGTCGGAAGAACTTTCCTCGCCGTCCGAATCTCTCTCGATCAATATTTTGGGAAACGACGTCGTTCCTCTGGTTTGCGGCGCCATTTTCAAAACTCTGGGTGCAAGTTACAGAAGAGGAAAATGGAAATAAAATAAAATCCGAATAATGGCGAAATGTTGGTGACACTTGACCGACTTTGGAGACAAAAAGCTGTTTTGTTTGATTGCTGCAATTACGAAACTGTCCTTTGCTATTGCTCCTAATAAAGAAATCATTTTGGTTATTCAAATTCAACTTAATATTTCCATAAAAATTATACTCCCTCCGTCCCAAACGAACCTTCACACTTTCTATTTTGGGTCGTCCTATTTCAATCTTTACATCCCAAAAATGACAAAGAATTTTACAATTTTCACTCTCACAATCTTCACCTTCCATCCCCTTTAAAAAGTCAATAAAACCATTTTTTCTTAAAATGTGTGCCGATCAAAGTGTGAAGATTGAAATAGAACGGAGGGAGTATATTATTGAAACTTAAATAGACATAAATGGATAGAAAAGCAAGATGAAATTGGTCACGCCACGAGAAAATATCATTTTTAGTCCTATAACTTTGAACAATTTTATTTTTTATTTTGTAACTTTTTATTTTTTCAATTTTAATACTGAATGTGTCAATTTCAGTCATTTTTTTATTAAAAATTTTAAAATCTCGCGCAGAATAAGCATGTGCACCTTACGCGATACTTTAAAATTGATTTTTTTTTAAATTTTTCGGCGACCTACACAAGTGGACTACAATGTAACAAAAAAATATATATTAATTTTGAAGTGTCACGTAAGGTGCACATGCTTATTCCGATGAAATTTCAGTAAAATTTTAATATTTTCGACTAAAAAGGACAAAAAAAAATATCGAATAAAAAGTAGAAGTGTTAGAAATTATAAGAATAAAAATAATATTTTATCGTCACACGAGCATTACTCAACAAGTTATATTAGGAGAGTTTATGTGTTGCCATAATTGTAAAGTTTTAATTTGAAATATTGATTGAGGATGAAAGATTTATTTTTCCTTAAATTTTAATGATCATTCACCATCATTTTTATCTGGACTTGAATTAAGATTCATTTGAGTGGTATTAATTACTAATTTAGAATCGTCGAGTAGACAGAACAAATTAAATAACATTTTTAAAATTAACAAAATTTAAGGTTTATTTGAATGATGTTGGACTTGGTTGATTTCTTGAGAGGGTTGTTAATTTTTTTTTATTGAATTTAACACAGAGTCGTTTTTTCACTTCAAACCCGTGAAAAAATATAAGAAAAAGACAATTAAAGTGTTAAAGTGTCACCTCTCTCAAAGTGTTAAAGTGTTAATTTTTAAATTACACCTCGTCTCATGCAAGTATGTCTCAAACAAATTATAATAGTAATGTTTAAAACGTTTTATTGTAAATATATATTTTTTTTTTTTTGAGTTGAGGTTATAATTAAAAATAATATCAAAAGTGTTTTCTAAAATTAAATTAAATGTGTATTCATATTTTACAAAAAAACTATTTATCCACATAACAGCAATTATTCTATGAATATTTTATTGAAAAATGGGTTCGCAAGTCAAGGGCAACATTGACAATTGGTTATGTGACTTGGCGGGACACCACGTGGCAAATTGACAACCGATTAATAGTCGTTGTTACAATTTTTTTTTTTTTTTTTGGCATATATATGTGTGTATACAGAAGAAATTAACTACACCGAAATTACAACATTATTAGGCCCATTCTTCATTTTGTGTCCAGTAATTCTGGGCCTTTCACAAATAAAAAAAATAAAATTCCCCCTTTCATCTATCTTCACGCCACATTACTATTTAATAATTCTATTCCTTTTTTTTTTTTCTTTTTCCTTTAATCAATTCCTTTAATAATCAATATTTATTATTTAATTATATAACTAACTAATTTGATGACATTTTTTGATAGATTAGGAATCGTAATTTCTTTCATCTAAATATGTGTATAGAGTTAATTGTGATAAAAAAAATATTTTTACACTTAATAATATGATAATGTCATAGAGACTTAGCAGAATTAATTGTAACTTGTAATTTTATTCGAACTTTATGCAATAGTTTATCTATGAGTAGGCTTTTCCGTATGCTTGCTTGGCCAAGTCTTGTAGACTCATATTTATTTATCTTTGAATCGTCTGTTACTATTTTTTTCATATTAATAAGTTTCTTGACGTTTTTTAAAATCTTACTATGAGTCTTGACGTCACTGAATCATCTGAGATCTAACTTTATCTATTTGCATATTGCATATGATTGTATACAATTTAAATATAAAATAATATTTATGTATAAATATTTTAAAATTATCTAATAATCGTACCCCCAGTTTCATAATTCTGGGTCCGCCACTGATTCTCCACGCGCTTGAACATTTTAGCTCTTCATTTAAGTGTGTATAATTTTCATTTTTTTTTATATTTTAACATGCCCGCATAAATTACTCCAATGAATTATTAATTACTACAGTGAAGAATGATATTATCTTCAGAAGTGTTGTCTGGAAGAATGATATTATCTTCAGAAGTGTTGTCTTTTCTAATGCAAAATTAGTTGAAAATCCCAAAATTAGGATATAAAATTGGTTATGTGTAAAAGATAAGGTGTCCTCTAAATTATCTTTTAGCGATTGACTTTCTAATCCTCGAATGGTTATTAAAATCTCTATATAAATAATTTTATTCCTTTCGAGTATCTCTTATATACGGCTTTATAATAAAAAAATTTGCCCCATCAAAAAAAATTAATTACTACAGTGAAACTCATTTATGCATTCCCACTTTGTTAGGTTTAAAAGCGCAAGTCCTAAAAGAAACATACACACGTTTCTTCTTTCGTTTATGTATAAACACACGACGTCATTTTCGGCTAAAATAGGCGGATATTTGATGTTAGATGATAACTGGTTTTCATCATCTGTATTGATTATTAGCTCATAGTATTTGTTAGTATAATAAAGTATCATGTTTTCGATTCAAACATGTTATTGTATTGGTGTTATGAGAAAGGATAAACATTGATATATAACTATAATAAACAAGCTAAACATGTTGTGTCCGTCTTTTTTTATTTTTAACTGATCTGGGACTTCTATTAATTCGCCCAATCCGAAATTAATTAATTATGTGGCACACGTTCTCGGTCCAACTGATGCGGCATCTTTCTGATTATTCTGAGTCGTGAGATTTCATTCCCATCGAACGGCCATTGTAGTGTGATACGCTGACACCGCGCGCAACGGTATACAGGGGAGAATCTGACAGAGAGAGGGTGTGTATTGTGTGAGGTAATTCTCTATCTTTTGCTCTGGTATTTCTTATCATCTTCTTCGTCGCTCTTGGCTAATTTCCTGTAATTCACCATGAGCAGATATACCATTCTTCCGTTAATACTGTGCGAACGAGAGAGTGACAACTAAAAATACCATATGTGAGTGAATTCCATAATCAAACCATTATTACCCCATTAATACCTTCTAATATGCGTTCGTTTCCAGGTATCCAATTGCCGGCCAAGATCGACGTTCAATTCATTGTTTCTGGAGCCCAGTGATGTTTATTTGCTATTTTCTTACTTATTGTTTGTTGAAATAAGCTTTCCCCCTGGTTATTTGGTGTTTGTTTTGTTATTTGTTATTGGAGTTTGAATTGTTTTTCGAGTTATTGAGTACGGGACTCTACAAGTGGTATCTAGAGCCAAACCGTTGCTCACTCTAGTGCAATGGCGAAGGGTACGCGAATGAATCATCTATTGGAGATGATTAAGAAACACGATGAAGTGTTTCTGGAGAACGATGAACGGATGAAGGCGGTGGAACAGAAAATCTTGAAACTCGAAGATATTTTGATCGGAGTGGGTCAAAATGTGAAGAATATTAGCCAAAATATGGATTACTTGATGAAGAAAGCTGTTGAACAGGGCCAAGGTCCTTCAAATGCAAACAAGGAAGAGAACTTAACCGGGAAGGGCCGTAATGAGTTCTACACCCCTCCACAATCAAGAAACCAGAACAATGGAGGTGGACAAGTGAATTTCCAGGCCAATAACCATACGGTGAGGCTTAAATTTCCAGAATTCAACGGGGAGAACCCCCAGAGCTGGATAAGGAAGGCTAATCGGTTTTTTCAGATCATGCCTATGGGAGAAATTGCTAAAGTGTATCACTCTGGGAATTATATGATAGATGTGGCGGATATCTGGTATATGGAGTACGTGGAATGGAAGGAAGGAATTGATTGGGAATAATTTTGTCAACTTGATCATAGTTGAAGGGGAAGAAGAGGGGATGGAGCAGATAGCAGTGTGGAAGAAGCTAAAGAAGTTCATAATGGGATTTTTGTGAATGCCCCAATGGGAAGCAGGTCTAAAACTACACTAAAGGTCATTGGGAATGTAGGGAAGAGGAAACTAAATGTGCTTATTGACAGTGGTAGCACTAGTAGTTTTATAGATGCTAACACAGCTCATGAACTCAACTGTGTAATGGAAGAGGCAGTCCCATGGGTAGTTACAGTAGCAGATGGAGGGAAAACTATTAGTAGATTCAATTGTGCGCAATTCACATGGCAAATGCAAGGTGAGTCCTTTTCTTCAGATTTAAGAGTGCTCAACTTAGGGGGTTGTGATGTCATATTGGGTGCTGATTGGATGTGGGAGCACAGCCCCATTACTTTTGATCTCAAAACTAACAAGATCAAGCTGCTCAAAGAAGAGAAGGAAATTGTGCTAGAAGGGGACAACTCTTTACAGGAATTGAGAGTAATTTCTGCCAGGGGTCCTGATAACTATTTGCACAAGACTTCTCATGGAATTTTGGTATAGCTTTTCTCTGTGAATGCTGACACTCAATAAACAGATAAGGTGGATGTACTCATACTGCAAGTATTGCAGCAATATGAAGGGGTTTTTGCTGAACCTACAGGGTTACCACCTAAGAGGAGGATTGAGCATGAGATCAATTTGAAACCTGGCACTCAACCAATTTTCCAGAGAGCCTACAGATACTCTCATTCATTGAAAAATGAAATTGAGAAGATGGTGAGAGAGAGGCTCAATCAAGATGTGATCCAGGTCAGCTCCAGCCCTTTTGCTAGTCCCTCTATACTAGTGAAGAAAAATGATTTGTCATGGAGATTCTGTGTAGATTACAGGAAGCTCAATGATCAAACCATAAAAAATAAATACCCCATGCCTGTGATAGAAGATCTCCTAACAGAGTTGTATGGATCAAAAGTGTTTTCTAAAATTGACTTAAGGCAAGGGTATTTCCAGATTTTGTTGAAAGAAGAGGATAGGTACAAGTCTGCATTTATTACTCACTGTGGGTTATTTGAGTTCAAGGTTATGCCATTTGGACTCACTAATGCACCTGCAACTTTCCAAAACATGATGAATGAGGTGTTTGCTGAAGTTATAAGGAAGTATGTTTTGGTTTTTTTTGATGACATACTGGTATATAACCCAGATATGGAAACACATGCAGTACATCTTACTGAAGTTCTCAATATTCTTGAGAAACAACAACTTTATGCTAAGAGAAGCAAATGTGCATTTGGGGTTAAGCAAGTGGAGTATTTAGGACATATTATCACTGAGCATGGGGTGTAAACCGATCCTGAGAAAATAAGGAGCATGGTAGAATGGCTAATACCTAAAAACATCAAGGCTTTGAGGGGTTTCTTGGGATTAACAGGATATTACAGAAGATTCATTAAAGGATATGGAGTCATTGCCAGACCACTCACTCAACTGTTGAAGAAAGAGGAGTTTAAATGGAATGAAGAAGTTGGGTTAGCTTTTGAAAATCTCAAGAAGTTAATGGTGGAGGCACCTATTTTGGCCATGCCTGACTTTTCACAGCCATTCATACTAGAGATAGATGCCAGTTCTAGTGGAATTGGGGTTGTCCTCATGCAGAAGGGTCAGCCTATTGCATTTTTCAGCTAAAGCTTGTGTACAAGAAATCAAGCTTTATCAGCTTATGAAAAAGAGCTTCTAGCTCTTATGACTGTTGTGTCTAAATGGAGCCACTATCTGAATGGTAGTCAATTCATCATTAGAACAGATCATGCCAGTCTTAAACACTTAAAGGAGCAAAGGCTAAGTAACATACTACAACATAAATGGTTGATTAAACTCATGGGTCACAACTATTAAGTGGAGTACAAAAAGGGAAAGGAAAATAAGGTAGCAGATGCACTATCAAGACAGTTTGAACAAACAAAAGGAAGCCAGGAGTTGCAAGTTGTAACTACCACTTTGCAGCCCTTGTGGATGGATGAAGTCATATCAAGTTATGAGGGAGATGAAAGGACTCAGCAGCTCATCACACAGACCATTATCACCCCTGAAGTGGATAAAAGATACATTATCAAGGGAGGAATATTGAGATATAAGAACATGATTTGGATTGGAGATACTAACAATATTAGAGTGAAAATCATGGAAAGCATTCACAGCTCTTCTGTGGGGGGACACTCTAGAATGCAGGCTAGTTATCAGAGAAGCAAAGGGTTATTCTATTGGAAGGGCATGAAGAAAGATTTTGCTGAGTATATCAGTGCTTGTGATGTGTGTAAGAAGTGCAAAACAGAAAGTGTGGCCTATCCTGGACTACTACAACCCTTACCCGTCCCTGTGAAACCTTGGAGCCAAATCACTATGGATTTCATAGAGGCACTACCTAATGCAGAAGGCAAGAGTGTTATTTGGGTCATCGTGGACAGGATGACCAAATACAACCACTTTATAAGTTTAAAGCACCCTTATACTGCTGAGAGTTTAGCTGAGATCTATGTGAATCAGATATACAAGCTACATGGATTTCCAGAATCCATAGTAAGTGACAGAGATGTGGTGTTCCAAAGTTCTTTCTGGAAGTCTTTGTTCAAGTTACTGGGAGTGCAGTTACAAATGAGTACATCCCACCACTCACAGATTGATGGTCAAAGTGAAAGAGTGAACAAATGCTTAGAGACCTACTTGAGATGCATGACTTTTCAGAAACCTAATAAGTGGGTGAAGTGGCTGAGTTTAGCTGAATGGTGGTACAATTCCAATTACCACCAGTCTATTCAAATGAATCCATTCGAGGCACTATATGGATACAAACCCACTCAACTAGGAATTGGTCCTTATATACAAGGGAGTGCAACAGAAGCTAAAGAATGGCTAACAGAGAGGCACATGATTATACAAGTTTTGAAGGAAAACTTGCATTTAGCTATGAACAGAATGAAAAGGTATGCTGATTTACAGCGCACTGAGCATACATTTGAAGTGGGAGACAAGGTTTATCTAAGAATGCAACCATTTCGCAATGCTCCAGATTAGCTCAGGAAACAAACCAAGCTCTCAGTAAAATACTTTGGGCCATTTGCTATACTACAGAGGATTGGAGAAGTAGCATATATGGGTTTCGTCTACACCCGGTATTCCATGTTTCCCAACTCAAAAAGCAGATAAAGAACAAGTACACTCCACGGGAGCGAATTCCATAAATAAATTCAGAGGGTGAAGCCATCGTCATACTTGAGGAGATACTGAGCGCTCAAACGGTGAAGAAACACAACCGCACCATGAGACAGGTCTTGGTGAGATGGAGTGATAGCTTGCCGGAAAATGCCACTTGGGAAGATGCTGAAGTGATGCGTACGAGGTATCCGGAATTAATGACTTGAGGACAAGTCAAAAGTGGGGGGAAGCATTGTTGTGTCCGTCTTTTTTATTTTTAACTGATCTGGGCTTCTATTAATTCGGCCCAATCGAATTAATTAATTATGTGGCACACGTTCTCGGCCCAATTGATGCGGCATCTTTCTGATTATTCTGAGCCGTGAGATTTCATTCCCATTGAACGGCCATTGTAGTGTGATACGCTGACACCGCGCGCAACGATATACAGGGGACAATCTGACAGAGAGAGGGCGTGTATTGTGTGAGGTAATTCTCTATCTTTTGCTCTGGTATTTCTTATCATCTTCTTCGTCGCTCTTGGCTAATTTCCTGTAATTCACCATGAACAGATATACCATTCTTCCGTTATCTTTATTTAACGAGAGAGTGACAACTAAAAATACAATATGTGAGTGAATTCCAGAATCAAACCATTATTACCCCATTAATACCTTCTAATATGCGTTCATTTCCAGGTATCCAATTGCCGGCCAAGATCGACGTTCAATTCATTGTTTCTGGAGCCCAGTGATGTTTATTTGTTATTTTCTTACTTATTGTTTGTTGAAATAAGCTTTTCCCCTGATTATTTGGTGTTTGTGTTGTTATTTGTTATTGGAGTTTGAATCGTTTTTGAGTTATTGAGCACGGGACTCTACAAAACATACTCTCTCCATTGCCATTTCATAATTTCATGCCATTCTAAGTATTTATTAAAATACCAATTGATATGATTTAAGATAACATCATCAAACATTGACAGAACACAACAAACAAACAATAGGAGATGTAAATTAGTAATAGTTTATGTAGGTAGGTAGAATCTCTATCTATCTATCTTCTTTGAAAGTTGAGAATTTGGACAGAGATGGCGAAAACGACAAAGAAGAGAATGCAGAATCCAATAAGCACGCCCACAGAAGCTCCCATCATGTCTGAGTCGAAACCAAATTGTTCATTGATAAACTGTTTGACCGTGCCGTCGAATCCGGGCCCCACCACTCTGCTTTCGACGTTCCCTAACTGGGAAGTGATTATGCCTTGCAATGTCCATGACTGTGGGGAAATGTAGTAGAACCATATCCACCACCTCGGGATTTTCTGCAGTATCATTTCATCAATTTAGAGTGTTTTGAATCCTATCAAGAGATGACAAAGGCTTGCACAATTCTAAACAGTATTAGTTTTTTTCACTGAACGGTATTAGTTGTGAAATAGATACTTTTCAATAAAGAAACTAATACTGTTTAAAAAAAACTAATACTGTTCAATGAATAGGAGATTTAATTACCGGTTTTGGGACGAGAAAGCCAGAGAGGAGATTCCAGAATGAGAAAAATGCAGATGAAACAACCGAAGCAACGCTTTGATTTGGAGTCAGCCCGATAATCATTATTCCGAAAAATGTGTAGTACGCGAACGTAAGAAACAGGAACAAGACATACAAGAAAAATTTGCCTGCATTCCTCTCGAAGTTTATCATGAAGTATGAAATAACACTAAATATGATGGTCTGCAAAAGAATGTAGGGAATCTCCACAACGCCCTGCAACATCAATCGAGATCGATTTTAGCAGAACTAATTTGTTTCAACACTACTAATCAATTATATCCAAGATGCATTAACCTGGGCAAATGCAAATGGAAATGGGGAGTACATTCCAGCTGCTTTCTCCCTATAAAAAACTGTCCTCTCAACAGATACTACTGGTTGTACAGAAGTTGCATTGTTGATCCCAAGAAACAAAGCAACAGTATAAAGTGCCCCCATTAAAACAAACAAATGTTGTGTTGTATTCCTGTATATATTTGGATTATATATAAGGCTAATAATGCTAGATTGTTATGTACACTTGTCTTTCTAGTGTCGAGATTTACCTTTTCGAACCCTCGTCCCAAAACATAGAGCCAACGATAAAAGCGCAGATTGTTGTAAAGAATATTCTCACCACATTGTACATTGGACTCCTCCAATACATAATATTTTGCTTCCACAAACACATTAAGAATTGAGAAAGTGTATCTTTAGAGTATGTTGAACTGAATTTCAGAGGCTCTGAATTTGCAGGTGCTACGCTAAGCCTCTCTATTGAAGCTTCGACATCCCTGAATTCAAAATCCAATTCAGTATTTTGTATGTATTTAGAAACAGTATTAGTTGTTTAACTGAAAGGTATTAGTTGTTTAACTAAAAGGTATTAGTTGTAAACCAGGTTGAAACCAACTTATATATGTCTATATAGAGAGGGAGGGAGAACAAATCACAGTACCGAAATTGCTGCGAATTTTGATATATCTCAGCAAAATCTTGATTATTATTCTGTTCACAAGCAGGTGTGCTTATCTCAAGCATCCAAGTAGCAGGGTTGTAACCATTCCTCATTGGAGGGACTCCTCTGATCCTCTGTTTCATTTAAAGTATCAGTTGTTATACTATAAAGTGATAGTTACAAAGTAGTTACATAAGACCAATTCCATCAAGAGTACATGATCATAATTAATTTACCTGAAAATAGTTGATCATGGTTCGTGATTCTTGACCAAGCTTCCCACCGTAAATCATTCGCCCTCCTCGTTTCAGAAGGAGAAGTTCATCGAATGCTTCGAATATCTCAATGCTGGGTTGATGTATGGTGCACACCACAGTTCTTCCAGTATCAACCGTGTTACGAACCGCCCTCATAACAATCGCTGCTGCACGTGCATCCAACCCCGATGTCGGTTCATCCATGAAAATAATCGACGGGTTTGCAACGAGCTCAACTGCAATCGTTAGACGTTTTTTCTGTTCTGTCGATAAACCCGAACTACCTGGCAACCCTACCAAAGCATGCCTTAGAGAGTCCAGTTCCACTAATTGCATTACCTCTTCAACGAAATCCTGAAAACAAAATTAATGTATCCTTATGTTAATAGAAAAAGTATTAGTTGTTTATATTAAACAATATTACTTGTGCACCAAGTGCTAACTCATATAATGAACACATCATCCATACTCAAGCTTCTTACTTCTCTTTTTTTGGCGTCGACTTCCTTAGGAAGGCGAAGAAACGAGGAGAATTGTAGAGACTCCATAACTGTGAGTTGAACGGAATGTATGTCGCTTTGTTCAACGTATCCGGATATTCTTGCAAAAGTTTTCTGTTCCTTTGGGTACCCGGAGATTTTGATATCTCCTTCGATATATCCGCCAGTCTTTCTACCAGCAAGAACATCCATCAGTGTGGTTTTCCCTGCTCCGCTAGACCCCATTAGCGCCGACAAAACTCCAGGCGAGAATACTCCACTCACATTCGACAACAGTTGCAACCTTGTTTCTGGTAGTTGTGATCTCATTTCCTGCATAATAAAACATTGCATATATTTATAAAACATATATCAACTAAGGGAAAAGGTGCTGAAAGAAATACCTTTGGCATATCAACGAAATAGTTGACGTTATGAAAAGTAATGGTATATGGTGTAAACGGTAGAGTCATTCCTCTCTTTCCACCATTGTTTGATGCAGTAGCTGATTGTTGTTCATCATCTTCTGTTGAAATATTTGACTGTGGTTTTTGAATAGCTATAAAATTGAGACAGTTAAAATGAATTAATAACATATTCAAAATTGAGTTAACTTCTATACTTAAAACAATTTTTCTTGCAGTCACTAAATTAAATCACTTACGATTGAGATAAGCGAGTGCGGCAGTGAGAACAATGTTGAAAAAAATAGCATATGCTAGTAGAACACAAACTCCAAGCCAATACCAATAACTATCTTTAGGTATACTTTTATGATGCAGAATTTGATGCCCAAGATCAATGTTGTCTGTAGATGGTTTCTGCATAATCAAGTTAAATAAGTTATAAGTATAATGCATCACTGAATTAATTCCATTTGGATACATGCAGACTAACTAATTTATCACCTCTATCCATCTTGTAGCAAGGAACTCGTTAACAGAATTGGCGTTTTGCGCGTACGACAGGGGAGATATCCAGTAAGCCCATATCCACCATGGATGGATCAAATCTAAGTAAAATTTTTAAACAGTATTAATTGTTATATTAAAAGGTATTAATTGCGAAACAGTAGCATGCATGCTTACGTTTTGGTAGAATAAATCCACCCGTTAAAAGGACTATGAATATCACAGCTGACCCTAAAGTATTAGCAATGATCAAATCCCTTGATATCGAAGCCACTGTCCTGAACAACCCCATTGCCATTTGGTGCACCGCAAAGAGCAGCAACATCGACGCGAAGAACCGTCCAGCCCCAGGGGCGAATCCTACTGTGTAATACACAATGCAAGACCACACAATAGCTTCAACTATGGAGTAAGGGATACGGATCATGAAACCCGAGAGAGACCACGCCCACGCGGGATAGAAAAGACTGTCCCGTTGCTTGTAGAACACAGGAAGTCGGAAAATCATAAGAGGTAGCTCGGATAGCCCGTTGAACATCATATGCACCAACCCGAAGAACATACATGCAAGATAATGATCGCCGTTTGCCTCATCAACCGGATGTAGTCTCGTCCGGATAAATGTTGTACATGTAACGAACCCTATTAAAGCAACCTGTACGTATGCTCTTGTAAGAAAACACTATCGTACATCTAGTTTACATTTTATGTGTATTTTTAAATAGTATTAGTGGTTTCATTACAAGGTATTAGTTGTTTCTTTAAAAAGTATTAGTTGTATTACAAAAAAGTGATAGTTGCAAATCAGTTGCACGGTAAAGAAAGGTCACAAGTACGCACCTGACATGTTTTGAATATGTAGAGAAAACGATTCCTGTCGATCAGAAGTATCTCCCTGTTAAGACAGGCTTTAAAGAGCTCCATTCTTGGAACGACGTACTTCATTTTGGGCAGAGCTGAAGGATCACTTTTAGATTTATCAAATGGAGTTGAGAGATGTGAGGCTATGTTTTGGCCATGCCTCGACTTTTTAAACTCTTGGGCTATTCTTGAAACCGGAACAAACACATATGGTTTTGAAGGATCACCCCAGTACTGAGCCTGATCCTTCACTGATGTTACCTCTTGCAGAAAATCAGCAATGTTCTTACGAGGAGGCACGCAAAAACCAAGTGACTCGAAAAACTCAAGAACTTCGGAACGAGGCCCTTGATATATAACGTAACCTTCGGAAAGTAATATGAGATCATCGAAGAGATCAAAAGTCTCTGGAGCGGGCTGGAGAAGAGACATGAGCACCGTCCCTTCCATGAGATGAACGTAATTCCCAACACATTTCACGATTTGAAACGTGGTCGAGCTATCGAGCCCCGTAGATATTTCATCCATGAAAAGTGTTTTTCGAGGCCCAACCACCATCTCCCCTGTACGTTTTAATTAGAGAAAGTCTCTCGTATGCAACTAGTACTTTTCAGTGAAACAACTAATACTGTTCAGTGAAAATAACTCACCTGTAGTGACTCTCTTCTTTTGTCCCCCAGAAACACCCCTGAGCATCTCATTGCCAACTAGTGTATCAGAACAAACATCCAAACCAAGAACTTTCAAATAGTAGTCAGTTGAGACACTATGCTTTTTAGTTGATGCCTTCATATAAGCATCTACCTCCAGGCGGGGACGTATTTTGCTCTCCTTCTCGCGACGGGTAAGATCCTTCATATATCCTACAGCCATATATATAGATCATGCATGATGTGTATGAAGTAAAATACAAAAAATCTAACAAATAGTAATGCATACAACACATGACACATACCAGAAAAACTTTCACTTGAGCCTTGACATCTAGCAGCAAAATCCAGTGTTTCTCTTACAGTCATCTCTGGAATGTGACTGTCAATCTGGCTTATATAAGAAGAAGCTCTTTGAACGAAGAAATCGCCAAAATCGTGACCATTGTATGTGATACTCCCACTTTGCTGAAACCAAAAACATCGATTTACATGAAATCTGATAAATGAGCTCTATTCCAAGTGAAAGAAAACTGGAGAGGAAAATATAGACAACAGGTTCAAATAAGCCCTAATACTACTATATCTTTATGGTGCAAGCAAGTAATCCAAAATTGAATCTAAAATTCTTAATCGAAACACAATTTACTGGAAAATGGAAGCACAAACATACGAAATGCATTTTGCGTGTTATCCAGAAAATCCCAATTTGAAATAGGGCAATTGAACCCTGAATATCTAGACCTTGATCTATCAACTATTCAAACTAGAAAAATTGAAACTGATGAAACCGGATTATGAAATCTGAAGCACATTGCGGAATTATTTGCATGTTTTGAAATTCCAAAATGTCCATTTGCAAACAATCCTGCCTTTATTCAATTTTAAATAATTGAATTCAATGCTTTATTTGCACTTAAATACTTTATCAGACTTATTTTAATTTAGTGTTTGTAATTTTTTAAAAGAAATTTAATATTCCCCTTCAATTTTTAATGAGTGTTTATTTATAATTGACTGTTTACATTTTGTTTTTCATAACAAGTCAATTTAGAGGAAATTTGCACGAGACCGTCTCAAGGTGAGATGGGGTATAAGGTGGGCATGACGCTTTAACATTTTGGGAGGGGTGGGTGCAATTTGTACTAAATTATACATCGCCTCATTCATGAGACCGTCTCATATAAGTTTTTGTCGTCGATTTATTATTAGAGAGATATGGAGAGAAAGATATGACTGAAATTAAGGGAGTTGAGTTTTGGTAAAATATTAGACCAAAAAAGTTATATGTTTTATTTTATCGATCTTCTTAATTTCAACTTGAAAACCTAAAATAACACACATTAAGAATCAGAGGGAGTACTATTTAGAAAATGCTCATAAGTTACCAAAAGCATCCCCTTCAACTTTTAATTTGTAGCTTTTGTCAGCTTATAATTTAGTAAAAAAGAAATAAAACACTCTAAATTATTTATGCATATAATTCTAAAAGATTATAATCACTTATAATTCTCTAAAACACCCTCGAAGCATAATAAATCTAATGCATACGTCATTGCCCATTTTTTATTTATTTAGTTTTTATGTCAAATTATACATGAACTTTGATACTTTTATGTGAGACTGTCTCACAAGTCACAAGAGAGTGTGAATTTAAAGAAGTGACTAAATGTACGTTTTCCGCAAAATATAAAACCCATTCACATAAAGCATTGCAAACACTAAGGGCATGTTTGTTTTTCAATGGGGAGGTCCGAATGGGGGGATGAGCTTCCACCATCTCGGCCACTTTTTGGATTTGCACATTTAATTCTCCATTCAAATACGCATACATCTTTATTATACATCTATACCCTAAAAGTAAAACTATCACATCACTAATTTTCATACACCAACTCATTTTCTTTCATATTTTTCTTACAACAATTCATTATATCTCATACTTTTCTTACACTTTCTTTCACATTATCATTACCACACTAACTAATAATAATAAAATGACAAAGTCTAGTATGGAAATTTTCATACATGAAAAAACTTTAATTTACAACCAAATTCTGTAATTGGTAAAGGTAAGACAAAATTGAGTGATTCATGGTTCAATCGGTCCAAGTGATTTATGGTTCACCCGACCCGAATAGGTCATAAATTTAGGGTTCATTAATTAGTATTTAGGGTGTAGATGATTGATTTATGACAATTTTATAGATTTTCATACATGAAAATTTTCACACTAGACATACTCTAATAAAATAATAAATCATCATATTAAAAAATATTGATTTGACATAAAGCCTCATCCACCCCTACTACATCCAACACAAAACAAACACAAATTACTATTAATAGAATTTGCCTCTTCCACCCCAAGCCGAAAACAAACGTGCTCTAATAGCTTTCGACTACGATTATAGAAATTTAGAGAAAGTGCATTGTTGCCCTAAGTCAAGAGGGAATTAGAAAATAGAAAATAAATGCAATCGAGATGACTAAGTCTTGTATGCATCCAAGTGTATCGTGCAATTATAATGTATTTTAGAACTATATAATTTGTTATACTGGAAAATGCAACTTAATTACACTGAACCGTGCAACTATTAATATGAAAAAAATAGTTACACAGCTTATTGTAAATAAGTTGCATCTTTCAATATAATAAATTGTATGATTCTAAAATACACTATAAGTGAACGATGCACCTGGATGCACATGAGACTTAATTATTCAATCGAGGTTTATGTGTTATACTAATTACCTTTAAATCGTCATGAAGCTTCCCAGCAAGAGCTTGAAGTAAGGTAGACTTTCCGGCACCAGGAGGCCCCAAAAGCAGTGTCATCCTACCAACATATATATTATTAACAATTAATTACATTCAATTAATACACATGCATGTTGTAATTTTAATTTTTCTCATATTTGTCAATTGTTTAATTGAAAAAGTATTGAGTTTGTGATTTATCACAAAATTTTCTTGATATCTTCTATCTTTTTTTGATAATATATTTTGACTGATCAACTATTTTAGAGTTGGAATATGAAAGTATTGGATAAAGAATTTGAATTGGATAAAGAATAATCAATCAAAATTGTTTTTAAGAGTTATAAAGAAAATAAACTATATTTAAATTATAAAATTTAAAATGAATGTTGAAAAAATTAAAGTGTATAAATGTGTGTGTATATTATGTACAGTAATATTAGTATAATTAAAATCAACATATTTTTATATCTAAATAATTACAAGATTCAAAAGCAGTATATGTGAAAATGTAAAATATCACACTCAACCATATACTATTCAATAGAAAATTACCAACTAATACCCTACCCAAAACAAAAATATTGGTCCTTCTCCATATAATTTGATCTTTTACTAATAATATTAATTGCATATTTTAATTGTATTAATCAACCAACTAATATTAATTGCCCATTAATTATTTTTTCCAGAATGGGGTAGGTAACAAAGAAAGTGCACTGGCATATAATCAAGGCCGTGTCTTTCATGAGACGAAAGAGTAGATCGACTGAAGCCCAAAATTTTCTTGGATTTTGTTTTTCTTTTTTACAACTAAAATTTGCATTTGTTGGAATGAGTATATATTAATTCTCACCTCCCTGGTTTAACCACACCACTAATGTTGTTGAGTATGGTTAATGCATGTCTCTTTGGGCGATATATTCTCAGAATAGCAAACAAATTCTGCATAAACAAAAAAACCCAGTGCATTATTTCAAATTAATCCAAATTTAATATTTAAAGAATAATTAGATTGCTCTTCCAAAAAATAAATAAATAAGTGGTCCAAAATTAATTACTAAAATTACCTCAATGACATCACGAGTATAATTGAGCAAAGTAGGTAGAGCTCTTGAACCCATTTGTACATTGGCAGTGATTAGCAGCTTCTCAAATCGGACTTCAACTTTTGGAACCTCCAATCCCACTCTATAATTACACTCATTCAAACATATTATCAAAACAAGATTCATCATGTGTTAATTATATTCAAAGAGTAACACATGTGCAACTGATGAACAACTAATAATATTCAATAAAAAAAAAAAAAGTACTTCCCTCTTTTCAATATAAATTTCTCATTTTTTTTTGGCTCTTTGATTAAGGAATAATAATAGTAAAATGATAAATTATGTGTACTTTTGTTAAAAAGTAAAGGGTACTTTTGGAAATTAGAAGTGAGGAAAAATATGTATGGAGTAATAATATATTTTTGTAATATATATTGTGTGAACAATGAAGATAAAAATTATGGATAGTGAATTTACTTTTTTTATTTATGGAATATAAAACTTATTGTGGGATAAATATAAAAGGAAAATAGGAAACTTATAGTGGGATGGGGGTTAATATTTTTCAATGAAAACTATTAATACTGACCAAGTAATATTATTCAATGAAAACAATGAACGTTATTTAGTGAAAACAACTAATATTGTTCAGTGAAAGAAAGTAATACTTTTCAGTGACAACAACTAATACGGTTAGAAAATATAAAGAATATCGTTGAGTGAAAACATGTAATATTGTTTAATAAAATCAAGTGAAAACAAGGAATGTGGTTAAAAAACAAGAATTTGCATGCAGATGATTAATAACTAACTTGCCAAGACGCTCTTTGATTCCAGAGAGGAGTATAAAATTGTCTTGATCGGTGGTATTGAAGGCTCTCTTAACAAGAAGCTCGCGCTTGGCCCGATCTAGATTCCGAACGTCAACGGCTTCAAAGCCCTTCTTCCCGGCGTTGTTCCTCACCAAAGCAGTGTTGGAACGCTGCTGCGAAGGCAGCCTCTCAATCGCCGCCCACCGGAGCTCCGCCTCATCCGACGGCCCGCTCCCCTGCTCCACATCCACCTCGAAAACCTCACTTCTCCTACTCGATCCCACCATGTATTTCTGTAATTTAATAGAGCCAGGATGAAAAAATAGGACGAACTATTTTTATTGGTATTTTATTAAATATATAAAAGAAAATTATCCATGAAGTTGGTAATATAATTGAAAATGATGTTTTTGGTTAGCGTGTGATATGAATTGTACAAATCTAGTTGAGTTGCATGTGTTGTGTTGTGTGAATTTTGAAAATATATAACTTAATTTGAAGAATTGGAAAAGGCTAAATTCATTACCTGGTTTGACTAGAATTAGAGGAGAAATTGCTGAATTGTGTATATGCAACAACAAAGAGGTGTGGAAATTGGAACTGATGTGGTTGATTTGTTTCGTGAACGGTGTCTTCTTATATAGACAATTAATGAAAGAATCTTTTTTGTTACACATTTTTGTGTTACATGCATGGGTTGAATTAATGCCTAAATTTTTGTGTAAATTGTATTTAATAATTAATAGTATAGAAAATTGTGGGTTGACTCTAAAAAGTGGGAATATTCTCACTATTAATAAATAATTGTGGTTAAGTCAACATAAAAAGGAATCACTGTGACCTTTATATCACCACTGTCTCCATTATCTTTGATAAACGAGTATATCTTATCTGTATGCACTTTGCAATTTAAATATACAATTTATTTTAATAAAATTTCATTAATGTTTTTTGAACTAATTGCGATTGGGTAGACTTTATGAGCAATCTTGTGCAGATAAAATTTGTTTAATTACTATTAATATGTACTAAGCATTTGACAACTGAGTATATCACTCATGTGAACTAGATTTATACATAAACTTTATTACTGTTATGCACAATATTTATCACAATTGTGCATAAAAAGTATCACAATTTTAAAAAATCCTTTATATTATAAACAGTGATAGTTTTTATACATAACAATGATATTTTTTATGTATAACAGTGATGATTTTTATATATAACTGTGATAGATTTAACATAGATTTCATGAGATGCTTTGTTACTGAATATAGATTTATCCTGTAAATTTTGATTATTTTCAATTTTCTTGGACTTAGAAAAAGCTTTTCTCCAACATATTACAATATGATTTCATTAAAAATGGTAAAAGTTATTAATTTCAATATACATTACATAATTGTATTTTATATTTTATTAAAAATGGTAAAAGTTATTAATTTCAATATACATTACATAAATGTATTTTAAATATTTTACATACTTCTAACTAAAAAAAGCCTATAATTTGGTATAAACTAAAAATAAAATTTTGACTATTTTTTAGATGGTCATGTTCGCAGTGTGGTGTTATATCGTTTGTTGCATGTGTTGAATGCCTTATGCCTAATACTTAAGATTAATAGAAAAATAAATGACTGTGGTTGACTAAAAAAAGTAAAAGAAACTCAAGTTTACCTTTGCACTTCGGATTGTTCTCTCATAAATCAGGTTTATATTATAAACTTGAATTATTTAACTTATTTTATTTATTTTTAAAATATTTTTCTAAACAATTAAAGTTGATTCATATTATACACTGGGTAGGGTCAAATACCATGAATTAAAAACAAGATTCATAGCATAAACCAGATCTATACGGTAGTGTTTGTTTTCAGTCGGGGAGGTCCGGATGGGGGATGGGCCTCCCCCGTTCCGTCAACTTTTCGGATTTTCACATCCCATCCTCCATCCAAATACACATCCATCTCTATTATACATTTATATTCTAAAATTATCGCATCACTACTTTTCTTACACCAACTCATTCTCTCTCATACTTTTCTTATAACAATTCATCATCTCTCCTATTTTTCTTACACTTTTCTTTCATACAATCATTATCACACTAACTAACAATAATAAAATAATACATCATCATAATTAAAAAGTATTGATTTGACATAAAGCTCCATCCATCCTTACTACATCCAACCCAAAACAAACAAGGGATTACTATTAACAAGATTTCCCCTATTAACAGAATTTCCCCCATCCGGATTTGCCTCATCCACCTCAAGCTCAAAACAAACATACCCTACAAGTTTTTGTCTTCATCTTTCCAATTCATCTTTTATGAGCATCTACTATATACTTAATTGAGTTACACTAGTGTGAATCAAATCTATACATAAACTATATCAGTGTTATGTGTAAAGTTAATATTGTTATGCATAAAAAATTTCATTATTTAAAAATTATAAATTATTTTTTAAATAGTAATAATTTTTGTTCATATGATAATTTTTATATATAATAGTGATACTAAAATATTAAGTTTACACAAATTTTTGTAACTTAATTAGCATGATGCCATAATTTACACTAAAATATAACTAATAGAGTTAGGTGGGTTCATGTCTTGTGGCATCCAGTGTGAAGATTGATTCATAATAACTTTCATTTATTTAATTGTGGAAAATTTATGTAAAAAGTAATTTTTGCAAAAATGATTTTATCCGATGAGGAATGCTTCACATTCATAAAGATGATTCTTCTCACTCCTCATCCCCATTTGAAACATTCTTGCGTGGAAAACTTTTTTTTAATGTATGAACATGTACACTTTTGTATGTATTTATGATATTTTTAAAAATTAAGTCTAAAATTAATAAAAGGAATTGCTCGAAAAAAAATTAATAAAAGGAACATGACCAATTGTGTAAATCTTCAATTATTTCATAATTAATGATGTAATATTGTATTTTATTTATACCTAAAACATATGAATGCTAAAAAATATAACTTTATAAATTAAACAGTAGTATTTGAAAGACTGTGTATTTTTAAACGTATTATTATGTATGCTAAACAATATTACTCTGTATACTAAATAATATTACATCCGTCTCTTAATGCGTGTTTTTTAGTGATTTATAATATAAAATTAAAGAACATAAAATTTTAACATTCTGTATCCCTCAAATGATTAAAGAAAATAATAATTTATTGTATATGTAAAATGTGCGAGATAATTGAAGAAATAAAAGTATGACATGGGGAATTATTTCATAAATGATGTAATATTGTATTTTATTTATACCTAAAACATATGAATGCTAAAAAATATTACTTTATAAATTAAACAGTAGTATTTCAAAGACAATGTATTTTTAAACGTATTATTATGTATGCAAAATAATATTACTCTGTATACTAAATAATATTACATCCGTCTCTTAATACTTGTTTTTAGTGATTTATAATATAAAATTAAAGAACATAAAATTTTAACATTTTGTATCCCTCAAATGATTAAAGAAAATAATAATTTACGGTATATGTAAAATGTGTGAGATAATTGAAGAATTAAAAGTATGACATGGGGAATTATTTCATAAATGATGTAATATTGTATTGTATTTATACCTAAAACATATGAATGCTAAAAAAATATTACTTTATAAATTAAACAGTAGTATTTCAAAGACTATGTATTTTTAAACTTATTATTATGTATGCTAAATAATATTACTCCGTATACTAAATAATATTACATCATGTCTCTTAATACATGTTTTTAGTGATTTATAATATAAAATTAAAGAACATAAAATTTTAACATTCTGTATCCCTCAAATGATTAAAGAAAATAATATTTTATTGTATATGTAAAATGTGTGAGATAATTGAAGAATTAAAAGTATGACATGGGGAATTATTTCATAAATGATGTAATATTGTATTTTATTTATACGTAAAACATATGAATGCTAAAAAATATTACTTTATAAATTAAACAGTAGTATTTCAAAGACTATGTATTTTTGAATGTATTATTATGTATGCTAAACAATATTACTCCGTTTATTAAATAATATTACATATGTCTCTTAATACGTGTTTTTTAGTGATTTATAATATAAAATTAAAGAACATAAAATTTTAACATTCTATATCCCTCAAATGATTAAAGAAAATAATAATTTACGGTATGTGTAAAATGCGTAAGATAATTGAAGAATTAAAAGTATGACATGGGGAATTAAAGTATCGAGCTTTAGTATTAAAAATATTAAGAAACTTTTAGATGGGATAAATTGAGAAGAAATTGGGTAAACAGAATTAAAAACAAAAGATAAAGAATGACTACTCTATGTAGGATAATCTTATATATATCCCCTTCCCCTATATTACTAATAGGGAGTTTTCTTGATGATGTGTCAATTCTACATTGATTTAACCTATGTGTCATTATAGGAGAAATTTGGTGTGCATGTCATTAAAAATAAATCCTACATGTCACTAAAAATAAATCCTATGTGTAATTCAATTTTTGTGTATCCTAAACAATCACATATCCCCTATACATCCCTCTATATATTAACATGAAGTTTTTTTTTTCATGATGTGTCAACTCCATGTTAATTTAACCTACGTGTCATTCAATGAGAAATTTGATTACACATGTCAGTTTTATGTGTTATTTTTATAAAATGTGTAATTCATATTTATTATTTTATATTTTATTTAACTATATAATATTATTCATTTATATTTTTTTTTATAATTTTTGTTTGACTTAATTTAAGATAAATAAATATTCATTCTAAATGTATTTTATATTAGTGTGAATTATATTCAATTATTAATTTCTTATAAATAATTTTATTTTATAATTGCTCTTATGTACTACATTCATCCTATAAAAAGTCGTCTTGACACCTACTTTATTATTGAGTTTTTGTGAAATGAAGTTATTTATTAGTATTTTAAATGATAAAGTGGTTTTTAAAGAGAGGTATTATAGATCTACCTCTCATCTATTGCATGCATCTTTAAAAATTATTTTATCATTTCAAATACTAATAAAAAATTCGCTCGAAAAAACACGTGAAAACAGTAAACGTACACGTTTCTTTGGGACGGAGAGAATATATCTTAACATATTTTATGTGGAAAAAGTATTTTATATTATAATTCATTCACTTTTTTTTTAATTATTACATGTTAATTAGTTTATTAGTCTTTTCTTAGTAAATTTATTTTGTTTTGATTTGTAGGTTTCAACTTCATACTAACATGGATAAATAATATTTGACACAATAATCTTATCCCAAACTTTAAGAAAATTTACTAATATACATCTTAAAAAATTATTAATTTATATTTAATGAATTTATGTACATATTTATATTTTTTATTATTAAATATATTATTTATTGAAAATATTGTAATTTTTAGTATATTATATAATAAAAGGAGGATGCAGTTCTCCTGCTTGCGCCATGTGTCAATTTGCAGCTGTTCTCCTTGCGCCATGTGTCAATTTGCAGTTTTTCTACTTGCGCCATGTGTCAATTCGTAGTAAGGCTGCCTTCGGAAGTGTCAAGTTGAGATATTTCATTCTCTCAAATAAGTACCGCTTCCATATTAAATGGTACATTAGTATTAGTTAATACAAGAAATCTGAAGAGCCACAATATATAAGAGTAATCCAAGAAATTTGAAGAGACACCGAGCGAAATCGGGGCACTTTAACAACCATAAGTAAGAAATTAAATATTTTGAATTAACTGGTCTCTATAAAAACGAAAATACTCATTCATGTATCAGAAACAAAAATTGAGAATAGAAAGCTCGATCGATGCAAATAATTGCACAAGTGACGAGGGGAAAAAATATAATTACGTTCAAAGATTGCAGCAACAAAAAAAGAGCGATTTTAGCTATATGGATTTACTTGACTTTTGCCGAGGAATGATGCTGCTGCTTCAAAAATATGGGTGGTGATGATGCTGCTGCTTCAAAAATATGGATGTGAGTGGAATCAAACTAAGAAAGTTAGACATTTGGTAAACTTTTCGATAAAAAATCTAATTATATTCATGTTCAAGTAAGTTTTATATTTTGATTAAATATATTATATCTATAAATTTCTTTTATTAATTGCAAAAGAAGAATATAAGTTTATATGAATTCAATCGCTGTCAAATATTATTGTTGTTTGATCCAGTTCCAAATAACATCTAAACCATATGATCAAAATGAAGCCCACGATAGAAACTAGGAGAGCTCACAAGCCATCAACCAAATTCATGAAACTTTCTTATGCCTTGAAAAACCACCATAAGAGGTAATGAATCTAACAAGCTGTTAAAGTAGCATCCAGTGTATATCTATTAAATTATTCTTTTACAAATTTAAAATAATTTTAAAACAGCCCGTGCATTGCACGGGTAAGAAACTAGTAAGTTTTAAAAATAGGACATAACCAGGTTTAGGGTGGCTGCTGCTTCAATGTTTTTTTGGTAAATAGAGAGAGAGAGAGGGGCAGTAATTGAAATTGAAGGTGGGGGTTTTGCGTTTGGGGAGGGTAAATAAGAGAATTTGTGTGTGTAATGTATCGAATTGCAATGTGATAAAGTAGTGTATTAGAATGCTGTGTTTCAATATTATGTATTATAATGTAATTTTTCCTGAATTTATTTATCCAAAAGTAATTTTTAAATAAAAAAATAAACCACTCATCAGTCATCACTTATGCTCAAAAGCAAAACGTCTTGTAAACTCCCAAGTTACACCACTTCGGCAAGAGAAGACATGCAAAGTAATTAACAGTGAAACTCAACCCACAACACATTGATAAATATTTATGTGCACCCAATTGAACCAATTTGGATTTCAGAATTTTATTTTATTATATTTCAAAATTTGAACAAGGCCCGGATCTGACCCGGACTGAATGGTTCATGGTTTAGGATTTGAGTTCGGGTTCATAGTTCAGGGTTTATGGTTCATGGTTCAGGGTTCGGGAATGGAAAAAGAAATGGAGGGTGAAAATACCCAAGTTTTAGATTGTAGTTAATCCAAATTAAAATTGAATACAATTGCACCGTGTGCAATTGGTGCACACAGATATCAGTCTAACACATTAGTCTCAACCTATGATGCGCATATTCTTATGAAAATATCACAGTGTAGTATCGGATACGCGTCACGATGGATTCGCATAAGATACGTCACGTACGAATTTGTGAATAAATACAAAAAGTAATAATATGGATATGCGAATTTGATTCGCGGGTTACACGAATCCAGTGCAGGAAGGGTGCGTGATTAGTTTTTTTCTGCAATTTTCGAAGACAAAAACTCTAAATGATCATATTATTAAATACTAGATGTGTTGTTTCAATTGAACGTTATTATAATATGTATTGAGCTAATTATATTTGAATTGTTTTTTTATTGTTTCATTAGATTAAATAAATTATTGCAAATGTTTAAATTTATGTGAATTGCATACATTTGAAATATTAATTTTAATTTTTTTATATATTTTAATAAAATATAAATAAACAGACTTATCCTTTCAATATTGCACCATAATTTTTATTTATTTTTAAATCTGTATCCCCATATTTGTTATGTAACTTACATATTTGTACTACCTTTTGGTTTAGATTTATGTAAGTTACAAGACAAAAAATCATAATTTAAAAGTCAATAGATAGATTCATGATCTATCTTCTCTGGAAGTTGAGGAATTTTGACGGAGATGGCGAAAGCAACGAAAAAGAGAAGACAAAAATCCAATAAGCACACCCACAAAAGCTCCCAAATATCCGAAGTCAGAAACCAAAAATTTTGTTGATGTACTGTTTCACCGCGTGCCATCAAATCCGCGCCCCACTACTCTGCTCTCGACGTCCCCTAGCTGCGAAGTGATTATGCCTTGCAATGTCCATGCCTGTGGGGAGATGTAGGAGAACCATATCCACCACCCAGTAATTTTCTGCATCCATATTAATTACTAGATTTCATCAGTTTAAAGTTTTGGAACATGATTGGTACGCAACTAATACTGTTTAATATAAACGAGTAATACTGTTCCGTGAAAAGACGCAAGTGTTGATC
Source organism: Stenogyne calaminthoides (assembly GCA_037126765.1). Classification (NCBI taxonomy): domain Eukaryota; kingdom Viridiplantae; phylum Streptophyta; class Magnoliopsida; order Lamiales; family Lamiaceae; genus Stenogyne; species Stenogyne calaminthoides. Next base: position 33,304,561 of record JBBCBC010000010.1, on the reverse strand, counting down.
AATTAATGTTGTTAAGTGAAAACAAGTAGCATTATTTAAAAAACCACGTCAGATGCACGTGGGAACTGGGGGAAATAATGTTTTCAGGACAATAACTTTGGGGGGGTTGTGTTTTAAGGACAATAATTTTATGGGCTTGGAAATGTGGGACAACAAGTGATAAGTGGATTATATTACGTTATTTAAGTTACTTAGAGTGTGATTATTTGCATTTTAATGTGACTTGTTTGCGTGTTTTCCACTTATATGTATGTTGATGTGTTAAAAGCCCACTTGATCTTTTGTTTGAGTTTTTGGGTGTTTTTAGGGTCTTTTTGGAGATATAGAAGTGTTGAAGAAGGACCCAAAGATCCATAATAAGTATTGGGCCGAATTTTACTCACTGCAGCCCACACTGGGGGGCCCAGTGTGGGCCAAAATCTTGAACCAGATGGGCCAACGGGATTTCTCACTAATTTCAGCCCAAATATCACACGCAAAAGAGGAGTAAGGCTCACGATTGAAGGCATCCAACAGCGGGAGGAAAGAACGTACGTACGAGGTCAGAATTCTGGGAGTTTGAAGCAACGGGAAAGAAGATCATCTTTACCGTTTGAAGTATTTTCTTTCTAGAACTATGAACTCGTTATTTTGTGTTTTTGTTATGCCTATGGACGGCTAAGTCCTTTTATTCTAATTCCAGGGATTTCTAAACTTGTATTTTGATGATTACTAGTTAATTCGATATCGTTTGTTACACTGTTATTATCAAATTATTTATATCATTTGTTTTAACTTCTTGCATATTAGGATAATTAATTTGGTTTGGCCACCTAGGTTATTTTATTATCATATGCCTATTAGTTCGTATCGCGTAATCCGTAATTATTGTGTGTATATGACAATTGGTAACAACTAGTACGAGTCTAAAATCAACAGAGGCCTGGGGAAGAAAGATCGAGTCCGCCCCCGATCGCAGTCGGCTACTTCGCCCTCGACCTCGCCGCCAGCCAGTTCGAGGCCTGCCTCGCCAATCCGGAGGAGAAGTCGACATGACGATGATGACTCTTTCTTAGGCTGGGAGGAGGAGCGGGTGAACGAGTAAGTTCTCACTACGATCGAAAGGACCTCTTTTCTAATATTTTCATAGCTCGACGATTTCGCCTCTTTTGCAGCCTTTCAACTCGGCCCCACCGACTTCGGCCGAGGTGGTTAGCTTCCTTAGAGCCCCCTCTCCAATCGGCCGAAGCTTCCCAAAGAAGTGGTCGCAACATATCTCCAAAGAGCGGTATAACTCGCCCCGCGGACGCACTGACACGCCAACGCCACCGCCGTAAGATGACGGGGTAACATGTACTGCCATGGTCCACACTCTAAAGGCAAGTTTTTATTTGGAGAGGACCAAAGGCAACAAGCCGAAACCGAAGCTCGACATCTCCGCGAGTCGCAGTTCGTATATCCGACAAAGCAAAACGATCTTGGCGGCGTGCCGAGACCACATAAGGGCCGAGAAAACCAAGCGAGCACCTTTACTGCATCTCGACCGAGGGTCGCCCGGCCGAGCTGGAGGGCGGCCGGCCGAGGAGAGGTCAAGTCGCCGACAGAGACCGCCCGCGCCGAGAGAAGTTCGGCGACAATCCAGTGGAGGAGGAGTACGGGTCGGAGGAGGAGGTCTGAGGAGGAGCTAGCCCCAGCAAAAAGGACACACCGGGGAGGCCCGGTTCAAGGTCGCCAAGAGGTGAACTCTAATTTTGCGTACGTGATGGCCTTTGTGGGTGCCATTCGAATATGTCATCAGGCAAACCCTCCTGGCGACCTTACTGGGCTAGTCGCCGACCTCAAGGACTACATCCAGGACAACCCTCTGGCCCCCGATGTTTTGTTGGATATCCAAGACCTGGAGGATATGGGCGTTGATCTTTCGTTCTTTCCAGACACAAGGCAGATCCTGCGCCCTCTCCCCGACTCTCCGATAGATACACCTTCCGAGCCCTTGGTGGAGGAATTGGCGAGCTCGGAGGTCGTTCCTCCCGCTGCTGTCGCTCCCACCGAGCCCATCGGGGAGGAGATACCGAGGTCGGAGGTCATTCCCCCGGCTGTCGACATGCCTTCCGAGCCCGTTGTGGAGAAGATATAGAGCTCGGAGGTCGATCCGCCGGAGGTTACCCAGTAGGAGCCTCCTTTTGGGACCAAGACTTCTCGCCTCAACCCTCAAGCCTGTGCCGAGAAAGATTGAAGTTGTAGCCTTACTACTCACTTTTTATTTTTCTTTTATAGTTGTACCAGCCTTCGGGCTTTGATTTGTGATGTATTACCTCCCGACCTTCGGGTCTTTTATCAATGGAAGTCGTCATTTCATTTTTCGTCTCGTCTGGTGTTTGGTGTTTATCTTATTATAAAATAAAACTCCCATATTTCATCCCCCAAGTCGAGGTCAAAATTAAGCTCTTTGACTCGTCAAATAACAGAGACTAGTGTAAAAACCCGTGATTACGCGGGATGGAAGATAAGATAAATTTTGAATATAATTATTATTTTAAAGTAATACTTAAAAGATTGCTTACTCCTCCCACCGTCTCTATTCATTTTGCACATCCCAAATATGAAAAAAAATCTCACAATTTTCACCCTTCATCCTCTTTGAAAAGTCAACAAAACACACAAAAAATAATTTTTCTTAATATGTGTGCAAGTCAAAGGATGCAAAATTAAATGGAATGGAGGGAGTAATTAAAATTCAGTGTATTTTTTATTGTTTAAATATATTTATATAATGAATTTAATTTATATTATTGAAAATATTATACAGTGATCTAATTAAAATTACGTAAAAGAGTCTATGGATGTGAAATAATCTTATTAAAAGAGTTTAGTAATATTGAATGTTAAGAAATACATAATTGGAGAAAAAATCCATGTGTTACTTCATTCCCTTTTGTGATGCAAACACATTAATAAGTCCTGCAACCTGCTTCTTTATTTATTCCTGAGGAAGAGTACTCTAAATATCAATTGATATATGCATCTTATGAGACCTTTGAATAAATAAAGATGCTTCTCATAAACATGATATTTGAATGTATGCTTCTAAATTTCATACTCAACCATTATTCTATGTTCAAGTTCCCAATTTCCCATTAACAACATCTCACTTCCACATCAAAACAGAAAAATTCAGCATTAAATTAATTCCTTTCACAATTTGGATATGCAAAACTCGCCTTATACTCTTAAATTTTTTCTTAGTGTTAGTTTTAAAAACAAAAAAATTTATTAGTTTTTTATATTTTTTATTAGGTACCAATTTAGGACCGCGGATGATATCAAAGAACTCATGGACATTGTTTTCAGCCACCCTTGTTCGGTTGTAATGGTCAACACTTATCTGCAAGTTTTAATCATTGACACGACATACAACACGAACAAGTACGGTATGCCTTTGCTTGAGGCAGCTGGGACAACAAGCACTCACAAGACGTTCACCATCGTATACGCATTTATGATCCGTGAAACGCAGGAACACTTCGAAGACATCCTACGATTTATTTGGGGAATGTACGAGAAGGATCCACCAAATGTCGTTATTACGGACAGAGCTTTCGCGATGATGAGTGTTGTGGATTTAATTTTTCCAACATCTCAAGCACAATTATGCAGATACCACATCGAGCAATGTATTTTAGGCCGGGCTATTTTACAACCAGGATTTCAAAATGAGTATGCTGAAGATTTTAAATATCACTGGAATTACGCAATCCAGTCGGCCAATGCTAAACAGTGGAACATTAGGTGAAATTCTTTAAAGGAAACATACAACAGCTTTGAGGGTCTAATTACATATTGCGAAGAAACGTGGCTTATTCCACACTACAACAAAATTCTAGGGATGTATATCGATCATCGCATGCACTACGGGAATTACACCACAAACAGGTAATCCTACAATTACTTAGTATACAAGTGTTTTCCCACTTGTATACTAAGTTCAATTCTCCTATGTGTTCTTCACTACCCACTCAAGGTTTTAACTCAAGCTAACAATGTAAATTAGGGGGGTTCTCATGTTTCTACCCAACCCTCATTGCAATAGAGCATAATTAACTCAAATTTGGATTAATAAACCAATGGCTAAACAACAAGAAATCAAAGCACCCATATCACAATAAACAATAAATAAGCAAAAGAAAGAAAGAGACACCTTACTATTGAAGTTCAAGCACAAAACCATACAAAATCCATCAATACTCCTTGAATACTTGCTCAAAACTGAAAATGAAACTATATCCATGATATTCTATGAGGATCTATGCTATCTATGGAAGCAAAATTGAAAAACAGGAAAAAGTATTAGTTGCAGCTCTAAACAGTATCACTTTCTATCATCCCCTTTTCTCCCTATTGTTGCTCTTTTCATAAAAAAATTGAAGCTGGGGCTTTTTATATGCTTTTTGAATCCTCTGGCACATGTCCCTAGGTTAGAAATAGGACCTCAGATATTTTCGGCTTGCTCGACCAGAATTGGGTCGAGCAACTCAAAACTTTGGATTTTCGCACCCTTGCTCGACCAAAGGAAGGTCGAGCATTGTTGCTCGACTCGAGCAAGTCCCAATTGACATTTTCTTCAAAATCATGTTTCAACCAACCCGACTGAGGTATTGCACGACCCGAGCAGTGTTGCACGACCCGAGCAAGTGCTTTTTCCCATTTACTTCACAAAACCTTCATTTTTGACTCGATTCCTGCACAAGAAACCAAACAAGCTCTTTCTCCACATTTAGGCACAATTAAGTGAGATTAGTACAATAAAAGCATGAAATTAGGTCAAGTATGAGCAAGAATAGCACAAAATCTCAAGCAAAATCACCACTAATCAGTAATCCTACAATCTTTTTACTTTTTGTGTTACCTATTATATTTATTTATACCGATGAACAATCACTATTACACTCTTATCATAACTAATACTATTCGAACGATATATTGAGTCAGGTCAAATATATATATATTGGTTGGGCCGATACATACTGAATAGTATCATTTAAATAATTTTTATTTTATTATTAATGTAGGGTTGAACAAGAACACCATAGGGTGAAAAAAAACTTGGATGGCGGGCTTCAACACTTTGACATTATCTTCCAAAAGCTTCTCCAGGTCATGGAGTTGCAAATATGCAAGATCAAAAACAATCCAGGTTTAGCGGCCACAAAACAAGGACTGATATGTTAGAGAACGTAATCTACAGCCAACTAGTGTGCAATATCACGTCTAAGGCGTTAGAACTCATTGTCAAAGAATCGGGAATGAAGCTGGGCCAAAAAAAATGTGGTCATTTTCTCAAGAGAACACATGGTCTTCCGTGTCATTGCGATCTTACAGAGTACTTTAAGTTCAATTACCCCATACCTTTAAATTGTATAGACTCGTTTTGGAAAACATTGGAAATAGATTTTTCTAGTGTACCTACCACCAAAATAGATGATGGCGGTGGTGGTAAGACTAGGAGAAAATTGTTCGATGATGACACGGAAGACATTGTTCCACCTCCAAAGGTTGAAAAAAATAAAAAGACTGGAAAAAACGATTGTCAACCTTCTTGGCATGAGAAATTGAAAGAAACACTGGGATTGAACAAGTCTACTAAAAAAAGGGTAAGGGGAGAGTGGACGCAACTAATGCGCAACAGGATATTCCCCCACAAGCTGATCGTAGACATAGCATATCTGAAGGGTGTATGATGAGTTTTTCTGAAGAGACTCGGAACAGATTTTTCCAAAATCCTCCGTCTCATTCCCCCGAAACTCCAACTTCAAAGCACCGGAGGCCCCAACCTTCCGATGTCCCACCTCGCAACAGTACCTCTAGTTCAAGTAGGCCTCATCCTCAAACAAATATGAACGATCCAAGACCATTTTATAAATCTCAGGTGGAGGCCGATCTTCCTCCATATATCAGAGGTTATATTCATTCGTACAATGACGTAATTGGAGATGGTAACTGTGAATTTTGAGTTATTGCACTCGCAATCTACGGAACCCAGGAACAATGGTTTAGGGTACGAACTGAGCTTTTCTCTGATCTGCAATCAAGAAACGATTTATACAGTAACATTTTACGTGGTTACACAACCATGGAAGATTTGGCAGTTTCACTTTGTCACTTCAAAGGTCCTGCCAAAATCGACAAATGGTTTACATTACCTGAACATGGGTACCTAGTTGCAACCACGTATAATGTTATCGTAATGTCGTTCAGTGAACACGGCGGGCATTTTTGCCTTCCCGCAACAATAGATGCTTATCCACGACGTCCAAACTCAACACTGGTCTTGGGGAACGTGCACAACAATTTGCATTGGATATTGGTAAGGAAAAACTATGTTGATGTTATTTTATAATTTGTTTTCAATTTATGATTTTTATTGAATTATAACTATAATTTTTTAACTGTAATTACAGCTGCATATGGCAACCGACGACCATCCAGTACCATTCTTATCTGCATACTGGAAAAACAATCATGATCCTTCTGTAGAAGGTTTAGATTTAGAATTTGAAAACAGGATAGAGCTTTATCGTACATTACACAATTTGGATGCATCGCGACGTGCGTCTAATTATAGGTCTACAAATAACGATCAACCTCCGTTTTATAATTTTTTTAGTATTTAATTCATTTTTTAATTCAACTTTTTTCATGTAATTATATATTTATAACGACAAGTTTTTACAAATAACGAAAAATTTCATTTTTTCATTTAATGTATATTTATTTTTTCATGTAATGTGTATATTTATTTTTTCATGTATAAATTGATAATTGATACATATTAACTGAACTATAATATATTTGATAACAAAATAACTAATACTTTGTATACAAATAACTATTAATTTTCAATGAATGAACTAATACTTTTCATTTGATGAACTAATACTTTCCATTTGGTCAACTAATATTGTTGATAACCAAATGACTAATACTTTTCAATTTATGAATTAATACTATATGACCAAACAACTATAATACTTTTCAATAAAACAACTAATACTTTATAACTAAATAATTAATACTTTTAAATTAATCAAATAATATTAATTAAATAATGAAAAATAAATTAAATTTGTCGCGCTCGTTGCGCGACAAAATTAATCTTGTCGTGGTCAAAGCGCGATAGCTGAAAAGTGTAAATTGTTATGTTGAAAAGTGCTACTTGTATGTTTATAAAAATACACTATGAAATTAATAAACGGTGCACCTAGACTATTTTTAAATGAAATAACTAATAAATTCAAAACTAAACAACTAATACTTTTGAATGAAACAACTAATATTATCTGTATCAAGATTTACATGTATTCAGATTCGATACTATCCCAAGATTTTACGGAAACTTTTTAAAAAAATTCGCAAATACACTTATAAATTGAAATAAATTAACATTTTCGAAAAAAAAAATATGTCGCATAGTCAACGCGACAGATGCATTCTCTGTCGCGTTGACCATGCGACACCGCTTCTTCCCTCGTCATGGCATTCCATGCGACCTGCACCACAATTCAATGTCGCGGTCAAAGTCTTGACAAGCAGTGCTCGTCAATTCAAGTTTGTTAAAATATGGATATAGCAATTCAAACTTACAACCACACAATTACAGTTGATGTGACCCAAATGCCTTCACTTTATCACTTTATTAAAGCAAAATGTACATTTTTTTTTTTTTTTTTCATGCTCAGACCAATGAGAAAAAAGATCTGGATGAAGGAAGTATTGTTTAGTGAGAACAAGGAATGTTGTTTACTAAAGAAATAGGTAATACTGTTCAATGAAAATAAGTAATCTTTTCCAATGAGAACAACTAATATTGTTAGAAAAAACAAAGAATATTGTTAGTTAAAACAAGTAATACTCTTCAATGAAATCAAATAATATTATTCAGTGAAAAAATTGTATTTAGATGATTAATAACTATCATGTCAAGACGCTCTTTGATTCCAGAAAGAAGTATAAAATTATCTTGATCAGTGGTATTGAAGGCTCTCTTAACAAGAAGCTCGTGTTTAGCCCGATCGAGCTTTCGAACGTCGACGACTTCAAACCCCTTCTTCCCGGCATTACTTGATGCGTTGCACCTCACCAAAGCGGTGTTGGAGCGCTGCTGCGACGGTAGCCTTTCGATCGCCACCCACCGGAGCTACATCTCGTCCTCCGCGTTCGACGGTTGAGTAGAGTCAGGATAAAAAAAATAGGACCAACTAAAGTTAATATATATAAAAGAAATTTTACAAAAGAGTATGGTAAAACATACTACCTCCGTCCCGGAAGACTTTGCACAGTTACTGTTCCGCTCGTGTTTTAGCAAACCAATTTTTTATTACCATTTGAAATGATAAAATAATTTTAAGAAATGCGTATGACAAATGAGGAGTAAGACTATCATACCTCACCTTAAAAGTTATTTTATTATTTCAAATGCTGATAAATAACTCGCATGCAAAAATACGAGCAAAAAGTAAATGTGCTAAGTCTTCTGGGACGGAGGGAGTATACTCCCTCCATATATATATATGTGTGTCTGTCATGTGAATAAGTATTCATTAAATAGGAAAATGAGGATTTTGGTAAGCGTGTGATATGAATTGTACAAACCTCTTTGAGTTGCATGCTTGTGTTGTGTGAATTGTGATAATATATAATTTAATTTGAAGGAATTGGAAAAGGTTAATTACCTGCTTTGACTACAATTATCGAAGCGAGAACTTGACAAGGCGAAATTGATCAATTCTGTATATGCTACAGCAAAGAGAAATGAAGCTGGGTGAAATAATTTTATTGGTGTAGATTGTATATTTGATAGTATAGAAAATTGTGGTCTGACTCTAAAAAGTGGGAATATTCTAACTATTAATAAATAATTGTGATTGAGTCAACGAAAAAAGGGAATCACCATACCTTGGATTTGGATATCACCATTGTCTTATATAATCAATTCCATGTATTTTTTATTTCACTTAAATATATAATTTATTTGCACTAAAGTACAATTGAGTATTTCCTCCATCCCGTGATAAAGTGCATGTTTACTGTTTTTATTTATTTTTGCGAGTGAGATTTTTTATTATTATTATTACATGTTAAGCATCTGATATAATTAATACTAAAATATTATTTATTTTTTGGGGAGTGACACTCCACTACAAAGTCACTAACAAAAGAACTCTAAGATACATAAAAAAAAAAAGTGACTCTAAGGTACAAAAAAGTGGTCAAAAAGTCTAAATTGCCCTTCCTTTTGATTTTTTGCACTTGACCCGTTTTTTTACTTCGACGATTTTTTGACTTTTTATAATTTAAATTTTTTAAAGTCCAAATATTTTAAATTATTAAATTCATTAAATTATTTATTAATATAATTTCATTATTTATTTCAAAGTGCATTTTATTAACTCATTTTGCAATTCAGAAAATATGTAACTTTAAAAAAATAAATTCTTTTAATTTTTTCACCTCTAGTCTAATTTTGAAGTGCATATTTTTTTTAAATTGTATTTTTATCAGTTTTGGAGTGCATTTTTTTTGAGTGCAGTTTTTTTTTATTTTCTACACTATTAGGCCATTTTTGGAAGTGCATTTTTTTAAAAAAAAATGTATTTTGAGTTAATTTTGGGGTGCATTTTTTTAAAAAAAATGTATTTTGAATCAATTTTAGAGTGCATTTTTTTTAAAAAAAAAAATTATATTTTAGATCAATTTTGGAGTACATTTTTTAAAAAAAAATTGTATTTTGGGTCCTAATTTAAACAAAAACCCTAATCCGCAAAAAAAAATTGGAAATGTATTTTTTTTTTTTTTAAATTGTATTTTGAGTCGATTTTGGGGTGCATTTTTTTAAAAAAAAATGTATTTTGGGCCAATTTTAGAGTGCATTTAAAAAAAAATGTATTTTAGATCAATTTTGGAGTACATTTTTTTTTATTGTATTTTGGGTCCTAATTAAAACAAAAACCCTAATCCGCAAAAATAAACATCTAATTACAAATTAAACAAAAAAAAATCCACAAAAATAAAACAGAAAATTACACTCTAAAAATTTACAAAAAATCAATCAGCATACAGAAAAATTACAAACAACAATTTGCAGAAAATTACAAAACATCAATCTGATTCACTCCACTGCCACTCTACAAAAAATTACAATATCAATCTGCAAAAAAATTACAGACAAATTAACTTACCACTCAAATTCTCAATTTCTCAGATCTACAAAACATACAGAAAAAGAAAAACAAAATAAATAAAAAACAAAAACGATTACCTTCTTCCCCATTTTCAAATTACAAAAAAAAAACCCCAAGATGGTTTCGCCGCCGCCGCCACTCTGTCGTCGTCGCACAATCCACCACATACACAAGATATACCACTCAAATACTCAATTTATCAAATCTAAAAAAAAATACAGAAAAAAAAGGAAAAAAAAACTGTTTTTTTTTTTGAACCAACCTGGCCCACCACAATCGCCACAAAACCTCACACCACCACGCCACAAAAACCCTTCTCCGTCATGACCCAAAAAAACTCTCCGTGATCGCCCTCCCCATGAAAAAAAAAGAAATGCCCTCCCCCACCTCCCACCTCATGGCTTCATGCGGCCGCGACCCTCCTCCCACCTCGTGAAAACGCGGTCCCGGCATTACCTTAGAGACAAAATGGGAGACGTCTCGCGGTCGCTGCCGTCTACCAACCTCCACCAAACCAACACCAAACCAGAGTCTCGGACTCGGAGCCACTGAGGGCGGTGGATTTTTAGAGATTGAGAGTGGGGGAAGATTTTTAGAGAGAGAGAGAGAGTGCCAGGAAGAGAAAGAGTGAGGAAGAAAATGAATTGGGGGAAGAGATTGTGTGGGTTTGTTGGGATGGGGCCGAAATTACGGGTTTATTTGGGGAGGGGGTGATTTTTTTGCTTTTAAATAATTAAAAAATGTATTGAGGGGTAATATTGATACACTTTGTAGTAGAGTGTCACTACATTTTTCTTTTGTATCTTAGAGTACTTTTCACTTTAAAATATGTAGTGGAAAGTCTTTATTTCTTTATTTTTTCTATATAGATAATTCTACTTTGAATTTTGCACATGCTAATAAAACATCATTAATGATATTTGCAAATTTAGATTTAACATATAAATTCCCTGATATCCTATTTATTGAATATTGATTTATCCTATAAAATTTGATTAATTTCATTTTTCTTGAAATTGGAAAAAGCTCATCTCTCACATATTACAGTAAAGTATCATTTAAAATGGAAAAAGTCATTAATTTAAATATATACATAATTGTATTTTAAATATTTTAAAATTTTCAAATAAAAAATTACTGTAATGTGGGATAAATGAAAAAGAAAAATGACTATTTTTTATATAATCACGTTCACATTGTGGTTTTATATCGTTTGTTGCATGCGTTGTATGCTTAATACTTCGTGATTAATAGAAATTAACTAACTCGGGAAAAGTAAAAGAAACTCATATTAACCCTTTCTCTATCCAATTTATTTTTGTATAAGCACCTACTATACTTAATTAGGAGATGATATAATTTACACTAAAATACTAGGTTGCATAGATACGAGTACGATACAGTACGGAAATAAAACCCGAGCAGATCAGGCATGTATAATTGAGCGATTTAAGTGTATTCTTCTCACAAAAAGAAAGACAGCTGGGGCAAAGAGAAATAACATATTGTAAAAGAACACTCATACAAGATGTATCTGATTTTGAAGATAGAAACAAAACTTGTGGTATCTGATTCTGTGCATTCACAACTGGGCAATCTTAAGTGAGTACTGGGTAGTACAATTGGGCCTATAACAATTTGTCCTGGGTTATACGTACTATCAAGGTTGTTGACAATGGACCTATTTTAAATAATCAATAGTGAAACAAAGCACAAAGACATAAGACAACAAATTATTCAAGTGACTTTAAAGTTTAATCACATCTTCATAATCAAGTATACAATCTTTGTATAATAACATATGTGCATTCCACACTTCTAAGCTTATATACACTGAATCAGAAACGTGGAGAAGAATCAGAACAATTCGCGGTTTTGGTACTGTTGTTGTGCAGTTCTGGTTGTTAAGGAAGGTCTCATGGTTACAATGGCCGATTCATTAGCTCCGGCTCTTAAAGCAGCCCTTCCAGCTTCCAAGAATCTTTTAACAGCATCCTCAGCATATCTGTTAGCTTCTCCCACAGTCATGTCTCTCCCAATGTCGGGATACGAGTTGAGGATGTGGTCCCCATTGAGCTGTGACGCTAGCTGAATCAGCTCGATCTGGAACTCCGATAATTTGATGTCTTCATTTGGTCCCCGTGACCGTAATCTCGTCTTAACTTCTGGGAGTTTTTCTGAAGAGCGACAGAGATGTCAAATTTTGTTCTTGATATAAACATATGTACAGTGGCATAAGCGATGTGAATGTTTTGTTTCAGTTGATAAAACACGATAAAGTTTGATTCGTTTATTTGCATAAATACATATGTAGGCATAATTGCAGTAAACCCACCAAACAATCACTGAAATTGCACTTAGACCAACAAACTCTTTTTTTTTTTTGCATGGAACTGTACAAACTATCAATTTTTTACACATAAACTACTGAACTAATTTTCAGGCCAAATTTATCCAGGTTTTTTGACATGTGCATAGCATGTGATTTTTATAAGGGCCTTTTCGTGAAATTCTGTATACACCAATTCTTGGGGTCGCAAATCAGTTGCAGAATGTGCGAGTAAGAAATGGTTCATGCAGGATTTGATGAAAATACCCCCTTTAAAATCACATTAGGTGCACATGTAAAAAATCGAGAGAAATTAAGCTTGAAAAATAGTTCAGTGGCTTATGTGTCAAATTGATACTTTGTATAGTTTGGTGACTAAAAAAAATAATTTGGTGGTTTAGGTAAAATTTCAGTGATAGTTTGGTGATTTAAATCAATTAACTCACGCAAGTGTGCCTCTATGTGTATATATTTCAATCTTTTAAAGGGGAAATAAAAAATAATGCACTGGCTCAATAAGGAGTGATAAAGCTCGGGTGTCTATCAAGAAAGGTTAGAGCTCGAGAGCTACTTGATTAGCTCAAGTTCGAGTTTTTCCAACTACCAGAGTAGCTCACGAGCTGACTCAACTAGATTACATCCTTAATGCAGATGCTACCATCATCTGAAGTATATAAGGAGTCGAGATGTAGGCAAGTACAAATTTGAGTTTAGTAAAGAGGGACAAATGATCGATGTAGGTGGTGTCATATAAATACTGCAGACTGATTGAAACAAAATAGTTATAAACACTACCACACACTCTATATTGTGTACTATGTTATCAACCTTTTGACCTACTATCATAAGCTTAGATTTCTGAGCGCCTGTTATACAAAGTCCCACTATAATAGAATCAACCTATAACATACTTCTATCGAGATCATGCAGAGTAAGAATACAAAAGTTACTGTCCACGCTATTACCACCACTGTATTGGAATACTGCTAAGATGATAGACAAATACTTCTATGCACTCAAGTGCATTTTTAAATGGTATTAGTTATTTTACTAAAAAGTATTAGTTGGTCAAACTTAGCTGTTTCACGGAATAGTATTAGTTGTTTTCATTGAAAGCACTGTTATGCAGGTGCAACTGGTTCACCCTAGTGTTACTCTAGATGATAAAGTCAAAGTTTAGACTTGTTCATTCCCAATTCTGGATTTTTCATTTTTATGCTGAAATTGACCAAGTAGAACACATTTTATTACTGATCTACCTAACCTCTAGGAGTGCTTTTCAGACAAGACAATTTAAAGAACAGTACCCAATGCATATTCACAAGAACCACAAAAAATACATCACGTGAAAAACGTCGAGATCACATCCTGAAAATTAGGATACTTGAACAACGTAGTGAGATAAGTGCTGACCTGGACAATCATCCCGAGGCGTATCACGCACGTAGAAGTATTTCTCAAAGGTTCCAGCCCATGCATCTCGTTTAGTTAAGAAGTTTGATTTGAGATTAAAAAGCTTCTTCACAGTAGCAGATATGGACGAGTGTTCATATTGTGAAGATGGGGTCGGACCACTTGGCTCATGGATGACTGCAAACAAAAACAAGAGCAGTGTAAAAATCGAGCCATAAATAATGTTTTAAAGAAGGAAAACTCAAGGTACTCTAGGAAGTAGAAAATGCTCTGATCAATAATTCTTTACTTTATACCAAAAAATATGAACAAATGGAGGTACTCAGTACATGTATGTATCCCAATTCAACGCAGAATATAACATTCCCAATCACTGTAGGAAGCATCTTAATCTTCGACAAGATTTGAAAAATTTTTTGGACTTGTAAAATACCTTTGAGCAAGTGGAAAGTATAACTTTCTTAACCATAAGCAGAATAGTCACGGTACAACTTCACTAAACTGCTAAAAATGAGGAGTACCGAAAACTATTTCCTGATTATAGCAAACGTTATAGAAGAAAGACTGGTGAATATCTCAACTTTTCATCATTCCTGATTCAACTTCTATATGCATCATTCCAACTTATACATTATACTACCATAGGCTTCTAACGAACTAAAATGTTGGACAGTTCATATAACTAAAAGAATTGAAGTTTTCCAAGATAAGAGCCAAAAGTGTTGGACAGTTCATATAACCACAAAACTTATAGTAGTATTATGCTAAATCTATTAAAAGAAGCCACTAACATATTCAGCAAATTTAGCAGTTCAAATAGACATATGCCTTCAACCAATTATCTCCAATCAAACCATAAACAGCTATAAACATAATATAAACAGTCAAGAATCGCATACCAGTGCCTTTCTCAATCCAGGGCGAAATCAAGAACGTGGGAACGCGCACACCAAGCCTATCAAACTTGAAATAAAACGGGTCGGGGCCAATGATCCCATCCGGATTAGGCACCCCAGAAACGGGCGTAGGCACGTGATCATAAAACCCACCATGCTCATCATAAGTGATCAGGATCGCCATTTCTTCCCACTGTGGGCTCGCCCTAAGCGTCTCGTACACCTCCTTCACAAACTTCTGCCCCAGAGCCACGTCATGCGACGGATGATCATCGTTGGCCGGGAAAAGATTCACGTCGAAATAACGCTGCTCAATCACCACGTAGTTCGGGAGTTTCCCCAATTTAGCATGAAGCTTGAATTTCAACGCGTAATTGTGGAACTTGGTTATGTGCTTGAGTTTTCTCAGACTGGTGAAAAACAGAGTAGCTGGGATATTCTGGTAATAAATCCCAAAATCGAGGGCATTTTCGTCCAAGGAGTCGAAAATCGTCTTCTGCGGGAATCCATTGATGAGGTCCTTCCTAACGTTGCTAGACGCGCCGTGCGACGTCGCGGAGTGAACGTAGAACCGGTTCGGCTGAGTCGACGCCGGAACCGAGGCGAACCACCGGTCCAGAACGGCGAACTTGTTCGCTAACTCGGCGTAAACCGGGACCAGATCCGGTTTAAACCCGCTCATAACGGTTTTCGACATCCCCTCGTCGTCCATGCTCTCCGCCTGCTGCACGAACCCGTTCATCGGGGCCGGGTCAGCCGTTGTATCATCCAGCGACCCGAATATCTGCTCCGTCATGGCTTGAATAGAGTGACCCGGGTCCGAATCGATGAAAAAGGCGTCGTCCGAAACGGGTACTGCCCGAGAATCCGGGTCGAACGCGTCAACCCGGTTGAATTCGGAGCCGCTTAGGCCGTCGATGTCGGGCCGGGCCCTCTTGAGCCAGCCGAGCATGTGATCGAAGGAGCGATTTTCCATTACTATGACTACTAGGGTTTTGATCGGGCCTTCGATTTTGTGCTTGTGTTTTTTGGGAAAGGGGAAAGAGCGAGAAAGTGGTGCGCAGAGCAGGAGGTAAATGAAGAAGAAGGAAAGGAGAAGACCAGCCGGCCGGAAAGAAGCCATTTTTTTCCGGCGAACGACGGCGTTTTTTGAATTTGAAGAATATGCGAATATATATAGTTGAAATGGAGATTGAAAGAGGACAATTGGAGGAATAACTGAAGAACTACAGTAAACAGAGACCAACTTGCGTGAAACAAAATGTTTTTTTTCTTTTTTATTCTTTTTCTGGTTTTGGTGGTTACTTTTAAGTCTGGGTTTGCTTTTTCTACGGTTTTAATGAAACCCCAGATATTTTACCAATCCTTTTCAATGCAATTAATTAGATTAAGTATGCGACACGGTCAAATAGAGAGATGAACATAAGTTAAGTATGAGAAAATGATAGAATGTTAATATGTGTTAAGTTTTATTTTGTTTTATGCATCTATTAATACGTACAAATTTTTATTTTAATAATTTATAAATATAATTAATATCAATTTTATATCATGAGCAAGTTCACCAACTTGATCCAAATTGGATCAATTCTTCTTCAATCTCTAATTCTCTTGTTCTAAGTTCTAACTTTATAAATTATAAGTTTTTATATACATTTATTTTACTTTATATTTTATTGGATTAAAAGGAAAGAGTCTATTACTTTATTGATATTTATAGTTATATTTTATATTACATAAAATAAAATTTACCATCTTTCCTAACCTTATCTCTAAGTCTTAAATCTTAATTGAGCACCTACTTATCAAACTACATAACAGGCTATTTGTTTTTGGGGTTGTTTTGGTCTTTTACTCATGGTCATGGTCCTCATTAATAAAAAATTATTATTATTATATCCGATATCAAATTTACCATTCACTTCAAAAAAGTTTAATAATATTTAATTGAATATTCTAGTGTTTATCATTTTGAGAAATATTCCACTTGGGTTTGGGAATGACTAATCTCATGTATCTGATTAACTCACTTTGAATTAGAATAGATATATGAGTAGGTTGTTATACGTGAAAATCTGTAACAAAGTCGTGTATATCTACAAGTTGTTGTAATCTCATATTACAAATAATGGAACCTGGTCTCATCGAGAATTCACTATGGATAAATAATTTCTTTTACTTGATATCAGAGCGTAACAAGGAATATTCTGTCAACCATCAATTGGCC
The DNA here is from genome assembly GCA_037126765.1 of Stenogyne calaminthoides. NCBI lineage: Eukaryota > Viridiplantae > Streptophyta > Magnoliopsida > Lamiales > Lamiaceae > Stenogyne > Stenogyne calaminthoides. The sequence continues at coordinate 33,287,479 of JBBCBC010000010.1, read as the reverse complement.
AAAAATATTGTATGTCTTTAAATGCGGTTTTTCAAGTACAACATTTTATTTTCACTAAGAAATTTTATTTGTGTGTTCAAGACGATTTATCTTTAGATAAACATGATGTTATTTGATTAACATCAAAAAGTTTGAATTAGAATAGATATTTGTGTAGTTAATAAACTTAGGTTTTTTTTGCGTGAAAATCTGTAACAAAGTTTATATGTGATGTGTTGCAAGTTTTTTAATGAAGCTACGTGTATATCTGCAAGTTGTTTAGTAATCTCATTGTAGTATCAAATAAATGGAACTTTAGTTCTCACCGAATGGATGAAATTTTTTTACTATTCCCGTGGATAATTAAAATCTTGATTTAAGAATAGATGGATTTAACTTTATATTTTTAATACAACGCTAAACCTTCTTTGGATTTTTTAGATTAAAAAAATTCCAAGATTTATTTTTTACGTTTCTATAATAAATTCTCATGTTTCTTTGTGTTATTTTACACATATCATTTGTCTAGCATTTCATATTTTATTTTATGTATTAGTATTATTTAAATTTAAATGGGTGCGTTGCCTCTACGTCTACTGTGAAAGGAAAGTTCACTTGGACCTACAATTGCCACGTCCCATAAATTTGATGAAAACTAGAAATGATATCATTACCAATAGCATAATTTAAAAATAAAATTTTAAACATGAAGTGTAGTACTCACGGTATAAAAAAAAGAAAAAAACTGGTAAATACCGACGTACATAAATCCGTCATAATTACCGACGGGTTTTTGACGAATTTAAAAAACCTACAATATTTTTTTTTTTAATCGATGAATTTATTGTAATTTTTTATAATTATAAGTTGTACCGATTTGACATTATCGATTTAGATTTTTGAACAATATTTTAAAAAATTGTAAATTGTACTGATTTAAATTTAAATTATTTTGTATGTTTAGCATGTTTAGCATTAAGTTGTAATTTACCACATTAGCAATTTAGCATGTTTAAAAATTGTAAATTACTTGTAAATTGTAAATTTTAAGTTTTGTAAATTTTTGAGTTGTTTTTTATTTGTTTGTAATTTTGTATGTTTAATAACATAATATTTTGCTTCATCTTCTTTTAAAATTTTTTTTTGTATTTTGATAAAAATCAAAAAAAAAAAAAAATTTGAATCAAGAACTTTTCGATGGAACGGAACCGTTGGAAAACAATTTTTTTGGGAACCGTTAAACAATTTTTTAGGTTTTGTTCCTTTCCAAAATTTAACTGAAAACTAATTTTCAAGTCTAGTTAAGTATGAGAAAATGATAGAATGTTAATATGTGTTAAGTTTTACGTACAAATTTTTATTTTAATAATTTATAAATATAATTAATATCAATTTTATACCATGAGCAAGTTCAGTGTGATTGGATTAAATAGTGCAATTTGGCCGGCTTACCATCTTTCCTAACCTTATCTCTAAGTCTTAAATCTTAATTGAGCACCTACTTATCAAACTACATAACAGGCTATTTGTTTTTGGGGTTGTTTTGGTCTTTTGGGAATTAATAAATTATAATTATTATATCCGATATCAAATTTAAGGTTTAATAACAAGGAATATTCTAGAAGCACTAGAAATATTCCTTGGTTAGATAATGATGTATCTGATTAACTCACTTTGAATTAGAATAGATATATGAGTAGGCTGTTATACGTGAAAATCTGTAACAAAGTCGTGTATATCTGCAAGTTGTTGTAATCTCATATTACAAATAGTAGAACCTGGTCTCACCGAGAATTCACGGTGGATAATTAATCTCTTTTACATGGTATCAGAGCGTAACAAGGAATATTTTAGAAGCACTAGAAATATTCCTTGTTTAGATAATGATGTATTTGATTAACTCACTTTGAATTAGAATAGATATATGTGTAGGTTGTTATGCGTGAAAATGTATAAAAAGTCGTTCTCAAAAAGTTGTTGTAATCTCAACAAATTTTGGAACCTCTCACCGAGAATTTACTGTGGATAATTAACCTTTTAATTTAAGTTTTTAATACATAAACCTTTTCTTCTTGATTAAAAAAAAATTCAATTTGGAACGTTTCTATAATAAATTCTCATTTTTTTGTTTATTTAATTCATTTGTCTAGCAATTTTTATTTTATGTATTAAATTTAAAAAATGGGTGCGTTGCCTCTACGTCTAAAAAAGTTCAATAGACCAGGTCCCATAAATTTGATGAAAACTATGATATTTACCAATAGCATATTTAAAAATAAAATTGTTAAACATGAAGTGTAGTTTATAAAAAAAAAAAAACATGTACAATGACATAAATATCAATTTACCGACGGGTTTTTGACGAATTTAAAAAACCATACATGAATTTATCCCCGTTGAAATATGATGCAATTATCGATGGATTTTTTAAATAAAAAAAAAAATCAAATTGCACCATGTAAGTTGCAATCTGTCAATTTTATATAATATATGTTGTAATTTAAATACAAAAAATTGTATAAAAAATTTTAATCAAATTAATAATAAAAAAACTATAATATAGATTTTAAATTAAAAAAATAACCCTAATTTTCTACAATTTATCTAAGCATCCGACACATGCACGTTTTCACAAAAGGTGTATAAAAGAGATCATTCCATTCTACCCTAGATTATTTAAAATTTTGTAATTGTCTATATTTAAAAACGAACAAGCAAAAAATTTCACCTACACTATTTTTTTTGTAGTGTAACTACCGACGAAATTTCGAATAATGTATAAAAAATTCTCAAAATTGCCAACGGATTTTACCTCCGTCGAATTTGTAAGTCAACCGAAATTCTTTTAACTAATTATAAAGGTTAATATCAATTTGGAAGTTATACTATGATTTTTTTATTTAATTTGTACAATTTTTTGTATTAAATTACAACTTAATAAAAAAAGCAATAGCACAGGTCGCAAATGATATTTACCACATATATATTTATGTTATGTTGTATTTATCAAATCCACAACATGTACAATGACATGTTATCAATTTGCAATCCATACAGATTTCTTTAAATATGATGCAACTTGTACCGTTTTTTTAAATAAAAAATCAAATTGCACCATGTAAGTTGCAATCTGTCAATTTTATATAATATATGTTGTAATTTAATACAAAAAATTGTATAAATTGCAAATTAATAATAAAAAAAACTATAATATAGATTGTAAATTAATATTAACCCTAATTACAATTCTAAGCATCCGACACATGCACGTAGCACAAAAGGTGTATAAAGAGATTCAAACATTAATTGTCTATATAAGGCCTCTAAATTCCAAGATTTATTTTCAAAGTTTTCAAACTTGTCTAGTAACACATATTGTAGCATAGATTGCGCAATTCCACAATTTGTGGAGACTAATGGCAGAGTCCAGTACGGGCAGCGAGGATGAGGATGAGCTCCGATGGGCGGCGATCAGCATTCCAACACCGCTTTAGTGAGGCGCAACGGCATTGATGTTAAACTCCTTTATGAAATTAAAGACCCATGCAAAACCCTACTTCTACATCAGTATTACTTATTTTCACTGTACATTGTTACTTGGTTAGTAGTGGTTTTTATTGGACAATTTTAGTTGTGCATCAGTTGCACGGGACACACTAATAATATTATTTTTTGCATAAAATAAAAACATATATGGTGAATTTTGTTTTAATTACACATTACAAGAAAATAAAGAATTACCTATGGAATTCTTCAACATGCCTACGAAATTTCTAATAAAAAATAATAGTAGGTTTAGTGTGAAAATTTTCATGTATGAAAAACTATAAAATCGCTCTAAATCGTGACCTATTCGGGCAGGGTAAACCATCTACACCCTAAACACTTAATAATGAACCCTAAATCATGACCTATTCGGGTCTGGTGAACCATGAACCGCTCGGGCCGAGTGAACCATGAACCACTCGACTATGTCTTACCTTCACCATATACATAATTTGTTTGTAAATAAAAGTTTTTTCATATATGCAAATTTTAATACTAGACTTTGTCAAAAAATAATTATGTTCTATTTAGAACAGTTAACATTGTCTACAACTTGCATGCAATTTTTTTCTAATCATATAGTTATCATCATCATTCCTCAAATTATAATACCCACATACCAATTGCCTACAGAAAGGTAATTTATAGGTAAACTTGTTTGTAGAAATTGCAAATATAAACTGCATATGAAATCATTTATGTAGGCAATTGTCTAATAGAATTTTTAAAATTTGTACACAGGTCGCAGACAATTAATCTTCACTAATTAAGAATTGGGTTATTTTTGTTGAAAAATTCAATAGATAATTTTATATTTTCTTATATCTATAATGTTTTTGAATTGTCACTTATTGTAATGTAGAGTGGGTTTGGATGTTCCAAAAGTTGAAGTCCGATTTGAGAACCTGCAAATCACTGCAAATGTACAAATGGGTTCAAGAGCTCTACCTACTTTGGTCAATTATTCTCGTGATGTGATTGAGGTATTTTAAGAGGCATTTAATTTCAATTTGGACCACTCTAATTATTGTTTAATTACTTAATTTGGATATATTTGGATGTACTGGTTTTTTTGTTTATGCAGAATTTGTTTTCTACACTGAGATTTTTTCGCCCAAAGAGGCATGCATTAACCATCCTCAACAAAGTGAGTGGTGTGGTTAAACCAGGAAGATGAGAGTTATTGATTAACCAAATGCAAAATTTTACTTTGAAAAGACTAATGTAACACTGCTTTTTTTTTTTAAGATAAAGATGAAATTTAATTATTTGATGAATTACAAAATTAAATCCAAAAATAAATTATAATTTAATCAGCAAGTTTTCAAGAGGCTGGCAATCCCAAATATTAAAAGACACTGAGAACGATATCGGATAATGAGCTCGAATTCATTTCCAAGAACAAAACCTTTACACCATCGATAAGCTCGTCTAAACTGTACCGGCTCTCCTTAAATATCAACTCATTTCTACCTTTTAATAATTTTGAGATAGTACTTTGCCAAATGAGACCAAAATCTTCTTTTTCAAGATATTTTGTTCCAAATTTTGGAACTCCAAGAAATGATACTTTCTTTGTTAACTATCCCATTCAGGAAATTAATAAATTAATGTTATCATCTAAAGCTAGTTTATTAATTGGAATGTGCAATTAATATTAGTAAATGATCAAATTATATGGAGAAGCATCACTTTTGTTTTGGGTATGGTATCGGGTGATTTCTACTAATAATTAGGTAGGGAGACATGCACTAATTATGCTTTAAATAGGAATGAGAGTTTGGCCCAAACCGCGGTGTTTGGGCTTCTTGCATCGTTGTGGGGCAGGTTGGAATATCATTATTGGTCTGTCCGTTTGGACCCCTCGTTACAAAAAAATAAAGAATTGATCATACGAAATTTTTCAATATGACTACATAAATTTTAATAAAAATAATTTCGTTCTTAAATAGTTACGATTTGTTTACAATTTATTGGGATCATGCGGATACTTTCATTCATCAATTTATCTATAAACAATTTATTTATAAATTTACCTATGAATATCATTTCAATTGGCAATTTATGGGTAGATTTTCGGTTAAACTTGTTCACAGTATGAAATTTATACCACTACACTTACAAACTACTATCACTGCACTTATTAACTGATATCACTACACTTATTAATTGAGATCATATCATTAAATGATATAAGTATTAGATTATAAGAGAAGTGACATCAATTTATAATTTATAAGTGTAATGGTATGAGTTTCATATTATGAACAAGTTTCACATAAAACTTTATGGCAATTTATTTGTATGTTCTCTTGAGGAATGAAGGGGCCTACATGACTTGTAAACTTTGTAGACGAGTCATAGGCTATTCTCACAGTTTATGTTGAAAATTTTCATTGTTAAATCTTTATTTTATTGTAGTGATAAAAAGTATAAGAGTTGGTCTCTCATGAACTAGGTTTATGCAATGAACTTGGATTATTCGATCCATTTTATATATCTTTAAATATTTTCAGTAAGTTTTTTGCGGGAATCTCCCTCCCTCCATCTTGACGAGTTATTTAAGTTGGCCAATTATTCAACTCGTGAAAAATGATATAATGTCAATTAGGACGTTAATGTGTAATTGTTCTAACCCTTGTGGCAAGTAGCATTAATTAATTATAAGCAGGTTTTTTATTACTACTATGGAGGTATATAATCTAGCTTAAATGAACCTACCTGTGTGTTTATCAGCTAAAATTAGTGGTCTTTCTAGTTTAAATGTTGTTGGTGAATTAAATTATACAACCGTATCTAAAATTATTTACTAGCAGGAGGAATAATTAGAGATCATATCTTGATTATCGAAGACGTAAGGAAAGAGATCGTACCAATAACCATAATCAATATAATGTTAGCGTGAAAGAGAAATTTTTGCATCGATGATCGCTTGCGTGCGAACCATTTCTAAATTATCTTTGGATAGATGTGCAAACTCATTGATTTACCTCAATTTATTTTGATTGTCGTTTATTTTAATTTTTCATCACAAATCTCAAACCCCCCACCTTCAATGCTTAACATATATATGTACACGATCACATATATCCACATTATGAATGAACTATTTGATCCATTCAAGATCTTATTCACAGATTTAGTCATCAGAATAGAGATTTTGAACCTTTAAGGGCTGTGAAGTCTCCTTTTCTCTTGATTAATTGTGTCTGATGCATTTTTATCTCTCAGTTTCTTCAAATCTTGAGCTTTCTTGTAATTTCAGCGATGTACTTACCTTGATGAAAGGCTTGATCAAGTTCGAGCTGTGTGGGCACGCGTGACCCGTCTGCTGCATACGTCCCTGCCCCGTATGCAGATCCACCCTTCACTTGTTCCATCTCGAACATTCCAGTACCAAATGTATAGCCGAGAGGAACGAAAATCATGCCATGATGTGCTAACTGTGTTATTGCTGTCAATCTGTAGGCAGTGACATGAAGTCAGAACTAATTTTCATAATAGTCTCAAGAGTCTAATCAAAATTAATGCCTTGGCTCCCCATTGGAACATGTTTTCCTTTTGGAGCATGGGAAGAATGAGGCATTAAGTAAAGCATTTCGAAACCAAATTTGGAAACTCTTAGGGTATGTTTGTTTCGGGACTCAATCGGATGGATTTAGGACTTTGCGATCCAAGTCACATACTAGTTGGGGATTTTCACATCCAGCTTTTAAATTCACTCCTATAAAATATACATATACACCTATTTTTACAAAATTCAATACAATCATATCACCACTTTTCTTCCACCCACTTATTATCTCTCCTACTTTTCTCTCACCCAATACAATATAATAATAACACATTAATCATTATTTCATATTGATTTGACATAAAACAAAAATCTCATCCTACCAAAATCCCAAAACAAACACATATTTTTACTATTCATCAGGATTTTTAAATCCATAGGATTTCGAAGTCATGACTTCCCCCGCACACCTAAATCCCGAAACAAACATACCCTTAAGATTTTGTGTCAATAAAACTTTTGTATGAAGCAATGCAGATGAAAGTTCATAGATTGAAAGTACTTTTCATGCAGCCCGAAACCTCCTACGTTTCATCTAGGATAAAAACTTGTATAGACCACGTGCACCGTGCAACTCAAATGTATTTTAAATGGTATTAGTTGTTTTTCTAAAAGGTTTTAATTTATTAGTATTAGTTGTTCCACTGAAAAGTATTAGTTATTTACAATTGCACAGTACAACTGGTGTACAAAAGTGTTGCACATCACTGGCTAGGTGTACCAAATGAGTGAACTACAATCTACAAGATCAAACATCGACTGCTTATACCAATTACCAACTCAATGCAATGGCCTTGTACATAATTTCATTCATCTTTCAAGTAATTTTTGTTACGATTATTTAAGTATGAACATTTTCAAGCATCTTCTAGCACCTATCAAGTTAACATCAGAATCAAGATTGTTAAACAAAATCAATAAGAAGCAATACTTACGCGGTGAGTTCCTGTCCACCCCCATGGAAGCCTGTGCTCCAGAATATACCGGCAGGCTTTCCAGCTAGAGCTTGTCTAGCCCATATCTCCGAAGTAGCGTCGAAAAATGCCTTGAATTGTGCTGCCATTACTCCGAAACGAGAAGGAAAACCGAAGATAAATCCATCGGCATCCACCAGCTGTTCGGGCCTGATCTCAGGCACATTATCAGCTTTTCCAGGAGCCTTCATTTTCTCCAGAATTTTTTCAGGGAGCGTTTCTGGTACCTAAACTAATTCATAACAAAGTATGAGACCAAATGTGTTAAAAGTAAGTATGAACCCTAAATATTGTTGGGCTTGGTGTCAAAATAAAAAGGGTTTTTTATCCCACATCGGATGAGAACAAAGAAAGTGGACTTCCAAATTCTATATAAGGAGTCTTTGGGTCTTTGTTACAAATGCACCTGTCAATACACTTTAATCTAGTGTTTGATTCTAATTAAATTCCTTTCTCATATTTGTGAGAAAGTGAGAGTTATGTAGACTTGTAATAGTGTAGGGTGTCGAGCGAGAGAGGGAAAATCAGTATGATTGTAGAAATTTATCATATAGTGATGTTTCTTTCGTGGTCCGTGGTTTTTCTCCGGGTTTGGAGTTTTTCACGTAAAATCTTGTGTTGTTGATTGTAGTTTTGTTTCTTCATTTATTTCTCGTTTGTTTTGTTTTTCCCTTGGTATGAATGGGGGACGGAGTTGCCCCAACAAGTGGTTTCAGAGTCCGGGATCAGGTCTCTTGATATTCTAAGTATGCTCTGTGGTTGCAGTGTAGTCTGATCTTCCACATCAGAAAAGATTTCTTGAGAAGGTTCGGGGGTTTCTTGAGAGACGGGTTATTCAGCTAGGGTTGGAGAAATGGTATGTCAAGGGCTTCAAGTTCGAAATGGTGACGTAGAGAAATATGGTGGAAGAATCAATGTGATGATGCAATCTGGGTTACACAAGGGATTATCGATCAAGGTGGAGCGGTTGCGGCAAATAGCTCTTGAAACTAACATTATGTTTGATCGAAAATTATTTCCTGTTAGAAGGAAATGAACATCATTTTGGCATGCCCAACTGCCATGGATGAGGATGTGATAATGTTAGTTTTACAGCATGTGCATTGGTTTGGCATGGATGCAAGATGTGTGGTGAATGTATGTCGATGGCTGAAGGACTTCTAGAAGAGCCAAAAGTTAGAAGGAGCACCATAGTTTTCAACAGGTTTTTCGACGTGTGCCGAGGGAAATTCTTAGAATGGTTAATTCTAAGTGGTTAAAAATTCTTAAAATGGTTTATTTTAAGTGTTCTACTCATATGGTGGAGTAGGTTATTCTCAGTTTTGAGAATGATGGTTCTTTGGTTTAAGGATCATGATTGTCGATGAATGGATTGTGGGCGAAGAGAGTGGAGTTTTCTTTTATTTTACCAAGGTGGAGATTGTTGGGCTTGGTGTTAAAATAAAAGGGGGTTTTTTATCCCACATCGGATGAGAACAAAGAAAGTGGACTTCCAAATTCTATATAAGGAGCCTTTTGGTCTTTTTATTCTGAAGTCTTGGCCAATACACTCTGACTTCATGTAGTGTTTGATTCTAATTAAATTCTTTTCTCATATTTGTGAGAAGGTGAGAGTTATGTAGACTTGTAATAGTGTAGGGTGTCGAACGAGAGAGGGAAAATCTGTATGATTGTAGAAATTTATCATATAGTGATGTTTCTTTCGTGGTCCGTGGTTTTTTCTCCGGGTTTGGAGTTTTTCACGTAAAATCTTGTGTTGTTGATTGTAATTTTGTTTCTTCATTTATTTATCGTTTGTTTTTTTTTTCCCTTGGTATGAATGGGGGACGAAGTTTCCCCAACAAATATCACATCAAGAATATCAATTATCAAGAAAATTGAACAAACAACCAAATTGGGGAATCAATTAATCAATCAACTACAATAAAAGTGGATTTATAGATATTTTATGAGATTTCAAATTCCAACCCCCTAATCTGAAGTTCTGCTTCATTTGCACAAAATCTGAAATTCTGGAATAGTTTATGGAATCAAGAAAGCATTCAAAAAAATTCTAGAATTTCAATTTATAAGCCCAATTCCACAACGGAGGATCAATCATATATCAAATTTCAGTTTCAATTAATTAAAAAAAAAATCAAGAAATAACCTGCCAAAGTGTAGCTTCAACATCAGGAACTGCAGAAGCACCCCTTTGTATTTCTCTTGCCATGGTCTCCACATGTCCATACAGAGAATAATACCTTAAACATAAAACACTAAATCAAAACAAAAATCTCAAAAAGATCAAAAGATAAACATTCTTTTGCCTTACTTACACTATATACACCTTGGTAATGGCCATTCTCTCTCTCTCTCTCTCTCTCTCTGTACGAAACAAATAAAACAAAAAACCCAAATAATGGAAAGCTCAAATTACTGCATTAGGCTGATGGGAATCAATAATTATGTGTTCACAAGCAAGAAAAGTAGTAAAATTGTGGATAGAACCTGAGAAATGGAAAACTAGAAATATTGTAATTCAATAAATTGTTGCAGAGAATTGATGATGTGGTCTCTATTTTGTGTGATACACAAGACAAGAGCAGGACAGAGTTGGAATTATGTGCTGAGAAGGCCATAAAGACCTAACAAGACTCATCATTGATAAATACAAGAAAGAAAGAAGGTATTTTTTTTTCTCTCTCTCTAATACAATGGTCTGAATTTATAAGAATTAATAGCTCTTTCCAAGAAACAAGTTCAATAACTAATAGGTCTAAAGTTTTTTTTTTTTTAAAAACATACCTTCTAAGCACTAGTGCTAAATGCACATTTTTATGTAGTTTCCAATGATTGGTTGACTTGGCTGTCGCGGTCAACAAGGGATAGCCGTCATTTCTGTCGCACGCTGACCGTGGCAGAAATGTAATTTATTTATTTTTATTTTTTTATTCCATTATTTGTTTTATATTTATTTATTTTTTGCTTTATAATTTTGTGAGTGTGAGTGTGTATTATTTATGTTACATATGATTTTAGAAAATTTTAAATCGGGGCATAATATAATATATATATATATATATATATTTTTTGAAGAGGTAATATTGAAAAATATCAAACTTATCATTGTAACATTTTAATAATTTTGAGAGTAATAATTCAAAATTCACAATGTTTATAATATTACAGAAAATGTCATTACTCTTGACCTATATATACACAAAATTCATATTCTTTGTAAAGTTTATACTATTAACCTCACAAATTTCTTTTTGCATCATAGTTAGCTTTACGTAGCGGTGCATCCCAGTTGAATAATAAATTGTATAGTTCTATTCTACTTGCAAATTGAAATTCTAAATCATATGCAGTTTGATGACGACAGTTGACCCAGAATGGAGACATTGGCGGTACTGGATAATCCTCAGATGTCATTTGCAACTGAAATTAAAGGTAAAAAAATTTAGTTATAATTAAAGGGTTAAAATATATTATAAAAAAATATACAAAAACAACAAATAGTTTTTCTTACCAATATCCAATGTGAATTGTTGTACACGTTCCCTAACACCACTGTCAAAGTCGGAGGTGGTCGACATTCTTCCAAGGCAACGGGAGGAATAAAAATCCGGCAGTGTCAGCGAATGACATTACGAAAACATTATAATAGGTTGCAACCAAGTATCCACAGTCAGGTAGTGAAAACCACTTATCTATTGAGGATGGACCATCGAAGTGAGATAGAGTTTTCTTCATGTCCGACATGGTTGTAATACCACCTAAAACAGCATTGTATAATTGTTTTCTTTTGTTGAGCTCAAATAACATATCCATTTGTACCTGCGCCCATGCGTCTTCGGTTTGGTAGATTGCGAGCGCAACAACTCTAAATCCACAATTTCCGTCTCCAACCACATCTATAAATGATTGAATATATTCTCACATAAAGGGAGCAAAGTCTTTCTCCACCGTAGAACCTTTAAAACGGGACGGTGAGTTAAGACTATTCTGAAAATCAGTCTTACTCTTTTGAGCGTTGTTGTTACGGCGTAGATCCGCAGATCCCCTCGTCGGTTTTGAAGTAGGAGTTTTTGGAGAATTTTGGTCCTTTGGTCCCTCATTGTATGAAAAGCTCATCTGACTCCAACTCCCATCATATGTGCTATTTCTACGACATTCTTGTGGAATATCCTGATATGCATTAGTCCGCATCACTCTCCCCTTACCCTTACAATTTTCTTTTGGTTCACTTTAGAAAATTTTGGAAGCGTTCTTCCATTTCTCCCAAAGTGAAGGTTCACGATCGGTGCTTTTAGGGTGCTTCTTCGTCTTTTTTTCATCTTTTGGAGATGCAACAAGGTTTTCTTCCGTGTCCGTGTCATCGAATAATTTTCTCCTCGTATTATTGGTGGTAGAAATACGTGAAAAATCTATATCAAATGTTCTCCAATACACGTCAATACCCTCTATAGGGATAGATTCGTTGTTATCCACGTACCAGGAAAGCTCGCAATGACACAGAAGACCATGAGTTCTCCTATGATAATAGACGCATAATTTTTCGCCTAGATCTTTATTCATTTCTTCGAGAATAAGGTCGAATGCCTTAAACGTGATATTGCGCACTAGTTGTTGGAAGAGTACGTTTTCTAACAAATCGGTCCTTGTCTTGTTGGCGCTAAAAATCGACTGTTTTTTTAATCTCGCACAATTGCAACTGCATGACCTGATGTAGGAGGAGGAAGACATTGTCAAATGAGAGATTGGCGTTGTCAAGATTTTTTTTTACGTTGTGATGCTCTTGTTCAGCCCTACATTAATAATAAATATATATATATGAGGGAAACTTAAATAGTTGTAACGCAGTTGTAACATTTTAAAATTTAAATAAATAAATTAAATATAATAGCTAATCTGAAAAATAAAAAAATTGTAGGAGTACCTGTTTGTCGTGTAGTTTCCGTAGTGCAACCTCCAATCGAGATATGCTCCTAAAATCTGGATTCCATATTTCTGAAGCCAAGTTTCTTTGCAATAGCTAATTAGTCCTGAGAGTTTCTTATACTTTTTCCGCATGTATCTCCAGTTCACTTCCCATTCTTCAACTGTGGACGCTGAAATTGCCGAATTCCAATTTCCTTTAAAAGATTTAGTGTACTTATCATCAAATTCTTCATGTTTTATAGCCCGGAGTATAACACATTGCTCTATGTGGCGCCTGCATAAATGTTTCTGCGATTCTGGAAAAATTTTATCCACTGCACTCATCATCGCTAATGCCTTGTCCGTAACAACGACATTTGGCGTGTCATGCTCATACATTCCCCGAATAAATCGTAAGATAAATTCAAGTGTTAAAATAGTTTCATGAGTCATAAATCGTGTTATCTGATGGTGAAAGTCTTGTCGATTGCTTGTTGCACCAACCGCTTCCAAAAAAAGTCATATCGTACATAGTGGTTTTGTGCGTTGTATCAATAATCAAGATATTGCGGATATGTGTTCACCATTGCATAAGAATGCGGATGGGTGAACACAATATCTTGTAATCGTCGATTACCATCTATCCTTTCGATATTGGTACCTAATTTCATAAATTAAATACATCATTGATGACTATTGAATAATTCCAGTTGTATGAGCAAACTATGGGTATTTCATAATTAATAATGTTCGATGTTACTCATAATTTATCATAAATGACACGTTAAGTTTGAATGACCACGTTAATTAATTAATACTCCAAATTGCGATTAGTTTAGAATATAATCGCATATATATTATTATTTTCCCTAGCATGCAAATTTTATATTAAAACATATAACATAAATAGAAATATATAAAATGTAATTATATTTTTACCTGTAATTCAGCTCTCGCGGTTGGTGAATGAAGTTTTTCGTAGGAGTACGCCCATCCCAATTTTTACTTCTCATTTGGTTCCTTTCATTGTTGACTCTTTTTAAATCCGTAACATTATTGGGATCGACTCTCTTCAGATTTCCCAATATGTTGCTTGGGTAGCGTTCATCAATGTTTGCAGTTGTACCTGTCTTTTTTTTGATCGGGTGTTAGTTTGCCTAGTCTGGAACCCTCTACAAATTTCGGGAACTCATGATTGTGTGTCCCGTTCAAAACTTGTATGTACCAAATATCATACTCGCGAGGATGATATAATCTGGCAACTAAACAAAAATCACACAAATTTCTTTGCGTTTTTGTATTTCTTTCGTCCTTGATTTTTGAATTTCTATATTTTTCCACTTTGACTACATACATACCTTACGGTATCTTAATCGAAATTATGAATGGCTAAGGTGATGTTTCTCGTACCTGCAATCAACCTAACATAATTATCAACGTCCTCTTTTCCATGTAAACCGTTGTTGGGAGTACTAAATTTGTTCGTGACATCTAAATAAGAACTCTTTTTATATTGGTGAAATAAGTGTAATAGATTTGTAAGGACCACAAGAATTTTGATTGGTGGGATCACAAGAAAAAAATGAGTGTAATGTGGGATAGTGAAATGAGTGTAGTAGATTTCAAAAAAACCACAAGAATTCTAAGTGTAGTAGATTTTTCTAAAAAACCACAAGAATTCTAAGTTTTTAGAGATTTTTCTAAGGATCGTTAGAAGGAAAAAAATGAGCGTAATCTGGGTGGCAAAAAAATGAGTGTAAAAAAAGAGTATAATGTGGGGGAAAATGAGTGTAATTTATGGAAATAACTGGACTCGAATTTAAATTTAGCACGCAAGCTGAAAACACGGACTGACTGGGATGGAAATTCAGCACGAGAGCTAAAGCGGATGAGACAGAACACTGTTGTCGCACCACGCGCGCGACAGCTAACTCTCTATCGCACGGCGTGCGCGCCAGGCCCGTTTCTGTCGCGCCACTCGCGCGTCAGGTGCCGCCAAAAATTCATTTCAAAATTTAAATTTCGGTCAAAGAACACGTGTCGCACGTTGAACGTGATGGACCCCATCTCTGTCGCACAGCCCATGCGACAGCAGTAGTGTCTGTCGCATAGATCGTGCGATGGGACCGACTGTTGTCGCATAAATCGTTCGACACGTTATAATTTATTTATTTTTATTCGACACAACACATTCGTTTTTTAACTTACATTTTCCCAACTCATTTAATTTGCATACTCATTTTCACACTCATTTTCCAAACCTCTAATCTTCACACTCGTTTTCTAAACCTCTCATCTTCCCAACTCGATCGTCATCGTCCACCACAGACGTCCGCCAGCCACCGCCGTTCGCAGCCTTCCATCGACGCCGTCCACCTGAGTTGTTTGTTTGTTTTTTTGGTTTTTTTTACTTTTAATGTATATCCGTTTCTTGTTTTCATTTTTCCATCATATAATAACAAAATTATTATTCATTAACACAGCCCGCTTGCTACCGCCACCCACTTGCCGCCGCCACCCGCTTGCAGTCCACCGGCGCCGCCGTCAAGGTGTGTTTTTCTTATTTTCATTATGGGTATTAGTTGTATTGTTGTTTGGTATTAGTTGTATTGTTGTTTGGTATTAGTTGTATTGTTGTACGCTATTAGGTGTATTGTTGTTTGGTATTAGTTGTATTGTTTTTTGGTATTAGGTGTAATGTTGTTTGGTATTAGATTTAATGTTGTTTGGTATTAGTTGTATTGATGTTTGGTATTAGGTGTATTGCTGTTTGGTATTAGTTGTAATGTTGTTTGGTATTAGTTGTATTGTTGTTTGGTATTAGTTGTATTGTTGTATGGTATTAGGTGTATTGCTGTTTGGTATTAGTTGTATTGTTGTTTGGTATTAGTTGAATTGTTGTTTGGTATTAGTTGTATTGTTGTTTGTTTAATTCAATTTTTAAATTCATATTAACATATCACTAAAATTTTATTTTAGTTCACTATGTCACGCCCCGAATGCCCCATTTGTTCCACCCTATGTAGAGTATGCGACCGATGTGTTCTTGCAGAACAATGTGCGCAACCAAGTGATAATGAACAATTTGAACTCCAAAATTTGTCTTGGAGTAGTATCTTAGACCTCGATCTAAACAGCCCTCTTGTTCAACAACCTTATAGAGAGCAGTCTATTCCGATGGAGTATGGTTCATATCATGCACATAATGATTTCAGTTTGAATACTCATCCTACTTTCTCCCCAATTGAATTCCCCAATTTATTCTCACCAACTACTGATATGTTCATGTCCTCTGGCAATCTTCCGGTCGCGTCTACATCTCATCCGGTTGCGTCTACATCTCATCACTCGACTCACTCTCATCACTCCACTCACTCTCATCACTCGACTCACTCTCATCACTCCACTCACTCTTATCACTCGACTCACTCTCATCACTCTAGTCACTCTCATCACTCTACCCACTCTCATCACTCAACTCACCCTCATCACTCAGCTCAACACGAGGTTGAGAATGATTCCGAAAGTGCTCCGCAGGCAACAAAAGCGTCATCCTCGTCTTTGCAACATAATGATTGGTTAACGACGACGTCCATGCCTGGTGGACTTATTGATCCAAGTGTGTTGATAGCTTTCAGAACACACGGAGCAAAAAAAAATATGGGACGATTCGGTAAGTAAAATACATATTAGTTTTGCAATTATTTATTTATAAACAGGTTACAATATGTAAATTAACTTGTTCATTTTTTTGTAAAAAATTTGTAGAGGTTTCGTAAGGTCCTCGGTAGCCACACTCGAACGAAAGCTCTTCAGAGTTGGTCATCGAATCCATTCCCTCAGGGCAATCATTTCTTTGACCGCATTCAAAACTCCGGATTGGAGGGTATCGGGCAAATGATGTTTCACTCCATCAACATGTCCCTCATTTCAGCATTCGTCGAAAGGTAGCACTCTGAGATGAACACTTTCCATATGCCTTTCGGGGAAATGACGATCACCCTACATGACGTTCATGTTATCCTTGGTAAAGTTTACATAAAGTTAATTTTTAATAAATCAAAATTTTAATTTTTTAATAACTAATTTCACTAATAATTAAAATAACTTTTTTCAATGTAGGCTTGATCATAAATGGTCTCCCCGTCATTGGCAACATTCAAAGTATTGACAATGCATTGTATACTGCATGCAGATGTAGGGGATATAACTTACACAACACCCTCCTTAGCACCATAAAAACGCAGTGCCAACTGGAACCCTCAGCGATGTGTCTATTGCTCGAGGTTACATGTGGTACACGATGGGGTCTACACTGTTTCTTGATAAAACTTGTGATTCTATCCCCAAGGATTATCTGGAGGTGTTGGGCGATCTCGATTATGTCACTAACTATGCATGGGGAGCCGCTGCATTGGCTTATTTATATCACCAACTTGGGGCGGCATCCAGACGTGAGACGACACAGATTTCGGACTGCTTAACATTGTTGGAGGTCAAAATTCAATTTCTTTTATATTTCCAATGATTTAAATTTTTCAATATATATATTGTTACCTGTAATAAGTTAAACTCATTTAAAATTTACAGTGCTGGATATACGAGTACTTCACTGGGTTGCGCAGACGCAGTGAAGCTACTTATTATGACCGTAGGACCCCAAGAGCATTGCGATGGAACAACTCTCAAACATACACTTCTAGTACATGGGATCTTGTACATTATCGAAAACTTTTGGATAATTACCCATCGAGTCATGTATGTTTCTTATTCTCAATACATCTTAATAGAAATGCGTCATTTATAATTTAAGTAACTTAACAAAATGAGTTATAAAAATATTTTTCTTACAATATAGGTCAATTGGACTCCATTCGGTCGTCCATCGTTAATCCCTCCCGCATCGTTATTTCACGGTTGCCTTACATTTATGGACTACGCCGAAGGGTATATGCCAAAGAGGATTGCAAGGCAATTTGGGAGAGTTCAGTGCGTACCCCCAGCACCGATTGACTTCGATCATGATCATTCAAATTTGGGTGCCAAGGCAAGGGGTTACAAGAAAGTGAATGGGCATGCAGTCGCATATTGGAACGAAATGGAAAATCAAAATTACCCACTACATCACCTTGGTCCTGAAGCTGTATTGCCGGATAGTACCACGCTGAATTATCCAGCATGGTACGCAAGCATAACACATCTGAGAGTGCACAACCCTGCACACTGTGACAACAATGTTACCGTCAATGCCATGTATGGTTCGGCGCAACAAAGGTTGGGACAAGTGATGCAAGACACGCAGACGTTGATTGATCAGGCTCGTGAGGATCCACAGTGTCCCAATTATATCATGTCTGGACTAAACGTGATTGCCCATCATGCTGGTATCGCACCAGTCCCCAATCCTGAATATTGGGGACCACAACAAGGATATGCCCCTGAAGAATTCGCCCAACAAATACCTCCTGGTTGGTGGGACCAAGCCCCATATTATCAACAATATTACCAAAACCCACCAAACAACCCTAACGATGACCATAACAATGATTAATCCATTTATTTTGATTTTCTTTTTTTATGTTTGATGATTATTTATTTGTACTTAATTGCTCCGGATAAGGAATTAGTATTGCAATTATTTATCTCCTGTTAAATGTTTTAACTTCTTTTTATAAAAATCAAACATAATATAGAACTTACTTACCTAAATATATAAAAACTAATATATTTGTATATTTTATTAAAAGATGAGTGCAAACAAAAGAACATCAGAAAATCACAACATTGTCGATAACCAGGAAAGACCCTCCCCCCCCCCCCGCCAATTGTTGTGGTTGGACAAAGATTGAAGGTAATCTAATTTTTATAAATAACATCACGTTTGTTTTTTTTTAACAATATTATATTATTCTTAATATGGACAAACTACTTGGACACGACAGTTTCATCGCACGGTTTGAATTCTGTGTGAATAACGTGGTGCGGGACATATGCTGCAAGTACCTTGACCCAAAATGGACAAACTGGCCCATGGTACCTTCCGAGTGCCGGGAACACATGTGAACTATATTCGAAGTAAGTTTAATCATGTTTGCATTTTACACGTTTTAATGTTTTGATAAAACTATATAACTTAATAAAAATCTTTATTATTTTTTTAATTACAGGGTAAATTCAGGATTAATGGAGATCCAGCTGATTTCAGAATCACATTCTTCAAGGTTTGTGCAACATTCATGCGTCAAGAATGGAGAAACCCCCGATTATATTTTGACGGTCCTGGAGGGTCAATGATGCAAAAGAGGGAGCGCTTGGATTGGGGAAAAGACATTTAAATTTCATGTATTTTAAGGTTGTATTAAATTGATGCTTAATTTTTGTAAAATATCAATTAAACGGTCTACTATTATCATAAATATTTTTTTTACTTAAATGAATAACTTTATAATAAAAATAAATTTATTAACTCAAAATTCGACATCTTAAACATTTACTTAAACATCTTAAAATTCAAAAGTTACAAAATGTTGGAACAAGTTATTTAACTTAAAAATTCGAAAAAAAAATTAAAATGGTATGTCGCACACTCCGTGCGATAGAAACTGGTGTGTCGCACACACCATGCGACAACCGTCATCTAAGTCGCACAGACCATGCGACAGAAATGTGCCAGAAATAGGTTGAACGCATGTCACTTCTCTAAAATTTGTGCATTTAGCACGACTCCTTCTAAGTCCAAAATCCAATATAAAAAACCCATAATACCCTCACATTAAATTCTCTTACCCATCTTCTTGTTGGGATTATACTGGAAAGTATGTTTTTTACTTTGTATAATTAAAACTGAATTTCGAACTTATTTACTGAAATAAATTGTTTATCACTGATGCTTTAAATATTATCGAATGTTACATATATTTCTTTGCATAATCTGTTCAATAAGTCGTCGTGTTACATTGTAGTTAATTTAGTGATACGGATCACGAAGATTAAATTAACAATCCGCAGAAACTAAAAAGTCGTCATTCACGACCTAGATGGAAATGAACAACCCATCGTGAAAGGTTGAAGTGTAAGGCTCGATTGGCTTGTCTTGACCAAGAGATTACACTAGTGCATGGTGATGCAATCGAATAGGACCTCTGAAAGGACAAATTCTTGAATCGAATAAGGAAGAATTAGACCTCGATGGTTCGTTATTTCTTAATCTTCGTTCCTTAAATAGGATCACGTGTGATTGGTAACTATTGCTTTGACTTATCATGGGTAGAGAATCAACGAGATTCAATACTTTTTATCTTGGGCAATATTATTGATCACATGTGATTGCTAAGATTTAATCTGAAGAATCGTATTCTTAATCGCTTGTTTGATTTGCCCCTTGGGAGGTTTCATAAGTGCTTTATCATACCAAATCTTGCAAGTGGAATTAGTTTCCGGTATGAATAATAATGTTGAACCGTTCCTTGACCAAGGACAAAAGATATTAATTAATGGAAAGTTATTTCAGTGGCTTGAATTTATTAATGGGCTAGATAATCTTAAACACGGGAAATAATAACAAGAGAGCCATATTGATTAATATATGGTTAAGATGGATAGTCTGATATTAATTATGTAGTGGGATTAATTAATATTTATGGGCTTGAATAATATTGTGGTTCAATATTGGTAATTCAAGATCCATTGGAAGGTCCAATCTTAATTCTCCTAAAGGCCCCCTGAGTAGCCCAACATATAGTCCAATAACTAAAAAAGGTGATTAAAATAAAATAAATATTGTTGCTTAATTTTTCCTATTATTTTCGAAAATTATGGATAAGAGGGGAGAAAGATTTTCTTTGAATTTTGTTATGGAATGAAGATATGTATTCTTGGAATACAAGATTATCTCATTAAATTCAAGAAATCTCCCACTTGGTTATTCATAATAGAAATTTCGAAAATCTTGAAATATAGAGGGCAAGAAAGATTTTCTTGATTTTCTTGAAAATATATTATGGAAGATATGTATTTCTTGAAATACAAGAATATCTCATAAATTCAAGAAGATCCAAATCTTGGAATCTTGGACCCCATATTTCGAAAATACCATAATATTGGTGAGGTTGGATTTTTGTGGAATATTATAATTATGGGAAAAAGAATATAAGAGATATATTCAAGATTTCTTGGAGATCAAGAAAAGTTTTTCCCACATTGTTTTTCTACCAAAAATTTCGCCCATCACCTAGCTATAAATAGGGGATGACTCTTTCATTCTCAAGTACAATTCCATGTGCTGGAAAAATTAGTAAATCCACAAAGGTGGTGCAACATAATTTATTTTTCTTTTGTTAATTGTTCACAAGTGTCCTTCCACCGGATAGTCGAACAAGGACTAAGGGAATACTTGGAAAGTTCTTTTGGTTAGTCTAATCAGCCAGATCACTGTCATCCCAAGAGGTACGTTCACGTAAACTCGTAGATTTCCGCATGCGTAGGATTTACGTGATTTAATTATATGCATGATATGTTGTTGAATTATTATTTGAATTAATATAGGATTAATTCATGCTAGTAATAATTATAAGAATTAAATTTGTATTTAAATATTCACCCCGAATAGATCTGTGCAACATATTTCCCCAACAACTGGTATCAGAGCCACGGTTTCGGGCTCTGAATTTTTAAATTGTAATTTAATTTGCTGACATTAAATTTGAAATTGGATAGTAGAATTGCTAGATCTGTTTTGCAGGTATCCAATTGTCATGGAATTTAATGTGTCTATTTATGCATGCATATAAATTGTGGTTTTTAATTCGATTCGTTCGGATTCGTTTTGCCTCGTGAGAAAATCCACGAGTAGATTAGGATTTGTTTGATTTGATCAATGTAATAGACTAGCTAGATCTAGGTTTATTTATTTTTTGTAAATAAATTGTAACCGGATCGAAAACAAAGACGGAGACGAAGAATTAAAGGATAAAATTCAGACCCAAGGTAGATGGCGTCGTCGCCTTGTAACATGCCAAAGGAGGCACGCGCTGGGACGCGGATGCGGACAGCACCTACGTGGCACCCATGAGGCCGAGGGGCCGAGCGCTGCAGGATCTGGCAGACGGGCGAAGGCTTAGGCGACGCCCAGACCGCGGCGCAGAGCGCCAGCGCAGACGGAGAGCCGGATCGTCTTGAAGCGTTACGGGCACGCTTGAGACGCTATGGATCGCGAGGTTCGGGCGGGCGAGGCGATCTTGGCGAGCGATGGATGCGCAGACGCTAGCGTTCACCGTCTGGTACAAAAATGAAACCCTACCGAGGAGGTCGCCGAGGCATGACGAAGCCTTGGCCACTTCCGAGGAAAGCCGGTCCGCCGAGGTTTAACTTGGGATCGGGCGGATCGTGCATCATCCCCAGAGCTACTTACTGGAGTGGCGTTTCGAGATGGAGTATCTTTTCGAGACAATCGAGTGGGAGAAATTCAAGACGGTGTTTCTTCAAGATCAAGCCAAGAAAAATCAAACCATGACAATTGGATAATTTGTGCCCAATATGTTTATTTTTCTGTTTTGCTTGATTTATTTTGTGCTATCTTATGCTTTATTTAATTTGTTTAAATGTGTTTGCATGAGAATTGCCCAATGAAAAATCTCACCTTCAAAATTACTAAGTATGTTTAAATAAATTAATTGATAATTTTATTCCGGATAATAAAATTGAATTAATTTTGACCTCCATGATTTATTTATTTGTGAATTCTTTTTGAGAAATTCCCCCCACGGGACGGTCAAAAGATAGCTTTCACATGAATGAATTCCAAATGGATGATTGTGGGTTATTACTAGTGGCGACAATGACCCTCCCCACGAGGCTCGTTCAATACGAAATAATAATCATGTATTTAATCATGGTTATTACTTAGGTATAAAATTGATATGCATATACTTCCCCAAGTCCTGTCGATTTTATATTGGTCAAGTGGGAACCAACTATTAATCTGGATATTAAAGGTTTGTAAATCGTTCTTGTTTGTAACTTTTTGAATGTGTTTAAACAATGACCCACCCCACGTGGCTTATTTAAATTGTTTTGAGATGTTGGGTGATCGTGTTCATATTTTTTGAGATTTTAATATGATGCATGTGATCAAACCTTGTGATATATTTGTGCTTATGCATATTATTATTTATTTCAGTTCATCATGTCGCAACCTTTTAATCCACTGTTGTATACACTCAAAGAACACCAATTAACTGGCGAAAATTATAATGTTTGGAAACGAAATATGAGCTTTGCCCTACCTGCACAAAAACATTATTGGATTCTTGATGTACCCAAGCCACGTAAACTTCTTGATGAATCACACGATCGGAAAGACATTAGTATAATATTTGGGAGCGAGCCAATGAACCCATGAAACGTGTAATCTTGACTTCACTTTGTCGATGATTTGAGACACATTCATGAAGGTGTTGAGTCTGCTGCATAAATTATGCAAAGTCTTGAAGAAATGTTTTTAACAAAAGACCGCATGATCAATCAGTTTAAAAATGACGACGTGGCTAGGCTAAACATGGCTGAGGGAACACCTGTAAGGGAGCATGTTCTCAGAGTTTAACACCATTTTCAAAAATTGGCTTATCTAGGAACTAAGTATTGTGATGAGGCCCAAATCGAATTTCTGTTGCTAACTCTACCAAGGAGCTTCGATGGATTTTACTGTAGTTTTGTGATGAGTGATCACATGTTTACTATGGATATCCTACAAGAAGCCTTGGAGAAAGTAGAGAAGCATTTAGGAAAGAAAGACGAAGCATTGGTGACCAAAAGTCTTTTCTCGAGATCTAGGCCAGTGGAAGGCAAGTCTCAAGAAAATGAGAGTGGTCAGAGCCAAAGCAAACTCATCACTAAGAAAAGTGAGAAAAAGACGGTTAGCTGGTTGGGTGTCAAGAAAGGACCAATAGGAATATGTTTTAATTGTTGTGAGAAAGGACATTGGAGGTCAGCCTGTTCCAATCCCAAAAGGAAAGGAAAGAAAGGTAATTCTCACGCACTAGTTGTTGAAACTTGTTTAGCGGCGTATGCCTCCCATTTATGGGTGGTGGATACGGGATCCACTGATCATGTTTGTTTCACATTACAGGGGTTCAAGCGGACCCGACAACTAAGTGGAAGTGAGATCCTCATCACACTGGGCGATGCTACGAGAGTGGCAACTGAAGCAGTGGGAGAAGTGCACCTGTCTTTTGAAGACAGAGTTTTAATTCTAAGAGATGTTCTTTACGTTCCGAGTTTTATAAAGAATTTAATTTCAGTTTCTAAACTTTTTCATGATGGATATTCGGTTACTTTTAATAAAGTTGTTACCATTTCTCTTTTTGATAAATTTATCTGTCATGGAACGTTGTCGAATAATCTCTATACAATTAACTGTGCACACCACTCACGAAATGCATCCTATAACACATCAACTGTTTCCGAGAAAAGAAAACGTTCATCAGATGTGAACGAGACACTTCTTTGGCATCTAAGATTGGGTCATATAAATCCAAAGAGGATCCAAAGGTTGGTGAAAGACGGTTCACTGGAGTTTCTCCAAGTTGAACCAATTCCAACCTGTGAATCATGTTTGGAGGGTAAAATGACCAAGAGGGCATTTGTAGCCAAGTGGAATAGGGCCAAAGAAGTGTTAGAGATCGTTCGCACAGATGTATGTGGTCCAATGTCAACCAAAGCAAGAGGAGGTTATGAGTATTTTGTCACTTTTATTGATGATTACTCAAGGTACGGTTACATTTTCCTTATGAAGCATAAATCTGAGACCTTTGAGAAATTCAAAGAATTTAAGGCTCAAGCAGAGAATCATAGGGAAAAACGTATCAAGTCTCTACGATCTGATTGTGGAGGCGAATACCTCAGCGATGAGTTTTTGAACTACTTATCTGATGAAGGGATTACATCCCAGCTCACTGCACCCGGAACCCCTCAACAAAACGGGGTTGCAGAGCGAAGAAACAGAACTCTTTTGGAAATGGTTAGATCTATGATGAGTTATGCGGATCTTCCTAAGTCGTTCTGGGGTCATGCCTTGAAAACTGCAGCTTACATTCTGAACTTGGTGCCATCCAAATCGGTTCCCAAAAATCCCAAAGAATTGTGGACCGGGCGCAAGCCTAGTATGAGACACATGAGAATTTGGGGGTGTCCGGCCTACGTGTTGGACAAGGAAGCCGGTAAATTGGATCCTCGATCAGAATTAAGGTTGTTTGTAGGATACCCCGAGGGAACAAAAGGGTGTATGTTCTATGGTCTCGAAGATCAAAAGGTGGTCATAAGCACCCACTTTAGATTTTTGGAAGAAGACTATATGAACGAAAGAAAACCCAGAAGTGAGATTACCTTAAATGAGCTAAGAGGGCAAACCTCAATGCCAACTGTACTAGATGATATACCAAACGACACATTTTTACAACTGAAACCTCGTCGTAGTGGGAGGGTTGTAAGACAGCCCGAGAGATTCATGAGAATAGGAGATTCCTCGGACTTGATTTTCAGACAAGACGAATCAGACCCATGGACATATGACGAGGCAATCCAAGTCAAGGATGCAGATTCTTGGCAAACAGAAATGAAAGCCGAAATGAGTTATATGTTTCATAACAGAGTGTGGGAGCTAGTCGAACCACTTAATGGGGTCAAACCCATTGGTTACAAGTGGGTGTACAAGAGAAAAAGAGGACCGGACGGGAAGGTTGAAACCTTCAAAGCAAGACTAGTGGCGAAAGGTTATACTCAGAAATAAGGGATCGATTATGAGGAAACTTTTTGCCCGTAGTCATGCTTAAGTCTATCCGTATTCTCTTATCGATTGCTGCGCATCTCGACTTTGAAATCTGGCAAATGGATGTCAAGACAGCTTTCCTTAACGGAAGTCTTGATGAAGAGATCTATATGCAACAACCACAAGGCTTCATTGAAAAAGTCCAAGAACACCTAGTTTGTAAGCTCATGAAGTCCATTTACGGACTCAAACAGGCATCTCGAGCTTGGAACCAATGTTTTGATCATATTATAAAGTCTTATGGGTTCGATCAAAACGAGTTTGAAAGTTGTGTGTATAAAAAGCGTGTCGGAACTGCATTGGTATTCTTAGTACTATACGTAGATGACATTCTGATCATCGGGAACGATGTAAAGGTGTTATCAGACGTAAGGGCATGGCTTTCAAAACAATTTGATATGAAAGACTTAGGGGAAGCCGGACACATCCTTGGGATCAAGATCACTCAAGATCGCAAGAAAAGGATGATAGGCTTATCGCAAGCTTCATACATAGACGCTGTCTTGAAACGTTTTAGCATGCAAGATTCCAAGAAAGGCTTCGTACCTTTCAGACATGGAATCCATCTATCGAAAATGTCCCCAAGGCCTTGAGGAGATAGATGACATGAAAGGCATTCCTTATGCTTCGGTTGTCGGAAGCCTTATGTATGCAATCTTTGTATGTCTGAGGCCCAGGATATCTGCTTTTGTCGTTAGCATGGTGGCAAGATATCAAAGTAACTTGGGGAAAAGAGCATTGAATGGCGATTAAAAACATTACGAAGTATCTGAAAAGAACTCGGGATAGAATGTTGGTTTATTAGTCGAGATAGTCCAATCCCCCATCGGCTCTGCGGACTCAGATTTCAATCGGACATAGACTCGGAAAATCTACCTCCCAGTAGTGTGTTTTGCATGGGGAGGAGCCGTGACATGGAGAAGCGTCAGCGAAATCGTCGCAGATTCTACCATGGAAGAATATGTAGGCTAACTTCGAGGCAAATGAAAAAAGCGGTTTAGCTCAAGAACTTCCTAGTGGACTTAGATGTGGTTCCGGGTTTGCCCAGCCGGAATCACTTGTTTATTGTGACAATGTCGGAAGCGATTCTGCAAATTCAAAGGAACCAAGAGCCCACAAAGCCCGGCAAAACACATTGAAAAAATACCATCTTATACGAGATATCGTTAAGAGATGAGATATAGATGTGGCAAAGATAGCGTCGAGGACAACCTGGCGAGATCCATTCACAAAGTGTCTGAATACAATACATTCGAGAGACATGTGGAAGGAATGGGTGTCAAGGCACATTCTTCGTCTGCTTTGAAAGTATAAGTGGGAGAAATTATTAGGTTCGTGTAGGTGATATTAGATGTCACAGACTAC